>CM053412.1:28901386-29027669 GCA_028644305.1 Xerus rutilus
TTGGATGCAACAGTACCTTTATACTTTCTATGTCTCAAACACCTCAGTATGAATTAAGACACAGCTGATAGGCTGAAATTACGCTGTTTTACAGATGCCATAAAATATTTATGACTTTTAAAATTTCCATTTTGGATTTTGGATTTGTATCTGTTGTTTTAGGTCTCAAGTATCTTTTTGTAGGCTTTTAGAAAACTTGTAGGTTTTAAACACTGTGACTATACAACATAAAGGAAAAGTATAATCACTTTTCTATACCACTAAGAAGTTCCTTTTTCTGCCCTTCTCTCCAACCCTTAGCCAGAACATCTAGCAAAATCATTATTTTTAGGCAAAAATCAAGCCCCACTCATAAGACATTCTCAGTGATTTCTTCCATCTCTAGATTTCAAATTTGACAGTTGGTAATTATGTTTAATGCTTAAGTGTATCTAGGGTTGCCCTTTTCCACTGTTTTATCTGCTGGCACCCTGTGTTGTTTATTAATATTTTAGTCAGATTTTGAATTTCTATGGCCAAAATAACTGACCAGAACAATTTCAAAGGAGGAATATTTATGTGGCACTCATGGTTTCAGAGGTCTCAGTGCATAGATGGCTGACTCCATTCCTCTGGGCCCAAGGTTAGTTAGGACATCATGGAAGAAAGGTATGGAGGAGGAAAGCAGCTCTGAACATAACATCCAGGAAGTAGAGAGAGCTCCACTCACTAGGGACAAGATATACACCCTAAAGTAACCAACGCCCTCCAGCCACACCCTGCCTATCTACAGTTACCATCTAGTTAATCCATTCAAGTAGATTAATATACTGATTAGGTTAAAGCTTCCAATTAGTTCACTTCTAATCTTTTTGCATTCTCTCTCATATTAGTTTTTGGAAGATACCTACTATCTAAATCATAACAATTAGCCTATAAATTTTCTTTGCAGAACTGCATTATCTCCCTTCTCTTTGCAGAGAGAGATACATACCCCAGAGCATAATGAATAGAACTTCAGGCTACAGTTTTAGATTAAAATTCTCCTCTGATCTATTCTAAAGGTGCAATCAGTACAGTGAATGTCCAAAGAATGTGTGATGTTCTGTCCATCACAATTGCTGCTAGGGTACTTTGCTTGAATAAGGGGGCAAACAAGCAGAGGAATGCAGTGTAAGCCTCCATATATTATTTAGTTTTCCACAGTTTGTTCTTCTTTAGTCTTGGGATGGGGTGCAGGAACCAGGACATAGTGTTTATTGATTGTTCCAAGACTGCATAAAAGGAGATTATAGAAATCCTGAGGAATACACCTACTTCCCATCTGACTAGCTTCACAATACCTGTATTTTTCAACATGTGGTCTCCCCATCCTATCTACTAGTGGCTGGGTTGGCCTGGAGAGGTTTTTTGAAGGCCTAGGCCTGAGTATGCTCTTGTTAATGATGTACACTCTGTGCCTAGAGTCTGGCCAGCACCAGAAGGCTTTCAGGAGGGCTAGCCCTAGTGACAAACAAAGCCTGAGTGTCAAGGAGCTCTCTGTTGAAAGTGCTTAGAAATATCACATCAGTCATGTTGGATATCTTTGTTCCTATGAACCTCTGTGTTTGTGATCAACTGATTTTCATTTCAAAATTGATCACTTTCTCTTCCCCTTGGCCACTCAGCCTGGGTTCCAAAACCCTGTTTATCTCAGACCTGGTTTTACTCTTTCCAGAGTATTCTGTTCTTCTTCTTCTTTTTTTCCCCCTGTACAGCTATTGGAAAGTAAAGAACTTGTGTTTATTTTGAAGCTAGCAATTTCTATGGGTTAAACAGTGTGCCATCTCAGGATTTCCCTGGGGAATTGAGATGAAGTTGGATGATATTTCCAGACAATGACTCTTGACTTTCAGCCTGAACACATCTCCCAAAACCACAGATAACACGGTCTCACACCCTGTTTCCAAATACACCACACAGTCACTCCATACCCGTACCATAAGCACACACTATAGAATGCCACATACTCATGGCACACACACCACACATGCCTCCACACATTTAAACTACACATGCATCACATATACATGCATAGGAAGAGAGTTTGTTTCCGTACTAGATGTGGAGCACCAGAATGTTACTGTGAGGGCTGCTTATATTTGAGAGTAAGCATTACGAAGGGGTTTAATCTGAATGCTGGATATGCAAAATGCAGCTCTAAATCCCTCAGAGTTCTGTGAGCTCATCATTTTAGATCTTTTGAAGTCATGCACACTATATCATACAAAGCTTGAAAAACTACCCTGGATCATCCCCAACTAATAGACAAGAAAAGAAAATTCTACCATAGTAACTTGTTCCAAAATGAAAGGAAAGGACTGAAAATTTTAAAATTCCATACAAAGTCCCCTGCTCCTATTTTAATCCTATTCTATTCTCCTCATTTTGCCTTTGGCAATACAGAGCAGTTGGCAAATGTGAAGCCTGGTATCCTAACCAGCCTTTATTGTGCTGTCCTTCCTTACTTTCCACAGAGTCCTCTTTCTTAGGTGACCCTGGCTCTAAAGATCTCTCACTGTGAATCCCAGGACAAAATTGCTTACATTCATTACATGTAAGGGTTAAAAGAAATGATGAAGTATAGTATACTTCTACTCTCAAGAGCTCCAGCCATGAAGGTTCTCTTATAATTTCCTTACTATGCTGAAAGGCTCTAGAATTTTATAAATGATCTTTCTTTACTCAGACCACTTTCTTCCTATTTATCTACTACCTGTTTGTCTACTACTCTGCCTTTAGAGACCCAGCTCAAGTCACATTTACTTAAATAGGCTTTCCTTTACCCCACAATTACACTTAGATGTCCTAGTTACTCCCTGTGCACCACCCTAGTAATTTTCTTCTTTGTTTCTAAGACATTTGATCATTCTGTGTGTTTGTTTTCTGAATGTCTAGTCTCACTGGTATTCATGCTCCAGGAGAGTAGGGACAACATCTGACTTGTGTTGTTCTTATTGTTTTCTCACCTTCTACCATGATTCCAGTAAACTGAAGACATTCAATGGATATTTTTTAATAAATGAGTTAGTTTAATAGGGAAGTTGCCAGAGGCTTAGATTTTCTTTTTGGTTCTTTTTTTTTTTTTTTGTCTATTAGATAGAATCTAATGTTTTCAAATGTATAGAAGCTGCTTCAAGAAGAGATCTGTCCAGTTAGCAATTATAGATATTACATAAGAGTATGACTGATTTGTTGTTTTTATTTTGTAATATATATGTAATATAGGGACATTTTGGGTAAAGAAAAATTCTGAAGGTACAGTGGACAAATACCCAGTGACCATTTCACAAAAGGGGTAGGGTTGTATCTTGTGACCTTGCATGTATAAAAAAAAGTGACATGGAGTAGAGGTCCCTAAACTATAAACCAAGCCTGGCTTCATGTTCTCTGCTATCATTTAATCTAAAAGACAGTAAAACCAGTACCTGAGCCATTCTGTGCTTTTATTTTTATTTTTTTATTTTTATTTTTTGGTATCGAGGATTGAATCCAGGGGTACTTTAGGACTGAGATATATCTCCACCAATTTTTATTTTTTATTTTGAGACAAGGTCTCTTTAAATTGCTTAGGGACTCACTAAGTTGCTGAGGGCTGGCCTCAAACTTATGATCTTCCTTTCTCCGCCTTCTGAGTCACTGGGATTACAGTAGTGTGCCACCACACCCAGCTTCCTTCTGTGTCTTTTACTATTGTGTGTGTGTTTTTTTTTTTTTTGAGTGAAAATAAAGGACCAAGCCCTTTAAAATATCAGTGTCTAGTATTTGAAACTCAGGCTGTACAACTTAGGGAGCCAACTGCAGTAGTCAAATTAATTGACCTGTACTTGGCCAAAAACTATTTTAGAAGATTCTCTGCACTGTTCTCAGTTTTACCCTTAGCTGACTTCAATGCCTAATCATCTACTGAAAAAAAAATGGCTAGGTACCTTAAAAGAACATAAATGCAGTAGGTGAATATATCACTTACTATTTCTTATGCCTAATTATCCGGAAATCTATTTGCTCTTTCAGACTTCCCAATTCAAAAGCTGACTGTGCATCAACATCCCCTTGTTCTCTGCCACTTCTTTTTCTCAGATTGTTTTCTTCTTAAATTTCAGTCCTTTTTTTAAAATGTGTTATGCTTTTTTACCACTTTCCCCCAAATGCGTGTATGCACGCACATGCGTGTGCATTTTGGATTCTGCAATAACTAAGCAATTTATGTTTAATAGAATTTCAAACTTGTCTTTGGAGATAGGAACTGTTTTCCTGGGCAAAGAGGAAGAAATATAGCCTAATGAAGCAGGAAGATAGTGCCAGTGAGGAATAATATGCCTCAATTTACAAGTTTTCTAATATACATACGTGTCCAAAATCTGTCCCCCAAAATGGTCTTCATAAATGATGTATAACCACATGATTGACAAAACCAAAGCAAACCAGCACAAAATTCCCTCAAATATTTCTTAGGTTGTAGTTTCATTTTACTCATCTGAAGAATTACTATGGATGTTCCACAGAGGGAAATGGGCTGATGTTAATCCCTTCATACCTCATGTTAATAGGGTTTCAAACAAATCTTCAGCTGTTGAAAGAAATCTGTATTTTCATGAAATAACAAAGATGAGATTGTTGTGAAGGTGAGAAAGAAGAGAAATGCAAAGACCCATGAGAAATAATGAAGGCTTTTATTTTTTTTTTATTTTATTTTTTTTAAATATTTATTTATTTATTTTTTAGTTTTAGGTGGACAGAATATCTTTGTTTTTATGTGGTGCTGAGGATCGAACCCAGTGCCTCATGCGTGCTAGGCGAGCACGCTACAACTGCGCCACAATCCCAGCCCCATGAAGGCTTTTATAAAGCTGCGGTCCTTAGAAAGGTGTTGACCTGTGAACTCAGTACCCAACACACAGGAGACCTTTGTTTGTTTGCTTTGTTTTGTTTTGTTTTTGGTACCAGAGATTGAATTTAGGGGCACTCAACCACTGAGCCACATCCTGAGCTCTATTTTGTATTTTATTTAGAGACAGGTCTCACTGAGTTGCTTAGCACCTTGTGGTTGCAGAGACTGGCTTTGAACTTGTCTCAGCCTTCAGAGCCACTGGGATTAAGGTGTGGGCCCTCACGCCCAGGCCACAGGAGACATTTAGTAAAGATGTGTTGGAAAGAAGAATGGGAAAGAGAATGGTGGAAAGGAGGAAGGGAGTGAAAAAGAGTGAGTCAGTATATGCTTTTCAGTTCCTGTGACTTGTGTCAACATGTATAGTGAAGAGGTGTGTTTCTTCCGGGAGAAAGGCCTTCAACAGTCACTGACAACTCCAGGTCCTGTGGTCCTCTGGGGCTCTCTGCCTTTTTCTGAACACTTCATCATCTGATAGACTAATTGGAAAATTGGGCACCAGGCTGGAAACAGAGATAATGGTCAAAGGTGGAGAACATTTATGTATTAGAAAGATCTGGCATAAGATCTGTCCACAAATTTCTTCAGTCCCATTGGTGGACCTAATGGTCCTATCGGGTAAGAGTGCAAGGAAAAAATACTGACTTTGGAGTTCACTGAGTTTGGGTCCAAAATGTGTTAGAGACATATTCTACTTCCCTAGCATCGAATGTTCATGGGAGGTCTGTGAAAGTAACTTACTTGTTCTCTCCCCACCTATGATTCAATGTCCCTTCAGGAATGAGTCACTTTTTTTGGTGAAAATGAGACACATCTGAGTACGCTCAGTTGCAAACTAATCTCCTGCACTCAGAGCTCAGAGAGTGTGCTCTGCTCTTGAACTTGAGATGAGAGGTAGGCAGATTATGGATTTCCACTTGTGCCAGCAACTAGGTGGGACAAAGCACAGTTTCATTAGAAGAAGTTGTTAGTATTGTAAACCCAATCTATGTTCTCCCATCTCACTTTGATTGTCTTCATTATGATTTATAACTATGAGCTTGTATAAATCACTCATTTGCTGTGGGGGAAAAAAAGTATTTTCAAATATAAAAATAGTACGGTCAGAAAAAAGAAAAAAAATGGTCGTAAGATGCCTAATTTGTTGCCTAATGCATCCTATGTCCTCTGTGCTCCACAACTGGACTTTCTTTGTTGTTCTAACCATGACTCTCCTGTAGTAAGTATTCAATAAATATGTGTTAATTCATTGCTGTCAAGTATGGTGCCCAAGATTAAATCAGGTAGAAAAGCAAAATTTTTAAAAGTGTCTTTCTAATCTTAATTACTTTTTTATATAACTTACTCCTCACTAACCCCACAAACCTGAAGCAATATAAGAAAAGCAAAGTGTTAATTTAAGCAGTTTTTGGTGACGTTGATTAATGCAGAAAGATATTACTCACTAATTACAGACAGAACCCCCTCATTTGAACTCAATAACGGTTTTAATTAAAATTCTTAGTCTCCCAAAGCATGGTTCCCTTAACCTGGTTTAATTATTTTGTGGGTCTTGCCTATGACCTTGTGTTAATTTGCATGGTGCTAAACATGTTTCTCTATTTGTCTGGCTATGTGCTATAATGGGGAAATTTCACATTTTAGCTAAAATTAACATTAACCAAAGATGCCAGCAGATTAATTGGGCTTAGAGATGTGTCACACATGCACTTAAAATAAATGCTGGACTTTAATGATGAATAGTTAATAGTGATACAGATTTCAGTTTGTTCATACAATTTTCACTTAATGAGAATTTGTTAACTATACCACTTAGTGAAATACCAGAAGACAGTCTTAAAGATTCTGTAATCCATGTTGTTTCAAATGATGTACAAATCAAATACAAGGTCTATATCAAAATTTAAAATGAATACACTTCATTGTTAAATTTAAAATGAGTTGTGAATATATAAGAAACTCTACTATAGGAATTTTTCCTGTAGCTACATAAATATATGCACAGGAAGTTTTTCATATGAAATTATTTGTAATATAGAAAAAATGGCTATCAATAATACACATCTGTACAAGAAGGCAAACATATAAGTATGTTCATGAAACCAGGTTCATGATACACTGTGCAATATTGCACATGGGTTGCAGAAATGCAAAAAGAGTTCATGCCTGCAATGAACATGCAATTTATCTATCCAAAGGTTCAGAACTTAAGAAAAGTGAGGTGATGTCATGGAGAAGGAGCAGGCTTAGACTGCATTAGTGCAGTTAACCCTCACTCTGAACTCCCTACAGGGAAAGCCTCTACCAAGGATGCTCTCCACCTAGAAAGAACCCTGCTGCTGGTGATCTATAAATTGAATTCTTGCTTTCCCACTTACTTTATATTTCAGTTTCTGTTGCATTCCAATAGAACTTATTTTAATAATTGATACTGTCTGTTCATGGTAATATTTATGACATTGGACTTATTAGTCTTGACTCAGCACCAACATGAGCACTTGCCAAAAAAAGGAGAAGATGGAATTAATTCTCTCAATTCTATTCAGCACTTCTGTATCTAGCCCTTGAACTCCCAGAAAGGCTTTTCCTCCTGAAATTATTTTGATAACAAGAACAAGGAAGAAGAAGAGGAGAAAGAAAAAGGAAGGAAGGAAGAAAGGAAGGAAGGAAGGAAGGAAGGAAATGAATGATTGAAAGAAGGAAAGGAGAAAAGAGGAGAGGAAAAAGGAAAATGACAAATGGCATGCATGATGCAAACTCATTAGTTTTATATTCACTGCAAAAAGAATAGAATACAAAAAAAAAGCATTAGTGTTGGATTGCAAGCTCATAATGTTTTATTTTCTTTAGTTTTTTCCAGCATATACCAACTGCTTTAGTCAACTTTTCCACAGTTGTGAACAAAAGACCTGACGAGAACAATTTTAAGGTGGAAAAAGTGGGGGCTTACAGTTTCAGAAATCTCAGTCCATAGACAGCTGGCTCTATTCCTCAAGGCTTAAGATGAGGTAGAACTTCGTGGTGGAAGAGTGGGTTAATGATCACCTCCTTAAGCCATACCCTACCTGCCTACAGTTACCATCCTGTTAATCCCTATCAGGGAATTAAGCTATTACTTAGGTTAAAATCCTCATAACCCATTCCTTTTACCTCTAAAATCATTGCATTACTCACACAGAAGCTTTTGGGGGAAGCCTAATATCAAAACCATAACACCAATTACAGTTTTAAGTATGCATGCATACTTTATTAATGGATTTCAGGATCAACTAAATTCAACACACTTGACCATCTAATCCTCCCTGAGTTTTCATGCAACAAAATCAGAAATATTAAAACTACTGTCTCTAATTTATAAGAGGCATACACAAGAAAATTTGAATGTTTCTCACCTTGTTAATGTAATAGCTATATAATTGTTTTAAAGAGAGACCCAGCTGATAGTAAGTGAAGAAAGCAAATATTATCCAGGCCTCTCTTTCAACCTCATTTGCTCTTCTACACATACCTACATAATCCACATATGCTCATAGTAAAGAGATAAGAATATAAATAAAGCAAACTTATGATAAATTTTTAATAAAATTAATATCACATAGGTTATTTAACATTAGCTTTTTTTCTTAGCTGTGGAAATGCATCTGTACATTTCAGATTTTTATTTTACATTTTAAGACAAAAATCCAGTCAGCATAGAGAGTTATAATTCATAAAAATGCATTTTGCTAATAAGAGATTCTCAAATACAGTGTCATGAATGTTTTCAAGGATCAACCCTCTGAACAGGAACCACATGGCTCCTAGCATATCTATACTTCTTACTGCCCAGGATTCATGAATATTCTAAATATTCTGGAACTCAAATATAAGATATATTAGAAGACAAAAGATGTCCATAAGCCTCTCTTTAAAATGTCTAGTTTAACTAAACAATTTAGGAATGATAAACTATAAATTATAAAATTTAAAAATAAATGTATGTTTATAGACAGGAAACAGGATGGCATTTTTTTATAAAAATAGAATCATTTAGAATATAAACATTTGATTTTTGGTCACCTTAAAACAAAAAATAAATAAAACTTTTATGGATCTGCTTTGCATTACCATGCTCTTCCATGGCTTTCTTTAATTCAGTCTTCTCTTAGCACAGCATAAAAACTGTCACAAATGCCTTATTGAAGTATATACAGTAGTCCTTCCTAATTAGAGGCTTACCTTCTGCCATCTCAGTTACCCATAGTTAGCCAAGTTCCAAAAATATTGAATAAAAATTGCAGATATTTTTAAAATATTGTTTTAAAATTGCTTGCCATTCTAAGTAGCTTGAAGAAATCTTGAACTATCCTGCTTAGTCCAGGCCTGAACGTGAATCATGCCTTCATTTTGCTCATGCGTGCTGTATTTTTACCCTGCCCATTAGTTACTTAGTAGCCATCTAGATTATCAGATTATCTATTGCATTATGTTTGTGATACAGCAGTGCTTGTGTTCAAACAAATGTGATTTAACTTTTTAATGGTCCAAAGCACAAGACTGGTGATGCTTGCAATTCAAGTGTGATAAAGAGAGCCATATTACGTTTCCTTTAAGTGAAAAGGTGAAAGTTCACAATCCTAAAGAAAGAAAAATGATCATATGCTGAGGTTGCTAGCATCTACAGTAGAATGAATTGACTGTGAAATTGTGAAGAAGAAAAACAAACTTTTGCTAGTTTTGCTATTACACTGCAAACTGAAAAATTTATGGACATAATGCAATGATAAGTACATAGTTATCAAAAGAAAGGCTAAACTACAGAATGTAGTGCTATTTATCCATGGGTTCAGGATTCTGCTGGGCTTTTTGGACTATACCCCACAGACACTACCTTAATATCTTCATAGAGAACCCCAGTGGTTCCTCATAACCCTCACTTTCTTCTGAAGTCTTTCTTCACTATGTTATAAAATTCTTTCTTTCTTTTTAAATTATATTAAGAATTATCAGTGTGTTCCTATTTCTGTTTTCAGTCAACTTGTCAGTTCAGTTTTTAGTCCAACATTTCTAATCTCAATTTTGTTAACAATTTAGAAATTCTTTTGCTTCTCTACATTGTTATCTATCTGCTCTTGGAAATTTGAAATAATTTAAAACGGTATTCCATTACTTCATTCAAATATTTCTGAGGCTTAGAGCTTTCCCTTAATCAAGTCCATCCTATCCTTTTAAGTGTAAAGTTTATAATCTCTGTTGTCAATAGAGAAGCAAAGTAGAAGTTGATTGGTTTTGCTTTCTCTGGGCAAAAAATCTCACAGTACCAGCTCATCTAAAGTTTTGATAAAACACAATAATTTCTTTAAAATATCCAGCTCTTATTCCCAAGCTTGTTACTTAATATATCTGGCAAGGGATTCAGGAATCTGTATTGGAACAGCTGCAATGTGTTCATAAACTGCTAACCAGAGTAAAAATCAAGAAAATTCAGACCTCTTAAAGACAATATTGAAAACCTACATAGAATAGGTATGGTACTAAAGTAGTTTAGAGGACGATTCACTGAAGTAGGAGCCAATACAGTACAATTTTCAAATTTTCCATATTGCATACAAATCATATTACCTAGAAAGGTTGGAGTAGTTCATCCATAAAATTCTAGATAACCTAAAATCTATAAAATTCTAAAAAACCTCAATCAATGTAGCAGACACTATAATTTTGCCAGATTCAACACTATTCCCAGTTCCTTTTTTGCTTTTTTTTTTTTTTTTTTTTTTTTTTTTACTAAAAAGTTCTTAACATTTGCATTCCTGGTCTCCTCTTAATTTAGTAGTAGCTCCTTGACACAGGATGAACGTAGAAGTAAAGCGAAGAAAATACCTAGTTACAGTTATACAGCTGCTTATTTGGACTATCCTTCTGGGGAGTCCCTAGTTATATAATGATAGGTGGTTCTGATTAGTTAGCCTAAAGTTTCATTTTCCTTTAATATAACCATTTGTAAGAAATGCCCCAAGCTGGGTTTCACTTATGCACACTAAGGAAGATCAAGGCCATTTTTCTGAGGGATAAACAATATTGTCTACTCAGGGATTCCACAGGACTGGTCTCTATTTTAATTTACTTAAACAGGAAATTTTAACTTCCCTTATGAAAGTGAACAGGGTCCTTTTCTCCCTTTTCTCTCTTCTCTCCTGCCTTTAGTGAGGACTCTGTTTCTGAATTAGGATGGCCATTTTGCTATAGCCTATGAGTTAGCGTGTAGTATATGAGACAAATATCCATAAGCAGGGATGGTGGATCATACACATTGCCTGAGCTGGGATTCCTGATGACATTTCTAAGCTACGATTTATGGCCAACTACTTCCAGATTCCCTGTGTGAGGAAAATAGGTGTTTTTAGGAATGAGCTCTTGTCAGGTAGCTCTCCGATTGCTTTCCACCAAATGTGTTCCTCAGTCTTTGTTTCTTAAATTGGACTGCTCTTAGGAATCACAGTGTGATTAATCCAATTCCAGTTACTATTCTTGGGATGAGACTCAACATCTATCTATATCTATATTTAACAGGCATTCTGGGTGATCCTGAGGTCAGTGTTTTCCAAATTCACATGATCAAAATGCATTTGCTAAACAAAATATCAATTGTCTAGACATTTGTCTCCGCTCTCCACTTGGAGATTGTCAATGTGGGCTTAAGGTAAACCAGTGAAAATACAGAGCAGAGAATGTTTCACAGGTGCTCTTTATTTCTCTCCTCTGGTGCCTCAGTTCCTGGCACCTCAACATTCTCTCACCACCATCCATCACCTTTCCCAGTTTTTCCCCCACAGTCTTTCTTCTCAGCCTGCTGGAATTCTTACTTTCCATGGAACATTCACCTCTCATGTGTCACTTTCTCACTTTACAACTCCCCTTCAATCCTTCTGTTCCTCTTTATTCTATGATTGACTCTCCCTGAGAAGCCATTTGTGATCCCTTATTATGAAGAATTCCCTATAAAAATAAATTATATTGTGCTGTGTTTGGGAGATAAACTTGATGGGGTAAACAGCTGTACACAGCAGCTTTGTGCAAACAAGTTTAAAGCAAAATCCAACCAGCTGCTCAGCATGAACCCTCTGAGAGCTGAGATCAGCTGTTGTACTACCCAGCCCATGCTCTACAGAAAGCCAGGCTTGCTGGGAAAAAAATGAAAGAACTGTATTGCCAGGTGATCAAGCAGGGGTAGTAAAATGTGCACTGTCCAAAATGTGATGCTGTAATGATAATCTTTCTTTACTCACATGGGTATATATCGTCAGGGAAAACCGAAATTATATCCGGGGCTGTTTGGTTTAAAGGAAGATGTAAATATAGATATCGCCGAGGCTTTTCAATGTATACATAAACATATCCTGCTTTCTACAATTAAATAACAAAGATAGGTGGTAGAAATTTAAATCACTTCCCCGTGTGAGGATGAAGCATGTAAGTTTTCTTATCAAAGAAAGAAACATTATCAAATTCAACTTGAAGATTTTAGACATTTTGCTATCTTCCATGTATAATTTTCTTATTAAAAACAAGATTAAAAATTAACTATCAAGGCTGTGTTTGCATATGAATGGTTTTCTGTTCAATCACTTTTTAACATTTGAGCCCTTTCCACCATGTACTTAGGATCCAATAAAAAGAGAGCTCCTTTTTCTAAACTCAACTTATTTAGCCGTATCCATGCATTTTCATTTATGATGTGATTATGCCCAGAAAAGCTTATCATAAACTGAAAAAATTTAAGACAAAATTGGCTTAATATACTGAATTTACTGAACACGATAGCTGAGCAATTGCATTATAGATTTCATGGAGGTTCCCTTGGTGATCACCTGGTTAACTGGGAGCTGTGGCTTCCTGCTACTGCCCAGCTTTGCAAGGTAGCCTTAGCCCAGAAAAGGTCAAAGTTCAAATCAGAAGTACAGCTACTACTGACAGTTTATCACTTTTGCAGCACTGTGAGGCTGAACAATCATAAAGTCCAACCATCAAAAGTTTAGGACTATCTGTATATCTTTGAACAGTTTACTTGCACGGAGCTAAAATCAGCCTTTTTTTTTTTTTTATTTTCTACTCATTAGATTTCTTGTGTTAAAAAAAAAATAAGTGAACCATAGTTAGCTGTTTGAAGTGATCTAATCTATATCATAGCACAGCCAAAATCTTCCTTACTCCAGGCCAAACTTTCTGATTCCTTTAACGAAATCTCCTAGGTTGTGGATTCAATTCTTTTTAGCAATATCATTTAAACATGTCCCAGTTCATTTCCTTCTAAAATTAGGGACACTGGCCATTGATTTGTATTGCTAGCTTGAGCTCTTTACACTATCACAATCTAAAGATGAAGAGCTTTGTTTTATGGTGATCCTTGCAGATTGTTCTGTGACATTGATTCTACATCACATACAACCAGAGAAATGAAAGGTTGTGCTCCATCTGTGTACAATGAATTGCACTCTGCTATCATGTAAACCTAAATAGAACAAATAAATAAATAAATAAAAATTAAAAATAAAATAAAATTAGGGACATGAATTATATGAAGATGCACATTGAATCCTGAGAAATAAAGAATAAAGTGAAAGAAATAAAGAATAACATAAAGTTTTAATGTTAGGTGCTAATTTTAACATTGATTTATGATTTATGATTTTGGATACGTATTGTACTAATTTTAACATTGATTTATGATTTATGATTTTGGATACGTATTGTACTAATTTCAATGCACATGTAACATTTAAACTCTTTTCATAAATACTTTATATCATAATATTACATATCACTCTACTATATCCTCTGAATTATTATTAGATTTGTACAGCTATATATTGGTTTAAACTTTTAATCATTAACTTTAGATCTGTTAAATTTTGCCATATTATATCCAGCTCATATATAGAGATTTCTATGCATTTTGATTTTGTCATTCAATATACTTTCTACTTTTTTAGTCCCTAGTCATCACAAAATTGCAGAATTATTGTTTTCTATCAATTTCTCCAATAAATGTCTAGCCCCCTATTAGGCTAAGTTATCATCATAAAGATGCATGATATAAATCACTTCTCTTCTTGTCCCATTCCATGTTCAAAGACTTCCAAAGTAGCCTTCATGAAGATACAATTTAACCACATTTCTCTGGCTCTCATTGGTCAAGAGATACTACATGGAGAACACATTTTTTTTGTAAAATCCCTGTAAGACAACAACTCGCTGTGCTGCATAAAGTCCCCATACAAAGCTTTTATTTATTTTTCAGTTGTTACCTGGGTGGTGTACAAAGAAAAGGTGGAGAAACAAAAACTTTTCCTTTTTCTCATAAAATGAGAACTATTTGTGATATAAAATTCCCCCCTTGTCATTACAGAGGAGTTCAGAATAAGTTTCTAGTAACTACCTAGAACCTTTATTTACATGAATATTTTGATAGTATTTTGATACTATTTTGATTTTATTTTATCCCTCATTATTTTTTATTTTAAATTATTTGCTATTTGTTAAATCTTAAACTGTATAAATTTGCCCATGAAATTAATTAGTTCACCTATTGGATAGCTGATAAGTGAAAGGACACTATAAACTTCCTTCTGTGTTTCTGCTATCATTCTGCAGGTTAATTTTAACCCATTAGTCTCCTTTCAATATCCAAAGCCAGCTGGTTACTAATTCATGTATATTTAGTATTATGCAGTCTATACCTTTTTAAAAATAAAATGTCTATATTCATAATCTCCATTTCTCCACCTTGTACTCTTCACTTAAATCTGTCCAAATTAGCTTTTTATTTTCTAATAACTTCCCTGAGTTATACTTGTCCATGTCACTGATGATCCTCATGTGACTAAATCCATTAGTTACTTCTCAGTTCACATCCTACCTAACTTCTCTTGGAACATACAAACCCTTTATTTTCTTAGATAGTAGGTATATGGTTTAGATTTGTGATGTGTCCCAAAAGTTCACATGTGAGACAATGCAAAAACATTTAGAAGTAAAACAATTGGGTTATGAAAGCCTTAACCTAATCAATACATCAATGCACTAGAAAAGTTTAACTAGAGGTGATTATAGGTAGGTAGGGTGGAGCTGGAACAGGTGAATGGGTCACTGGAGGATGTACCTTTGTTTATATTTTGTTCCTGGAGAGTAGTGGAGCTCTCTCTCTGCTTCCTTGTTCTGTCCTGAGATGCCTTCCTCTGCCAGACACTTTGCCTTGATGTTCTATCTTACATTGGGCCCAGAACAATGGAGTTAGCCATCTATGGACTGAGACTTATGGAATTGTGAGCACCAAACAAACCTTCCCCCATCTATGTTGTTCTTGTCAGGCCTTTTGGTCACAGCAGTGAAAAAGCTGACTAAAACAGTTAAGTAATGCTGGTTCCTTTTGTGTGCATTAGATTTCCCTTCTGTAATTTCATTCTCAGTTCATTAAATCCTAACTATCTCATTAGTATTTTTTTAATCAAATAACTCATCAAAAACTTGATATATTTTTCTTGGTTGCTATTTATTTATTCTTGGTCCTCCTACTAAATTATGCGTTCCATGATACCTGAAGTTTACCTTCAGTATTTCTGTTTTCTTAGTACCCCAAGCAGCCCCTGGCAGACAGTGGAAGTTCAATAAATATATGCTGATTGAATTAAGAAAGCTGAGTTTTGACTTTATCAAAAAAACTTCAAGGAACTTTATACAAAATATGTAACATTTACATATTGCTTGCTTTTTTAATAAAACATATGCACAAAAAAGCAAGAATTTCCAATGAGCTGGTTGTGATGATGAGTGTACAGCATCAAACAGCTCAGTTACAAATTATGTTGGTGCTTTCAGCATTACTATGTAATCTGGTTAATATATATATATATATATATATATATAAAATACTATTTTACAGCTTTCATAATGCTTTCCCATGTATCAATAATTTTAATCTAATGTTAATTTTAATCTAATGTTTAATCTAATGTTAACATGGAAAAATATCCAGTGATATGATCTTGATTTTTCAGATGAAAAACAATGACTGAGATATGCCAAAAGTATCCCAATGTCCAGACATCCCTGTATATTTGCACAATAACATCAAGAAAATCCAGAAATACCAATCCTACATGCAGTTGTAGTGTTAAACTGGCTGTGTGACTTAGATGAGTCTGTACTGTTCCTTGTGTTGGAATTGTATTATTTATAAAATTGGAATCAAAAGGCCATCCTAAACAGCTCTTTGAAGATTGTGAGCTCATTTGTCATTCAAAAAAAATTAATGGAAATCCCTTTGAGAATATTAAAAACCAGAGAATCACATAATTAAAAAGATTGGAGAATCCTGAGAGGTCAATATATGAAATCTTTTATTTTTCATTAAAGGGAACTGAGATATGAAATGCTTAAATGAGTAGCTGAGTATCACTGAGTACTCTGGTGAAGAGATGATCCAATTCCTGGACTCTGGATTCCTGAGAATGGGGTCTTCCCACCACTCTGTCTTGCTCTTCAAACATGCATGTGACATCACATTAACACTGTAGTCACATTCTTTACACTTGAAGAATTGATACTTCTCGTTTTGTGTGATATTCTTCTGAATTATTAACTAAATAATGTTAAATGAGAACAGTAGATCCCATATTGATTATTGCAATGTTCACAGTTCTAATTCATATGTGTTCTATCAGACAATCTCAGGGTTCCCCACATTAATTTTGATCATTTCAGCAAAGTTGGAAGAAATTTAGGCCTGCCAAAAAGTCAACATTCAATAAAATTAAGCCATTCCTGTGCCAAATAATTAAAAGTACAATAAGATATCATTTGCACCAGTGATAAGGAAGAAGGGAGAGTCACATTAAAAAGCTTGGTTTGAAATGTCACATATTGAGGAATATATATCTTCTAGCTAAGTTACGATAAAACTCGTATAAGGTAATGGCTAATTTAACAAGTTAGCTATGAACTATTCTGCTTTCCAGAATGTAAGGCCTTTCTTCATCGGGTATTAATCCCAACTCCTAAAATATAAATTCCAAATCTTTATTTCCATCAAATTTCCAGATCGTGTGGGCTTCTTAATTGCTTTTAAGGAGTTTTCAGAAAATAAAACAAACTTACAATCACTCACTTTTACTGATTTGAGAACTTATTATAAAAAATTTAATTTTTATAACAGTCATGTACCAGCACAGATGAGATGAGCTTGTAGGACCTTCAGAATGTTACTTTTACTACTTTTACTATTCTTTCCTTCCATTTGATAAGAGCCACCACAATTTCCAGTGTTTGGTCTTTGGAATGCAGGAAAGAAAGAAAGAGAGAGAGAGAGAGAGAGAGAGAAGAAAGAAAGGAAGGAAGAAAGAAAGAAAGAAAGAAAGACAGAAAGAAAGAAAGAAAGAAAGACAGAAAGAAAGAAAGAAAGAAAGAAAGAAAGAAAGAAAGAAAGAAAGAAAGAAAGAAAGAAAGAAAGAAAGAAAGAAAAGAAAATTCAGATGCTGGTGTGGCAATCTTTCCAGCCACAAAAATTTGAGTCAACTCTGCGTTTTCCCCAGAACTAGAGGTGTCTCACTCCCAGTGAGCCTTAATCACTTAACTCAGTGGTCTGTATAAAATGCATGATGCAGGGGGATTTCCAATAGCTAGAGAGCAAGGGACGCAGGTGCTGGTGAGGTCAACCATCACCTGTAGGAAACTTCTCCTACGAGAATATCTCCAGAAGGCCTGGGATGAAAGTAGCTAAGGTAAGCAAAGAATAAGGGGATGTGGAGAAGAATAAGACCCTTCTCTATAACTGGACTTCTTCCTTAGTGTCTTATTACATGAATTTCTAAATTACAAGGATAGGATAGATGTCCCATGTTAGGCATTTAGAAAAGTGAAATCTAAGGTGTTGTATATATGTGAGTGTATTTTTTAAAATTCCATGTGAAAAATTCATTTTCACTGACTTTCATGATGCTTAAGAGTTAAGTCTGTCATTCTGCAGGGACATGATTTGAACAGACTTGGAAGATAAGAGAGACTCATAGAAGCCACATATTCCTTGAAAAGCAGGAATAAAATAAAATAAAATAAAGGAAAATCCTGAAATTACAAAAGAGGAAAGCCTAATGGTTCAGGCTTGGCAACAGGTCTCTGAGAGTGAGACAGAGAACTTTGAAGCTGAGTTTGACCCCTTCCTCATGCAGATAGCACTCATCCAAATACTCTGGGAAAGAAACAAAAATGAGCAGTAAAACTGACAAAGTGACTCAGCAAAGATGATGCCGGTAATCAAGGAAGGAGTGAGAAAGATGAGGCGTTTTCTCATCAGAGGGAGGTATGTGAGTATCACATTTCCAAAAATGGGTGTTTGTGGCACTTTAGGGGATGATAATGGAAAAAAAGTGATGCTCCCAAATATTGCAAGTACTAAGAGCAATTCAGCTGTGTGGGAAGTACTGTGTGGGAAGTCCAGGAGGAGTGAGTAACATGGGAAGCCTGGTGGGGGGACAAAATTTTTTTAAAAAGGCAAGGGTAGCAGTAGAAGAGAAAAGTGATGTTCTAGGTCATGGTGAAATATCAGACAGTTCCACAACTTTGGCACCACTGTCAGAGAATCAGTGGCCTGTGGTCTGCTAAAGTAGAGGCAAGGTAACCTTGAGAGAGAGCAACAGAAATTGGTCCAGAGGGGTAGCTGTCATGGTTCTCTAAGAAAACTGTTGAGTTCTAGCATTTACTGGCTAGGAAGATGGATTCAGTGATCAAAGGATCAGTTATTAAAATGGACTTACCTATGATCCATATACACACTTTTCCCCGGATATGCAAATTTACTTCTCATAGTTGGCCTGGCAGTGCTATTTGCTCTATGTAGGGTCTTCAGTGATTCTTTGTCTGTAAGTTCTTTGGCGGAAAAAATAAAAATAAATAAAAGATGATGATGTAATTTAAAATTCCAACACAACAACAACAACAAAAATATTAGTCATATAATTTTGTCATCTGTTCCTCTTCCTAATGTGTCAAAACACTTTCTAAGAATGGCTGTCTTTAAGTAGAGGTTCTAGTGGTTTCCAGGAAATGGATGCACTGAGGCACTACAGACATCAGATCATGTTTAATTTTGAAGAAAACCTGGCAGTTAATCCCTTTGGGAAAAATGCCTGGAGGAAAACTCTTACATTTGTTCCCTCTCTCCCTGGAGTAGAATGCTTAGAAATCAGAATTAAAATAGCTCATGAACTTACATAGCCTTTGTCAGATGTGTAAAAACAGGTGCCTCCTGTATGATTAGGCTTTGACTAGTGGACAATGAGACAAGGGAATCTTTGAGGGAAAAAAAAACCAAAACACTTCTTAGTTATGTTTACAAGTCAGTTGGAAAAAACCAATAGCTCAGGGCCATCATGGAGACAGTCCTAATGAAAGTGGGAACTATACACCATTTGTTCACTGCTCTAGAAATGTTACTATAAGAAGGACTAGTGTGACTATATCCAAATGCCATCAAGAGAAATAAAGCTGAATATTAAGGAATATTGGTACAATGAAGTACAACAATTGCTTCTCACAATCGTATACTTCCCAACTATATTAAAGCTGTAATTGGTGTAACTAATGCCACTTTTTATATTGTGGCTGCCACATTTATCTTGTCATGTGGACTAACTGTATATACACTTTGGTTTAAGGGGCAAAGTTATAAATGGACATATAATAGACATATGATGGACACACATTACTTGGTTTCTTGCACTTAATGAAGACATCTTCATTAATTAAGACATCCCCATACCCCCAAGAAAATGATATGAAAACTTGGGCTATGAGTAGAGGTTATTAAAGATTTGGAAGAGGAATATTCCACACAAAGGCAACATCCTGTGCAATAGTTTAGCAACAAGGAAGAATGTAGCTCATTACAAGATACTGAAGAAATATGTTACGGCTGGATTTTAGAGACTAGGTGAGGAAAGAAGAAGGAAAGGTGGTCCTAGAGAGGAGAGTTGAGAAAAGAGTAATACAGATTATGAAAGCCTTGTGGGGGGAGATTAAGAATCTTAAAACATTGTGTCCTCAGTTTCTACCTCATTTTTTATAGTTCATCTGACCTTGAATAAGTTCTTAACCATTCTATTTCCTTAAATTTGAAATAGAGCAAAGAATTCAAAGGTTACATTTTGATACTTTCAGGATTTGCTTTCAGGTCCTCTTCCATCAAATGTACCAAGATCTTGACATTCCAACTTTCTGTAATTATGAACATAGTTTTTTTTACCTATTTCTTTTGTATATAAATTGTGGATTAACTTGTATTTTTATTTTTGTCCAAAGAATGATGATTAGAATATTCAGCTTAGACGAGAAAGGCTTAGGGGAAATATAACTATCTCAAAATGTGAAATCCTTCCATTTTTATATATAGTGAGATTTTATTGTCTCAGAGGCATAAGTTAGATATATAGACCAAATTTACAAATAAGTAGATTTCAATATAACTAAAGTTTTGTGTAATTTGCAATATTCTCACATGAAATAGGCTACTTCAATGACAATGAAATTTTCATCACAGTGATGTCCACCTAAAGGCTTGATGACCATTTGGCAAATATGTGGGAATAATATAGGAATTTAGAATAGATGATCCTTATGGTAAAAAGGTAAGAGTTATTTTTCTGACCAAATATTTCTCAGAGAATTTGCATTCACTCATAATCTCAGATCATAGGGCAAAAACCTACAAACTGCTTTTATTGCTAATTCTACCACCCAAAGACACACTTAGATCATAGTTATTGAAAAAATATGTGGAAATAGATATCACTTGCCTGTGACCTTAAGACAGTGAACTGATACCCCCCCCTTTCTTTCAGTGCCTGAGATTCAATCCAGGGCCTCACACATGCAAAACAAATAACCTAGCACTGAACTACATGCCCAAACCCCTTAATAGACTCTTATCACATGGTGATACATGTTCACACAGAAAGTTCTTATGATGTTAGAATTACAGATGGTGAAATTGCTACCAATTGGTATCAAAATTAGAGAAAAGTTATAGGGAGACATAGAAGTTATGAGTATACTTCAAAAGTAAGCAGGAATAGCAGAGGAATAGCAATGGAATTCCAAAGAATCCTAAGAGAGAAGGGAGAAATCTGCATTCCTGATATTTTGGATGCCATCGTATCCAGTACATATTTAGATCATTGCTCAGTATAGCTAAAAGCTTAATCTAAAAGCTAAAGCAGTTGAAAACTGAAGAACCAAGGTTGTAATATTTATGTTTATTCTTTTTTTGTGTTTTTAATCATTTCCCCTTAAACCTGAAATAAACAGAGTAAGTGGAAGAAGAAAAGAAAATGAAAGACATGAGCTTACTCCTTGGATTGTAAAGAGATGGAGTCTGCTCTACCTGCTGTGTGAAGGGTGTGACCCATGAGAAGGCAGGTAGAGGTGGATAGAAGAATTTCCAAGTAGGCCATCCATCCCTCTTGAATTGGCCTACCCACTGCTTTAATCATCTCCTTTGGGTCTAGTTTTGCCATGAAACACTAATAGTTGGACAATAGTCCTGTCATCTCACTGCTTATGAGACCTCCTTTCCTTCTCTGTTAGCATTTTGGTCTCCAATATTGACAGATGGTTCTTGTTTATTTTTATAGATAGTTTTCTCTTGTGTTGAAGATACACATTACAATAAAATAATAGAAATAAAAAAGTTTGTTTAAGCAAAATCTTTCCATGATTTTGGGAGGTGGGGAGGAAGAGAAAGTATTCAGCAAAAATCACAATGAAAGTTGTTTTTCCTGCTCAACTACTTCTATGCTTTATTTTTTCTTGTTTCATTGTTTATGTGCTCCAGCTACATTTATTTTCCTGTTTACATTTGTGCATGAGATTATTCTATGCCCTTTAAATATAAAATTTGGGATGGTTTATGAAAGTTTCATTCCCTACCAAAAAAAATCCTAATTAAAAATCTCAACATTAAATAATTTCAGTAACAGAATCTTTTGTCATTTGATGTTTATGAATGTCTGGACAATAAAAACAATAATAACCTTCATACGATATTTTAAATTTGGAAAATTCATATTTATCCCTCATAAGAGTCATGGTCAAAATGGTCAAAACCCTTTAACAATAGACAGACTAAAAAAAAAAAAAAGCATAGCATTTATTTAACCTGTGTTACATGACATTTTAGAATGTAGATCCAAATATAGAGGGAAAATTATATATTTTTATGTTTAGGTTTGATAAAAAGTGGACATTGGTATAGTATGTGATCATACAAAAAGGGTACTAGACTGAGGTGGGAAAACCCACTATAATAGTTAGATTATGGCTCTTATCCAACAAAAATCATGTTGAGGCTTAGTTCCTCAAAACAATAATTTTGAGAGGTGGCAGGGCTTTTAGAGGCATTTGGGTCATGAGGGATCTGCCCTCATGAATCTATTAATGCTTTTCTTTGTGAATGAGCTCATACTCTCTCCAGATTGGTTACTGAGAGACTGGGACATTATAAAACCAGCCTGGCATCTCCCCTGGGGCTTTATGACACACATGCTCCTTATGTATTCTTTTTCTTCCCTTTGTGCTCTTAGTCATGGTATTACCAAATTTATGGTTCTCACCTGAAGCCAACTGGATGCCAGCATCATGACCTTGGACCACAGAACTAAGAGTTAAATTAATTCTCTTTTTTAAATAAAGTACTCAGCCTCTGCATTTTGTTGTAGAAACAGAAAGTGAACTAAGATATCAAACAAGGTCTGTCTGTTCAGATTTTTCTTGGCCTCTCTGTTGAGCATTTTTTCTTCAGTATTGGGAATAACCCTTTGGATAAGGTAAGATAAGAGAACTTCTTTATGAAATTCTCCTAGATGGACAGGTGGGGAAATTTAGAGTAATAATTCTAATTCTGTTACTGGCTTTGGGAAAAAGGAGTTTCTACTTTCCTTTTATAAATTCTTTCTTTCTTTTTCTTTTTTTGGTACTGAGTATTAAGGAATTAACCCAGGGGTGCTTTACCACTGAGTGATGTCCCTAGTCTTCTTCATTTTTTATATTAAGACTCTATCTTGTTAAGTTGCCCAGGATGGCCTTGAACTGGTGATCCTCCTGCCTTAGCCTCCCTAGTTGCTGGAATTACAGGCCTGCACCATACCTGGCCAGTGGTTCTAGTTTCTATAACTGTGTTAGCCATCTTTTTATTGTTAAGGCCAAAAATACCTGACAAGAACAACTAAGAGGAACAAACGTCTATTTTGCCTCATGGTTTCAGAGGTTCCTTCCATGGTTAGCCGGCTCCAAATCAGAACATTATGGTGGAAGGTTATAGTGGAGCAAAGTTGCTCAGGTCATGGCAGCCAGAAAAAAAAGAGAGAGAGAGAGAGAGGAGCCAGGGACTAGACAAAATCCTTAAGGGCACTACCAATGACCTACTTCTTCCAGTCATACCTCATCTGCCTATAGTTACCACCTAGTAGTCCATTCAAATTATTAATCAAACAAATGGATTAATCTACTGATGAGGCAACAGCCCTCAGAATCCAATCATTGCTTAAAAGCCCCACAATAAACTTTGCTTCATTGGAGTCCATGATTTTAATACATGAATTTTGGAGAACATTTCAGATCCAAACCATAACAATGACCCATCTTGGAGAGGGCATTCCAATTTCTGTGACTTGTTTTGAGGACGAATGAAAGACAAGAAGAAAGAGAGCAGGAGAAGTTCAGAAAAATTGGCTCTGAAACTGCTCCTTTTTAGTTCAAAGTACTCAGCATGCCAATGAGCCATATGCTGGGGTATTGTTTTCTGAGCTTCAACATAGTTCCAGGGGAGGACAAAAACTTAAGAGGGAGATAAATAAGCGGAGGTACAATCACCAAAGTATTTCTCAGCATTGTGAAAAATCTAAAAGCTAGTCAATAGAAGGACTGTGGAAGGAAACACAAATACAAAATAAGTCAGAAAGAAGGAACACTGGTTTTTGCATTCATATAATTCAGTCAATAGATCTCAGCATCTTTGATGGGTTGGCCATCAGGAAGATTTTATTGATTGTATTTCTTTTGTATCCTTGTGTATGAGTGTAAGTCTAGTATTTTCCCAACATTTCTATGGTAAACATTACATTTACAAGAGTTCATAGGGTTACCAAAAAACTGCCCAAAATGAGAAAAGCTAACACTGTATAAAATACAACACTTATATGGAAGGTAAATGTGCTTTGCCTTCCTGCAGTGCTCTCTAAATTAAACCACAAGGACATATTTCAGAGTACCATATTTATAGCTTATTTTTATATTTTAAAAACTCTATTTCAATTTGTTCCTCAAAGGCAACAAAATCCTAGAATTATTTAAATTTTCCTTTATATTTTTTCTCCAATTTAGATGACTGCTAATTAGGTCTTTTTCTCTTCAGTGCCCCAGAACCTGGCTGGCTAAATTATATGTGGAAATATACGTGAATGCATAAGAGCTGAGAGCTTCTGTTAAATATTCATAGACTTTTATATGGGAATTTCAGTTTTGATGTTTGGGTAAGTACTTCAGTTTAGAAAATTCGTTTTTATAATAGCTGATTAAGATATTTTAGTTGCTTTTGATTTTAGATGATTTGAAGTTTATAGAAGAGGAGAAACATCTTTACTTCCTCCCAGATTCTCAACTGGAGTCTTTGTAACCAAAGACAGATAAATAAGAGAAAAGTAAACAGAAGTTTATTAACACATGTATCTAATGTACATGGGGTATGCCCAGAGAATCAGTAGCCCAAAAATGTGGCTTAGAATTCAGACTTAAATAGTATCTTCAACTCAAAACAAAGAAGGGTGAGGGAGAATCCATTGAAAAAAAGGTGACCAGGAAAAGCATAGTACATATTAGTAAGCTTTGTTATGTGTACTTAAGTTGCTGCTTTCTCAACTTATGGGAATTCTAGTGATTTATAACTCATCCTTCTGTTCTTTGTATAGAGAAGGAGATAGTCTTACAGATGGAGATTTAGTTTGTAAAGGTAAATTTCCCTTGCAAACCAGTAACTTATTCAAAGTTTCTACCGTTTCTCAAAAATATGAGCTCAATATAATCCTACGAGGCATATCTAGGGTTTCATTTTCTGGTCTCTCACAATCATATTTTGGAAATTTTGTATTCTAGTCTCCTATAATTTCCAGGAAAGAAAATATGGTCTAATTTTAAGTTGGAGAGATAGAAAGAAGAGATTATCTTTTATCTCTTTGTCTCAGGTTAATGCATTTGCTTTTCTACACGGGTCAGTTTCAGTGGCTGATATAAACTGGAATCCCTTCCCAGGGTGACAGAGCCATGGAAGGGCAGGGCATCAGCCTCATTTGTTAAAAGAGATCCACAGAGATAAAGGAGGTGAGGAATTCTCCCTGATGCATTCCCTTCTGTTCGAATATGTCTGATTTTGAAACAGGAGCCCAGCCGAAGCCAAATTCTTCCTATAATCCATTTCCATACTTTAACAGTCATGTTTTCTTCAGGTACAGTACAGTGCTCTCTCCCACTGTGGAACAGATCACTCTAAACCTAAATATAGTTCCTGTCCAGTACAGCTGAAAGTAACTAGTCTGCCTATGCTACAGAAGAACATTTTCTGTTCTTGAAGGTCTTTGTAGTTTCCAGTCATTATGGTAAACATATCAAAGTAATATTGTTGAGAGTAATACAGACTGCATTTTATGTCACAATAAAAGTAGCATTAAACCTGTTTATGTATTTGGAAAGAAGAGATTGGAATTTATCATATATAGAATGGATGAAGTTTTATAAAAAATGAATTATTTTATTGTTCACTACATTCTTACTTTCCCCACAAAAATTTGATATTTACATATGGAAAATATTAATAATACATTTTCTTTTTGATCACAATATACCTGTTTTCACTCAAAGGATATATGTTGTCTGGAAAAATTAACTGACTTACTAAATAGTAAATCGCAAAATTCATATGTTCTTTGCTCCCATTTAAGTTTTCTTGAATCACAGGTTTATGAAATATATTCATATTTTACCTATAATGATCTCTAACTTCTAGTACCATAAGAAGCAGCAAAATGAAGTCGAAGAATTCAGCTTTGGAGATTGTCAGGATTCAAATTGCAGGCCAATAACTTACAAAGCTATATGATCTCTCATAACTTAATCTTTCAGGACTAGAGTTTTATATAGCAAATTGAAATACTAGTAGTATTTACTTTTTTATTATTATTAACAATGTTATTATATTTAAATGGTAGAGTTCAGAAAGTACCAACCCAAAATATGCCACTTTGGACTTCAAAGTCCAAAGGGTTTTCTGTGAACTTCTCTCACTTGCATAACGATAGATCTTCCAAAAGGAACATAGTCACCATGAACTCTCTTTCCCAAGAATCTCATCAACCAGGAAAGATTAAACTCGTAACATAAGAAAAGAGATCAGAGGTCAACACCATACCCAGACAGACTTCATCATGGTTTGTCATCCATTTTTATGAGGACTGCTCTTTTTTTCCAAAAATCATTCACTCTTCCCCTAAGGTATCACATACCCTCTGTGTTAATCAGCTTTTCATCACTATGACCAAAATACCTGACAAGAGCAGCATAGAGGAGAAAAGACTTACGTTGGCTGATACTTTCAGAGGTTTACGTCTATTCACCTGGTTCCATTGCTTTCAGTCTAAGGTGAGGCAGAACATCTTTTCAGTCTAAGGTGAGGCAGAACATCTTGGCTGAAGGGTTGGTGGAGGAATGCTATTCAGCTCATGGTAGCCAAGAAGACAGATGGAGAGAGATAGAGGGTGAGATAGAAGGATGGACCAGGGACAATATAGAGTCATCAAGGGCATGTCCCTATTGACCCACTTCCTTAAACTGTATGCCACCTGCCTGCAGTTTCCATCTCCTCTTAGTAGTCCATTCAAACTATTAATCCATCAAATGAATTAATCCATTGATGAAGTCAGAGTACTCATGACCCAATCACTTCCCAAAAAACTCCATCTCTGGACAGTAGTACATTGGGAACCAAGTATTAAATTCATGATCTGGGGGAGGAAAATTGAGATCCAATCCAGAATTTTCCCTTCTTTCTTTCCCAAGATATGGGCAAATAAACTTGTAGATCTCCCAGAGTTTTTGCCTATTCACTTTTCTTTAATGTGATGACCCCAAGCATAAAATACATTTGTATATTTTCTCTCCTGTAGTCCTGTCTTCTGTCAGTTTATTTCCTACACTCAATTATCAAACTCTTAAAAGATAGAGAGAAAGCTCCTCTGCCCACCCCATCACACACACACACACACACACACACACACACACACACACACAGACACAAACACATATAGAAGAAAAGACTTTATCCTTTATCCTCCTTAGTATTTGAATAGGACTGTACAAATTAGCTGAAGAAAAGACAGATTATCAATTGAAAAAACAAGTTTCTGTTTTCTTTTATTTTTTAACATATGTATCACATATACATGTTGGAGAAACTCAATGGTGGTAATTCAAAAGGATGGTTAGAACTTTGACTTACATATTTTAAAATAATGTAGATTTGTAGAAAAATCACAAAAGAAATGAAATACTTTAGAATTTTAGTTGTAGCAAACTGGGAGGGAAAATATATAGAGGAGATTTACAGAAGATGAGGGTCATTTTAATAAGGATTGTATAAATCTATCTTATCTCTGTAGATAAGATTTTTGTTCCTTTCCTGACATTGGGTGGCCCTGATTTCACAAACTCCCAATATACCAGATCTGTCCAGTTGCTCCAAAAGAAAATCAAAGGACAAAGTAATGTTGAAGTAGAAAAGGAATTTAATACTCAATATAGCCATACTAGTGTCCTCAACCCCATCTTCAAGGTAACTGACATGATATTCAGATTTAAATAGGTGATAGAACAAAAGTGGATCAAGAAGTATGCATAGTGAAGAATTCTTGGTCAAACGGGTTTTGTCATCATCTCAGGATCAGTCAGATGGAGCCTTGATAAGAATAAGAAAGTCACTGCTACTGGTGGAAGAAGTGTTTTAATTCTTCTTACAAGATGTTTATTCATCATACCTGATGTTCCTTGAATAAAGGTGATCTAAGAAAGAATGACTTAAACAAAAGACAAGCTAGAAAGGCAAGATGGCATTAGTTCATTCAGATTTAGAGCCATAACTGGAGAATTTCAGGTATTGCTCCAGTGGTCTGGAGAAGGATATTGCAAAAACTGGCAGTTGTCAATCTGTTAATTATAATGCCCTCGAAAATCTGGAGAATATCTTGGTTACTCTCACCATGATACTTTCAAA
Source organism: Xerus rutilus (assembly GCA_028644305.1). Lineage (NCBI taxonomy): Eukaryota > Metazoa > Chordata > Mammalia > Rodentia > Sciuridae > Xerus > Xerus rutilus. The sequence goes on from CM053412.1 coordinate 28,929,634, forward strand.
CTTGAAGGCCAAGAATTACCAGCTTTTTCCAAGGCAAAGGAGGTAGCAAAGGAGACAGATACCAAATGAAGGCCAAGATTCCAAGCTTTTAACCTGCTTCTAGTTACCCATTGAACAATCTGTCAGCCCAAGTAAATAGTCAGTGCTTTTAGCTAATGCAGCTTCCAGGTCTTTGGTACAGGGAGACATCTTCATGATGAAAAATCCTGATGTACGTTCAGGCTGGTGGTGGTTGGCAGAGAGTTCACTGTGTCTGCTTTTTCTAAACAGTCCTGAACTCCTCATAATCCTTGTGTAAGAGTGACATATTTTAGGGTAGTATACTTTTGGCTTTCATATACATAAACTAATTAGAACAGTGCCTCACTTATTGTATATAATCAGTAAATATTGGCTATAGCAATAGTTATTCTATATTTTTAAATAAATGCCATGACTGAATGGCAGGACAGAATGTGACCTCTAATAATCTTTAATATAAACAAAAGGAATTCAAGAAATGGAGTATAAAGCAAAGATCTGCCTTCATTTAAACAGGGCCAGATCTACTTCCTGTGGGTCAAGAAGTGTGATATTATGAAGATACAAAAGTATTTCTGAATCTTCAAACCGAGCTCTAAGTAAATTACTGTCTTTCTTTTCTAGCTCCACTTCTAGCTGTTTGAGGTTTGTTGTTGTTGTTGTTGTTGTTTTTTCCTTCCAGCTTGGGTTATTTTGCCCAATTTTCTACCCAAGGACAGTTTTGACCTAATTCCTAGAGTGGTATGAAGAGTCATGTAAGCTGGAAATTGATATTGACAATCTGCCGAAATGATTACTGTAAATCCAAAATAGCAACTAATTTTCAATTTCTCAAACTCCAAATACCAGGCAGCTGAGCCTCATCAAATAAATAATTAAATAAGTAAATAAATAATAAAAAAGAAATAAAGAAAAAAATGAGGAAAGAAGGAGGGAAGGAAGGAAGGAAGGAAGGAAGGGAGGGAGGGAAAGAAAAGAAAAATAAGAAAGCCTTGATTAGATAATAGCCCAACAGAGATCTTTGGCAGCCTAAAAATATGTTTTACATGATAGAAATGTGTCTTTTGTTAGTTAAAGTAATTGAATGCACTTAAAAAGAGCAAACTACATAATACACAAATATTGTTGCCAAACCCTTGGTCCTTGTCCCCGATGCAAATCCAATAATAAGGACATGGTTTTGAAAATAAGAAAAATGTTTTATTGCTTTGCTAGCAAAGAACAGGAGACTCCTGTCCCAGAGGTTGTGATTCTACATATTAGCAGGAACAGGGGGCTTTTAAAGAGGTGACTCAAAGGCTACATTCCGTGTGTTCTCTGGAGTTGGAGTTGTAATTCAGTTGTTAATTTGGGAGACAGTCATTTCTGAGATATTTTGGTGCCACCCCTAAAATCAGAATTATTTCCTTTCTATGGTGGCATGTGTACTCAAAGACAGATAAATCTGCCTAAAATGGGGAAGCAAGGTAATTCTGTTTCCCCTGAGATTAGGGAACGGAGAAATTAGGGAAGAGCAGGGAGAGAGGAAGAGAGGGAAACTTGTTCATTTTAAACCTAAGTCGCAGTGGCAGAGCAGCAAGGGCTATATTCAAAGCATAAAGTGGACCACTATTACAATATGACACATAAATGATGACTATAGGGAATGTAATGAATATTTACCACATTTGTACATAAACTGCAAAACAATGTGACCCATATAAGCTTGGTCATACCATGAGATACCTTCTCTAAAGATGTGAATTTATTGGATATACTGGAAAGATGCATTTAAATTTTCATGGTAGAAATAATCTCAGAAATTACTTAAGAAAACCTCTTTATTTTACAAAGAAGGAAATTACTTCTTACAGGATGCTTTGGCTTATTTGAGCAGAATCTAGGTCTTCAAACTCTAGCCCACTTTTCAGATTCCCTTCCTGTTAAGTAAGCAAATTATATGCATTTTCTTGCTTGTTGGAGTTTTGCAATTGGGCACTCCTTAACTCTTTGTCAGCTCTATTAAGCTGGGCTAACTTCCTAGGGCTAAACATACAACCATTTTTCATTTCTTGGCAATCTCTTCTATTAAATTTGCATATTCAAATATGCAGCATTTATGTCTGATCTCTAAAAGAAAACTCACTAAATTCCTAGTAGGATTATTCTCTCTTTCTCTTTGGCTAGGGATAGAGATTTGAATAACAACTGAGAGAGAAAGCAGAAGTTAGGCAGTGCTTTCATAAATGAAATTAGCAAGTTTCTACAATTTAAAGGTTCTATTTGTAATTCTAAAAACCTTTTTTCCCTTTCTCCTTGCTTAGCTTCAGGCATGAATAAAGTGTTGGGGAGGGGAGAAATGTTTGCTTTTCTTCCTCTTAATGGGTAAGAGATAACTAAATGCTGAATTTACAAAATACTTTGCTGTTTCTGGATTGTATGCATAAGCACAAGATGAATATCATGGCTTGGATCTTAACTGAATAATATCTGCAAAGTCACTTTGCTGTATATATGAAAAATCTACATTGTTTAACTTGACAATCTTCTCAAATGATATCCACAAGTATTTAGCATTAAAAAGCTCAGTTTAGAATTTGAATTGCTAATGCTACGTTTCCAATTCAAGGTTCTACAATCCCAAACAGGCTTGAAAAGGAAAAACAAAAAAGAACAAGCATAAATTGAAGGGAAACAGGAGCATTGGCTCTCACTTGGTTAAGTCCCTTGCAGGCAACCTAAAGGACTTTTACCGGCTGTGTGACTTCCAGTTGTCTTACATTCCACCATACTCTGGGGCAGATCATCCTAAAGAAAATATTGATGTTATTGTAATCCAAGCTGCAACAAAAAATATACACATTCACACACTAATCTTAGTAAATTTTCAACAAAATTTTAAGAGGAGAAACCAGCCCATTTCTCAAACATACTCACTATTACCATTAGCTTCACTTCCTTCCCTTCTTATTTTCTTGTACACCACATGTTAGGGATAAAACTCCTGGATTTGTGCAGATTTGTGTGTAAATTCTTGTGTCTACATATTCACCCCTCTAGACATACTTTCTCTTCCTATGGATAGTCTTCCATCCTGGAAATTTGTCTTGAGAAAAGGATCTTGCTCTAGGTTTATTGTTCATCTCTCTTTGGATAATCATGAGGGTCCATAGTTACCATCACCAGATTTCTTATTGAAAATCACTCAGGAAACTGCAGCTAGATGCAATGGGAACCAAGAGTATTTATCAATGATTAGTTATGCTTGAAAATTACATATAGCAGATCCATTCTTTATTATATAATAGGTACATTATTATACAATACAGACAGTCCCCATAGGAACCTCACTGTTTAATCCCTTTTTCCTGTAGTAAAGAACAATTAAAAAAAAAATGAAAGCACTCTACTCATAGAAATATAAAATGAAAGTGTGCCAAAAACTTTATTTAATTCATTTATTACTAAGTGTCAAAACCAGATTAAAGAAATATCTGAAGAACAACTGTATATAGGTAACCCAGAAGGCTGAAAGAATTTTCTAACACTTTAAAGTTTATTTAATGTTCTTTGGTGGGAACTATTTTTCCCTTGATTCTTCCCCCAAATTTTCTTCTTCATTAAATTTTATTCAGTTTTCCCTAATTTTTCTTTTCAGTTAGGGCCTGCATCACCCAGTCTTAAGAAGAATTCTATCAGTTTAGAAAGAACCCTCCAGACTTTTGTCTGAGCACCCTGGTTGGCCTTCAGCAGGAATCCTGTGAAGTCAGTTTAGCCAGATTCTTCCCTTATCTCTGACTTTTCCTCTTAATAATTGCTAACACTTTAATCCCTCACCTGCCAGGTTCCTTGGGTATTGTTGGGGCTTAGAAAGTATATTAGTCAGTTACCTGTTACTGAAACAATACACCTGAGATAATCAAGAGGAAAGAGCCATTTTTGCTCACAGTTTTGAGTTTTCAGTCCATGGTTGGTTTGCTCCAGTGCTTTTGGTTCTGTGGCAAGGGAACACAGCGGGATGGGAGCAGGTGATAGAGCAAAGCCAGTCACCTAATGGCTAGGACATGAGAAAGAGAAAGAGAGCAATCAATCAACTTCCCATAAGCACCTTCAAAAGCACTCCCCTAGTGACTTTAAATATCCCACTAAATTCAACCTTTAAAAGTTTCCACCCCTTCACAATAGTGCTAAGTTGAGGACCAAGGCTTTGGGGTATATTTCAGATTTGAACTGTAGCAGAAAGCAATGTCCCAAAGTATGGTACTTTGGTGTGCTGATACTTTAATCTAAAGGTCTCTGAACCAAAGTCTCTCTGACCTTCTATGTGTCTGTCTTACCTTTCTTTCCCTCCTGAAGTATATGAAGTGGCTTTTTCTGAATATCTCTTATCTGACTAAAAGCAGTTCCTACTGTGTTATGCATTTATCATGAATTCCCTTCCTGTAATCCCAAGAACCAGAGAAGATTGACTGATATGAGAGGAAAGAAGATTAAAGGTCTCAGCCAGAGAGATGGTGGCACAACCTATCACCTATTTTTCTGAGGGCTACCACCTGAGAGACTCTGCATAAAAAGACAGATTTTTATATATATATTTTTTTCTTTTTTGGCCATGCAGACCCTCCCCTCAGCCTCTCAGAGCCAATTGCATACTGTCACCACCTGTCAACTGCCAAGTCCTTATTCCTTTCTATAGCTTAAGACCACTAGATAAATATCAACCATCTAGCCTTTCTTTGAGTCTAATATTTTGTGATGATCCATTTCAGCAGCACGTAATTAGTCTACATGCAGCTTCTTCTGATAATCTTTCTATAGTCAGTTTATTGCAAAGACTGGAATTACAGCAACTTTAGAGAGCAGAGGGCAAATTTAAACTACCCTACACTATAAATCCCTACCTGTCCATGCAAAATTAGGAATCAATTTCAATTCTAAACCTCTCTTTCATCATTAGGCTAGTTCCTGAATAAAATCATTTTATATCACTTAGACTAGTCCAGATCTGGTTTGCTTTGACAGAAGTGAAAATCAATTGTATTTCCAATTGACAAAAATCATTTTCACTGTTAACAGATTTCTACAATTTGCAATATTATAAGATTAGTCAAAGATGATGAGAGAAGCTAAACCTGATAGATTCATACAATGCTGAAAGGTGCAAGGTTATGTCTTTCATTTCATTGATGGGATACCCAGTAATCTATGTCTATTTCAAAATCTTTCCCATGTCTTTCTTCTATTAAACACTGGAATATCTGCCATAGTGTAAGCTTGCTAGTCACTCCTCTTCTCATTAATATGTAGTAGCCTTTTTTAAAGTCCACATTTGCTCTTTCATTCTATATGTTATTCATTTCAAATACATCTGAAAGATTATAGCACCCTACACTGAAACAGTGCTGAATCCAGTGACTTATATACTTCCTGTGAAGCAGTAGCATTTTTTTTAATTTAATATACACTTTTCCTAGAATACTCTCAGGATTACTATGTTTCATATTGTTTCTACTAAAAGGAGAAACATAGAAAGTTTCAATTCAAGAAAAATAATTACTATCTGCGGGAAGAAGAATAGTATCCCACCAGGGGCAGTGGCGCACCCTTGTAATCCCAGCACTTTGAGAGTCTGAGACAGGAGAATCGCAAGTTCAAAACCAGCCTCAGCAACGGTGAGGCACTAAGCAACTCAGTGAGACCCTGTATCTACATAAACCACAAAGTAGGGCTGGGGATGTGGCTCAGTGGTTGAGTGCCCCTGAGTTCAATCTCCAGAACCAAAAATAATTATAATAATAATAGTATCCCATAAAGATTTCCATACCTCCACCTTCCGTAAATGTGTTACCTTCAGGTGGACTAAGGTCATAGATTGAATTAAAGTTGCTAAAGAGTTCATCTTAAGATAATAAAGCTATTCTATATAATCTTGATAGGTCCAATGCAATCACAAGAATCCTTAAAAGTGAAAGCGAGAAACAGAATAGGTGAATAACAGTGAGATGTGATTAGGAAGAATGGTCAGAGAGATGCAATATTAATAACTTTGAAGATAAAAGAAGGGGCCAAAAGTCAAAAAGTATGGATGGTTTCTAGCAGCTGTAAAGAGAAAATATTTGAATCTGGAATATCCCCCAAAAGCTCATGTGCTGCAGGCTTGGTCCCTTAGTTCAGGGTGTTCAGAGGTAAAACTTTTAGTAAGTGATTGGATCATGAGGACTCTAACCTCATCAATGGATTAATCTATTGAGGGATTCATAGCTGAGTGAACTATTGGGAGGTGGCAAAAACTAAGAGCTGGGACAGATAAAGGAAGTCAATTGCGGGGTACATGCCTTTGAGGACCATACTTTGTCTTTGCCCCTACCACTGTATCCCAACTGATGACAGGTGAGAGGTGTCTCACCACAGGCCCAGAAAAAAAATGGATCCAGCTGACTCTTAAATTATAAACAAAAACAAAACCAAAATCATTCTTCCTTGAAATTCCTTAAAATTATTTTTCTTGGTTGTTTGTCATAGTCACAGAAAGCTGAGTAACATAGCAAGAATATTCTCCTATTAAATTTCCAGAACAGAATGAACCCCTGCTGATAATTATTTCCCAGAAAGATCCATACACAACTTTTATGAGGTGTAGGAAATGATATTCCAATGTATAGCCCTTTGGCATACTGAATACTTTGAATTAAAGGATATTGTAAGGTCACAGAGGCAATATTTGCCTCTGAACTTCTGCTCTGCTGTCTCCAACTTCTCTTCTGCAATGAGTCATAGAAATCAGAATTTTCCTTCCCCAAGGTGAGGCATAGAAACTAGAACACCTCTTTCCCAAAGCAAGCCACAAAACCTAGAAAAGCCATTCTGTATCTTCTATCTTTTTCTTTGAATATCCTCATTCCAGAAGGATCCTACCCTTTGTAAAGAGGAAGAAACACTAGATGGAAAGGCCAAGGAAATTCTGAATAGCCCTTGGTGTGTTCTTACCTGGTCTGCTACATAAGGTTGTCCCTTTTGTCCTATCATTTTTCTAAATGGCTGTTCACTCTTCATTGAACATAAGCATAAATATAGATTGTCCCAAAGCTTCAGATGTTCATTTCTAAAAACTTCTGTGTCACATAAATCTTTAATTCGCTCTGCTTCTCTCTTGTTAACCTATCTTAGTTTTGGGATTGTTGGGTGTGACACTTCAAATGTGTGAAGAAACATATTTTATCTTTAACTCCTACAACTTCTAAACAACACATCTTTAAAATAAATGTATTTTGTTGTAGCTGCTAATTTAGTGGTAATTTTTAAAATCAGGAGTAGGAAACCAATATATTATTCCTAGGAAGATAACCAGACAATGGTAGCTTGGGATGAAAAATCTGTAGAATACTGGATCTGGTCCAGTAATAATATAGAAAGACTTGAGAAAATCAATTTTGATCTGTATTCCCCAAGTTGCATATAAATATAAAATATAAGAGAGAATCCAATAATATTCAGTTGAGATGATAGTGAAGTTACAATATTTGAAAAGATAAGACCATATCTCTCAGGCAAATATAAAATGAGCATATGAGAAAGATGCTATTTGGGTCATTAATTAAGAAAAAACAAGGAGAATGCTAGAACCTTCTAGAACACCTGATAAGCTCAGGAAAAAATACTAAATAAATGTTAAGATAATATTGTTAGATATAATCCATTGAGTTACCCAGTGATACAAAATGCACTAGAACCATTTCTTACCCAAAATTAAAATTACTGTTTCTCTCTCAGAAAAACTTGTACAAACTATCAAGAAATTTATGAAATTATAAATATTCAGTAATAACAAGAACTGTGTATATCATCTCTATACTTCACAGTCCTTGAGGGCCTGTACATATTGGTGAAAGAACGTGATACTTAAACATTTGCTTCTTTTCTGAGTTTCAGATGATTTTTTTCTGACATGGAAAATAAAACATTTTCTCAGTTGGAGAACTTAGACTATTAGGTAGTATATTAAAATCTAGAATTGGCAAATGAAAAACAATCAAATAGTTTTGTAGTAAAAGTAAAGGGAAATATTGATTCTAAAAATAGTAGAAAAATAATTGTGAAAATATTTTTATTCCAAAAAAGAATATTTTATGCTTTCATTGTTTTGTGTTTTAAAGAAATGACAAAAAACCAGACTTTTTGTACAATGGCACAATGAACAGAGAATCTAGGTATACAGAAGATATGTTGGACTCTGTTCTCCAATTTTAATCTATAGAAATATTGACAAAATATTTTAAACAGTTATGAAACTTTCGTAGTAAAGCTTTCAAACACAAATGTAAATAATGATAACACCAAAACAACAGAAATCCCAAATATTGAGTATAAATTGAAGATAAATTTTCCTTATGAGAACCAGGAACAAATGCCAGCATTAACAAGTATAGGATTTGTATGTCCCTTTCTGGATAATAGTCAATGACACAGAAGCACTACATGGGAAGAAACTTTTAAAATAAGTGTGGAAGCTAAAAGGTACTTCTTCATGACCAGGAAGTGTTATGAAGAAGAGTCTGTTTATTAGCCTAGAATGATGTCAAAATGAAGATCTAATATCATGCCATGGATGGAAACCAAGTCTGTAACTAAAGTTGTCTTCCAAGTCAGAGTTATATTTTTCTTGCAGGTGGGATAGCTTGTTTGAATGAAACATAAACCAGAAACATTAATATATTAATATAAAAGTCAAGTTGAAATTGGTGAAACTCATAGCCCAAAGAGATGTAACTGTGAGTCAAACTTATAGGATATAAAAATATCTCCCCAATTATGCAATCCCAGTCAGTGACCAATGAGAATCTCTGATGGAGAGAAGATTGTACACCCCAAAATACGAAATTTGTTAGTGAATTTAATGACTACAGACAGCATTAAAATAGTTTACTAAATAGATAAATTCCTGAACACTAGGGATAAGAAATCAATCTTACAAGGATTTTAATATAAACATTCAAACACATAAATTCAGGAAGGTAGCCATAAAAATTTGAACAGAGGTATAAAACAATTACAGAGAAGTTTTGGAGTATTGTCATTGAAACAAAAATTCTGTCACATAGGGGGAATGAGAGGGTGTTAAACAGCAAATTTGGCCTAGCAAAAGAGATAATTGGTGAATTAGAAGATGGGAAAAAAAATTCTGCCAAAAGACAGCACAAGGAGATTAAGATTTGGCAAAGACCATAAATACATAAACACTTATATAAAAGACATGGGAGATAGGTTGATAAATTCCAGTATAATTCTAATAAGAGATCCAGCAAGAAAATCTAGATAAAACAGGAAAGAGACACTATTTGAAGAAATGTTGGTGACAATGCTTTAGAAAAAAGGAAAAATGACCCCCTGACACACACAAAATTTAGAAGATGAGTAGGATTTTTAAAAGTAAAATCTACATAGCCATATATTGCTACCAGCAATAAAGGGAAAAATCTGCAATGTTACCATGGTAAAAGAGAAAGATTGTCTACATAGACACAAGAACACTGATAGCAGATTTCTTATCAGCAAGGGCAGATAGCAGAAGAGATAAGAGAAAAATGGGAGAAAATGAGAAATAGAAGTACTTTAATTATTTTGATGAATTTAACTATAAACTGGAACTAAAATAACAGAAAAAACTACCATGAGAGTTGGTGTTGTGATGAGAAAAAAGCCAAGTTTCTTATTTTGTTTAGGGGCAGAATAAAGGCAAAGATTAATTTTGGATTTCTTAAATGTGTATGTTTATATGTGTTATATTGCATGCAATTATTCACAGAATATATACTAAAATGTTAAATGGAACAAGTAAAATAAATATGAAGAATTGGTAGCATCCAACCTGTTGTGCTTTTTTGAAAAATATATTTCATTAACTGAAGAGAAAGAAAAAAAAAAAGGAAAAACCTAGCAGGGGGGAAACATAGAAAATCAAAATTTAAAAATGACCCAAATAATTACAAACAAATTAATATACACTACTTACATACATAGTTTTATACTTATTATTAATAATTAGAAAATAATAAAACAATGTCTTTTCTTTTAAAGAGACATAAAATAACACTATGTTTGGAAATAATCAAATAATGCTTGGATAAAATGAAATATAAGATAAAATTGAATTTTAAGTTATATAACTAGAAGGGACTCAGAGGAATATTTCATACTAACAAAATGCCACAGAGTATAACAGTCATAATCTAACACTTAAATACATAACCTTAAATCTACAAAAAAAACCCACTAAAATGTGTGAGAATATAATAACAAATTCATACACATATTGGGATAATTTAAGCAGAAACTAGTAGTACAATAAGTCAAAATGAGTAAAAAGATAAGATCTGAAAATGTCATTTACAATTTAAATTTAATGTAATATAATTCTGGGGATGTACATTTCATTTAAGCATGCAAGAGTATTTACCAAGAAAAGACTATATGCCACAAAAAGTTAATAGGAGTCAACTTTACATAAACCTTACTTTTTTACTATAATGTAACATGCTCAGAGATAGTCAATAAAAACATACCTTTGAAAGTTAATTATATATTTGGAAAACATGTATAACATTAAGGAAAAATGAGTTCAACAGAAAAATGATGAAAATTATGAAGCATTTAAAAATTGAATCATCATAATATCAAAAACTGAAATAAAATTAGGCCAATATTAAGAGAAAAAATTATTAGCTTAAGCATATTGTTTAGAAAAGATGGATGACTGAAAATAAAGGAAATGATACTAAATCAAGTTTATGAGAGTGCTTTTGTCAAGCTTTGTAAAAATGAGGTCCTTTAGTTGTGTAATAAATTGGTGGATCATTTGATGAGTTAGCATCTGTGCAATAGCCTAGACTCTGGAAATCTCATAACTCTAAAAATACTATGAACATAGCATGGAGTCCACTTTTATGGCGGATACCTAGAGGGTCCAAGTCAAATCAAGTGAATAGATGCCATCCCCATTATAAAGAACCCTTAGAAGCAGATAGAAGGTAATGGTCATTAATTTACCTAATTATATTATTTTGTTTTCCAGATGTTTTGGTAATATTAAAATTTTTGAGCAGTCTCTAGGTATATAAATGTAACACTCACAGGAACTTAAGAAGAAGGTCTTGTGCAAGATCTGTGGACATTTTATCCAGCTTTTCCTAGCATTAGCATCTTCCATGGTTACAGAAAAATATAACAATAAGGAAATTAGCATTGGTATAACTCAGTGATAATTATATCTCACTCTTAACACATTCACTTGTGTGTGTTGTGTGTGTTTATGTATGCACATGCAGCTACAATCTTACCACTATAACTGTAATAGCTCCTATTCTGGTCCCCATATCTATAATTATGTTATTTCATGAATGCTACACAAAAAGAATCATGCATTCATTATGTATTCTTATGAGATTTTCTTTCTTTACTAAGCATAATTCCCTTTAGGATTATTGTAATTGTATATAACAATAATATCTTCCTTTTCATTGCAGAATAGTATTCCATTGTAAGAATATATCACATCATGTTTAGAAACTCATTTATTTTTACTTTATTTATTTAATTACTTATTTCATGGTGAATATTAATTATTCAGAACAGTATGTTTCATTGTGGCATATTTACATATTCATATAACATAATTTGATCAGTTTTACTCTCTAATAACTTCCGGCCTCTCTCTGCATGATCTCTTTTATCTACTCTACTGGTCTCCCTTCTACTTCCATGATGTCCTTTTCTTCCCTTCTCTAACTTCAACACATAAGAGAAAACATACTTGCCTTTCTGAATCTGGCTTACTTTGCTTAGTAGAATATTCTCCAGTTCCATTCATTTTCCAGCAAATGACATGATATCATTTTTCTTTATGACTAAGTTAAATACCATTCTGTATATATAACACATATTTTTATCCATTAATCTCTTGATGGACATCTAGGCTGATTCTATGAATGGGCTACTGTGAATTGTGTTTATATGTGTGTATATGTATTTCCTAGATTATGCTGACTTTAATTCCTTCAGATATATACTGAGGAGTTATATATCTAGATCATAGGGTAATTCTATTTTTAGTTTTTTTGAGGAACAACCATACTTATTTCTTTAGTGGCTCTACCAATTTACCTTCCCATCAACAGTGTTTCAGAGTTCCATTTGCCCTGAATTCTCACCAGTGTTTATTATTTGTATTCTTAATGATTGCAATTCTGAATAGGGTTAGAAGAAATCTCTATACTTGTGATACATATTTCCAAGATAGCTAAAGATGATGATTTTGTTCATATAATGGTTGGCCATTTACTCTTCTTTGGAGAAGTGTCTGTCCAGTTTATCTTTTCATTTAGTGAATGGATTATTTATATGTTTTGTGTCTTTTGAGTTTCTTATAAGATCTAGATAATCATACTGTGTTGGAAAAGCAACTGTCAAAGATGATCATTTATTCTGTAGCTCTCTCTTTACTGTTACTTCCTTTGCTATGCAGAAACTTTCATATTTAATGCCATCTTATGTATTGATTCATGCTGGTATGCTTATTGATTTTGGTATTTTAAACCACCTTTGCATCCTGGAATGAACAAACTTGATCACGGTGTATGATCTTTTTAATGCATTGTTGAGTTTGGTTTGTAAGTACTTTATTAAGGATTCTATGTTCATCAAATATATTAGTCTGTAATTTTCTTTCCTCAATGTGTTTTTGTCTGATTTTATAATCAGGTGATATTGACTTCTTAGAATAAATTTAGAAGCATTTCTTCCCTATATATTTCATGGAATAATTTGAGAAGCATTAATGCTAGTTCTTTAATGATGTAAAAATTCAGCCATGAATCTCACTGGTCTTGAGATGTTCTTTGTTGGGAGACTTTTTATTACTGTTTGCATCTTTGTCTGTTAAGGATTGTAATTGTTATGTTAGGGTTTTCTATATCCATTTAATTTTGGTAGGTTGTATGGATCTCTAGAAATTTATCCACTTCATCTAGATTTTACAATTTATTGAAATATAACTTTTTAAAACAGTCTCTTCTGATCTTTCCAGTGTTGTGATATCTGCATTGCCCTCTCCCTCTCTTTCTTATCTCTCTCTCTTTCTTTCTTTCTTTCTTTCTTTCTTCCTTTTTTTTTTTTTTTTTTGTTGTGTGTGTGGTGCTAGAGATTGAAATCAGGGCCATGCATATTCTAGGCAAGTGCTCTACCTCTGAGCTGCAGCCCTCTCCCTTCTAATGTTATTAATTTCCATCTTTCTCCCTTTCTTTTGAATAGTTTGCCTAAGGGTTTATCAATCTTGTTTATTTTTCCAAGATTCATTAATCTTGGAAAAATAATTGATTCATTAATTTTTGTATTCTTTTATTCTTTATTTCATTAAATTCAGGTCTGATTTTTATTATTTCTTTCCTTACTGGTTTTGCAATTGGTTTGTTCTATTTTTCTTTTTCTTTGTTTTGTTGTTTAAATTTTTATTTTAAAAATTAGCATACTGTAAAATTTACTTATATTCTGTATATAGTTTGATGAGTTTTAGCACAGTATAAATTCATGTATCATCACCAAAATCAGAATACAGAACAATTTCGTTTCTCAAGACTCTTCCTTACCATCTGGTGATAGCTGTATCACCCCTAATTCTTATTTATTTATTTATTAAATTAATTTATTTAAATGCATTTCAAGGTATAGTACATACATACAGCTCAATTTTTCAATTTCTCTGGTTGCAAACCAGATAGAGTCACACCATTTGTGTCTTCATACATGCACCTAGGGTAGTGATGACCATCTCATTTAACCATCTTTACTATACCCATTCCCCTTCCCATCCCACCTCCCCACTGCCCCATCCAGAGTTCCTCCATTTCTCCTATGTTCCCCATTCCCACCTCCCTTATGTATCAGCATTCACTAATCAGAGAGAACATTCGGCATTTGGTTTTTGGGGATTGGCTTACTTCACTTAGCATAATCTCCAATTCCATCGGTTTACTTCAAATGCAATTAATTTTATTCTCTTTTATTGCTGAATAATATTCCATTGTGTATATGTACCACAGTGTCTTTATCCGTTCATCTACTGAAAGGCATCTGGGTTGCTTCCACAGGTTTGCAATTGTGAATTGTGCTGCTATAAACATTGAAGTGGCTGTGTCACTGTAGTATGCTGTTTTTAAATCTTTAGGGTATAGGCCAAGGAGTGAAATAGCTGGATCAAATGGTGGTTCCATTCCAAGTTTTTAAGGAATCTCCATACTGCTTTCCAGATCGGTTGCTCCAGTTTGCAGTCCCACCAGCAATGTTTGAGTGTGCCTTTTTCACCACATCCTGCCAATACTTATTGTTGCTGGTATTTAGCTGCCATTCTGACTGGGGTGAGATGAAATCTGAGAGTAGTTTTGATTTGCATTTCTCTAATGGCTAGAGATGTTGAACATTTCTTCATATATTTGTCTATTGATTGTATATCTTCTTCTGAGAGGTTTCTATTCAGCTCCTTAGCTCATTTATTGATTGGGTTGTTTGGTTTTTTGGTGTTAAGTTTTTTGAGTTCTTTATATATCCTGGAGATCAGTGCTCTATCTGATGTGCGTGTGGCAAAAATTTGCTGCCAGAATGTAGGCTCTCTGTTCACCTCATTGATAGTTTCTTTTGCTGAGAAGAAGCTTTGTAGTTTAAGTCCATCCCATTTATTGATTCTTGCTTTTATTTCCTGTGCTTTTGGAGTCTTGTTAAGGAAGTCCCAGCCTAATCCCATGTGATGAAGATTTGGACCTACTTTCTCTTCAATTAGACGCAGGGTCTCTGGTCTAATTCCTAGGTCTTTGATCCACTTTGAGTTGAGTTTTGTGCATGGTGAGAGATAGGGGTTTAGTTTCATTTTACTGCATATGGATTTCCAGTTTTCCCAGCACCACTTGTTGAAAAGGCTATCTTTTCTCCAATATATGTTCCTGGCACCTTTGTCTAGTATGAGATAGCTGTATTTATGTGCATTACTCTCTGTGTCTTCTATTCTGTACCATTGGTCTACATGTCTATTTTGGTAATAGTACCATGCTGTTTTTGTTACTATAGCTTTATAGTAAAGTTTAAGGTCTGGTATTGTGATGCCTCCTGATTCACTCTTCTTGCTCAGGATTGCTTTGGCTATTCTGGGTCTCTTATTTTTCCAAATGAATTTCATTATTGCCTTTTCTATGTCTATAAGAAAGGACTTTGGGATTTTAATTGGGATTGCATTGAATCTGTATAGTGCTTTGGGTAGTATGGCCATTTTAATAATATTGATTCTGCCTCTCCAAGAGCATGGGAGGTCTTTCCATCTTCTAAGATCTTCTTCAATTTCTTTCTTTAGTGTCTTGTTATTTTCATTGTAGAGATCTTTCACCACTCTTGTTAGATTGATTCCCAAGTATTTAATTTTTTGGAGGCTATTATGAATGGAGTAGTTTTCCTAAATTCTCTTTCAGAGGACTCATTGCTGATGTATATAAATATATTTGATTTATGGATATTGATTTTATATCCTGCAACTTTGCTGAATTTATTTATCAGTTCTAGAAGTTTTATGGTGGAATTTTTTGGATCCTCTAAGTATAGAATCATGTTGTCTGCAAATAATGATAGTTTGAGTTCTTCTTTTCCTATTTGTATCCCTTTAATTTCTTTTGTCTAATTGCTGTGGCTAGAGTTTCAAGGACTATATTGAATAAGAGTGGTGAGAGAGGGCATCCCTGTCTTGTTCCAGTTTTTAGAGGGAATGCTTCCAATTTTTCTCCATTTAGGATGATGTTGGCTTTAGGCTTAGCATATATTGCTTTAACAATGTTGAGGTATTTTCCTACTATCCCTAGTTTCTCTGGTGTTTTGAACATGAAAAGGTGCTGTATTTTGTCAAATGCTTTCTCTGCATCAATTGATAGAATCATGTGATTCTTATCTTTAAGTCTACTGATGTGATGTATTACATTTATTGATTTCTGAAGGCTGAACCAACCTTGCATCCCTGGAATGAACCCCACTTGATCATGGTGCACTAGTTTTTTAATATGCTTTTGTATGTGATTTGTCAAAATTTTATTGAGAATTTTTGCATCTATATTCATCAGGGATATTGGTCTTAAATTTTCCTTTTTTGATGTCTCTCTATCTTGTTTTGGAATCAAGGTGATACTAGCCTCACAGAATGAGTTTGGAAGGGTTCCTTCCCTTTCTGTTTCGTGGAATAATTTGAGGAGAATTGGAGTTAGTTCTTCTTTGTAGGTCTTGTAGAACTAGGCTGAGAATCCATCTGGTCCAGGGCTTTTCTTGGTTGGAAGGCTCTTGATGGCATCCTCTATTTCCTTGCTTGTAATTGATCTGTTTAAGTCATGAATGTCCTCCTGGTTCAGTTTGGGTAGGTCATATGTCTCTAGGAATTTGTCGGTGTCTTCAAGGTTTTCTATTTTACTGGAATATAAGTTTTCAAAATAGTTTCTGATTATCCTCTGTATTTCAGCAGGGTCTGTTGTGATCTTATATTCCAGTAAAATAGAAAACCCTGAAGACACCTGGGCTTGCTCTCTTATATCATTCTTTAAGTTACAGAACATTTTAATTATGTACATCCTGAACTCCTGTTCTGTCATTTCTTCTGCTGTACTGACCATGGATTCTAATGGTGTAGTATCTTGGTTTGTTTGAGGCAATTTCTTCCCTTTTTTTTTCATGGTGCTTGTGTGTCTTTCCTTCTAGTTCTGTTGATCCAAGTTGTTACAGTTTTTACTCCTATAGGGTTATAGTTACCTTGCAGGGTTTCAATACCTCTCCTTTAAAGGGGAGACCAATATTGATTGATCTCAATACAAAGAATATATAGTTTCAAACCAAGTAGCTCCTAATAGCTCCTAAGTACATTTACAGTTTAGTCACAATATACAACACTTATGAATTCATTTAACATCCATTATGTAAACAATAGTTTTGCACAAGGGTCTATAGTTTCTGCTGGTGGGCTAGAGAAACTTGAGGGTGGAGTGTAGGATAGAATGTTAGGGTAATAGGAAGTGAGGATATGGTTATTAGATCCTAGAAAGCATGAAAAAGGAATCCAAGAGAAGTTGGCTATTAGTAGAAAGAGCGAAAGAGAGTTGGAGAAGACCAGTAAGAAGGAAGAAAAGAGAGTACATCTAGCGAGGAGACATGATAGTAAGAAAAATAAAACACATGCAAGTGGGAGTTACAAGACTATATAATACCACTCTAGTATACAGTTCAGAAATCCCAGTCTACCATATCCTACTGTATAACAAATACTTGGTTTCACAACTGTTGGGGATTAGAGGGTTGGAAAAGAGTGGGAGAGAAAAGAGAAAAGGAATAAGAAAAAGAAAGAAGAGAAGAAAAGAGCAGAGAAATAAAACAAAATGATTAAACAAAAGGAATATTAAGAGAAAAAGATAAAGGATAAAATAAAAATAAGAATAAAAAACTAAAAAATAAAAATAAAAAAATAAAAAGTCTCTATGTAAATAAACAGGTTTGCTTCCTTCCACCTCCAGTAGGTAGTGTTGTCCGTTGTTTACTGGAATTTCCCCGCTGGGTGAAGAATGTCATAGGTGGAGGTCTCACAAAGAAGCCATCTGCTTCAGCAAAAGGGTGAAAGTCTGGGCCGCTGGTGGTCTTGGATGCAGTTGAGATGCTGTTTCACGGTGTGATTTGTTGAAGTAAAAGTTTGTCCTCAGATACTGTCCGGCACTCCCTGGTGCAGGAAGTTCTGCCCTTGCAGATGGAGCCACAAAAAACAGTAGCCAGGGGTTCACGCAGGAGACATTTGTCCACAGGAGCAACTGCCAGGGGCCCTGCGTAGTTGGGTGGGTGCTGGAGCCAGGTACCCCATGTAGAAGTAGGCCCCGCTCTACCGAGGTGAATCCTGGGCTCAAGCCCTGGGCTGGGGCCCCACGCCACAGCTGTGTTCTGTCGCTCTCCGCTGAAGTCACGCTGCTGGAGGCAATCACTGCTGCCTGGTGGCCCTGTGTACATGTGGGAGTGAAATTCCTGTGGAGGATGATGAGCCATAGGATGATGTCAGGAAGCTGGCTGGAAGATGATATTTCCACTACTTCAAGCTACGGTCCTGGAGAGACTAGCACTGAGGAGTCCATCTAGGCCTCCATCTTGGAACCGAATTGGTTTGTTCTATTTTTCTATGACTATGATATGCATCAATTATTAGTTTATTTTTAAATTTGTTCTAATTAGTTATACATGACAGTAGAATGCATTTTGACATATTGTACACAAAGGAAGCATAGCTTCTCATTCCTCTGGCTGTACATGGTTCAGAGTTACACTGGTCATGTAATCATACATGAATATAGGATAATAATGTCCATCTCATTCCACCATTCTTCCCACCCCCACACCTCCTTCCCTCTCCTTACACCACTCTGCCCAATCCAATTTTCCTCTATTCTTCCCTACCTGTCCCCCATTATGAATCAGCATCCATTTATCAGAAAAAACATTCAGCCTTTGGTTTTTAGATTTGACTTATTTCACTTAGCATGATGTTCTCCAGCTCCACTGATTTACCTGCAAATGTCATAATTTCATTCTTCTTTAAGGCTGAGTAATATTCCATTGTGTATATATACCACATTTTCTTTATCCATTCATCTGTTGAAGGGCATCTAGGTTGATTCCATAGTTTTGCCATTGTGAATTGAGCTACTATAAACATCGATGTGGCTGTGTCACTGTAGTATGCTTATTTTAAGTTCTCTGGGTATAAACAAAGGAGTGCGATAGCATTTATAAGGAATCTCTGTACTGCTTTCCAGAGTGGTTGCACCAATTTGCAGTCCCACTGGCAATGTATGAGTGTAACTTTTCCCCCACATCCACATCAACACTTATTATTACTTGTATTATTAATATTTATGTTTGACAATTGCAATGTGTACTCTTAGTTACCACGGAAACCAAAATGTTATCAATGTGCTGTGCATGCATTTTGACCTCCAAGCTAGTATAATAAATGCAAAAAATGTGTATGGAGTGAATTTGCACTGATTCAGTGTCAATGCCACTTTCACTATAACATATAACTGAGATAATCAATTTATAACAAAGAAAAGGTTTATTTTGGCACACAGTTTTGGAGATTTCAGTCCATAATCAGTGGATCTCATTGCTTTGTGCCTGGAGCAGCATGTCATGGCAGAGGCACATAATGGAGAAAAACCATTTTCCTTGTGGCCAGCAAACAAAAAAACAAAAACATAAATAAATAAATAAATAAATAGGAAGAAGCAACTGGGGTCCCACTAGCCCCTTTCAGAGTGCACTCAATGAACTGAAGATCTCCTATTAGACTCCACCTCTTAAAGGTTTTGCCATATCCTAGTAGCACCATGGAATGAGGATTAAGACTTTAACTTATGGATTTTGATAGACATTACACTTTTAAACTATAGAGCTTTGATTTGGAGAGAATCTATAAAATCTCATAACTTTTCACCATATTTAAAATTTATTTTTTCCCTTCATGAACTCATTGCTTAATTATGATGAGAAAAGATGACTCCACTTAAAAATACTGAAAGAGAAAATGATGTTAATAGTAATGAGTTTCATAAATACACAATGCACAGGGAGTTCAGTTATAGTGAATGGATCAAGAAAAGTTGAAATGAGAACTGTAATTTTAAACTGGGCCATGAAGGATTGATAGCTCCTGGACTGGAAGAAAATAGCTGGCATTCCAGAGGGACTCTAGGATTAGCTGAGTATATCCTACATAAGGTATGTGAATAACATGTTATTCTTTTGTTGCTGTGATTGGGATAAATGAAAGGATCACAGAGGAGTGGAATTCAGTGCAAATAGAGTTGAGCATATTTCAAGGTTGATGCAATTTTGTTTTTTTATAAAACAAAAACATATATTAAGTTCTCATTTATGATTCCAAAACAATATGGGGTCTATATGTTCATAGCTCAAATGGGGCACCAATTTGCTATGTAATTCATAGCATTCTGTTTAGTAACAAGATTCAAAGGAGAAATCTGTGTAACCTTCTCTCTCCTAGCATTCAAGCCTAATTATTTGTTATTTCTTGAATTTATTCTCAGAGTACCATCAAAATATCAGACTGCAAAACCACTTTCTTTCAATTGACCTCCTCATATTGTATGCTTTATATTAGTATCAACTCATAGTCCCAATTGGTATTTATTGACTTTTTGCTCACCTTGCTTACTTTTTCCAGCAAAAAAAAAAAATCAGCTTTCTGCATATGAGAACCATGGCCTTAGAGACACATGGAATTAATGCCATAAGAGATGGACTTTTTTCCTTTTGGTTTACTGCCCTTGGTTCCTGTTGCTTTTTTAGAAGCTTGAAGAAAATAGATCTTTCTTCATGTGCCAATTATTCAGAACCAATGCCCTCGTCACTCAATTCAGAATGGTACCTAGGATGGGAGAGCCATGGGGAAGATGGAATCCTCCATATCTGTTGCAGCCCTTTGAGTTGCATCCTGGACATAAACAGAAAGGCAAATTTGTTCATAATTCTTCTTAACATATACTGGTATTATTCTTCCTTTCCTCCCCCTTTCCTCCTCCAGTTTCTTCTCCTTTATAACACCACCTCCACCATCATCTACAGTCGCTGATTCCTACAGTATAGGGAACCAATAGGTGAGAGATGTTGTACAGTATTTTCCTCCCTTTAAAGACTATTCACCCATGACAGGAGAGAAAGTGTACACTGATGATCTATTGCAAAACAAAGGGACTAAACTACTTAGCGCATCTGAAGGAAAATGTCTCACTGAATGCATGTAAGTGTTGCAATGATTTTATTTTCCTTACCAGCCCCCACCCCTGCACTGTCCCTTGGCTTAGAACATGATTTTCTTCTCTCATTGTCAGTTTGCTCTTCTTACAGGAAGCCCTTCCTTGTTCCTGTCTCCTTCCCACAGATATGTTAGGTCCTCCTCCTAAGGGCTTTTTTAGCACAGTGGGAAGTGCTTCATCAAAATGTGTGTGTCTGTCTTCCCAAATAAATGATAAACTTCTTGGAGACAGAAATTGCAATTTATGCCTTATTCTAACCTCAGCACAGTGCTTCAGACTGGAAGCTACTCATTAAAGAGTGATTGAGCCAGGTGCAGTGGCTCGTGCCTGTGATCTCAGGGTCTTGGGAGGCTGAGACAGGAGGATTATGAGTTCAAAGCCAGCCTCAGCAAATTAGCAAAGCCCTAAGAAACTAAGCAAGACTCTGCCTCTAAATAAAATACCAAAAAAAGGGTTGAGGGTGTTGCTCAGTGGTTAAGCACCCTTGGATTTAATCCTAGGTACCAAAAAAAAAGTGATTGGGGAAATGGATGCTTTGCATGAAGGAAATATTTTTTTAAATCATGGCTTCATAAAGAAAGATAACATGGACAGTGATTCAGAGCTTTCACTCTGAAATCATTTAGACTTGGGTTTCAATGGCAGCTGACAATAACTACATATAAAAAGTTCCTTCACAGATCACTCAATTCTGTATGTCTGCATTTCACAATCTCTACATTGCAATTAATAATTATATAAATCCCATACAGATTGGTGAGGAATAAATTGAATACATAATTTTTTATTTCTTGCAGTACTGCGAATTGAATGCGGAGTTTTATACACTCAAACATGTTTTGCAGTATTTAGTAAAATATAGAGGAAAAAATCATAGCCTCTATTAATAAATAAAAACTTATCCTCAGTCTCATGGCTAGTATATCATCATTATGACTGCACCCACATTTCTCTGACTGCAAACTCCTATGCCTTATATTATCCTTCCATCTTAAAACATTAAAAGGTCTTTAAGCCTACTTCAGGAATGACAACAGATTCTTTTCATTTCTAAAATATGTAGACCATCAAACCAAGAAGCTCTATTTGTAGTAGAGATTTCTGGAGCACACATGCCAGAGCCTGAGCTCCAAGTGGCACGAGAACAACAGCATTCCCCTTTACAGTGATTAGGAGACAAAGCATGAATATCTTATATCTAAGTTTCTGCCAGTTTCAAGCAGCAAAGCCAAATGATGAGAGACTTGGCGGGTGACTGGCCTAAGCAAGAAGGATGGACAGAAAGTGCCAAAACGCAATGCGCATCGCACGGATTGGTTCCCTCAGTGCTGGGAAGGGCATGGTGTTGGGTGCCAGGGCACATGGGATATTGTTCATTCCTTTCATGTGAAAAATGGGAGCTTTAAGCCTCCAAACACCTGTGCTCTCCAATCTTGCAGTCAAAATTGGTGCTGGATGAAAATTCATTTGTGCACTGGGTCTGAGGGAAAGGTGAGCTCAGTGAGCCAAGATCTCAGGCCTCCATGTGCAGTAAATGGATGTGCCACCTTTCATTTTTGAAAAGAGTACTAAAATATGGATTAAATATTTTCCAAATGCAGCTGTCCACCTTCAAAATAATTTAAAATATAAAAATAACTATCACTGGAACTTAGGAGGCAGAGAATTTGGAGAATGAATTGACTCTCAAATTTGTGTAAAGGGAGCAGGAACAAAGCAGCATGATTTCCCGAGAAGCAGCCTGCTCTCAGTCAAACCACGTAGCGGTCTGATTCTGCCTTGGCACAGGGATCAGCAGTAGCACATGAGTCCTGTTCAGTTTACACAGAACAATGCCTTGCTAATGTGTATATCGCAGTGTTGCAGAAGCAGACCAGGGGAAGACCAATAAGGGTTCAAAGCAGCATTCATGAATAAGACTGACAGATGGTAAAGGTGGAGGAGGGAAGAAGGACTCCACAAGCAAATGAGAAAACAGACATGGAAACAAATGGATGATTTCTACTCAGGTTGACTAAAAGCTAAGGGCAGCCACCAGAAGCCTTAGGAATTCAGCCTGGTGTCCTCTGATACTTGCTTGGTACCTCTGTTCCTCTGTTCCTTTGTTCCTTAAAATGCAAGATTGCAACAATTTTTTTTTTTTTTAGCAGCACTGGAAATGGAACCATGAGCACTCTATCACTGAATTACATCTCCAATCATTTTTATTTAGAGACAGAGTCTCGCTAAGTTTCTCAGGTTGACTTCAAACCTGTGTTCCTCATGCCTCATCTCTGGAGTAGCTGCACGTAATCCCAGCTACTCCAATGCATGCCACTGTGGCCAATACAGCCACTTCTTTATAGGAACCAAGGATTCTTATTGCAAATCATAACTCCTCTCCACCTCAGTTTGTGATTTCAAATTGCACTCTTTCTTTCACTTTTCTTTTCTTTTTTAGTTGGTATGGTGTAGTGAGAAATCTGGAATATTGAACCTGAAACCCATGGTTTAACTTCAGACTACTACTTGTATGCTGACTTCTTTGAACTTAAATTACATCGTTTGTAGTACTAAGGTAAGGGTAATACATCAAAATATGCATCTACTAGATCCAGCTTTGTCATTTAAAACTTAAAGAAAATTAAGCATAATTTTCTCCATATTTAAATTTCCTTAACTATAATCGGAAAATGATGGTATTGCCTAGCCTTTCTTCAAAATTGGTCAAGATGATTTAAATGAGAGGATACAAATAACAGTTCTTTTAAAACCGTAACATGGTATATACATTTATTCAGACACCCAACACCTTATGGAATTCTATTGGCTTTGGGCCACTCTATCTTTAATGATTTTTGCTTTTTCCTTAAAAGATTGCCTATGCTCATTACCTGTTGCACCGTTAGTCTCATGTCAAGTCTCAGCTCAGTGTGGGCTTCTTCCTTGAAATCCTTCTGAGTAACTGAAAGCCAAGCATGTCTCACAAATATACTCTTCTGTGAGCTCATGCTACTAATTTTTGTGCCTCATAGGTCATCTGAAAATGCTTTTCTTTAAACATTCTTTTAATGTTTTGTCTGCTCCATTCCTTACGAAAGCTAGCCTTTCTTTCCTTACATTCATTCACCTGAGCATGAAGTTCCCTGGGATCTAGTGACCAAGCGATCTCTTAGGAAATACCCTACATCTGAAAGGAGATTCTTCGTGAGGTCAACAAGGAGAATTTCAGTCACTAGGTTCACAGTTTTCTGTTGGTTACATGCGTTTCTGCTCAGCAGCCACTCCTTTGCTCAGATAATGACTTGAAATGGAGTCTAAAGAGACTCAGATTATTTTAATATACAGACTACTTTATGCATTTTTACCCTGTCCTTCTTACTGATATCTTGATGTTGGTGACAGTAAGCCTCAATTTGCCAACTTTTCAAATATTGTGTTTGTTGTTTTTTTTTCCAGAAATGCACTCCTTTACTAATGATGGAGGA
This sequence comes from Xerus rutilus, assembly GCA_028644305.1. NCBI lineage: Eukaryota > Metazoa > Chordata > Mammalia > Rodentia > Sciuridae > Xerus > Xerus rutilus. The sequence continues at coordinate 28,953,977 of CM053412.1, forward strand.
CAGACTCATAAAATGTACCCAGAGCAGGCAGTGGTTGAAAGTGGTCGTTTTGATTTGCAGAGCTGTATTCAGATGGAAAACCAACAAACCCTGAACTTACATAAATTCTTCTTTGGAGACTAGTTTAGGGATAAAGACACTTGTGTTGCCCAGAGATCAGATCCCTAAACTTTGATCTTTTCTCAAGTTGCTGTCTAAAGATGGAAATTACTCAGTAACTATGGTGGAAGTAGAGCACTCACGGAGCCCAACTCTGACTAATTCAGAACATCTCCTTGACTGTAGCTACACAAACTATATTTCCACTTGCATTAGACATTTCTCTGTTAAATAAATGAACTTACTCTCTCTTTGTTCCCCCACCTCCTCCTCTCTTTTCAAGACCAAAACATTAGTCTACACTGGGAGTCTTACCCCAGATATATGAGCTGGCAGAAGAGCCTGTTGTCCCCTGGGATTGTGTGTTTTAGAGACATATTAAGGGTCCAAAGTAGTGCCCAAGTTACTGCATGGAAGTTACAGCTATTGTGTACACAGAATGACCAAGGTGCTCAGTAAACTTGAGGCTGTTGTACTGGAGTGATTCCTACCATGCCTCCTTTCACTCTCAGAAGCTACCTGGTTTAGGAAATAAATTACGTTATCATGACTACTCTAAGATCTTAACTAGAGAGCAGTGACTCAGAAGGAAATGCTGTGTATACCTAGACAGCAATCTCTTTATGGGGCTTCTTGAGTTTCTATACATCACTAGCATGTACTAAAGCCAGGACTTCAGCCATTTCTTTCAGAGGACGATGAAATTTAGTATCAATGGCTAAAATTAACTCCTTTCATTCAGAGCATATAAGCCACCTTAAATATATTTACAACCTTTTGTCAAATGGTTTTATGAACATGGGTGGTGAGAGCAGAAATGTGTATGCAAAGGTAGCAGGATATTAACAATTAGTGGTGCCAGGTGATGAGTATGTAATTATTCATTATTGTTGGTCCTTTAACATGTTTACAGAATTAAACTTCTGGGAAATAAGAAAGAGCTGCAGATGTGAGCAGTTGCCTTAGGATGAAAATGGCCACTGCTGGTCAGTAAGCACAGAGTTTCATTTGAGCAGTTGATAAAGGGACACTTTACCTCTGGATCATGCACAGGGTTGTGAGTATGATAAATATTTATATAGACTGGTAACAAGGTCCATACTCTTGCCTCTTATTGATCTCTCATGATTATTAGTGATGTATATATTCCAAAATGAGAATAAAATTTATGTTTGATGAACATGTTTTTGGCAAATCCAACTATATGTGACAAATAGTTCAATTAACATAGCAATATTTTTTTATTTTATGTGTTTATGTGTGTGTATATGTATATATACATAAATATATGTAAATACATATAATTTTTAATTTTTTTACTCTTAAGTTCCCTAATTAATATAACAAGTGTTTCTTTTTTTTTCTTAGCAAACATTACACCATAAAGGTAACACAACTAAAATAGAGGTATGGAGTGATCTCCTAATACTGTGGTTGTTATCTTTATAAGTTAACAAGAATAAAGACAAATGAATTATTTTTATTCAACACAAAGAACCCAAATTGGTATTGAATAGTGGAATATGAGCAGCTGAGGAGATGAGTTTGAATATAAATTAAAATGTGGCAACACTGTGAAAAGAATAATGTTGGCAATATTCCAATATATTTGTTCATAGCAGATTTGATAGTAATGAATATATAAATTTATGTACAATTTATAGTTAACATTTTATGAAGTGTTCCATGAAGTAATTATCAGTCTAACACCATACTCTAGCTAATAATACTCAATAACAATAATAATGTTTATGTTTTTGCCAAAGATCATAATGAATTATCAAACAATTCATCATCTTTCAACATCTTAGAAGTTTCACAATGAATTACCAAACAATTCATCATCTTTCAACATCCTAGCTGCATTAAAAATACCCCCATAACTTGAATTTTGCAAATGGACAAACTGAGATCCAGAGATGTAATGCAGACCATTATCAATTTATTAAAATCCCAAGGACAAATGACCAATATCTAATGACAGGTGTCCCTTCTTTGCCATATGTATAAAATTTAGATTAAGATAAATTAGAAATAATTACCCGTTATAATCTTTATAGTAATACCTTTTTAATCCAAATGCTTTAATATGTTGGAAAAGAATATTGATTTGCATTCCATATTTTACTCAATTTTCAAGGTTTCCACAGGTTAAATCCCATCCTTTTGTGAATGTCTCAACTACTGCAACATACATTACAATTGCTGCTTGGAGAACTTCACTAAATATAAGGCTTAGTAGTTATTCCAATTAAAATTAAGTGCAATAAAGGAAAAGACAGAATACCTTTAATAAATTGTACTGCAATAAACATGGAATATACGTAATCTCTGTGTGTGTGTATGTCTGTTAACTAGACATTGATTTTCTTTTGGCCCATATGATTTTCATATTCTTGAAGCATATATTTTTCCATGATTATCATCTGAATAAAGTATTTACATGTCTCTCTTGTCAGTTTTTTAAAAACTGTATGCTACTATAATTGATATATAATAAACTACATATATTTAAATTATAAAAGCTGGACCAGATACTGTGGTGCACACCTATAATCCCAGTGGCTCTTGATAATGAGACAGGAAGATTGCAAGATCTAAGCCAGCCTCAGCAAATTAATAAGATCCTAAGCAACTTAGTGAGACCTGTCTAAAAATAAAAAATAAAAATGGCTAGAGATGTGGTTCAGTGGCTAAGTGCCCCTGGGTTCAATCCCTGGTACTCCCCCCAAAAATTATATAAATTGTATGTACACCTATAAAGCCATAAACACAATTAAGATAAATATCTGACAACTGCCCAAATTTCCTTGTGACACATTGTAACCCCTGCTTCACATGCCCCCTACAAGTAATAATTTTGACTATAGATTAATATTCATTCTCTCTAATTTATATAAATAAATGGAATCATGCCAAGTGGCTTTTTAGTTTGTTTTGAATTTTTTCACTTATCATCAGTATTTTGAGATTCACCAATGCCTAATAAATGTGTTAAGACTTCATTCCTTTTATTTCTCAAAGGTATTTCAGTGCAGAGATACACCACAATTTGGTTACCTGTTCACCTGCAGATGGACATTAGTGTTGCTTAGTTTGGGTCTGTTACAAATGAAGCTATGGTGAATATTTATATACAGATCATTTTATAAACATAAGCTTTTATTTCTTTTCCACAAATATTTAGGAGTAGAATGGCTGAGCTGTTCAGTATATATGTTCTTAACTTTTCTTTTCTTTCTTTAATTTTTTTTTAGTTGTAGATGGACACTTTATTTTATTGCTTTGTATGTGGTGCTGAGGATCGAACCCAGGGCCTCATGCATGCAAGGCAAGCGCTCTACAATCCCAGCCCCTGTTCTTAACTTTTCAAGAAACTTTAGAACTCTTTTTCAAAGTAGTTATAATGGTCTATACATTTATCAGTAGCTTATGACAGTCTCAGTTGATTCAAATTCTTACAGCATTGGACATGAGCAGTCTTCTCAATTTTAGACTTTCTAACAAATAAGGCAGTATAATATTGTGATTATAATTTACATTCCCTAACGAATAATAATGCTGAACATTTTTATATGTCTATTTTCCATCTTCTTTATTTTTTATTTATTTTTGAATAAGTATCTGTTAAAATCTAGTGCTGATGGTTTCAGTGCTATTTTTCTCTATCAAACTTTGAAAGTTCTTTATACCTACTGAATGCAATTCCTTTATTAAATATGTGATAAGTAAATATTTCTTGTGGTCTTGTCTTTTTCTTCTCCTAACATTGCCTTTCAAAAACAACAGAAGATTACAACAAATCAAATTTATCATTTTTCTTTTAGTGAGCCAGAATTTCGTGTTGTATTTAAGAACTCTTTGTCTAATCCATGGTGACAAAAGATTTTTCTCTTAAGTGTTCATCTAAAATTTGTGTAGTTTTATCTTACATTTAGGTCTTTTGGTAGATAGGTTTGTTTTTGTTTTTTGGTGTGGAGAGAGGTGTTGATAAAAGTTTATGTTCATATTTTTATGTATGAATAGTCAATTTATCTAGCACTATCATTTCTCCACTGAATTGCTTTTCAATCATTTTTTGACAATCAATTTCACCTTTATAAGTTGATGTATTTTTAGACTATAAACTTTTTTATGGATCTATTTTTTCTGTACTCCCAATAACTCATTGTCAAGTATTTTTAAAAAAATTTTAAGATTTTTTTTAATTGTAGATGGACACAATAACTTTATTTATTTTTATGTGATGCTGAGGATTGAACCCAGTGCCTCACACATGATAGGCAAGTGCTCTACCACTGAGCTATAATCCTAGCCCCCACTGCCAAATACTTTATAGCTTTGAGTCAGAAAGTATGAATCCTCTAATTTTGTTCTTTGATTTCAAAGTTGTTTTTGTTTTTCTAAATTCTTTGCATTATTTATTTATCTATTTATTTATTTATTTATTTATTTATTTATTTATTTGGTACCAAGGATTAAACTTTGGGGTGCTCAACCTCTGAGCTACAGCCCCAGCCCCATTTTTTAAGAAAAAATAAATTTTATTTAAGACAAGGTCACTAAGTTGCTTAGGAACTTGCACCTACCTGACTGAACGTACAATGCTGTGAGCTCAGAGCAAATTAAGCTGTAATTAAATTAATCATGATTTTTATCTTAAATTCTGTGATTTTCTAATCTTAAGTAATTCATTCATTCAATGTGAATTGTTGAGCATCTAACTATATGATATTCTGTGATGTTTTTGATGTCTTTTCTAACCATGCCCTGCTTTTTGTACAGTATCTGTCATTAAGTATATTCAAAATTTAATCTGATTATTTTGTTGAAACAAGAAGAAAGAACATTAAGATTGGGTATAACGTTGTAAAATCATGTATGTTAAAATAATAGTTTACATTATGTCTTGGAATATACATATTTTGCTTTTATTACTTATTTTATTTCTTATTAAGGATTGTACAATCACTGATATGATTAATATAAACATAATGTTAAATAACATATAGTTTAGTCAAAATAAATTTTGGCAAGCTTTAATGACAAGATATTTTAAAATCAACTTGATTAGATGGTCTTCTAATATATATAATTGTGAATGACTTCCAGTCTTAAATCACCATTTGAAACTTCTATCTGCAGTTTGATTTTCTTACTCCAGATGGCCACTGGGCACATCCACTCTTCCAAATTCAACTTGACTGAAAGCAAGCAGGTTTCTTTCATTCTTAACTCTGTTCTTCTGTTTTGCTACTGATGATATTAAAATTCTTTAATCATTCAGCTTCAAAAACTCACGTTCATTATGGGCTTAGATTCTTAAGATCTGAATTTATAGATTCTAATATTATCTTTATTACTTGGGTCTGGTGTTAACATGTTGTCAGGCTATCATTATTCATCTGTTATTTTAATTTATTATTTTCAGACTGTAGCATGTTTAATTTATATTTGCAGAATATCTTTTATCATTAATTGTATATTAAATGCCCAATGGCCACCTCTGGCAGGTGGCAACTATATAGATACTGCCAGGCCTAGAGAATATCTCATCATCCAGAATTGCAGAAGGTTAAAAAATAGAGTGTATGAAAGCAGAGCCTCTCAACAGGATATCAGAAACATGAGGATCATGCATCTTTCTAGAGCAACAGAAGATGATGAATCCATGTCCACAGAGCAGATAAGACCTGAAAGATAGCTATCAAATCAATATGTCAAATCTACACTTCTTTACTTTAGAGAGTCCTCCCAATTCTTCTAGAATATGACATCATATTCATCACTCTGGACTCTAGAATTCTTTAACTATCTTCATGTGTATGTGTGCGTGAGATGTATATATAGGTAAATGTAGGATCATAGAAATGGTGCAGAAAAAAAAGCATCACAGACTGCTTCTGATTATCTATCTTTCTCTAATTTAGTTTTATCACTTAGTCATGTATCTTATACATCTTTCCAAGTTACATGAAAATCTCAATCTTTTTAAAAATAGCATTACAAGATATATCTTTTCTGGCAGTGGTTTAACTAATATCCTCTCAAAAGGTGTGTAAATTATTCTGAGGTTCCAACAACTAAATGGATTGGAGACATATTTATTCTTGTACATTGCAAATACTTCATGCAGAGTAGATCCTTAAAATATGAGATACTTATTCAAAGACTGGGCATTTTAGGTTTTGTCACACACTAAAAAATTGCCTTCCAAAATAGTTTAATAGATTTATTCTCCATATCACATGTTTCCCTCTACCATGCACAACATTATGGGGTTATCAACTTTTTAAAAGTTTTGTCAGTCCTAGTGAGCAAAAATAATTTGCTTTTTATAAAATTACTGCTCTGAAAAAGAATTAATCATCTTATATTTATATTAGTAATTAACACATTTACCAAAATTTATGTAATTTTGTAGTATATTTCTTTATAATTTACTTTGAAAATATTTTATTGATATCAATACTTTGTGTTATAAATATTGCAAATATTTTGTATCAGATTGTTACTTGTCTTTTGCTTATTTTTCTAAGAGTTGACATTTCATGCATTAAAATGTATAACTTTTTAAATTTGACTTAGAATTTAAAATCTTGATTTGGAAGGCCTTTTATACCCCGAAATTCAGAGTAATTATTTCCTAATATTTTCTTCAACACTTTTATAGATTCTATTATTTATGTCTGTAATCTACTCAGAATTTATTTTTTAAATATGATGTAGGAGCCTTTTGTTATTTTTTTGTAATGTATACTCAATTTTTCCTGACATTTTAGTTGTTTTGTGCTGTTCTTTTAATAGTGTATTATATAATCTTAGGCATTCAATATTTTGATTCCTCAGTGAGTTTATAAATATCTAGCATGCAACATTTTTCTATGGTTTTCATAGCTCACACTTAAATTGTATTCGTCTCATAGAAAATAATAAGTATTTGCTCACTGACAGAATAACCAGGTTGATTAAATTTTGGATATTAATAATAACAATGCCTCACATTTACATAGCCCTTTGTCATACACAAAACATTTATAGACATATATTTAATTCTTGTAAGAACCTTGTAAGTTAAATGGGGCAGGTATTTTATTCTCCCCTTTACAAGTGAGGAAACCAAGGCTCAGGAAATGAAGTGATTTGTTCAAGTTCACTCTACCTCTGTGAGATGAGTAATGATTCAGAAAAAAAATTCCAGTGGTTTTATTCCTTTCTTCATCAAACCTGCTCAATGATATGCACATTGTTTTTGTTTCCTCAATAATTATTGAGGACAGGAGCTGACTTAGTTGCCTATTGAACATCCATCTTTTCCCTCATGTTGAAAAGACTCCTATCCTGACTATGTCAGGTGCATACTTTTGTCATAACAAAGCTCAGAGAAAGAGAGATCCTGATAGGATCATCCATACGATAATCACTTTATTCTTCTAGGTGAATGGTTAGAAGTCTCACATGGTTTTTGGTTAATGGGTTGTATGAGAAAGTCTGGTTTGTTTAAGGGACTTCTGAGTCCCTCCTCCACTCCCAAGAAAGTGACATTTGTGACAATTCTTTTTCTCTCTCCAGTACAGGATTAGCGGTGATAGCTACTTAGGGCCCTCCTACTGCTTGGTGGAAGAGGACATCACCATCACCATGGAGGAGAGCAGAACAAGAGACCATAGGAGGGGCACTGGAGCCTGATCCACCTCTGAACTTCTCAAGATGCAAAGTAAATGTCCCAGTGGTTCATATTAGTATAGATCAGAATGTTCTATGAATTGCCTGTGAAAGCTTCCTACTACTAAGGCCCACTGAGTACACACAACAACAACAACAACAAAACTAAAGATGCAGGGATCAATAATGCATTATGTTTTTAGAGTCTACTTTTCCTTCTGAGCTCCTGAATGCCCTTGCTATAGTTTCCCATGCTGCTACCCAAACATGGGCATCTGGAATTTGAAGATATATAAGATTTTTTTTCTACCTTCTGTGGGGTTTGTTCATTATTCAAATACAAAAAAAAAAAAAAAAAAAACACTATGACATGAAATATGTTTTCTTGGAGTAACTTACATCTAACAAACATGAAAGCCTTCATCTTTAAGGACAAATATATGTTGTCTGCTAGTAGTCAAAACAAGGCTTGCAAATTTTGAGACCCAATTAGCTGCAGAAAATGGAAGAGTCTGGAGGTCAGAGAGGCTCAAGTTAAATTCCCAACTCTCACTTACTTGCTGTGTGATTTTGAGCCAGTTTCATTATGTCTCTTAACCTCAATTTTCTCAACTCTGACTAAAAGACAATAACATTAACCTGCAAGTGTTGCTATGAGATTGAATATGATACCATATGTAAAATTTTTGACAGAGCCTGACCCATGAAAAGCATTCAGAAAATAGAATTTCTCTCTAAGAAAATTGGACCTTGTAGGCAGTGCCTGACTCTGTATTTGGTTCAATGGATTAATGCTTGCATGTTGCTCTCCATGCCCCATGCATACATGGGAACCCTAATTCCTAATGTCATGGCGAGAGGCCATGGAACCTTTGGTCCCATAAGTCATGAAAGTGGGACCCTAATGAATAGGATTAGTGCCTTTATGTAAGGGACCTCAGAGAACTCTTTTATCTTATTTAGATGTGAGGACACAAGGAGAAGATTGCAGGGTACAACCCAGAAGAGATCCCTCACCAGAATCTGACTGTGTTGACATGTTGATCCTGAACTTCTAGTAATCAGAACTATAAGCAATAACATTTCTATTGTTTATAAGTCATGCAACCTACTGTGGTTGATTACAGCAGCCTGAATGAAGAACTTTGTCCCCTCCTTCCTCTGTTATTATTGCCAAAAAGCACATTTCTGAAGTGCCCAGGGAAAGGATCAATGCATATTGTGCAAATATTTCCTGGTCCAAGTGCTCCAGAGGTGGGAACTTACAACAGGCACCCAAACCCTATAGAGCCACACATTTTGGGAGTCATGCTTCTCAGGTGCCACTGGCCCTACTGACTGCTTGAAGCTGCTTCAGGGGTGATGAGATTCCTTGTTCAATGGCTTTTTCCAGATAAGGTGTACCTAGTTTTCTCACTGCTGTTGCATGTCACCTGCCTGATGTCCTCTCACCCCTCAGAACTGCCTCCTATTATTACCCTCCTGCTACCCTTTCCCCTGATAATTGTTGGCGAATGCCCTCCAACTGCCCTCTCCCCCTGCCTAATTGCCTTCTGTTTCTTCCTCCCCACTGGTCACATGCCTGGCTCTGCCCTCCTGTCACCCTCCTTACCTGCTCACCTCTGCTTGATTTGCTGCTTGGACGTAAGCAGCCTGGGCCTCTCTTGCCCTTCACATTGCCTTCTGCCTGCTGATTTCCTGTGCTGCTCAATCCACCTGCTGCGTGCCCGGGGTCACCTTCCTGCTGCCTGCTCCACCTGTCCCTGGGCTGTTGGATTTCGCCCCCGGAAATGCACAGATGGGATCTCTCCAGCTTCTCTGTGATTTTCTAATGGAGAAGTGGGATGCAAATGACTGTGCAGAATCAATGGAAAGGAAGAAAAAACAAAGCAAAAGCAAAAAAAAAACCAAAAATAACAGACATCCATACAGTTATTCAGAACCTAGAATAATTTAACTAAATAAAGTTATGTCTGTCTCAAAATCCAGGACATGGATACAAGGCAGAAAGAGGGCAAACATACGTGGTAATTGGTTAAAATACGTTCCCTGCTGCATGAGAAGCAGCCACATTCTGCAGGTAAGTGCCAGAGGGTAAAGGTTTCTCTTCCACGTCTAACCGAACGAGTGAGCATCAAGCTTTGGTGGTACCCAGGCCTGCTCCTAGGTGGTGATTGCATTTCTCTGCATGGCGTAAGTTAATGGAACACCAGGGGCCCCTTAAAACTGCTGTGAATACATGAAACTTGTATCTGGCATTTAGCCTTCCATATCTATCTTAGACGCTTTATTGGCACTGTGAGTAGGAATCCCTTTTTGGGTGGTGTTTTCTCTAATTGTTCATTTAAAATGGCACTAAGCACTCACAAATTGGGCATAATTGCAAGTGAATAGAATCTTCTATTGAGAACTTTTGTCTCAAATATAGAGTTTCATTCAGAAGAGAGAAATTGCTCTTGGGCCAAAAATTGTCACCCAGAATACAGAAGATACAGAAATTTCTATTTTTTTCTTTCTTTTTGTTTTTTTTGGAGTGGAAAGATGCCACATGGATCAAATGTTAGGTCCTAAACTTAGCTAAGAATGCAAAGAGCTTGTGAGAAGGAGTAGATAGGAACACTGATTTTGGACATTGTATGCAAGATGTGTTCTCTCTCTTGGTTGTTAATGGGTAGATCTTCATTGATAGCCTCCATAAGCAGAAAGGACTTGAAGATTCATGTGCACACCTCCATAGAGGTCATAATATTAGTTTCTCTCAATTTGTCCAAAAAGTTCTACTCCAAAATAAAATGTATTTGTTACTTCCAACAAGAAGTTTTGTCAACTGTCTCCTCAAAATGACAATAAGACCACCCAGATGATAATTCCATTATTTAGTTTTCGTTTTTCTTCCTATATGCCAATTCTTTGTATGCTAGAAATTTTAATAGTGATTACTGGCCCTAGGTTGCCTTCTCCAGATCTCAGCTTCCTCATTTGTAAAATGCAGCAAAGGTTAGGAAAAAAGAAAAGAGTCACTTAAGGATCTAGTGGCCTGAAAATATTGGAATATTTTTCTGTTCTAAAACTAGAGACTGAAAATTACCCAGTTAGTCCTGAAATATGCTGATGGTCCTCTTTGGTAATGTTTGGCTATAAGACCTACTTTTGAGCAGAATCCCTAATCCTTATATTCCTATAAAGTGAGGAAATTAGGCAGTAGCATTTTCTCTGGAAGACAAATATGCCTACAAATTATTAGCTCAGTATACAGGGATAGATGTAAAGATCTATCAGTGTAGATTACAGAAAGGCTGGGGTTAAAGAAACCTTAGCAATATTTTTCCTATGTGTTTATTTTGAAGATATACACCCAAGGTCTCAAGGAGGCAAGCGACTTGTTTAACACTAGTGCCAGTACAGGATTACAGCCTTTGTGTCTACTTTTGCCCATATCTCAACAAAAAAATTTTACATAGGATTTTTGATCACTCATTTTTACTCAGCCCTTGTAATATGGACTAGTGATAGCAGTAATTACTGAAATAAATCAAATAAGTGTTGCTGATTTGGCAGATGTGAAAAGAAAAAAAATGGTATTTTACTTGGCTTAATTGAATAAATGTGAGATCAGGTCACAGTCCATATCATGTGAGAAATATGAGTGCTGATGTCTTTAAATTGACACAAGAATCATTTACTGCCTATCCTCCGTCTCACAGTAATTAAGCACATGGCCTCCATTGCTCAGCACTATTTCAATTTTCCACCACAGGTATTTTTAATTGTCTCAATTCTTAAGCCAAAGGAGAGGGGGGTGAAAAAAGAGCTAAGCATTTGTCCTAGTGGATGTTCAGAGGCAGAGGGAAGCACCTGTATGTATTTCACAATTCAAATTAGATTTAAAGAATTATGAAAATTAAAAAGAAATTTAAAGACATCATTAGAGATTTGTACTCTTATGTAGTGCAGCAAAAGCTTTCTGTGACCTCCCCTAAAATGGTATTTTAGACTTTGAATATCACTAATGCATGGGCCACCTGGCTGTACCTTTCCCTCCTTGAACCCTTCCATCGACATCTGGATCGTTTTATGGACAGGTGCATATTCTCTGAGATGATTGTTCATTCTTTCCTTCAGTAGTTGCTTTCCCCTAGTTTTGAGCAACAGCTGTTTATCAAAATTTTCTGATCAAGACTCACATCTAAGTGTAGTTTTAATTTGCATTTCTCTAATTGCAAGAGAAATTGAACATTTTTTCATATATTGTTGATCAATTGTACGTCTTCTTCTGTGAAGTTTCCATTCAGTTCCTTAGCTTATTTATTGATGGCAATCATCAAGAATACAGGTAACAGTAAATGTTGGCAAGGACGTGGGGGAAGTGTACACTTATACATTGCTGGCAGACTGCAAATTGGTGTTACCACTATGGAAAAACAGTATAGAGATTTCTCAGAAAACTTAGGATGGAACTACCATTTGACCTAGCTATCACACTCCTCAGTTTATACCCAAAGGACTAAAAATCAGCATACAACATTGATGTAGCCACATCAATGTTTACAGCAGCTCAAGCACAATAGCTAAACTATGGAACCAACCTAGATATCCTTCAATAGATGAATGGATAAATAAAATGTGGTATATATATTCAATGGAATATTATTCAGCCTTAAAGAATGAATATGGCATATGCCTGTAAATGGATGGAGTTGGAGAATATCACACCAAGCAAAATAAGCCAGTCCCCCCCAAAAACCAAAGGCTGGATATTTTCTCTAATATGAGGATGATAATTCACAATAAGGCAGAGGCACTAGGGAAGAATAGAGTTACCATAGATTAGGTAGAGGAGAGTGAACAGAGGGGAGAGGAGGAGATATGGAGATAGGAAGGATAGTAGAATGAAATAGATAATATTATTTTATGTATATATATGACTGCATGACTGATGTGATTCTACAATATGTACAATCAGAAAAATGAGAAATTATATCCCATATATGTATGATGTATCAAAGTGTATAATGTATTCTACTGTCATGTATAACTAATTAAGACAAATTTTTTTAAAAAAAAGACTCACATCTACATCTTAGTGTTTGTTCACTGTTCTACCTTCTGGAGTAGCTGTGTGGGAACCTGTGCCTTGGGAAATCCTCTAGACATTTTAAGATGGAAGGAATGCATACCATATCATCTCACATGGAAAAACAGAGAAAAGTAATTTCTGTTTTTCATCCCAAACAGGTATGACAGTCCATATTACTGCAGATTGCCCTGTAGCACTGTCAGTGTACTTTCACAAAAAACTTGCTATAAATGGCTGCTAGGTCTTAACATACTGTTATAGTCTTATAATTAAGGTACATTATTGGCTAAATTTGTGTTTTTTGACTGTTCTAAGGAGTGAACCACTACTAACAATGAAATATATTTTTGAACAAATGCATTCTGAGTTCTAAACATGTGAGTCATCGGAGTGATATGACTCATCCTTATGAAGGGGACTGCCTGGACTCCAAGGTGACCTGATCTCCCTCTATTTTGAGGGATCTAAACCTTATATGTACATTTTTCACTATAATCTATGGATTCATCTAACTGTGTTGCAGTTGGACCCATATTAAAGTAGTGGTCAACTATATATTCAGAATTTTTCTTTGCATTTCTTGTTTTTAGGTTATTTAAGTTTTTTTTCCCAAGTCAGAATAACTACTAATTTGTTGGTTATAACTAACAGATTTAACAATACTCATCAGATTTTTATTCTATTGAAGCTAAATTTGCCTCCCTGAGGCTCCTCAAAAGACTAGGCATGGAACTTCCACATGACCCAGCTATAATGCTTCTCGATATTTACCCTGAAGTATTAAAAGCATCTTACTACAATGATACATGCATACTCATGTTTATAGCAGCACAATTCGCAATAGCCAAACTATGAAGCCAGTCTATGTGTCCATCAACTGATGAATAGATAGAGAAAATTTAAGATATATATGTACACACATATACATACACACAATGGAGTTTTATTCATAACGAAAAATATAATTTTGGCATTTGTAGGAAAAAAGATGGAACTGGGGACCACATTAAATGAAATAAGTCAAAATCAGAAGTTTAAGGATTATATGTTTTCTCTCTTATTCAGAAGATAGAGAGAAAAAAGAAAAAACAAAAGTGGGTGCGTCCCTCAAAATCAATGGGAGATCAGCAGAGAAAAAGGGTCAAGGGAGTTGGAGAAAGGTAATAAAGGGGTAAATGCTGAGTAGTGATATTGGCCAAATTATATTGTCATATTTTGTGCATGTACAAATATGTAAAAACAAATCCCAGTAATATCTAACTATAATGCACCAAATAAAAATGTGGAAAAAATGAATTTGCCTCTGAATTTGCCAAAAGAGAAACACAAAACAACTACAAACACACAAAAACAGAACAGACTCTTCATTGAACCTCACTATCCCTTACTGTTATGGTTTAGTATAAAGTGTCCCCAAAAAGCTCAAGTGAGAGACAAGGCAAGAAAGTCTAGAGATGCAATGATTAAGTTATGAAAGCCTTAACCTAATTATCACATTAATCCACTTGAATGGATTGACTGGGTGATAACCACAGGCAGGTAGGGTCTAACTGGTGGAGGTGGATCACTGGGGCATGCTTTTGAGGTATATGTTTTGTCCCTGGTGGGCAGAGTTTAGTCTCTCTCTGCTTTCTGATTGTCATGTCCTGAGCTGCTTTCCTTTGCCACACCCTTTTGCCATGTTGTTCTGTCTCACCTGGAGTCCAGAGTAATGGAGTTGGACATCTATGGACTAAGACCGGTGAAACCATGAGTGCCAAATAAGCTTTTCCTCCTCTAAAATTGTTCTTGTCATATCTTTTGGTCACAGTGACTAAAACACCCGTATTTGTGATGTCATGATGTAATCTGATAATCATGGTAATACAAAAAAAAACTGGAAAAAATAGGAAACAAAATGAAAGGCTTTTACATGAAATTTCCAACACATGCAGAAAACATCGAAAATAGAAAATATTTTCTATTAAGCAGTATAGTATTTTCTAAGACACAGTGAATCTCCCATCTATTCGTTTAGTCACAAGTACACATCAAATGTTTATTGAGTGCTTGTACTGTGGGTACTGGTTATAGTGTGGAGAATTAAGCAGAAGTCTTTCCTGTCTAAGTGAGAGTATAGGAAAGATAATTAATTAGTAAGGAAGTTTGGACTCAAATACAGTGCAAGTTGAATGGCAGAGCATTCTAGAAGGAACTGCTTGGACAACATTCAGAGGTGTGAAAGTCAAAGGCATGCTCAGGATTCCTAGAGAAAGACAATAGAGGCATAACTGGTTTAATGTAGCAGAGCCAGACTGGAGATTGACTACATCCAGTCATTAGGCAGCAAATAAGATGAGCGTTTAATTTGGTAATTATTTTTTTAAAATCCTCTTTTCAAACCCAATTTGCCATGGTTTAAATAAAGAATATAGACATAAAATGTACAGAAAATAGTTAATCTTATGTGCTTGAGATCACTCTTTACAAGTGCTTGCTTACAGGGTTGGACTTTGTCTAGCAATTGGGAACTTGACTCAGAATTCTTCCTGTATTGCTAACTGACATCTGTCTTGTATGCATGGGGCACAAACCCTAGGACACCACCTATTCTAGATTTTTGTGCAAACACTGCAATTTATGGTGAGCATCTGATTTCCTTCTGGGAGTATGAATTTTGAAACTCTGACTGGACATGCAGCTGGAGAAGGTTGATGTGATCAGCCCTTAGTAAAATACCTTGCACGCTGAAAAATATTGGGAGGAGCAACTGCACAGGTCTTGCTATATTTCATTGCTGGATGAAGAGCAATTCCATGTGATCACCTTTCAAAGTTTCAAAGAGAACTTTGAAACCTGGCCTGGGATCTTGCAGACCACTCAATGTGTCTTTTTTTAGCTGCTGATCCTTCTGTGTATCTTTTTGCTGCAATAAACTCTGGTGATAAGTGCAATGGTTCACAGCCTAATTCTCCAGGAGTCAGTACATGTGATCTTTGTTATTCACAGATTTGATATGTATTTTATAACCCACTAAAATTTATTTTGGAGCCCCAAACTGATGCTTGTGGCATTTTCTTGGTCATTTGTGGACATGTACAGAGTGGCAAAGGATTTGATTTACTCAAGTACATATTCCCAGATGAGGCTGGACAAGCTGACACTCTGTTTTCTTGTTTCAGTTCTCTGATTTTAAATGTGTCCCTTTAATAGTATCTTTAATGTCATTTCTGTTGCATTTATTGTTCTTTTTGTTAGTTATTTACAGCTTAAAATGTCCCTAAGCATAAAGTGCTGTCTAGTTTTCCTAAGCACAACAAGACTGTGATGTGCCTTATAGAGAAAATAAGTGTTAGATAAGTTTGTTCAGGCATGAGTAATGATGCTGATGGCTATGTGAGCCCATGGTTAATGAGTCCACAATGTGCGTGTGCACCTATATGTGGGAGAGGGTGCATGTGTATGTATACTTGCAGAAACCTCACCCTGCATCTCTTCTAGGAACAATGTTTCAGTTTTAATTAATTCAGCTTTTGCAGAAACTTTATAGAATATTAGTGAAAATAAAGAAAATCAACTTTACTTTTTGGTAAGGTTTTTCTTTTCTTTTTAATGGATAAAAAAGGGATAGTAAGTGATGTTATATTCAGATATCAATGACTTTTGAACCATGCCATGAGACAATAATTCCTTTAGTCTGTAAAGGGCCTATTGGGGGCGTGGGTTGGAACAACCTTTTGTTTGGGTATCTTGCATGAGATACATGAAAGAACAACCAACAGCCAAACATTACCTTTTGTTTGGCATCTTGTATGAGAGACCCTATTTTGGAATCCTGGGAAGGGGCTTCCAACTGAGTGGGTCAGAATGTGTGTCTCATTATCCCTCAGTGAATTCCTTTTGTGAATAACAGTGCATTGAGCACAACCAGAGATGCATTTCACTATGCTTTACCACATGGGCACCTGCTTCAGCAGTGGCTGAAGAGCACACTCTTCTAAGATGAGCAAACAAGTGACCAAGTCACTACTAACAGCCCATGTGTTTTTTCCAAACAGAGTTCTACCATGATTTTGAAATAATTTTTTTTTGTCAAAACTTCAATTGCGGGGCTGCGGATATATCTCAGTTGGTAGAGTGCTTATCTTGCATGCACAAGGCCCTAGGTTCAATCCTTAGCACCACACACACACACACACACACACACACACACAAAAGTTCAGTTGTATTTGAAATTCACTCACATTACCAAGAGAAAAATTCAACACTACATTTGTGAATGAGAAAAGTAACTTTCACAGTATTTAATTTCAACTCTTGAAATTGTTTCTAAATTTGTAAAAAATACTATTTAACATTTTTATCTCTAATTTACAAAGTGTCTTATCAAAGATGACTATGAATAATTTGAAGAAATCATCATTTAAAACAGTGTAGCCGGGTGTGGTGGCATATGCCTGTAATCCCAGCAGCTTGGGAAGTTGAGGAAGGAGGATCACAAGTTCAAAGCCAGCCTCAGTAAAAGCAAGCTGCTAAGCAACTCAGTGAGGCCTCTTTTCTAAATAAAATACAAAATAGGGTTGGGGAATGTAGCTCAGTGGTCAAGTGTCCCTGAGTTCAATTCCCAGTATCCCTTGTCCCCAAATAAAAGCAATGGCATGTAAAAATTATAAGTATGGGGGCTGGGATCGTAGCTCAGTGGTAGAGTGCTTGCCTCGTGTGCGTGAGGCACTGGGTTCAATCCTCAGCACCACATAAAAATAAATAAATGTATTGTGTGTCCATCTACAACTTAAAAAATATTTAAAAAAAATTATAAGTATGGAACCTATTGTAAAAGTTTATATCCACAGAAGCTTACTCAAGTTTATCATTAAAAATATCACAACATTTTACATGGAAGTTTTATATAAATTCAATATCTAATATCTTTCTTTAAATTTGTATTCATTTTTTCTTATTTTGGTGGTTGTACTGTTTCTTCCTTTGGATTTTCCCCCCAACCCCTACTGAGACCACTAGTTTTTTCCTGTCAAGTGTCCCTTTCTGTCAGGTGTGTTACCCACTAATGGCTCTCAGCTAAGTCCCTACTTAAAAAATTTCCCCCTCAAAGGCAGCTACTTCTGACAATGTTATATCCTCTTTCTGGAGACTAGTGTGTATATAGTCACCAGTTGTTGTGGGTGTAGGAAGACTGGGCCCTCATGCCACAGTGCAGGCTAACTCTGATAGGCCACTTCAGCTGCAGAGTTCTGTCTAGGTAGTACTGCTTTAGCTGGCACTTACACCATATCATAGTTGCTTTGTCCCATTCTGCTTCCCTAAATCCCTTATAATGATTAATCCCAAGAACATATCCCCCAAATCCAGCATGCAAATCTTCACTTCAAAATCTGTTTGCCAGAGAAAGCACTCTATGATTGTAAACATAATTATGTAATGTAAAGCAAAAGTAATAAACTTAGTTTTATTAAACCACTTGTAATCCCAGTTCATCCAAGTTTATCAGAATACGCTTTCAGATTTTATCATTTCTTGTAGGTGTCATTTCATACAACAATTAAGGAATTGTCATTCTAAAAGAAAATTACCCCCCAAAATCTTGTTTATTATAATGCTATTTAATACTATCTATATGTTGATAACTTCTGAATGCATATACCTAGCCCTATTTTCTTCTAAAATATACTTTGTTGGTTTGCATGTCTTACAGCCTCTCTTACTTCTCCCTGTGTATTACCAATATGCCTCCTGAACTTTGCATGTTTACACTAGAACTGTTGATTTTTTTCCTAGGACTTGACACTTTACCAGCTTCCAGGCTCACAAGTGTGTTTCACAAGATAAAAGGAGCCACACTACCAAACATTTTCTATAACCACAAACTAAGAACACATCTCTAATATCTCTTTCTCCCCCCACCCTCTTCTTTCTCATTAACTCATCAGCAAGACCTGTCTAAAAAAAAATTGAAACTTTCTATCCTTTTTTCCCACTAGGAAGAAACTCTAACCAGGACTTTCAGAGCAGCTTCCTCAATGGTCTCCTGGCTTCTACCCATGCTTTTCTTACCTTCTTCCACACAGTAGAAGTAATTGTGATGCTGAAATGTTAATTAAATCAGGCAAATCCTATGGTAAATATCTTTAAATAACTTCCTTTTGCCTTAGGATGAAAATCAGTACTCTTACAATGACCAAATAGGATTAGATTTTCTTAATCATTGAGGCTTCATTCAACACAGATATTATTTACTTATGTGGCACTCCTCCATCATCATCTCTGAAAGCATGACTTCCTCATTTTCTTTCTCTTTTAGCCCACTTTATTTTTTCCTTCATGTGCATCATCATGATTTGAAATGATCTCTTTTGTTCATTTACTTATTCTCTCTTTGCTCTAGTACAATGTTAGCTCCATGAGGGAGGAGTTTATCTGTTCATTTACTGACATGTCTCTAGTGTACAGCATAAGCCTGGGCACAGAGTTGGCATTCAATAAGTATATTTTGAGGTAAAGAAAGATTAATGAAGTGAAAAATGCAACTCTTGCTTAGATGAGATACTTAATTCACAGAAACAGACTTAAATGAACTGACTTGTAAACTAATCAGTACATGAATCTCTTAAACATTGAAAATGATATTTCTCATAAAAAACTGCCCTAATTTGATACCTTCTTTTAGCAACAGGCACAAAACCTTTAGATAAAAATGCGTTCCAAAATACAGAATTTAATAGCATTTCTGAGGAATCAACTGAGCGTGATGTTTTCTCATCATTTAAACCTTAGTTGGGATTTGAATTTCAGATAAAAGATTCAGTAAATAGTCGACCTCAACCAAGCGAGAAAAATATAACAGAATATTAAGTCAAAAATGGACCAATGATGTGCAACTAATAATTTCCAAGTCAACTGTGTCTTTGACTATGATCAGCAAATCAACTATTTAAGTGTGGTCATTAGTTGATCAACATTATCTATGAATCACTCTTGTGCAAGTCATTGAGTAAGTTATTGGAGATATCAACATTAAATACAAAGCACCCCATCTTTCAGAAAGCCAAACTTAGGTAGATGGTGTAATCAAAGTTAACTCATCAAGGACATTTAGAAAATTATATATCTGATCAATAAAATGTGGTCAGCCACATATTAATCCAGAATTAAGATCTCCTACATTCAAAGGATTATATCCAAGGTATATTATGATCACTTGGGATCTGATTTAGATGACAAATTCCTGGACTTTACATTGATGCTATACTGAGATGATATTCTTGGGGCCTCTGGAAAGATCTTACTGTATGTTGCATATGGAAGGCATAAATCACTGGGGTGGTGGAGTATACTTTGCAGCAGAAACACTCTCTTAAGAACTCTTATGAGCCGGGCGCGGTGGCTCAAGCCTGTAATCCCAGCACTTAGGGAGGCTGAGACAGGAGAATCGCGAGTTCAAAGCCAGCCTCAGCAATGGCGAGGTGCTAAGCAACTCAGTGAGACCCTGTCTCTACATAAAACACAAAATAGGGCTGGGGATGTGGCTCAGTAGTCGAGTGCCCCTGAGTTCAATCCCCAGTACCACAAAAAAAAAAAAAAAAAGAACTCTTATGATTCCTACCTTCTGCTGGTCAAACCTTAGCTTTGCCCAGTTAACTTTGACTCCAGCATTAGTCATGGTCCCCTTGTGAAGACTGGTTCTGGTTACTCACAGACTCTACCCATACTTACTTCTACCAATTCCCTGTAATCAATCAATCAATGTCTTTCTATTTAGTATCTACGTATCATCTCTCTGTGAATCCATCTAATATTCTGGTTCTATTTGTCTAGTTGACCCCAAGTAATACAGTATGTGATATGCACTGGATTATGTGTTGTAGATATAAATATGGATGAAACATGGTTACTCCTTTTGAAGGACAGGCCAGAAGGGAATATAAGTATATGAATTAAAAAAGAAAAAGATGAAAAAGAAAGGAAAGAAATAGAAAATACAGCATAGTATGGTAAATTAAAGTGAACTACAACATAGTATTTTCTGTTGTTATAATGAAGACATGACTTCAGTGCCTTGGAAATCCAGAGAACAGTGCTCCCATTTTCTACTGAACCACAAGGAATGGTTGGCTGAGGAGATATTTGATCAGTAGAGGTGGGAAAATAATGGAGATAGTGTTGTGGGGAAGAAAAGGGTGGGGTAGAAAATCAGTATTTAAGTGATGATAGAAGGAGAGAAATAGCATCGGAAAGGAGGTCTTGTGGTCGATCATGATTTTCATGAAGTTAATTCATAGTGTGCTGTGGTTCTAGAAAAACCATTTAGCAATGGATTACATAAGACCTTGTATGCTCATGTAAGGAGCTGCTTTATTTTCCTGTTCATCACTATTATAAGTGCTTTAGGCAGGTAGCTTTCTAAGTCACTTATTAAAGCAGCTGGAAAAAGTGGAAGGTGGTAATCCAATGGTTCTCCAGAACCATTCAGGAGAGAAGGGCTACAGGGTCAAGTAAGAAAGGCACATGGATGTAGAGAGAAGCAGAAGGAGATATTTCTGAGATTGAATCAGGATTTAATGACTGAAGTAGTAGTTATGGGAATCATGGAGATCTTGATGATTATTATGAAATGGCATGGATGTAATTCATGTAACTGAATCTGATAAGCACATCTTTAGTCTTCTGTGAGAAAGTCTGAGAGAGAAGTCAGGATTTCCTTTATCCTTCTCTTCTCTTTAGCATATTTATAGGACAAAAAGAAGGAAGGAGAATTGTAAATGGACCTGAAAATAAAGCAAAGGTAGGCATATTGGCACTATTGGAAAGTAAGATGATGAAAGATAAAATTCCAGGTAAGGATTGAAGAATAAACTTTCTTTTGAGATATATGCCTAATTCCTTTAAAAAATTAAATGTAAAGAGCTTGATAAACTGTGGAGAAATAAAATGAATCATATCCTGTGAATGGGGAAGCACTAATTGTGTAACAACTTGAAAAACATTTGGCATTTCCTCAAAATGTTAAAAATAGTCTATCCATGTGTCCCAGCAGTTCTACCTTAGATATATGCACAGAAAAATAAAAACAAATGTCTGCATAATGACATGTACAATTTTTTTTCATTGCCATTTTACTCATAATAAACCCAAATGAGAATGAATCAAATGTGCATCAACTGTTAAAAAGATAAAGACAAGGTGTTATGTGCATATAATGGAATAGTATTCAGCCATGAAAATAAAGAGCTGGTTCATGCCACAGTGTGGATAGACTTTAAAAATATTATGCTAAATGAACAAGTCACACACAAAATACCATGTTAGTTTCTTTTTATGAAATGTGCATAATAGCAAATGCTCAGAGACAATAACGGATGTCAGGGACTAGAGACCAAAGAGTATGGAGAGTGACTGATAAGGTGCTCAGGATTTCTTTTTGAGGTTGGTGAAAATATTCTAATGTTGCATAGTGCTTATGGTTGTCTAATCTTTGTATAGAAATCACTAAATCAGAGTGAACTTTATGGTACATGAATTACTTCTGAATAAAGCTATTACATATTTTTATGAAGAGTAGATATGTTCACAGGCTACCATTTGATGCTTTTCATTCTTCTAAAGAATCTGCAATGGTAAAAATCCTAAGAATTTTCAGGGATGGAATAGTGAATTAGAAAGAGAGATACAAATATATGGATAATCTTTATGAGAACTGAGGGATCTGGTTCAGATGGGCTTCAAGTTAAGTCTTGCACTTCTCATTCAGCTTTTCAAATCTATGAAATAAAATTATGTTTTTTTCAACCCAGCCCATGTCTTCAGAGAGAACTTCACTTAGAAATGTTATACTAATGCATGTTTGAGATTGATTTGACCCTGAAATCAGTGTTTGAAAACAAAAACCCAGGGGTTCATTTGTCTTCAGAGATGAACCACATACTATTTCACCCGAGTTAGTCCTATCTGCTTAATCTGTAAACTGAAAGTCAGAAGAGGCCTCGAATTCAGTAATGAGTCTCTGACATTTTTGACATTAGTATATTATGAACACAACAATCAACAAATAAATGGTTTAGCATTACTAAGAATATAAACCCTAATTTCTTATTAGGGCTCTCAGATTTGATCTCACATATCTAACAGAATCACTTTGGTTCATTCCTACTGTGCTTTAGATTCATCATCAAAATTATGGCATAAGAAGGAATAATGGCTAAGCTATGTGAAAAGATAAGATATTGTCTTAAGAGAGAGAGAAACAAAAAAATAGTCCAACATTTTAAACATTAAGTGAGAATTTAAGCAAATAATTTATCTTCTCAGGATTCTCTATTCAGTATTCTACCCTTGTGCTATTTTAATATGGTCATTAAAATAAGTGTGCCCCTTGTTTAGTCACCCAGAGAACAACCTTCACATGGCATCCTCTGGGTACAGAGCAGTGTCATAATGAATCTCTTCTTCCCCATTAGTGTCTTTTACTAAATGTATAAAACATTTTACCTCTCATTAATGGTTTTCATTAAATTAAAAAACTGGAATGTGTATATTTTTATTAAAACCAGTGGGATCTTAAATTCATTGAGAGACTTTTGCCAAAATGTATGATGCATGCTTTCATCAGTGTACTCTAATCATAGCACGACAAAAATGTCTCACTTGACAATATTGAGATATATTGTGTAGAAAGGAGGGGGAAAATATGAGGAATGGGCTCTGAGGAACTCAGCTTCCCTTGTGTACATCTGCTAAGCAGAGGCCTGATTTAAAGACACCACTGGGCGGGGGCAGGAGGGTGTTCTAATTTCCCTTTTGCCAATTTAAGTACATAAGACTGCTTCATTCTGTGACCCTTCATGTGTTTGTCAGAGTTCACTGTACTTTCTGCCTCCTGTTGGAACAGCTCACACGGCAACTGACCCCTCATGCTTTTCAAAAATGAGTAGATAGCCTGTCAATCACCTTTACAGCCTAGCATTTCCACTAGCCCTAGATCTTGGCATCCTCTATTTCTCTTAGATTGAAATTAATGCAATCCAATAATTATGTGTATAATACTTACATTTTTAATAATTGTGCAAGCTCAGGAAGACAAGGTCAACATAGCATAGCAACGAGCACTTTGGGATTCTTAATACATACATGATGACTCACTGACATACTAGAAGAGCAAACTTGGAAAATTGTTCATTTATATACTCTCTCCAAATTTATGACAAGTATGCATTTCAGAATGGCCTAATACCACCACATCAGGAGTGGGTAATGTGTCAGATGAGATCACACAAAGACTAACCACGAATGGTGGCAAATATCCACAGGAGCACAACATCCTAACCTGTAAGAAGTTTATAGTGTGTCTCCCCATAGGTGCCCTTGCATTTAATATATATACACATAGTATTTACACAAAATGATGTGTTTCATTGTGTAGTACTCATATTGACACACAAATATAATTTGATTGATTTCACCCTGATACCCTTCTTCTACCCTAATTATCTTCCTGCTAGTCTCACGATATCTCTTTTTTCTTGTTTTATTTATTTATCCCCCCGCTCCCCCGCTTGGACATATGATAGAAAACATACAATGCTTTCTCCTGGATTCTGACTTATTTTCTCAAAATTACAATTTTCAGTTCCATCCATTTTCCGTTTGTGTTTTTGGTACTTTCTTCAAAAATGATTTTATGCCTGAACTAATTCAGCATTTGTCCTCAATGCTTGCATTGACTACAAGGCCCAAACAAGAGTTCATAAAGAGGTGAATTTGACATCTTCAGTGTTGTATCCAGGGTTTCTTAATATAACCATGACCCAAATCTGATTTTGTTTAAATAATCAAGATTCTGGTAAAGAATTGATGTTCCCCAGGAATTTAACTTCACTTTTTATTCTCCTATAGATAGGTCCTATCAATCTCAGGTTGAATGCACACACAATAGGACAATGGGCCATTTTTATAGACCTATTTTCTGTTTTTAGTGTGTATTAGGAATTAATAGCATCATAACTTTCAGAATAGTTTTCTTCCTCACTTTCTAGAAGTGCTATGCTTATAATGGTAAATCCTGCTCTCTGTCACACCTTCTTACAGCTGCATTGATTAGTCTTCTAGAAAGCAATTCTGTGGCAATAATCCCTTCTCTGCATCTTTGTAAGTGGGAAGGAAAGCGGGAGGTAAGAGTTGCCACAGGGACTCTATATTTAATCTATAACTGGTTTATACAAGAGTTGATTTTTTCCTGGGAGTCTCGCCACATGCATTACTATAAGGAAAAAAAAAAGAAGGAGAAGGAAGAAAAGTTCACGGAAGATTGGTCTTCAACTAATTAATTCAATTCAGAATTGGCATAGAAGTTTATGCTTTACCATTAGTTCAGGCTTTGAGGAAACTAGGTCTTCCCTATACCAGCACCACTCACCCTTCTGGCTCTCTGTTGTGACTGCTGTTGGAAGATGGCTGAGCTTTTCCCTGACAAGAAGGATTAAGGTTGCTGGGAGGCATCTGTAAACGGTACTCTAGCAGCTTCATCAAGGAACCCCACTGGTTTACACTGCAGATTTTTATGGGATTTCACACAGTGGAATAACATAGGTATCTGAGACAATCATAAATTCAATTATGAGATAAGTAGCTACATAAATAATTAAAACATAAAACAAAGTAAATAAACTTTCATTCTCAAAAGGAGAAAGAGGAAAGCCTCTCTTCTGTAAACACAACTTATTTTGTCATTTTATTGCTTCTAAGATTATTATAATTAGTTACCTAATTTGATATCAAACACAAAACAGGATTGATTTGAGAAGTCCTCTGTCATTGGACCGCAAGCTAAAACGAAAGGTCAGTTTCATGCTACTGTTATGAAATTAAGCCTCCTTTGTATCTACTCAGAATCTTTATATGTTATCTTTTCTTAAAAGGTTCTCACTCCTGCTATGTGTCTATTCCAATTAATTAAGAATACATCCATATACATCTATTCCTTATAATGTACATTGCTTATTACTCCCTTCTCTGAATACATTTGGCATATATTACTGTTATTATCTTTATAGCACAGAATTAGAATGCAAGCAGTGAGGAGACTGGGGACCAGGTAGGAATAGACTGAGGTCAGTAAGGACTATGCAATCAATGTGCTCAGGTTAATTCACCAGATGCTCTTTGCATTGCTTATGAACAACTATGGACCAAATGAGGAGTTCTTAGTTCTGTTCTTTTATAGCTGTTTTCAACAATTACAAACTGTTTTTAGGCTATATTTATCTGTTAACCCCCTAAAAGCATAGTTACAACATATTGAGAATCACTGAATAAAGTTTCTTACAGGAAATAAAATTTACCACTAACAGCCATGTCTCCACAAATAGCCCTTGGAGACATGACAGATGAGGGGGAAACAGAGACAACAGTCATCTCTTTTGAAGCTAGGGGAATCTTAAAAAAAAAAGAAGAAGAACAATTGACACCTGGAAGGATAGAATTCATAAAACTCAAGAAGAAACCAAGACAATGAGCCTTGTCATTGAAGTCATATAAATTTATGTATTAATGATTTTGTAGGGAGGGATGATGCATACTTGAAAAGGGAGGGACAAGTACTCTGGATGAAGTGAATCAGAAAATATTTCTTTAAAAAAATTTAAAAAACAAAAAACTTCCGGAAGAGAGGGATAAGAGATTGGAATGCTTTTCTTCTTGGTGAAATATGAAAGATTCACAGGGTCAGGCCAGAAGTTCAACACACATCTCTCTCAGTACAACTTTGGGGAAATATTGAAATTGTTCATTGTGCAGGAACGTAAGCCAGGAACTCTGTCTGCAGAAAACCACTCACTTAAACAGCAGTGAAACTAATCCCTGCTTTCTTTCCCTTCCTATTTTTAGGTACACAAGGAGATAATATCACTAACTTTTAGAACATTAAATTGAAAGCACCAATATGTTGTTTGGTCCATACTAATCAAGCAATGGTTCTTTAAAAACCTCATGTGGAAGTTAGACCTAGATGTCCCACACCAATTTCAATATAAACAGGTTTTGATAGTTTTCAGAAGTGAATATGTTAATAGCATTTCTCCAGTTTTCATTTTTGTCGCATAAACATTAGTTTAAGTATTTGATGTCTGTTGTCATTTTCTTAATATTAATGAACAAATACATAATAAGCAAACACTAGAAATACCTTATATTTAGACTCACATACTTCGATAAATAAATGTTCTTTTTTATATAAATGCAATACAATCAAGTTCCTATAGAAGTTTTCTAAGTTGAAATGATAACACCAAAAGGAGATCCCTGGACTTTGTCACATAACTAATTTAAAAATTAATGCCCTGGATTTTTATCAAGAATGTATAACTTAGATGTTGCCATTATTTATAAGCAGAGACCAATATACTTTGTGTATTGCTGTGTAAATACAATCTGAATGATAAACTTTTTCCCCCAACTACTATACTACCAAAACTTTAACTTCACGATCACCTTTAACAACAAAAACAAAAAGTTGTTGCAATACATATTGCATCTATGATGTAAAACAGCTAGTCTAGCTCTTGGATTGTTATCTTCAAACTTCTGCTTCATTTTCTTTTGGCATATCTTACATGAATAGAATTATCTCGTGTCTTTTAATTCCCTCAGCTATAGAAAATTATTTTTGTTTTTCAATAATTAGCAGTATATAAGGACAAAATCCAACCAAAGAACTTTTTTTAAAAAAATTTCCCTAAGATCCTGCATTTTGGGATAAAAATATGTAGAATCAAACAAAAATAATGAGAGTACACTTGCAGGTGTGGTCTTTGCATATAGTTGACTAAACTGCTCTCTCTGACTAAACTGCTTTTCATTTGGTTTCATGGATTTATTTGTTTACTATCTCTGGCTGTGTTTCCTAGTATATGCTGTAGTTTTCCCCCCTCATCTATCTATATATATTGTATTTTGGAATGTCTTGCTTGTTTCTCCTATGCCTTCCCTTTTCCTCATATACTCTGTAGATTATCAGATGCTTTCTCACAACTCAGATTACCACTTGCTACATTCACATTCATTTATCTATGAATCCTACTGTGAACTTGACCTTTAAACTTATCTTGTCTCTTTATCTAACAACATGTGCTATAATCAGTACTCTCTGAACGTGGGAGTGATTTAGGATCTAACTGTTATTCATTTATAGGTATTTTCTACTTTTCCTTTGTAAAAATCAACATTCATGATTATTAATTTTTTTTAAAAAACAGTAAAATAATTAACTAATGTGTGGTTATTGACAACTCTCTCATCTATTTTCACACACCAAAGCAGATTCCATTTTTGCTTGTCCATGAGTTTCTAAACTCGTATTCTGCTGATTGTAGAATTTGGTGAAGTGGAGAATTAGGAAGTAGGTGAAGCAAACTTGATTTATATTGTAGAGGGCAGACTTACTCTTGGGAAAGGATGTGAAATTTATTGTCACTGAGAGCAAGGGAAGCATATTTCAAGGCAGACTTTTCCTTTAGGGATATAGTTTTGGTGTAATTTGGAATGGGATGAAAGAGACTGGAGAATTTGTCATATATGGGAACTACTGAGAGTGAGAATGAGTGAAATCAGCTTTCTTTGAGTCCTATTTTCTTACCTGGTTAATATCTTTCTTTTACAATCAGGGATGAAGTTCCATGAATGGAGTCACAGTGTTTCTCCTCCTCAATGCTTTATTAGCAGCACCAATTGTCTTGAGGTATTGGAGGTGCTTGATAAACGCTTCTTGATTGGCAGTTAACCATCTGTATGTTGTTTCTAATTTACTTAATAAGCTACGAGCATGAGCTGCAGTGTACACTATAGGGACACAGATGAAAGAAGGAAAGAGTTCAGACTCCTTTAGGTTAGGTTATTTATTTATAACCTAACTACGTTTCAAATAAGATTTAGATTGAATTACGCATTTTCAAAACTTTGAGAAGGAAGTGAATTTGTGCTTCTATAGTCAAGAAGGTCCTCCAAAAAGATAAGAGATGAACCTAGAAAGACCAAAAGAACTGGAATGGAAGAACAATTTTTAAACATTCTTTATGGACGAGAAATTTTACCTATTATTTCAATAGTTTGCCCTTCTTTGAGTTTAGTAGTTTTATAATTTTTGTAGGTTGAACAGAACTCTAAAGATAATGTGTTTTTCTTAAATAATGAAGTACTGGAATCAATAAGAGTTCTTTCAGTATATGGAAAAGTTGTGTTTAATATGAGTTTCTTCAAATTAAATAATCTTTCTAGGTCTCAATTTCCTTTGGTGGAAAACTTTCTATATAAAGAACCAGAACACAAGTCTACTTACTTTTTAATAAAAGGGGTTTAAAAAATACACAATCTCCTTTGGAACTCTTCAACTCTGCCACTGTAGTGTGAATGGAGACAGTATGTGAACAACAAGGTGTGACTCTGTTCCAATAAAACTTTAATTTTAATTATGATAATCAAATTTGGCCTATAGGCTGTCATTTTTCTGACTCCTAGTGTGTAATAAAAATGTTTTATTGGATGATTGTATGAAATAAATAGGATAATAAATTCAAAATGCTTAGCACAATTCCTGGCACCTAGTATTAAACTTTGTGGTCCTGGACCAAGTATATTTTATGTGCATTTATTAATTTAATTTAATTGTTCATTAGTATTTACTTAGTTTTTGCTACATGACTGACATTATATGATTAGATAACAGTTGTGAAAGATAATTATACAAAGCAAAGTTATAAATATTAAACAAATCATACAGATAGTGCAATGTAAAACCTATTTTAGTCATAAAAGTAGAAATGGTATCATATTAGTCTTCTTAGAACAACTAGAGAATGAATGCAGTATGTGAAGAAACTGCTTTCAAACACTGGAAAGAGGACAGCGCAACTGTGTGTGTGTGTTTTGTAGTACTGACAATTGAACCCAGGGCCTATTGAATGCCTGACAAGCACACTTCCATTGATCTTCCTGAGTAGCTGGGATTACAGGCATGAACCACATAACTTCCAAGACTGAAGTTTTTGTTTATTTTGTTGTTTTTAAGAGTTATGAGAGACTTAACATAATCTGCTAATAGGGATTAATTGGGTGGTAACTATAGGTAAGCAGGGTATGAGTAGAAGAGATGGGTCACTGTGGGCATGCCTTTGGGCATTCTTTGTGAGTAGAGTAGGCTCTCTCTGATTCCTGGTGGCTGTATCCTGAGACATGCCACCACACTCTTTTGCCATGATGTTTTGCCTAACCTCAGGCCTTGAGGAATGGAGTTGGTCATCTATGGATGGTGACCTTTAAAACTATAAGAGTCAAATAAACTTTTCCTCTAATTGTTTTTAGGTCACAGCAGTGAAAAAGCTGACTAAAACAGAAATTGTTACCGAGAGGTGAGCTCATTGCTATAACAAACCTGACCATGTGGTTCAGAAGCTTTTGGAACTTTTTAGAATTTGTGAGAGTAATTTAAAAAGTTTAGAAATGAAATCCAGAAAAGCTTTAGATTACTATAAGTGGAGCTTAATGGACCAATTCTGATAGGAAGTCAGAAGACCACAATGCCAATAGGATTGTGGACAGTGAAGGCTAGGCTCATGCATTTTCAGAAGAAAAGGAGGATTCTATTGGAGTTGTCTAGAGGCTATTAATGTTATATTATAGCTAAGAAGTTGTCTAAATTATGCCCATGTGCTGAGACTTCCTGTGATACTCAATTTAAAGGTGAGAGACTTATTGCTCTTGTGGAGAAACTTTCAAGACAGTCCAGACTTCAGGTTATAGTTAGCAACTTTTAGCCAAGTTTATTGTGATAATAAGGAGCAGAAAGCAGAGCAGAGAGATTTGAAAAACTCGGACCTGAAAAGTGGGACTAAAACTGGAGCTAGGGATGATGCAATTGTTAAAGACATTATAGACATAAAGAGATGCTGCTAAATGCTTTACCTAGAAACAATAGGAAAGGTGGCTTGAGGGCATCTCAGGAATTGGCAAAACCACATTTATCTCTGGCTCAAGTGTATAAAAGTAAAAATTCCTTTGGGAAGAGACCAATAGGGCGCCATGATTGCAGAAGGGGGCCTAAGAAGTGGTTTTGCCATGCTTAGCCACATAGACACTCAGAGGTTGCTACAGCCAGGGTCCCAGGAGGTTTGTTTACTGCTTGAGATGGTGGCAGACCTTGGTGTTAACTACATGGTGCTGGTTCTGCAGGATTGCAAGATGCTGGGGTTAGGAGTCATGGAGGCTTTCTGGGAGATTTCAGAGAAGGACCTGGAGGCCAGGCAGAGTGAAGCAGGTTGGGGTTCCTGTGGGCTGGCCCTAGGAATGTGATGCATGAAGTGATAAGGAAGTGAAGATACAATGAAGGTTTCTTTTCTTGTCTTTTTTTTTTTTTCTTTTGTTTGTTCTGGGATTGATCTAAGGGGTGCTTTAGTGAGGCTGGATCTTGTTAAGTTGCTTGGTGCCTTAAGTTGCTGGCTTTAAACTTTGATCCTTCTGCCTCAGCCTCACAAACCACTGGGATTACAGTGCAGTGGAGACTTCTGAGATTAAGAAATGCCAGTGCCATGGACTTTCTGCTCAGAAAAGCTGTAGGAATCAAGCAGAGACAAATGAACAGAGAGGCTGTTTGCAGTACAAACCAGTCAAGCCATACGGGCAGTAGTATATAATCCCTTTGGACAGAAGATCAGGATGCTGTATACCACAAATGCTGAACATGGAACTATAGGACTTGTTTGCCTAGCTGGATTTTAGTTTTGCTTTTGTCCCATCCCTTCTTTCTATGTCCCTATTTCTTTTTGAATGGAAATGTTTACTCTGTGTCTTTATATTTTGGATATATGTAACTTGCTTTTGATTTTTACAGGGGCTCATGCTGAGAGTTTGCCTTGAGTTTCTGAGGAAACGTTGAACTTTGACTTATGGGAAATCTGGAACTATTGAGATTATGGGGACTTCTGGAAATATGCTAATACATATGCTAATATCTATTTTGTACTGTGAGATGAGCATGAGCTTTTGGTAGCCGGAGGTGGAAAGTTGTGGTTTAGATATTAGGTGTCCACCAAAAGCTCATGAATTAGGCAATACAAGAGGGTTGAGAGGTGAAATGAATCACCTTCTTCCACTACACTCTTCTGCTATGATGAACTGCCTCATCTAAAGCCCTGAGGAATAAAGTGTGCCATATATGGACTGAGATTTCTGAAATCATGAGTGCCAAATAAACATTTCACTCTCTAGTTGTTCTTGTTAGGTCTTTTGATCAAAGCAGCAAATAAGCTGATTAAAATGCCAAGGAAATGATGACAATCTTACTGAGTTGAACATACAAAGGTTAGAGGTTAGAAAAGTAGAGTTGCATTAAATTTATGGGCAGAATATTTTAAATATTGGAGTTATGCTGAGAAAAAATCAAATATCTGAATAAATATTTCTTTGAGCCATTAAATTAAACAAAACAAAACAAAACGGAAAACTTTAAACTTATTAAAGATCTGAAAGCTGAACAATTTCCAAAGCTCAGTAAGAACTGGGAGATATTTGAGTTTCTATTAATCAGATTAGAAAGACCTTATGATATGATACAAATGTTAGTGCAAATTATGATAGAAATATTAGTGCAAATCTTCCTCTAGAACTGCATTTCTTAAGATTAGGACCAATTTAACCCTATAAAACAATTCACTATATTCTCCTCTTAACAAATCCTTAAAACAAGTATCAAAAAGAACACATTGACATATAAATAGCATAACTGCCTATCAAAACATATATAAATACCTCTAGAGATATATCACATTCTAACACATATTTGCAGTATACAACATTCAGTGAAAAATATATAGATAGGGCAAAGAGGCCCAAAAAACGACTCATAGCTGGAACAAACACACAAACCCCAAACTAGAGAACTGATAGACTTACCAAAGAAAAACCTTTCAAAATACTGCTATAAAAACGCTGGAGGTTTTGAAGAAAAACATGAACATCCTTCAAATAATCATTGACTTCTAATCAAAAACTGTGGAAATCAAAAGATGATGAATACATATCTGTAAAAATGACAATAGTGAATTATACAAATAATGATAAAACTATCAATCCCAAATTCTTTATTGAGTAAAAATATCCTCCAAGAGTGAAGATTTTAAATAAAAACACTAAATAAAAGAAAAGCAAGTGAATTGTTGCCAGGATAATGACAAACCAGAAAAAAAGTGCAGATTCTCATGAAGCAAGGAAGAGCATTAGGAATTTAACCACCTGGGTAAATACAAAAGGCTTCTTTTTCCTCTTATTTTTAAAAAACATATTCATGATTTTTTAAAGCAGCAAATAACATTGTTTTGTGGATTCTGAATGTATGTAGAGCAGTTATACTAAAATGACCTGTACAGTTACAGTCTTTCTACAGTTTATATCATGTGGTTCAATATTAACTCTAAAGTAGAATAGGAAAAAACCAAATAATACGTTACTTTAGTCAACAAACTGTTTATCAAAAAAACAGGTATATAATTTAAAATAGAATTCAAAGTTAGACAGAATGGAGAAGTAGAAAGAAACAATGAAAACCAGAAGAAGCAAAAAAAAAAAAAAAAGTAGATAATAAAACAATAGTTGTTATCCAAATTTATCAATAATTACATTATACATATTAAAGTGAATATTCCAACAGGAATGCAGAGACTTGAAGAATAATTTCTGAAAAGCAATTCCCAAATATATGCTTTTGTCAACAGATGAACTTTAAAGACTAGGATGATTGGGCTGGGATTGTGGCTCAGCGGAAGAGCGCTAGCCTCGCATGCGTGAGGCACTGGGTTCAATCCTCAGCACCACATACAAAGCAATAAAATAAAGACATTGTGTCCATCTACAACTAAAAAATATTTAAAAAAAAATAAAATAAAGACTAGGATGATTAAAGTAAATGAAGAAAAACATGGAAAGAGAAATCAAAAAAGTTTGAAGCTTCTGTGCTAATATTAAATTCACACATAATATTAATAAACAAAAAAGGGTCAGTATGCTAAAAGTAAAAAAAATTCATAATGATAAAAGTTATTTCAATGGGATAACATAATAAATGCAAATATCTATAAAAAATAGAAATTAAATTGAAAATAAATTGAAACAAAATTGAGATAATTTATTTTATTTATTTTAATTAATTTGTGCATTTATTTTTTTAACAGCAGAATGCATCTTGATTTATTGTACACAAATGCAGCACAACTTTTCATTTCTCTGGTTGTACACAATGTAGCATTGCACCATATATGCAGTCATTCATGTACCTAGGGTAATGATATCCATCTCATTTCACCATCTTTCCTGCAGCCATGCCCCCTCCATTTTCCTCCCTCTCCTTTGCCCAATCAAAGTTCCTTATCTCCCCCTTGCCAATTATGGATCAGCATCCACTTATCAGAGAGAACATTCAGCCTTTGCTTTTT
Organism: Xerus rutilus; assembly: GCA_028644305.1. Taxonomy (NCBI): domain Eukaryota; kingdom Metazoa; phylum Chordata; class Mammalia; order Rodentia; family Sciuridae; genus Xerus; species Xerus rutilus. The sequence goes on from CM053412.1 coordinate 28,988,282, forward strand.
TGGGATTGGCTTACTTTGCTTAGCATAATATTCTTCAACTCCATTCTTTTTCCTACAAATGCCATGACTGCATTATCTTTTATTGCTGAGTAATATTCCATTGTGTATATATATCACAATTTCTTTATCTATTCATCTATTGAAGGCATTTAGGTTGCTTCCACAGTTTAACTACTGTGAATTTTGCTGCTATAAACATTGATGTGGCTATGTCACTGTAGTAGGCTGTTTTTAATTCTTCAGGTTATAGACGAAGAGGTGCGATAGCTGGGTCAAATGGAAGTTCCATTTCAAGTTTTCTAAAGAATCTGAATACTGCTTTTCATAGTGGTTGCACCAATTTGCAGTGCTACCAGCAATGTGTGAGTGTGCCTTCTACCCAACATCCTCGCCAACACATATTTGTGTTCTTGATAGCTGCCATTCTGACTGGCATGAGATAAAATCTTAGAGTAGTTTTGATTTGCATTTCTCTAATTACATGAGAAGTTGAACTTTTTTTTATATATTTGTTGATCAATTGTATATCTTCTTCTGAGAAGTGTCTGTTCATCTCCTTAGTCCATTTATTGATTGGGTTGTTTGTTTTCTTGGTGTTAAGTGTTTTGAGTTCTATATATATCCTGGAGATTAGTATTTTATCTGATATGCATGTGGCAAAAATTTGCTCCCAAGATTTAGGCTCTCTATTTACCTCACTGATTGTTTCTTTTGCTGAGAAGAAGCTTTTTAGTTTGAGTCCATCCCATTTATTGATTCTTGATTTTATTTCTTGCACTTTAGGAGGGCTCCTCTCCCAGTGGGCAGGCCGAGCAGGGCTCCTCTTTGTGGTGGTGGGCCACGCAGGGCAGGTAAGGCCTTTCCAGGTGGTGGTCTGAGTGGGGCTCCAAAATTGAGATAATTTAAAAGAGAAATGGGCAAATCTTCAGTCATCATTAGAGATTTTTAATATCTCTTAGGTCTTCATAAAACGGGGAAAAATTCAGAAATACATAAATGAATAAAAGAACACTATTAAGCAAAGTTAACTGATATTTGTAGAACAACATACTGAGGAAATACAGAATACAAATTATTTTGAATGGCCATAGAACATTAAACAAGATAAGCCATATACTATGTCTTCAAACCTATATTAATACATATAAAATAAATGAAATTAGACAATGTAGTTTTCCAGACCATAATAGAATTAAATTAAAATTAGTGACAATAAGATGTAAATAAATCTGGAGATCAACAAACTTCTAATTAGTAATTTGAGAAAACAGAAATGATAATGAAAATTAGAAAATATTTAAATTGGTAAGTTTGTAAGAGGAACTAAGGGCAGTTATAATTTTTAAAACTTCTGTGAAAAAGGAAAACATCTAAAATCAGTAATTGAATTACTTTTATTTTTCTTTTTCCACATTTTTAATAGTGCTTTATTGATGCTATAATATTATAGTGCTATAATGATGAGATTTTTCACATTCATACATACACATAATATAAGAATATAATTTTGGCAATATCACTCCCCAGCACATTCCCCCTCCCTCCCTACCACCTATTTCCTGGTCCTTTCCCTCAACTAATCTCCTTTGTAAAATCATAGCTAACTTTAAGAAGTTAATAGAAGAAGGGTGAAATAAATACAAAATAAAAAACAAACAAAGCAGGGTACAGTGGCACATGCCTGCAATTCCAGTGACTTGGAAGTTTGAGGCAGAAAGATTGTAAGTTCAAGATCAGCCTCAGCAATTTAATGAGGCCCTCAGCAACTTAATGAAACCCTGTCTCGAAATTAAAAAAAAACTAAAATAAAAAAGGCTGGGGATGTTGCTCAATGAATAAGTTCCCCTGGTTCAATCCCTAGTACCAAACGAACCAACCAACCGAAACAAAAACATTAAAGAAAAATCAACACAACAGGAAACAAGTAATAGAGAAAATTAGTGAAGGAAGTTGGATCTTTCAAAAAGATCCATAAAATTTATAAAACCCAAGCTTAAACTTTTTGTGAAAGAAAACACAAATTATAAATATGAGTAGTTGACTTATGTTAAATGGATAAGTTGCCTAAACACTAATATTTAGCAAAACTGTTGCAAAATAAAAACTAGAATAGTTTGTATCTTTTCAAAAATAAAACTTACATCCCTTGTAGAAGGACGTGGTAGAAGCAGAACAAAGGGCGAAACTTACGGTTATTTAGATACAAAATAAGAAATGCCTCAGATCAACAATATACCTTTGAGAATTAGAAAAAAAAACAACATAAACTCAAACTTAGCAGAAAGAATGGGATAATAAAGATTAGAACAGGGGCAAATTAAATAGAGAACAGAAAAAGAATGGAGAAAATTAGTAGAACATTAAGTTGGTTCTTTGAAAAGATTAACAAAATCGACAAAATTTTAGTTATACAGATTTAAAAAAATAGAACACTTGGGTTAATAAAATCAGAAACAAATTTGGGAACTGACTCTACAGAAAGAAAAAAAAGAATTAAAAGAAAATACAGTGAAAAATCACAGGACAATGAATTGGATAACCTAGATGAACTGAATAGATCCCTAAAACAAAAATTACCAAGACTAAACATGAAGATATAGAAAATCTGAATAGACTTATAACTATCAAAAGATTAAATTAGTAATCAAACATCTTTCAACAACATGCTGAGAGTGTAGTTCAGTGGTAGAGTGCTTGCCTAGCATGTACAAGATCTAGACTTAATCACCAAAACTGGAAAAAATATATATATTTTGACAAAATGAAAACAACCTAGACCTGAAGGTTTAACTGGTGACTTCTACCAAACAACTACAAAAGAAATAAAATCAGCTGGGTGTGGTGGTGCATGTCTGTAATCTCAGCACTTTGGGAGGCTGAGACAGGAGAATCATGAGTTCAAAGCCAGCCTCAGCAATGGCAGGATGCTAGCAACTCAGTGAAATCCTGTCTCTAAACAAAACACAGAATAGGGCTGAGGATGTGGCTCAGTGGTTGAGTACCCCCTGAGTTCAATCCCCAGTACTAAAAAAAAAAAAAAAAGAAAAAGAAAAAGAAAAAAGAAATAAAATCAATCTAAAAAGTTTAAAAGGAAGAAATAACCCTAATCAATTCTGTCAGGCAATTATTACCCTGATACAATGCCAGTCTGCCCTACAGTATCTATACTAGTATAAGAGTTCCTCAAAAAAAATTAAAAATAGAATTATTATATAATTCAGCAATTCTGAATATATATACAAGAGAATTGAAAACAGTGCCCTAAAGAGATATTTGTGCTCCTATAATCATAGCTGTATTATTTACAATACCTGAAACATGGAACTAACCCATGTGTCCATTGACTAATGAATGGATAAATAAAATGTATATGTAATGGATATGGATATGTATATGTAATGAATGGATAAATAAATATGTATATGTAATGAATGGATAAATAAAATATATATGTGTCTGTATATATATATATCATATATATATATATGGGATTCTTACAAAGGAAACTCTGATACATGATAAAATATGAATGAACCTTAAAAACTTTACACTAAGTTTTAAAAAGGCAGTCATAAAAAAAGAAATACAACCTGTGTGTTAGGCAGCTTTTTCTCATTGTAACCAAAAGACCTGACAAGACCAACTTAGAGGAAGAAAAAAATGTATTTGAGTTCACAGTGTCAGAGGTCTCAGTCCATAGCTGGCTGACTCTATTGCTCTGTTTTGGAGGTGAGGTGGAATATCATGGTACAAGGTGTGATGGGGAAAAGCTGTTCAGATCATGGCACTGAGGAGACAGGGAGAGAGATGATGGGGCCAGGGACAGATACAGTCCAAGGACATGTCCCAGTGACCTACTTCCTCCAGTCATGCTCTCTCTGCCAATAAGTACCACTCAGTAGTCATTCAAATTTTTAATCCATCTAATGAATGAATCAAATGAGAAGTTACAGCTTTCTCATAATCCAATCTTTACACCTCTGAACAAAGCTACCATGCTTACCATATGAGTTTTTGTGGGAGGAGGGGGTATTCTTAGATTCAAACAGATTCAGGCCACAACAAGATAATTCCATAATTATCTGAGATAATTATGAGATAATAACTGAGAACAATCGGAATCATAGCAACAGAAAGTAGTGTGGTAGTAAGCAAGGGGAGGAGAGAATAGAGTGTTATTCTTTAATAGGCATAAAGTTTCAGTTTTAAAAGATTAAAAAAGAAAGATGCATGGTTGCGATGGTTTTACAACATTGTGAATATATTTAATGCCACTGATCTATACACTTAAAATGGTTGTGATGGTTAATTTTATAAGTATTTCCCACAGTAAAAAAAATGGTAGAAAAATTATCAGGACCAAATGTTTTATAAGTCCATACCTTATTGGCAAGTTAATGAAGAAATAAAAGTATTATTTCATAAATGTTTCCAATAAATAGAAGAAATACTTTCTACTTTATTTTATGAAATTATTATAATGCTAATGTCAAATACTTTCTATCATAACTTATTTTTTTTCCCTCTTTGTGTCTTTTTAAATGTTTATATCTGGAAAATAAAGTTGCTATATCCCACCCTAGATTCCACCTCTTGTGAAAGCCATCATACTAGTGTTTGCCCACAGCAGGGATTGTGCCTCATACTCTAAAGGAGCATAGTGTCAGGACATGGCGGAGTTGTTGTAGTGTGCTGATCAATCATAGGGACAGATGCATGAACATGACCATTGTTGGAATTATTATGTTAACAGTAACAAAGGAGCTTAAATTTAAATGGTACATCTTAATGTGTGCTCATGTAATGAGTTCAATTAATCCTCATGGATTTAACAGAGCCCAAACTAACATATTTGTTTTTAAGTCTCCTTCCTGTCCATTATACACTGGTGCTTAAACATTCTCAGGGAGTAGCCTTTCAGAAAGCTTATTGACAGATTCTTTCAAGAATTATGCTACAGATTATAACATGTATGCCTAAGTTATTACAGGCAAAGTTGCCAATATTTATACCTTCTTTCAAAATCAAACTGATTATTTTACAAATTTCTCTCTTAATGTATCATATTTTAATTTGAAGTTTTTTAAAAATCCTCTAACAATATTCATTTTTATTGTACGTTTTTCTTCTCTATTCACAGATTTTTCCTTTGCTCTTTTTTTTTTTTTTTTTGCTATTGGAGATTGAACTCAGAGGCACTCGACCACTGAGCCACATCCTCAGCCCTATTTTGTGTTTTATGTAGAGACAAGGTCTCACTGAGTTGCTTAGTGCCTCGCCATTGCTGAGGCTGGCTTTGAACTCGTGATTCTCCTGTCTCAGCCTCCCTAAGTGCTGGGATTACAGGCTTGAGCCACCGTGCCCGGCTTTTCCTTTGCTCTTTACTCCTTCTTATATCCTCTCTCAAGAGTCACCAGAATCATTCTTGAAATATACCTTTTATCCTTTATGTTTTCCCGTAATAAAGGTCTGTTAGTGATCAGCTCCTTGTGTTTGTTTGTATGAAAATACAAGTTTCATTCTGATACTTGAATGTTAATTTCAATGGATATATAATCCTAGAATGAAATATTTTTCAGCACATACATACAGTGAAGATGTATCATTCAATTATATTCTTGTTCTCATAATTAGAGAATTCAGCTATCATTATAACTGTAATTTCTTTATGATAATCTATCTTTATTTTTTTTCCTTGACTGTTCTAAAGACCTTTGCCCTTTTTATTCTATAGCTTCACTATGATGAGTACAGGAGCAACTTTGTTTTTATCACACTTGGAACTTATAGGACTTCTAAAATCTATAGATTTAGTCTTTGACCACTTCTGGAAAATTCTTAGCCATTATCTTTTCAAATATTGCATTTGTTTTCTATTTCTTGAATATTAGGTAAATGTTAGACTTTCACCATCTATCTGCCATGTCTATTAAACTATTTCATATTTTATATGTTTTGGCTTCTTGATGTTGTATTCTGGATACTTTTCTGTAAAATTTAATTTTTCCCTAGCCAATTTTACCTTCATTTATGTCTAATATTCAGTTAAGTTTGTCATAGAGTTTTCCATTTTAGTTATATTTTTATTTCTTAAACACTATTGTTCTTCCAAATATGGGTAATTTTAATAGTTTTCTGTTATTTATAGATAATTTCCATCTCATTCTTTTTATAAAAATGTAAATTAGAAAGTAGTTGTTTAAAATCTGTGATAATTCTCATCTGACCCTTTTCTGGGTTTTATTCCTCCTGATCCTCCTCTTTCATGGTCTCTTGTTTCCTTAAGAGTGATAAGCTCATATCCCTTAGACAATCATGTGTTTATTTGAGGCCTAGAATGAAGATGTGCTCCTTTAGAAAGCATTGTCATCTGTTTTAGGCAGGGATGTGTTGTGGTCATCAGCCTGACATCACTTAAACTAATTTTGTGGATGGAACTTAGAACCACTACAAAATAGGCATGCGTGCTCCAATATCAGCACAGTACATCATGGGTATATGAATTTTTAGGAATTTCATTTGTCTTTTGATATTTTCAGATGCAAGGCACATTCTTTTACAGACCCTTGGGTGTATGTGCTGAGTGGAGAGTGAAAAACACTTATTTGTGACTCACCATTAATTTGACGGTGAGACCTTTGAATCAAAGATCATTTTGAAGAAGTATGCCCACTTTGGGCACAGCTTAAGCTTTTTCTGCTGTTCCCCAGGCCTCTTATAACAATGCTGGAGCTGTGCTGTCTTCATATCTCAGCTCCGTTAATTTCTAACTTTGTTTCCTTGGGCAAGATATTTTACCTTTCTATGCTTCAGTTCCCTAGACTGTAAGATTGGGAAAATAATGTGTCTATCTTACTCAGTTGCAAAAGTTGATATAGCACAAGTAAAGCTTATAGAAAATTCTGGACTTATAAATATTCAATTAATTTTAGATGGATACAGCATTTGACCCAAAATGATTTATGATCTATCAAGAGAATATCTATAAATTCAGATATTTATTCAGATATAATATATATTTATTTATTTATATATATTATATATATTTTATTTATTCAGATAAAATATAATATTTATTCAGATATAAATGGGTATAGTAAAGATGGTTGATAAAAAATATATATAAATATATATATATATACATACTGTACATTGAAAGTGCATATAAAGATGTTTAATATGAAGAATGTAATCTGATTATAATTTTGTGCAAAGTTAGAAAAATTATGATTGTAACAATTTTTTTTTCTATTTGCCTCAACAAATATTTTCAGATATCTATAAATAGTTCTAATAAATCAATGTGATGTTTTCCATGAGCGACTCAGTGATGCTATTATGAGAGTTTGAAAGAAGTAAAGAATATTCCACTAAAACTCTATAAATTCTGATGGAAAATATCAATACAGAAAATAGCTCTATTTTTCTGGATTGAAGAATTACAGGAAAAAGCCTCCTTAATCACCTATCAGTTCCCCACCCCTTCGAACAAGCCAAATAGACAAACAGGCACAACACAGGTCACAGGCAAACAGACACTCACTCACCTATGTGCTGTAATTGGTTGCTGCAGATACCTTCTTCTTGTGGCCTGGAATGTGTTTATTTTGTGCTTTTTATATCTATGAAATGCATATATATATATATATATTTATATAAAGAAGACTTCTGATGTCTTTCACCAAATGTAAAATAATTTGGACCTTAAGCCTTCAGAAGTCATAAATATCTACCCTTCAATATGAGGACAAAGGCAGATTTTGTTTTATTTTATTATGATGATTATTATTACTTTTGGTCACAGCTTTGAAATCGCCAAGGGATAGTTCTAATGCAGCTCTGGCCACAATGCCCTGGATGCCCTCCTCCAGCATCTGCCTTTAATCACAGACAATATGGTTTGTGTTTAGAATCGAATGACTGTCATCATCTAGCACTAATGTTCTCTGTCACACGGACTTAACAACCCATTTGGGGAACACTCTCAGAGACTTTCAAATTCAATATTCTCTCCAAACTCCTGGCTTTTCATTAACTGTGCCATGTGGGTTTCCAAGGCGTGATGCCCAATGGTATTATTTTTCTAAAGAGGTCATGGGAGAGAAGTGTTTTTTTTTTTTTTCAAGTGCATATTTTAGCACATCTAAACATGCAGACCCACTATAGTTCTTATGTAGAACTATGCTATGCATTCACATATAGCCAACATTCAGGACACAGACTAATTTTACAATAGCAAGTTCACTTCCTTTTGGATTGCATAACATGCAATTACCCAGCACATGATTGAACTGAATTACAAACTGTTGTTGATTTTGTGCATGGAGCTTAGTTGGCTCTTTGATATATATTTTCTCATTAGTTTTCCCTTGATTTATTTATGATATAGTTATGCATATAAAGGGCAGATTGCTGAAGTTCACATTGCAATGACCGAATTAGCAGTTGAAAAATTCAGAGTTGTGATGTGCAAATGATTCTCTAAGTGTCCTGAAGGTGTGTTCTACTCCATGCCTCCCATAAATGTGAAGCTGTTGCTTCTATCTTTACAACAATTCTCACATCTATCCTCTCTTGGCCTTTACATGAACATTATTTTAGAAACTCATAATCTCTTGCCTTGAAAAATCATATTTTTCTAATCATTTTCCACAGATCCAGGCAGATCCCTTGAAATTTTTGCTTCTTAGTGCTGGAAGACTGATTATCTCGAATGCCTCTCCTGGTTGTGTTACTCGCAAGCCCAAGGGGAAAGACAGAAAGTAAAGACAAAGTGGAAAAAAGGAAAAGTGGAGACATGAGAAGAGAAGAAATAAAAAGAAAATTGAGAGGAGGGCAAGGACATTTCTATAGGAAAAATATAGAGAATGGGAATGAGAAAGTAGAAGGGTATAAAAGATTATATGTGTAACCGTGGTTAAGGTGCAAAGTTCAGTTTCATTCATTTCTTTCTGATACTCCCCATCTTTAATAGGCTTCATTTTATTCAATGTAGGCAGACAATGGTTTCTGCAGTTGTAGACTTCAGGGGCACATTTCTATTTAATCTGCCTAAAAGGTATTTTTCCACCTGTGTGTGTCTCTGCTTGTCTAAATGGAAGGTTATTGTCATTGCATCCAAGCCCAGGACAATATAATTAGGCCAATTTCAAATATTTATGTGAAAAAAAAAAAGTCATCCTTCTTTTGCCCCCTCTCAGCAAGTGCCATTATTGATTGGATGGTGATGAATTACTGAGATGTCCTGTGAGTATGGGCAGGGGGTGTGAGCACATGTGTTGTTAGAGCTGATTATGCCACACGCATTTAAAATCTAAGGCACACGATGAGAGAAAAACGTTGTTAGCAGGCTTAGTTTTTCACAATGCAAGAAATCAACTGATTTAGGATAGGGGAAAAACTAGAGGGGTCATCACACATTGGAAGTGGAAGTGACATTCTTTTTTTTTAATTCGTGATTCTAAAGATCAATATATAAAGTAGAGTCTTATAAGCAGCTTTAAAATTTGAATTGAATGACAAAGATTTAGTGTAACAAAAGAAATCAAACTGGAAAGGTGAAAGTCTTAACTACTTTTTAAAAAATGAAGAAAAGTATGAATTGAAAATGTACAAATGTTAAAATTAAAGAATTTTTTTTAGAAAAATGATGAATAGGTAAGTTTAGTTTTATGGCTTTGCAAATAAATTGTACTTTATCCAACTGTATTTTAAACATCATAAATTCAAACCAAGAATAAGGGTATATTAGAAAAATTATGATTGTAACAATTTTTTTCTATTTGCCTCAACAAATGTTTTCAGTGAATAGTGTGTACAGCTTCTGATAATTTGTTTTTTTCTGTTATGTTTGCCAACATGTATTAAAATGCAACTTTTGGGAAAAAAAATAAAATAATTAAAAAAATAAAAAAATAAAAAAAATAAAAAAAATTAAAAAAAAAAGAATAAGGGTATAAAAGGGAGACGTATAGGTTTCTCTGATTAATGTACATATTGCTGTAATTATTTTTTTCATTCTAATGCCACAAAATCCTGAACATGAGGACTGAAAATATACTTACTTTCATACCAATATACAGAGCTCAAAGATAAAAATGTGGACATTATTTTATTATTATTGTTTGTATGAATAAACCAATTATATTTGTGATATGCACTGTGTCCTTGTCATTGCTAGGAACAGATGAAAATATGGGATCAAGCATTTTTGTTATTTATGCTAATGACCATGTTACAAATTTTGTTAAAAATATGTTTTTGTATCCAAAATATATGTGAAAGTTAAAGGTAAAGTTATGACTCTTATAGGGACTTTTTATAAAACAAAATGGTTTGATATTCATGTTGGAAAATAGCAATTCCTAAAATATAAATAATATATTGATTGCAAATTAAGATTAAAATCAATGCCACAGAAACCTATATGAGAATAAATAATTGTGGTATATTCATACAACAGGGTGTCATTCAGAAGTAATAAGAAATGAACTGTAAAGACATGTAAAGATGTGGAGGAAAACTTATACATATAAAAGAACCACGCCAGTGTGAAAATGCTATGTACTGATGATTCCAAACATATGACATTCTGGAAAAGGCAAAACGATGAGATAGTAAAAAGAGAGTGGTTTTTAGGGGATGAGACTTAGAGGGAAGAATGAATAGGTAGGGCACGGGGGAATTTTAGAACAGTACTGTTCTGTACAATACAGTAATGGTGGAAGCATGTTGTACATTTATCAGACCTATAGAATTTTGCAATACAAAGAGCGAAACTTTATGTAAAAGGCGGGCTTTAGTTAATAATAAAGTATCAATAATTTCATCAATTATAACAGATGTACCCTACTAAGGTAAGATGTGTGATAGGGGAAATTGTGGGTGCAAGAGAGAAGGGGGTTATTTGAAAACTCTTTATACTTTCTACTTATTTTTTCTGCAAACCTAAAATTAAGCAATAAAGGCCATTATTTTAAAAAGTCATTCTACAAAATAGGAGTGACAGAATAACAGCTATGGCTTCTTTTGAGTGAGTCTCCCTCTATGAGATCTAGGAACAAGGCAAATAAAGAATTCTAATAAAAATACATGGAAATAAAAGAGGAATGTCCAAATAATATCTGGGATTTAACATTAAGAGAAGACTTTAAGTGAATTTTAAATGGATTGTTGGTATCAGTAGGGTACAGTATTTTAAGTAGACAGCTATAGCATATAAAATGGGAATGAGAATACTGCATTATCAGCATTTAGCATTTGTTCATTTGTTCATTTAGATGGTCATGAAATATTTGCTAATCATTCATTGTGAGGGAGGGCACCAGGATCATGGAAGTGAACAAAGTTGACATTGCCGCCCAGTGGCATGGAGGTGCTGTTCAGTTAGTCACTTATCCGTCCACCTGTCCTTCAGGGGCTGCCACTGAGAAATGCAATTCTGATCTGAAAGAAAGCTTGGAGCACATCTCTGACTGACAGAAGCACTGATACCGTGTGTTTTCCCTACAAAATTCCCTGTCCCTGGTGCTTCTTGTCTCTCCTCAGCCTCCATTGTCAGTGTCTCAACATTCTGTTCTGATCACTAAGCACTTTTTAAAATGTATTCATTTACAGGGACAATATCTTTAAGAATTTCCACATGTAAGAACATCACAAAGATATTTACACCTTGCTCTAGGTGTTTTGGATTTCTGTAACAAACAACTAGAGGCTGAGTGGTTTACTCAAATCATATATATATATATATATATATATTTTTTTTTTTTTTTTTTTTTTTTTTTTTTGGTACTGGAAATTGAACTCAGGGGCACTCGACCACTGAGCCACATCCCCAGCCCGATTTTATGTTTTATGTAGAGACAGGGTCTCACTGAGTTGCTTATACTCAAATCATATTTTTCAAAGCATATTTTCTCACAGTGCTGGATACTGAGAAGCCCAAGATCAATGTGTTGGCAGAAATGGTGTCACATGAGGGTTTACTTCATGGTTTTCAGATGAACTTCTTCTTATTGTATCCTTCTATGGAAAAGAGCACAGTGCAAGAAAATGCTTTTATCTCTTCTTATAAGAACACTACTCTTGTAAGCTATACCTGCTGTCCTTATTACCTTCCAAAGTTCACACCTCTTAATACCATCATACTGGAAGTTAGAATTTCAACATGTGATTCTGGTGCAGACACAAACATTATTATTAGGGGTTAGACATGAGGTGTGCCCCCCAAATTCATATGTGAGACGATGCAAGAAATTTAGAGGTAAAATGAGAGGGTTATGAGAGCCTTAAGTTAAGCAGTGGATTAATCCGCTGATGGATTAACTGGGTGGTAACTGTAGGCAGCAGGGTGTAGCTGGAGAAGGTAAGTCACTGGTTAATATTTTGTCCCTGGTGGGTGAAGCTCTCTGCATCCTTGTTGCCTGCCCTGAGCCGCTTTCCTCCACCATGCCCCTTCAGAGCTATGCAATTGGCCATCTATGGATTGAGACCTGTGAAATCATGAGTGCCAAGCAAAATTTTCCTCCTTTAAAATTGTTCTTGTCAGATCTTTTGGTCACAGTGGTGAAAGAGCTGACTAAAACATTCATATATATGACTATATATACATTGTACTTTTTTATGATTACCCCATTAAATAGATAATGTTTTATAGACAAGAAAACAGGGTTTCTATGTATCACTCAAAGCCTCACAACTGAGGAGTGGAAGAGTGCAAACTTGAAACTAGAGCACAAGTGTGCTCTGCCTCCTTTTGCTACAGTCAGGCTTCTATATTCTTGCATTTCTTTAAGCAATATTTAATCTGCTATTGCCTAAGGCTGCAGGAGAACACAGAGCATGACTAGAAATTTCTGGAGATTTTTCCTCAAATCAAATTTTACTAATGAAATTCTAGATATAGAATATTCCCACATGTACTGTAAAAATTACATAACTAATTCTGGAATGACCATTTTCATCTAGTAACTAAGAAATACATTATAACTGGTGGCTATATCATGACATATTCCAATACTGCTCACCACTAATATGCACCAAACACTTTTATCCTGGATGTGCATTATATGTATTAATCCAGGCAGCTCAATTTGTGCTGTTCCTAATTATACCCATTGTTTCAAATGAGTTCAAGCCTTTAAAGAGTGCTGTCCAATTAATTATTGAAAAATCACTATATGAGACCAGAAAGGAATCTAGTATCCTTATACATCTTCAGTCCATTTTAAAGAAACTAGAACTGGCAATTATCAACAATGAATAATGGACAAGGTGTATAACAAGATAAAGCCCTAGCCAGAAAATTCATAATCCTGGAAAGACTTTGACTCTATACAGAAAAAATGGCAACTGGATGCAAATATATATACTTGAAGTTAAAATGTACAAGGAATACAAGTATTCTTTTCTATGATTCCTAGACGATATTAATTTTTTCTACTCACTGATCAAGTACATGTTCTCAAATATATTGAATAGAACTTTTATATGACAACATCTTAATTTTCATTTTATAGAAAAAGGCAAAAAAATTGCTATAGTAAGTGTGTATATGTGTGGGGAGAACATTTCTCAATTTTCTGTCTTATTTTACTGGAAAAATTAAAAACATATAGATTATATTCCTTAACAAAAGGTTTCACTGCTTACTCAGTGATAGACTCTAAAAGTGGAGACTTAATCAGTAATGGAAATTGGAATTCTTAACACTTGCTTTCAACTGTGGACATCAAAAGTCCAGGAAATTTTTAGAGCCTTATTGGGGACAGCAGTGGGAGGGGCAGGAGGAAGAGGGAGCATATATAGAATGCTGAGTATTGACACCCACTTTAACAATAAAGCTCCATTTCACTTGTTTAGATTTTATATGTAAGCATATAATTTTCTTCAAATAAATGTTTTCTTGCCAAGAAAAGTAATTAGAAAACTGTTGGTCTAGCGATTATGCTATGAAAATTTAACCAAATATAATAATGGCATACGTCAAAAAATCAAATCTAGGAACAATTGTGTAGAAAAATGAAAAGAACAGTGTGAGATAATGCTAATACAAGGAGTATAAAGGTGAAAATGCTAAATAGATTTTACAAATGTTTGCTAAGGAAAAAAATATTGCAGGAAAATAAGTCTTCTGACATGAGAACCGTAACTGAAAAGCTATAATTTAAAAATTTTGAGATATTAGGCTCACTAAAATCAATTTAGTAATACCATGAGAGAAAGTTAAATTTGACCCATTGGAAGCAATGCAAAACATCTTTTAAAGTCTGATTATAATCTTGTAGTAATTTACACTGGCTTTACTTATTGTCGTTACTTTAAGTTAAATAGTGTGATTGGTTGCAATTTTAATGAATCAATTAAACTTTAACTTACCGATATTCAGGAAATTGAAAGAAACCCAAGGATGTACTCTGTTAAAAAAAAGAAGAAGAAAGTAGGTTTGAAATATGTTGAAAGTAGCATTATTATAATAAGCAATTATTCTAATAGGCAAGTAATATAAGATGCATCCCAAAACTTTAAAGGCATTCCAAATTAGAATGGAACAATGTGAATACATTTCCCCATTGTCTTTTGGATTAAGATAAAACTACTTTGACCTCACAACTGGTTCTTTTAATTAATTGATCTGACATTCATTCTTTGCTTTTACAGGGAAATAGTTACTAAATACTCTGTGCATTTCAATACACAGGGCAATAGAGTGACATGCATGTTATATTTAAGCATTTATTTATATTATTATTTTATTTAGAATGGGTGTTCTATCTTCTTTTGTCAATTCAAATTATATTCTCTAAAATCTGTCCCTGGTTTGTGCCATGGAGCCGTCTCCATGACTCCAGATCCAAAGATATTCCCTTTTCTGAATTTTTAAAACCATTAGTGTGAATCTGAAAACATCTGTTTAATAATTTTATTTCATATTCTGCAGCAATTTAATTTATTGTCTTATCTCCAACTAAGGTTTAAGTATTTGGTAAACATTTAATGAATAAATATTTGTTGATTAATGAATGAATTATAATTCCTTGAGATTAAAGTCTTTGTCTCTTCCCTGCTATTTCTTCCAAAAACTGCCACATAACTTGGCAGTTGTGTGGTATCAAGTAAATATATGTGTTGATTTTTAATTCAATAGTTTTAAAACTGAAATGGTTTTTCAAGTTAAAACAAAATCCCTTTCCTATTTTCCCAAGCATGGTCCCACCTTTAACTTCTGATGATTTAATCTCTAATAAAAGATGTTCACTCCAGCACAAGATAATTTGGTTGTCTTTACACTGGAGGATTATTTACTTTTTTTTTCCCCCAAAAAGGAGTGCTGCATATAGTGATTGCCAGTGAAACAGCAATAATGATCGGTAAGCCCACAACTATGTTTTTGAGAAGTGCATATTAATTATGCCAGTAAAACTTGTTTTCACAATATTTTTTATGATTGTCACTGTTTTTAATCATACTTATTTAAAATTTTACACTGTTAAAAACACTTTTACATTAGTAATTTTTCTCTTTTTAATTTTTTGGTACTGAGGATTGAACTCAGGGATACTTGACTACTGAGCCACATCCCCAGCCCTATTTTGTGTTTTATTTAGAGACAGGGTCTCACTGAGTTGCTTAGCACCTCGCTGTTGCTAAGACTGGCTTTGAACCTGTAATTTTCCTCTCTCAGCCTTCCAAAATGCTGGGATTATAGACATGTGCCACTGTGCCCAGCTATATTTGTAACTTTTAATGGTGTTATTATAAGAAATCTAAATGAAATAAATGCCAGAGAGTGCTGTGTCTATTTGGTGTGTGGAGAAAATGATGGCTAAAGATCTCCATGTATCACTGTCAAGTAGTGCCCGGCCAGAATATATAGGACCTGATTTTTAGCACCATCATTTTTAAGATTATGAATGAAAACCTCTAATATTTACACTCTGTGAAACATCAATTTTCTTAAAAATATAGTAAATTTTTTCTAGTTTTCTTTCTTAATCTTCCTAAAATTTTTCATTTTTTTCTTTGTTTCCAAATAATATTCACAGTCAGAAAAATTAGTCCAAGGATGTGCAGAGACTAAATAAAGAAACTCGGTCTTAACAAAATTTCCTGACTTTTTATCAATAATCATTTTTTTCTGAAATTCAGTGCTACTTTAATGCCTTATACTTTTTTAGGTTTCAATGTCATACTTTCTGTATGTTTTTGCTTCCTTTTTGGATGGTTATTCTTCTTAATGACAGGAACTAAGTCATTGTTACTTCAACATCCCTCACTGACTCTAGCCCAGTACCTTCGACAGGACAGATTTTCAATATCTATTTGCTAAAAATAAAAATTGCATATGTGTGTGTGTCTGTGTGTCTGTGTGTCTGTGCATGTAAATACAGAAGCAGATTAATGGCTACTAAGGATATAATTAAATACATTTTAAGCAGTCTTGCAATGGCATAATGGCATTCGAAGGACGTAAAAAGTTTACATACTACCAGAATAAAAGAAACAGATGAGAGAAACATTATGAGCAAAAGTATAGTATAATTGATGCAAACATTTTGGAACAAACAACAATTGTCTGTATTATAAAATTTATCCTTCCTTGATGATCAGAATAGTGGGAAAATCACTTTTCCTCTTGAGCTTATGATTATTAGTTCTATTTCTTTCTGTTCTCAAGTATAGATTCTTCATTTCAAGCATATTCTCCACTACACCTGAGCATTATTGTTTTCCATGTGCTGTGCCTTGAAAATGCTAAATTCCAGTAATAGATGCTGCAGTGAATCCTTTTTCTTTTCTAGTTTTCTTATGACCTCAAATTAATTCTTATCTTAGACTTTGTAGAACCTTATATTCCCTTCACGCCTCCATTTATTTCCTATTTCTCAAGCCTCTTGGTCTCCCTGCCTTTGCTACCCTCTATCTTCTCTCTATATAATTGATCAGCTGAGTTATTTTCATCTAATCTCTTTCTTCTCCATAATTCCATTGAATGAACATGGCAAAATTCAAATCAAAGTACATTCTACATTTTCATTTTATTACATATACCTCTAAATATTATAAAAAATGCATAAACCACGTCAATGTGTGTGCTTTCCAAATTCCTGATCACCTAGGATAAACTTCTATATCACTGAGGAAGTCTCCTTTTCCAAAACATATTTTCATCTCCCTCAGTACTTCACATGAACTTCCTGACATAAAGGTCTGTACAATCATCTATAGCCATACCTATATGTCCTTTTCTTTCCCCTTCTTGTTTCTTGGTGTTCTTTCTCTCTCTCTTCCTCTGTATCTTTCTCTCTTTCCTTTTCTTCTATCTTAAAGGTTAAGATTTTTCTCCTCCTCTCCATAATTGCCCTTGACCCCGTCCATTTGCTCTTCTTTTGAAAGTTATTCTAAAAACGTCTCTCTTCTATATCAACAATCTTTTCTATTGATTTTTCTTCCTCTTAGTCATTAGTTTAAACATTTCTCTTCTTAAAAGAGAGCAAAACAAATAAAAATATCCACATTGGATACAATCCCTTCCTCTTTTATTCTGCTTTATCTGCTTTGTGTTTTGCTTAGGTATCTAGATGGACTTACCTAGGCTTTCTCTTCCCAGTGCATCCCATCCCCACACCCAAAGGGATCAAAAATCAAGTGCAATCCAGCTTATGCTTACTTTATTCCAGTGAAGCTCCAGGAGTAACTAGTACTAATGACTTCTTATAAAAGAATGTAATAAAATTTCTCAAAACTATTATTTTTTTCTGGTAGCTTTTACCATAACTATAATAATATTTAAATTCATTCCTTGGTCTTTGAAATGCTCTACACCTCTTGACTTAGTGACCCACTTTGTTATATAAAGCTGCTGTTTTGGAATAGAATCAAGTTGTAAGTACGGTTCAAGCTGGTGGGAATATTAAGATGTAAAAGAAAAAGAAGGTGATTTTCCACAGGGACTCATATTCCAATGAATGAAAAAGACATGGCATAAATAAAGAGACAAGTTGGTGCCTAACTCTATTTGTGGTACATTCTATGAAAAAGACAAGGGATAGAAGGAAGGATTGAGAAGAGTAAACTAACTTGGATCCGACAGTAGTGGAAGCTGTCTCTAAAAAGGGAAGGGTGATATATAACCAAAGCTACTCCAAGTGATGCCACCCTGTGAAGAGCAGACCTGAGCTCACCTGGCAGGCTATAGCAGAGATAAAGCCACTGAGGATGCAGAAGCAAAAGAGGGTCCAATGGCAAACTGTGGAAGGAGGCAAGAATTGGCATAAAATGAGGTTGGAGAAATAAACAGAGTTCCGAAGGACTTCATGTCCCTGTGAGTAGGTTTTCTTGCAAAAGTTCTGAAAAACCTTAAACGGCATTAGGCAGAGAAATAACCTGATCAAATGTCTGTTATTTAAAGATTACTCTAGCTGTGGTGAGAAATACTGATAGGAAAGAGAAAAGAGTGGCTGTCTCTTGACATCCTCGCTGGTGTCTGATAACATCTCTGGCTATTTTGTTGATTCCTTTCACACATCACTTACATCACTTACATATAGGTTTACCTGTGGTTTGTTTTCAAGCCACTGTAGTTTTTCTCTGTCCATGTATTTCCTTTGAAAATCCACCTAGTGTCCTGGTTTAACACACACCGATAGCATAATGATTTCTAAATCTAAATCTCCTACGCAGACATCTCCTTGGCTTCTGTCACATGCATCTGCTTTCCAGCTGAACATATTCATTTGAATACCCATGAATGGCTAAAATACAAATGTTCAGAATAGAATCAATTCTTTCATCTTTCATAGACTGACTCTTCCTAATTTGTTTTCTATCACCATTTCAGGAAACTGAAATCGAAATTGTCAGTCGAAACTCAAAACATGACATTCATTTGGATTTCACTCCCCCAGCATATTTAGCAAGTCATGATTCCTAATGTTCTCCAGAAATTCTGTCTGAGTCCTGTTTATCCTCAGGTGTGCCTTAACAGCTCTAATTCAGGCACCTGTTCTCCCACCTTGATCTCAGTGGCATTGAGGCTTCATGCTTGTCCTTTGGATCTAGACTTGCCCTTCTCAAGCATATCTTTCTCAAGTTGTGAGGTTTTAAAACTCAACTTTAAGGTCATGATCAGGCAGAAAGATTCAATAAAGCAGCGGGAATGTTATTTGAGGCAGAGGGGAGGTATCTAGAGGGAGCAGAGCTGCGCAGGATCTCCCGAATGCCTTCTATATGTCTTTCTGTCCCTGTCATTGCTGCCTTTGCACAGGCTCGGATCTTTCTGAAGGGCTCTTGCTAGAGTTGCCCACAACATCTCTTGGATCCATTCCTCTCATTTCCGGTTCATCTGACATGTAAATTAGATGACATCAACATTGTACACTCCTTTTTAATGTTTCCTTATTCATATATGGGTTCAGGTCCAAACACATTATCTGATCTCTAAGAAAAAATTTTTCTAATAGTGTAACATTGTATTCTGACTCTCCTGTCTTACATATCCCTCTTCATTGAGATCACACTAGAAATTTGAGATTACAAACTGAACCCTCTGGCTTTTTCATTTGTTTCTACATTGGATTTATGTTCTCATTCTATAACTGGAAAACTCACCCATATTTTAACATCAAGTTAAATGTGGCCTTCACTGTGGATTCTTCCTTTTATCCAACAGTAAACAGGACTGGCATCAAGGCATACAGAAAGGAGCCCCTGTGCTGCATTGTGGAATCACACTGGACCATGGACCATGTGGTGTCTTATTTGTACTTTCATAGTGCATAGTGTAGTGTTTTATTATTTTTAAGAGTGTAACACGTGTTTGTGGAATGAATGAATAAATAATGAAGAATGAATGAATAAAAATGACTGTAATCATAAGATTATGAATAAATTTAAATATTACTTGGTTAAAACGAGTAGACAAAATGAGACCAGTAAAAATGAGATTCATTATGTGAGAAAATGCCTATCAGTGGTGAAAATCAGGACCAAGATAAAAGCAAATAGGCCAGAAAGAATTTAATGGTTTTACCAGGTGAGATAAGAGAGTGATAGGAAAGAAATATCAAGTGGATCATGCAAAAAAAAGTTGTAACATGTGGTGTGTAGGCAGAAAGTGCAAAGATATAGGAAAGAGGAAATAAAATGAGAGTTGAGAAAGGGAATGTGAAGAAATATAAAAAGTTAGAAGCATGATGAAACTGCAAAGAAATACATGGAGAAACAGAAATACACCAATACAAAGGCCACTGTGAGTCCTTGTTCTAAGCTTCTCAGAAACTTGCATGTGGGATGAAGGAGACATGTATCAGGATAAAGAGAAGACATCAGCATGCTAGACATTTAAGTCAAAGGGTATTAAAAATGAGCATAAATCAATTTGAATTAACATTTTTCAGAGGAGTTTGTCCTGTCTATTCTGAAATAGCCTGTTTTTTCAAGCTTTGATTCTAGTCTTCTGCATAGTGAAAATGACTTAAATCTTTCAAAAAAGATTGGTTTCCAAAAAATTATAATTTACTGAAAAGTCTGAGTTACAATACAAAAAGTAAAAATATGGCTTTTGTTTTCCTAAAACTTTTCATTGTGAATTGACAAATTGATGTCACATTCCTACAAAATATTTTGGTGTGTACTATCTGGTATATAATCAGGAACTAGTACTGATAGATTTCTGGATCTACTTCTCAGACCCATTTCAAATTTTCAGATTGCCTCAGTAATGTCTTCCTATCAAAAGAATCCATTCAGAATCATAAGCTTATATGTGTTCATATCTCTCTTTAGGTTGCTTCAGCTTAGAAAAGTTCTATTTTTGTTTATTTTTGCTTTTTTAATTATTTATTTATTTATTTATATTTGCTTTTAGGATTAGAATCCTGATATTTTGGGGAAATAATTTTGCAATGACTTTGCAAATTGACCCTCAATCTAGGTTTGTATCATGTTTCCTTAGGATTGGATTCAGGTTGTGTGGTGTTATCAGTAAACTGCCAGTATTGTTGCCAAATTCTCACTGTACCCCAGCAAATGGTGCATGGCTTTTATTTGTCTCATAACTAATGTTCATTTTTATCACTTGATTAGGGTGTTGTCAGATAGACTTTTCCAAGGTCTATGACCCTTTGGAAGTATATCATGAGATGGTAGTTTGTAATAATATAAATATCCTATTCCTCATCAAACTTTTCAAGTTAAAAAAATTAATCTGTGTGCATTCACGGTTTACTATTTTATTAGTAAATGAAATAGTAGGAGACTATCTTCAGCATCATCACCTGAGAACTTGTTAGAAATTCAAATTAACAGGTCCCGTTGGAGGTTTAATCAGAAATTCTGGAGATGGGGCCCAGGAACCAGTATTTTCGTAATTACTTTAAGGTATTGCAGTGCATGCTGAGGTTTGAGGACCACTGGAATACTGGATCTTAATCATGCCTCAGCTTAGTCTTCAACATGACATGAAGGCAAGTGTTTTAGTCAGCTTTTTTTTTTTTTTTTTTTTTTAATCTCTGTGGCCAAAAGATCTGAAAAGTTTATTTGGTGCTCATGGTTTCATAGGTTTCATTCCATAGATGGCTGACTACATTGCTTCCAGCTCAAAGTGAAGCAGACCATCACAGTACAAGGGTGTGGAGGAGGAAAACAGCTCAGGACAAAGTATCAGGAAACAAGGGAGAGAGAGAGAGAGAGAGAGAGCGAGAGCGCACTTTGCTCACCAAAGACAAAATACATACCCCAAAACCACATCTCCAATGACTCACCTCCTCCAGTCACACCCTACCTGCCTACAATTACCACCCAGTGAATCCATTCTAGTGGATTAATGCATTCATTAGGTTAACCATAACAGAAACCTTAAAAATGGCAAACTCTTAGGTCTCATCCCAAGATTAGACATAAATTGCTTCAGAATGCTGCCTTGTAACTACTATTTTTTTTTTTTTGTATCCAAAATTGATTCGGATGTGCAGCCAGTGTTTATGACCATATGGCCAGTGTATTTTATCTGGAGGAGTGGAGCAGCAGTTCTTAGTTTTGGCTCCAAACTGTAATCATCTAAGGATCTTTATAAAACACTGATGCCTCACCTCACTCATAAAAGTTCTGATTTCATTGATCTAAAATACAACATTAGTATTATGATTTTAAAATATGAGAATAACCTGGGGAATCTTTAACATGCTGATACTCAGTTTAGGCCCACATCTCTTATTAATTAAGTCAGAAACTCTAGTAGTTGACTCCAACATCAATAGTTTAAAAACTTCTACTGGGATTGGAATGTGTACAAGTTTGGTAACAGTGCTATGGACCTCCTATACCTCATAGTGTACTATTCCATTAAAAGGCTACTCCCCTGTACCAATAATAAAAAATGATTCCTTATTAAAGCTATAATGTGGGTTAGCGTAGTGATAAGAACTTTGCTTTCAAAAATAATTATCACAATAATTACCTACATTTTATGATATTTTCATACTATAGAGTGAGGAAATTTAGACTGAGGACAAAACATCACCTTGGCTCAAATCACACAACCAGTAAGTGAAAAAGGCATACATTCTAACTTAGCCTCTGTGACTTCAGAAAAGTTCCTTTTAGCAATTATACTCCATATTTCCTTGCTCCTTATAGGTGGTATTTTCTTGATGTGGGCTTATTTACTTCATTTTAACTAATATGTCCTATGTATAATAGAAATTATCCTAGGTTTCAGACATGAAGAAAATAAAATAACAAAATACCATGCATGAAGATTTCAGAGGTCCAGGGAGTTTTCAGATATGAAGAGTCCTAGGTTGGTTAGCTCAATAAAGGTCTAACTCAATGTTATGACTTAGCAGAGAATAATAGAGTATGGTAAATAGCTCAGGGTTTAAGAGGGACAAAAATTGGCTGAATCCTGCCTTTGCCAATTGTTTTATAATTTCTTCACCTATAAAATGGGAAAACAATAACCATTGCCCAGAACCTGGGATTCCAATGATGAAAAAATAGCTACTGCATCATGTCTGGCACGTGAAAGATGCTTATTAAATGAAATTAATGAGGCTCTTTTATGAAATTGTTTTGGAAGGGCATGAGCAATACATTTGGATAAACTTAGGGATCCTTTTCAGAACAGAGGTACTGGTGTCACCTAAGAAAATGTCAGAAATGCAAAATCTTGAATCCTTCCTGATTTTGTTTCAGGAGGAACCCCAGGAGATTTGTATGTGTAACAAAGTTTAAAAGCAGGTATTGAAGCATATGCCTAATAGAATGAACTATTTTTGGCTAAATTCCAATGGGACATGTAAGAAGGTTGGTTTGGGAATGTGGGGTGAAGTTGTGAAGGAAATTAGGAGGGTTTCAAAATACAAAATATAGAGTTGCATACAACTCTTAAGCCTATCCTAAGCTACCATCTGTTTTGTTTTTCACATAATCTATACATACTTTAAATTTTTTTGTTATGATTATCAAGCTAATAAAATTCTAGTGCAATTATGTCCCTAGTTATCCAATAAATCATGTTAACTAATTGATGAGAGATTTCCTTTAAACTTTTGAATTAAGTTGATGTTTATTTTTCCTTCTGAGATTCTGTGCTTTCCTCTCAATAAGATGAGGGATTTGAGAAAGAAATGAACTAGTCAGATGTTTGTGGATTTTTAAGGGTATTGTTTAGGGGCAATAGAGTATATATATAATAGTAGCAGTTATATACCATAGTGGGGCCATGCCCTTCTAATAAAAAAAATCACCCAATCTCATAAGAATGTTATAAATAAGGGAAATGGATAAGCAGGATCAATACTCTCACCTTCTCTTCATAATGTTTAGTGGACATTCTTGCTTAAGGTTGCTATACATCTATGGGCTATCTTGGACATTTTTAAGGCATAATCTACAGAATTCATAATTATAAAAATCTTAGCTTTGCACTTACAGCTAATTGAAATTTTAGTTGCTCTTATTCTGATTATATCCATTCAGTGTGTGTCCTCTCCCAACCCCTCCACCAAATGGCATTGAAAGTTGCTCTTTGTAGAATATGTGTGGAAGAAAGAAAGGTTATGGGAAAGAGTAAATGTCATCAGAAAAGTACTGCAAAATAACACCATGAAAGGGTAGCATATTGTAAGAGGCGCCGATATGGTAGATGGTCCTTATTCAATGAAGAGTGAATCTAGGCCTAACGACCAGATGGCAGAGCTGAACACAGAAATTCCATATGTGTGATGGCAGCGAGGGACGGCCATTGACATACTTGCTTTTCCAGCCAAATGCCTCGGCAGATGCAGAGTTTTACACTTTAACATTGCAATATGGCACTAAAACCCAGGAGAAGAGTTAGATGCAAGATTCAAAGCTGACTTAAAGTGGCAGAGTTTAAATCTCATCCTATCCTATTAGGATGAAAGCTATGGACAGAAATAGAGTGGAGATGGGCCCTTTCTAGTGTTGCATGTTGCACTATTGCTTTTGTTACATTGTCTATGAAAGGGCTAAACCTGGCCATGTTACTTATGGGCTCCTTTCTGTCCCCTAAGCCTTTCTAAAAAATAAAAATAAAGTTTCAGAAATGGGTTATGAAAGGAAAGCAGCATTAATGTGCTCTGCCTGGAATGTAAAGCTCATAGGATGAGTTGTTTTTCACTTTGAATAGATTGCAAGATATACTTGAAAATTAAATTTTTATTACATTGAATTTTTTTTTCTGTATGAGTCATTAGAGGCGGCCATCTTTGTGGAAAAGGATTTTGTCTGCCTATTCTGCAACTTCCTAGGAAGCTCCAAGAGAATGTTAAAAAAAAAATAAAGAGTTAACACAGATATTACAGCTGTTTTAATTCTAACACACACATATGGGGGAAGGAGGTGGGGTGGGGGGTATTGTCCCACAGGAAATTTTTTAAATGATGAAAAACTGGAAAATCATTTATGGCCTTTTTCTGAATCTCAGTTATCCTTCCTGAAGGATGACTGCCCAAGGACTTTGAACTCATTCCCCCAAACATCTTAAAATCAGCAGAGAAAGAAATTCTTTCACATTTTTGTGTTAATTTGGCTAAGCTTTTGTTATCTTGGTCGAGGTTCATTGAAAGCTATAATGTGAGTCAACATTGGTCTTACCTCAACTTGCTTCGGCAATGAGTCCTAAAATCCTGTTGAGACTAGGAAATGTCTTCCATGACCACTGCCTTCTCTTTTCAGCTAATGTCCCTGTATATTTCTACAGGAGTCTTAAAATTTAGATAAACAAAACTGCTATGTATGTGCTGGGCATACTTGGTACATTACTACATAGTATTGCAGCGAAGGTTGCCCCTTCTTTCTGCATGTTATTATTTTCTAAAGATTTAGTTTATGAACATGAATCAATGTATTCATGGTACCTTGGAGAATTAAGAATCAGGATTTTAGTTCTTGGATCCCTATAGTAAAAGTATTACATAGACATTTAATGAGAATTTGTTGAATTGAGTTAATGATCATGATATTTACTGGGTTGACCTTGACCATTGAGTAAACCTGGGGAGAGAGGAGAAATGTCAAGAAACAAAGTTGCATTAATGACTCTGGAGAGTCATGGGGTAGAGTTCAAGGGTACTGGTGTATCTTGATGCCTACCATGATAACATTGCCCCACTATGCTCATCAAACTGTGTTCAATTCAAGCTCTACATTCTGAAGAATTTGTCTCTGGTGACACCAATAACATCTTCTCTGCCTTTTATAAATTCTTACAGAAAATAGTTTAAGATAGAAAGCAGCAGCCTGGTGCAGTGGTATATGCCTGTAATCCCAGCAGTTAGGGAGGATGAGACAAGAAGATTACAAATTCAAGGCCAGCCTTAGCAACTTAGTGAGATTCTCAGCAACTAAGCAAGATCCTACCTTAAAAATTAAAAAATAAAAATAAAAATAAAAGGACAGAGGACATAATTCAATGCACCATGGTTTTAATGCCCAGAACCAAAAAAAGAAAAATGATTACAAGTAGCAGCAGCAGTAAGGATACGCATAGTCATAATAAAAATAATTAATATTTTGGGGCATTTATCACATATCAGATACTGCATCAGATATGCATTATCTCATTTAATCTTCCCAACAATTCTATGAGGTAGGCATTATTATTTTATCTTTAAAAATGAAAACTGCTTAGATTTATGGTTTGCATTTGGAGACATTCTTTAGCCTCTCCAAGGTCACAGACCTGGTAAATAATAAAGCTGGGAGTTACAGGCTGTTCTGTTTAATTATAAGATATAGATCTCAATTATTCTACTAATACTAAAATATGATCACTAGACTCTGAACTAAATTTGTATTGGAATCATTTTGGACTAACATTCACAACCTGTCTTAGTCTATTAGGCTCACATTCAAGGCCTTTCAATGGCACATTTTCCCCTTGTTTTTTTGAGATGCTCACTCTTAGAACCCAATTGCCATTGCTATGAACTGGCCCCACAGAAAGGTGAGATAGATAGGTTGTGTGTAGAAAAGTTTCAGCTTTCAGCCAAGCTTAGGTCTCTGTTAATTGTCAGCATCAATTGTCAGATATACAAGTAAAGGATACTGCCAAATGATTCCAGCCCCCAGCTACCGAGTAACGCCACCAACATAATGGGGCAAAGATGAAGCCAGTTCCACTGAGCCTTTCCTGAATTTGTGCGTGTAATAAAATGGTGTTATTACATTGTCATATTTGGACAGATTTGTTATATTCCAATAGTGACAGTAAAAACACCCTCATTTTAATGATGATCTCTGAATTCACTCCCCTCTTTTAAACAAAGTCAAATCTATTAGGATTGCTAAGGAACATAACCTTTCCCCCAAAGGCTAATGGTAGTGATTTCAGTAAGAAAAATAATTCTAGTAGATTTCCTCTTCTGGTATTGTGCTCCCCTTTAATATTTCTCTCATTTTTAAAAATCATCTATGGAGTCTTTTCTATATAGGTTCTATGTTAATATAGACCTAGGGTCTTGTTCCTCTTTGGAAGTCCTAGAAGGTCCATGTTGGAGTTCAGGATAAAAAGACCTGGATTTGGCATCTTAATACAGTTTGGTTTCAGGGATGAAGGCTAATTCTTTTGGAGATTTTTATTTAACATATCCTACTTTTACCACAAAAATGATTTATCTTTAAACTCAGCTGTTTTGTAGTTAAATGATCACAATTGATTAGGAGATTACAGCATAACTATCAATCAATACTTAGAATAGGATTGGAGTATTTATTGGTCTGGAATATTACTTCTTACCTAAATGCCTCTGAAATATAAAATTGAGATGCATAGAGGGACTTCATCTGGTCAAGAATTCAGGGTCTCTGTGTTCTGACTCTCTTCTTCTTAAAAACATGGTAATCTCTTCTTTTTTCTTTGCTTGTGTAAAGAAAACAACTAACACCCTGGTTTAAATCTTATTTACGCTTTCTACCTAAGATACTGGAAACATAAATAGATAGGCGTGGTCTCTGTTCATACTGTGCCATTCTATTATAACAAGCATACAAGATGCATGAAGATGAAAATGCCTGAGGTAAAATCCTGGTTTTGCCTCTTATAAGGTAGTTAGCGTAGATCAAATTTGTTAACCACATTAAACTTTAGTTTAAACATTTGTAATATGGAGATAAAATAATGGCAAACTATAGGATCATTGGGAATATGAGCTAAACTAACATGTAAATCAGAACAATGTCTGACAGGCAATAAAAGACGATACATAGTAATATTTAGAATGTGTAGAGGTTAAGTGATTAAAAGAGACTCATGTAAAAGATTAATAATTAGGTTAATGTATAAGAGGCATTTCTTGTAATCTAAGAACTGTGCTAAAATATGAAAATTAATTATAAGAATTACCCATCCATTAAAGTTCAGGAGTTTTAATCCTAAAGTGCAGGATCAGTTGTGAAAATGCAGGAAAAGTTAGGGCCGTGATTTTATATTTGAAAAAATTAATTTGGGGGATAACTACTTATTTTGTATGAAACTCTGAGAAATCAAAAATTCCCTATCCCTTATTGTTTACTGACATGTCCTGCTTCTTTTTGCCACAACAGAAGAATTTACCTATTACATATATACTGCATTAACTAAGATATTTATGTTTTTCTGTATAGTTTCTAGTCTTTGTTTACAAAATATATTGAAAATATTTTTTGGGGGGGGTACTGGAGAGGTTGAACTCAGGGGCACTCACCCACTGGGCCATATCCCCAGCCCTATTTTGTGTTTTTACGTAGAGACAGGGTGTCACTGAGTTGCTTAGCGCCTCGCTGTTGCTGAGGCTGGCTTTGAACTCGCGATTCTCCTGTCTCAGCCTCCCTAAGTGCTGGGATTACAGGCTTGCGCCACTGCGCCCGGCTATTGAAAGTATCTTGAGACACAATTTTAATTTATTTCTTTAAATATTTTTGGTACCAAGGATTGAACCCAGAAGTACTCTACTATTGAGCTATATCTCTGATTCATTTTATTTTGAGAGAGGAACTTGAAAAATTGCTGAGGTTAACCTCAAACTTGCAATCCTCCTGCCTTAGCTTCCAAAGTCACTGGGATTAAAGGTATGCACCACTAAGCCTGACAGAACTGTGCTTTCTTTGTTGAGTATGCCAACTCAACTTTGTAGTTTGTAAATACACATGTAAAGAAAGTTAACAAAATTGACCAAATTATATTTTATATAGTGTGTATGTATGGATATGTAACAATGAATCCAATTATTATGTGTAATTATAATGTACCAATAAAAATAAAAATTAATTAAATTAAATCCAATTTTTTTAAAAAAGAAAGAAAGTTAACCTTGAAAATAAGGCAAAAGAGAAAATAATTTCTTTTTTCAATGTCATATTGGGGCATTACTTAATAGACTCTGACAAAAATTGCTCTCTAGGAGAATGCACCAGCATTAATCTTTGCTTTATACCATTTAACTGAAGTCCAAACATTGTGAAGTTATATATTTACTTGTGGGTTCTGTATAAATAGAAAAAATAACTTCAAATATTATTACCTGACAGAAAATTAACCAAGTTTGTGTTTAACCTAGCAATTTTATTTCTAACATTCATTTTTAAAGAAATGTCTATTATATTCAGCTCTTCAAATACCCTTGGAACTAGTTTCCTCATTAAAAAACTTAAAATTTTTTTTGACATGTATTCATTCTATAATTTCTATTGAAGTCATGTTTTTAACATTTGTAAATTGTATTTTGACACTTGTTAGCTACATGTGAAGAGAGTGAGAAAGGTATTGTAGATTACTGAATATAGCCATATATTTATGGCTATAAATTTCCCTCTAGGCACATTCTTAACCAATATTCCATATTTGACTTAGATAATCTTATCATTCAGATGCAAATATGTCTCCATTTTTATTTATTCACTAGACTTTGGGATTAAGAAGTACATTTTTAAATTTTGAAGTATATAGTCTTTATTTTTTAATATTGACCTCTAAGTGCATTGTGGTCACAGAATGAGCCCTGCATAATTTTGATTAATTTAATTTGGATGATATAGGCTTTATTAGCCATTATATATTTTAATTTTAGAATTATCAATGTGTACATAGAATATGAATTGTGAAATTGTAGACCATAAGCTTAAATTCAACTATATTTTAAACTCAAAAGTAATTATTATTGATATTTTATGCATTAAATATTTAGTACAAGTTACCAGTTTCCTTGTTTTTGTATTTTCAACTTGCAAGTTGGGATGGTTTTCCTTCTACATAAAAAATGTCCCTTAACATTCCTTTTTGTTCAGTTCTGATGGCCATGTTTTCTTTTGGTTTTCTAGAAATTCATTTTTGTGTTTTAATTCCCTTCTATCTGTAAAAATTAAGTTTTAATGGATGTAGAATTCAAATAGAAGTCTTTTTTTATTGCTTTAATGGTATTTCATGATTTTTCCCATGTTTTAACTGTTTAATTCACTTGACAATATGATGCTGCATGTAACTCATTTTTCTTTTTCTTTGCTGATTTTAATATTTTCTACTGGTTTCTATTTTTTTTAAATCTGATGAGTTTGGACACAGATTTATGTTCTAGTTGGTGTTTTTAGAGCATCTTCTATATGTGGCTTACTGTCTTTCAACAGTTTTGAAATCATTAGATATTATAACCTCAAATAATACTTTTGCTACATTCACTTTCTCATTTTCTTTTTGTACTTTAAGTACATATAAGTGAGAAATTTTTTGCTATGTTTTCTGTCAATTTTGTACCATGTTTTTAATTTGGCTTCTCTGTATACTTCATTTTGCATATTATCTAATTCACTTTTATTTTCTTCTCTGTGTAATCTTTGTTAATCTTATTCCTTATTTCTTTTTAAAATTATTATGTTTCTTAGTTTCTAGAGTTTTAATAATTTGTTGTTTCCAATTAAAACACAATTCTTCTCTATCATGGTAGGAATACATATTTTAAAAGGCTAATACCTATAATTTCTAGAAAATTGGAAAGCAATTTATTACAGTTCTGTTTTAATAAAAATTACATTTTTAAAATATCCATGTGATTCAACAATATTGTTTATTGTTTGGTGGGCATGGCAAGAGTTAAAGCATTTGAAGACATATCCGTGAACTGCAATGCTTTTTTCCCTTCTAATTATGATTTAACTTTGCTCCAATTAGGCACAGGGGGTCCTCAAAACCCAGGTATCATTGTCCAGTTTTAAGAGGTGAGATACACAAACCTTAGCTCTGGAATAGCTTTCCTACTTTTAGGTCACCCTTATTTCTCTGATGCTGTTCTTTTAGAGGGTCCTAATCCAGAGAGGGTAGGATATCAGTATTTCTATAATTAGCACCGCTATCATATTAAAAGTGCTCTACTACCTCCAAGGTTTTAGAAACTTCCTTATAGGAGAAGCAGTCACAAATTCTAGAATAAAATTCCAAAGCCATCCCCACTATTCCCTAGTACTAGGTTAGAAAATTCTTGGGATATTGTTAGCCGTTTTATGGTCTGCTTTTTTTCCCTCTTTCTCTGTCACTTCACACATGCAGAATTACAAAGTCAAAAATTGTCATTAAGGAACTTTTAAGGAGTTATTTTTAAAACTGTCTTTTATATCCTGACATATATAATGTATACATATACATATATAATATATATTTGTGTGCATTCATATATATATACATATCACATGTATCTATCTGTTTATTAACTATAGTCAGTACATCATTGCTATATTTGTCTAAATTGCCCAATCTACTATTACCAGAAAGAATTCTCTCCTCTTCATTATTCTATATATCTCTTACCTGATAAACTCTAAAAATCAGAAACTGAGTATCTGTAATTCTGTAAGAATTCAAAGTAAATATTAAAAAGCATACATACTTGTTTCTTTTTTTCATAGTAGATTAATCAAAGTACCTGACTAAAAGACTGACTAATATGACACCATCTTTAGCAAATCTGCAGCCTGGTCTTCTAGTCTGAAACATTACTTTGACATTGATAGGAATGGGAATGAAAAGGAGAGTGACTTTTTGTTTTTTTGTAGGTAAACATAGTAACTGCCTACAGTGAGAGTAATAATTGTTAAAGAGCTAGTCAAAATGAAAAATAAGAGGTCAATTTAAAATAACAGAGCAGTGAAGTGAGAAATGGTCCCACCTACCCTAATAACATCTAAGAGCATTAATGTGCAGTAATAATATTTATAATGATGTCTTCATGCCACACATAAAAATTCAAATTTTGCTTAGTAAGCTCTACTATATACAGTCATGAGGTTTGAGACAAATTTTAGTTTGACTTTCCTTATTAATTTCTGAGCTTGGATTGGTAAATTTCAGCTGTATTAAACATGGGCTGTCCCTTTCATGATTGTCATTGGATTTTTCTTTTCTCTACCAATTACCTTCTTACAGTGCCAAGAGTAGATAATCCTTTTAAATCCACATATCTTTATTGGTTATAATCAACCAATTTATTTACTGTTTTTATAGGGATATATCTTAAATCTTTAATCTTGAATTTGAAATGCATTTTTCAAGTCCTTTTTTTACTTTGTAGCAAACAGTACTGAGCTGTTTTCAGAACAGAAAGAGGAAAGGAAATATTGCTAGTACAGCAACTTTCTTTTTTTGCTGAGTCTTTTATCCATTTTGGCCAGTAGTATATTGGATTCTTTAAATTATGACTTTTCTGTTCACATACCCATGATGTATAACAAATTGGACATCACACTAAATGGATGTACTTTATTTATTTATTTTGATCACTAAACTAAACTAATCTAGTACCTTATTTGACCTCAACTAAACTCCAAAAGAACTGGATGTATTTCTAAGGAAATGGGAATTTGGCCAAGAAACATTCTTTGGTCTGCTCTACCAAGCAAATTATATACATTTATAGATGGAAATGTGAAATGAAAAAATAAGGCAGGACTAATACTTGCAAGCCCAGCATATTTTACTAACATAGACCACTAGTCATTCATGCTTCAAGAAGCTGGCCTTGGCAGTGGTGCTTCACCTCTTCTTCTGATTAAGAAAAGTTGTTTTATATTTGGGATTGTCTAGAAAGTGTTGCTGGAAATAACAGTGCATAATACAAATGCAGATATCTTGAAAAAGACCCTTGAGATTATATCTTCTTTTACCATTGTATTGAATATAGAAACACTAGTATTTGAGAAACTTAAGTGAGCATACTCTCCAACCCTAACTTTATGTATGACTGCATATAGGTTGTGATTCTATACAATTTACAACTAGAGAACTGATATATTATCCTCTATGTACAATGAATCAACTTGCACTGTTAACGTGTAAGCCTAAATAAAAAATTTAAAAAAAAATCTAAACACTTTAAAAAGTCTATTGAATGTACCTAATCTCCACTCCTAGCCCATGAATACCACATTATCTTAAAATTACATTTCACATTACAAAGGAAGACAATTTCAAAATATCTACAATGAGAGATGACTGAGAATGTTTCCATGTGTTGAGTTCCCAGGAACTGAGGATGTTAGTCACCCTATGAAGGGCATGAGAGTCACTTATAAGAAAAAAATATATATCCAGAGATACTAGTGGGCTATGGGAAAGATATTTGAAGATATTTGAAAGATATTTGAAGAGATATTTGAAAGATATTGAAAGATATTTGAAGAGAGTATTTAGGAAGAAATTACAGAGTATGGAATTTATGGGTACTAATATGGCCATTAAAACATTGTGAACATTTAAAAGACAGAATAATAATATCAAGTTGCCTACAGGTGATTAAGAGTTTTCTTTCAATGTCATTTTATAAATCTGTTGTCCTGGAGATAGGATATATTCATTCTGAGATATTGAGTATAGTCTCTGAAACCTTGGGTACTATAATTGCATGAATTTTAAGGGCTTAAACTATCTGTAAAATATAGAAAAGGTATGTGTGTTGTTCCTTTCTTTGGAATAGTACATAAAATTCCCCAAGTGAAAAACATAATTGGGGAGATATGGTGTCATCACCAGCTCTAAGAAGAACACATTATGAAATCATCAAAATCATGGTATTTTAAATATGCAATTCCTTACATTGTTAAAATAATTGA
The DNA here is from genome assembly GCA_028644305.1 of Xerus rutilus. NCBI lineage: Eukaryota > Metazoa > Chordata > Mammalia > Rodentia > Sciuridae > Xerus > Xerus rutilus. Next base: position 29,021,876 of record CM053412.1, read on the forward strand.
AAAGTTTGAAACATAGAAATAATATGTGCCCTTCAAAAATAAACATTGAAAAGACATATTTTGTAGGAAGCATATTTATGTTTGGAATATAGAACCAAGAAAAATGTAACAATCTCTGAAGGTTTACAGTTCTTTGGGAGAGACATGGATAATAACTTGAAAATTGTATATGGCTCCTTAACACCTTTAAAATACAGTGAAATGGAAATCATTCATGGCTGTTACCCCTTCTGTGATCTCTCTTCTGCCCCTCCCCTGCAGCATGAACTTTAGACTGGCAGCCAATATTGAGTCTCTCCAACTCACTCTAATGGGACATTCTCTCTCAGGTGACATGATTTTGCAACTTCTGTTTCTATTGTGCAGAACTTTTCTCTTTGTGTTTAAAGTCCATTCTCAATCCCTTTCTTCAGCTCACTCAATAAATCAATAAAATGTCAGACAACAGCAACAAAAATATGTAATGTAAAATATATAGTAGGGAACGTGTATTATAGTTTCCTGTGTTTGGATCACAGTGTGTAAATCAGAGAGTGTTAAAAGATATGTATAATGATAGAAAGGATCTTGTTAGAGGACAGCTTTTTAAGTTACTTTTACAAATATGAGCTCTGTTGACTGAGCAACCAGAAGGCACGTTGTAAGCAGGGCATGAACATGCCAGCCAATTTTCCTCCATTCTCCTGTTACGTTATCATGATCAGGTCCATATTTTCCAAAATGCCAGTAAGAATATTTTGAGGCTTGGAATCCAACCTATTTAAATTAAGCTCAATTACATATTCTTATTGTTAATCTCTTCTGAGTTTTAATCTCTTATTTCTATCTGCTTGAGGGCAATTTCCACTTAAATATTTTTGACATCAAAATAGACCCATGTAAACTTATTAACAATATCCTTGAATGACCCCATTTCAGCTAAAAGTGATTTTCTATTTTGACTATTTTAGGATTGAATTTCTTTGTTGGCATTAAAGTATAGAAATTATGAACTAAAAAGTAGAAAACCTACCTGAAATTGCTGTGCTGCTTCCCAGGCGAATTGTTTAGACTTTCTGAACCTCACTGTTATCGTTGACATCATAAGAAAACGAAATACAAGTTTTATGCAATGGCTACTTTTCATGTTAATTTTTTATTCTTTAATAGCTATTTCTCATCACCCTCATTCCTTCCTCTCAGTTGTTTTTCAGTAAATATTTATCTACTTTATTCTTCCTTTTCCAGTCTCATTGCTACACTTGCCTGCTTTCAAACCTGACTTCCCATGATCCCACCCTATGAAAATTAAAGCTGTCATTATTCCATCCTTGGGCAACAACACTAGCTTTCACACTGAATTATCTAGTTCTTCTTAGTATCTACTTGTTTCAAACCATCTTGTGTACCTTTCTTATGTCATGACTTATGTCAAGAGATGTCCACTGCTTATAAGATAAAATTAAAACCCACAAATTGGTATTCAAACCTTCCTAAGGTGCACTCTTCTTCCTCTCCTTGTTCTTTTCCAGTGCTTCTTATACAAATCCCTGCTCCAACCCCAAAGAATTTCAGATATTCTTACTTTCTATAAGAATATTTTCAATCCCTTTTTTCCCCCTGTAAATTGAAGTGCTTGCTTTTGCTTAAAGAATAAGACTTCTCCAAGGAAGTCCAATCTGGAGAGGAACTGCATCCAGGAAAGCTCTTTCAATCCCTTGAACTTTTATGGTTAGTGATACCCTCTTCCTCTAGCACTGTTGTGCTAACTTAAAGGACAAAATTGATGCCCAGCATCACCTCTGGGAACAAACTGCTGATAGTAGTTTCAAGAGTTAGCAGAAGGCAAAATAGGCAGTCAACATTAATTTTTGTCACAACAGCTCCCAAATATATATATGTATGTGTGTATATATATATATATATATGTATATATATATGTATATATATATATATGGATTGCACTATAGGTTTCTTTTAAACAACATGGAAATTTACCACATGGAAAAAAGTGATTAGTCCATTATTATATATTAAAAAATGAGCTTCAAAAGTTTATATGATTTGCCAAAGGAATCAGATTTAAAGCAGAACCAACACTGGAACGCAGATCTCCTGACAGAAAAGATTAAAGCTTTAAATTTGAGTAATCTATACATGTATCTAAGAGCTTGATATTTGGTATGGAAAAGTATTTGAGCTCAGGGATCCTACTTTCTTGATTATATTCCAGAACTTTTCAATAAACATTTCCAGTTACTCTTGATTACAATAGTATTTCTTCTTCCTGAGCCCTGGTGTCTTTCCTCAAGTGACTGGAATCCTGACATTAAACCCAAGATGTCAATTGTCCCAAAAATGTCATTACTTTATCCCTTGCAGTCACACATTTCATCTGTGAATTTTCTATTTGAGGAAGTGGGTATTAGCTAGTTATGCTGGAAAGCAACTGAACTTCAATCACATAGCATATTAACTACTGATGAGACATTTCCAATTTAACTAGGCACAATCCTGTCAGTTAGGGGACAATTTTTAATGGAACAATGCCAGATAATTTGGTAAAGGGGGAGATATTTATGGATATGGAATGAGAATTTCTTTAAACCACAGTCATAGTGATGTCCTATTTGGCCTCAATCTAAAAAGTTAGACATGGTTTTAATATTAAATTTTCCTTCTCTGTTTCTAATAATTGTTTCCATATTGTACACAAAGATAAAGTTGTTGGAATTTTAAAAACTTACAGAAAGAAACATGCTGGTTGGTTATATTTGTACATGCATTATTAGGTCATACTAGCATAATTTTGTTTTAGCAGAAACAGTACATCTCCACTCACCCAATGTTTCTGGAGCTAGAGGGGTATTTTCTCCTTGCTCAATATTCCCTTGTGTCAAACATCATTATTTTAACATCTTTATTGTCCTTTTTTAATATGTATAGCCATTTGAGGATGGTGGCATATATATTTGTGAATAGGTTTAGGAAGAGTGCCCACACTTTAAGTAATGCTTATCATTTATTTACACCTCAATAAAAATGAGTTTATTAGATCTTTTCATTATTAAAAGTTTTGCAGAAGCAATTACAAAGGTACCGGGAGAGACAGAAGCAAGTGATTTGAAGTAGTAAAAAATTTAGGAAGAAGAAAACATTGGAAATACTAGAAGAGAATTTTTGTTTTAGTCTTGAGCAGGCAGAATTTCACCACTGATAATACAAAATGGTGGCATGAAATCAAGAGGGTGACCCAGACAAATCTTTTTGTCAAATAGTATGTTTTTTTCTGTTCAATACATCATCATCTCTGCTTCTTTATTTTCTCTCAAATAAATTCTCTCAGAGAAAGCACACATTTCTGGAAAATAAAATGTCCAAGCTACAAAATGACATCTCAATTACTTGCACATTCAATCATTCTCACAAGTAAAACAAAATTGATCAATAATGTTTGCTGTAGTGTGCCCCATTAAGCAGCTTTTCTTCCTACTATATCTCCATAAAGCTTTCTATTCCCAGAAGGACAAGGATTGAAATAATAACAACAAACATATATCATAGAGAAGGAGAGTGTATGGTCTTTATGCTAATCCTAATTTATCCCTAGAAAGCAAATATAGTGAAATGCTGAAAACATCCACTCCTCATTCATAAAGTTGCTTTTCACTCTGGAAGTTGTCCTTCCTGAGTTGTATTTGGAGGAAAATATGGTAACTCAACATCCAAGATGTTCAGTTTGCCCTTGGTTTCTGTGGCCTTATTATATTAATTTTGACTGGTCACTTTGTCTCTTAATCTACATGAGGTATAGTTTTCTTTTCTCTTTCCTAGTTCCTCCCACAGCAGCCTAGTTTGTTGTAGCTTTAGCTCTGGTTTTGTATAAGTATCAGGAAATGAATTTATACTTGGTAGGTGATCCAAAAATACTTTTATTTTTCATTCTTTCCATTTTTCCTTTCCTTTCCCATTCTCATCCAAATATATTCTTTAGTACAATTATAAATAAACAACATAATAGCAAAGGATGATTATCTGGTTAATTTTTATGACTATAGTGATGAGAACATAGCATAATAATAATTATATATTATGTATTAATCATAATTATATTATTATGTAATTGTATATTATATACTAATAACATTATTATTCTCATCTCATGATTTAAGTGCTTTCTCTTCTCTATTCACTCTCTAATTCCTCTTCCTTTGGAACTATAGTCTTTTAAAGTTATTCATTCCATTACCAGCAATGTAGTGAATGCTCAGATATGATTTTTGAATCAAGGAGTTAACTATATATTATTGAACCTCATCTTCCCCCTTGCCATTGGTCCATTGGTTTATAACCCTTACAGCCTCTCCTCACCCCTTATAAACTATATAAGCTCTCTGTGGGAACATTATATCCAATGTGGTTCACATTGATTGGTCATCCATAAGGTGTCACATATTGAGAATATAGCAATTAATAAAACAATCAGTAATCTTGTTCTTTTGATATTTCTAGTGCAGTGAGGAAATAAAGTAAAAATATTCAATTAACAAGTAATGTATATAGAATTCAAGTTGGATATGAATATAAAGCAAGAAATCAGGAAAAATATGTAGGGAGTATTGAAAGAGGTTGAAATTTAATGTGGTCAGTGACTTTCCCAGTAGGAAGGTGCATGCTATGGTTTGAATGTGGTTTAATTGTTGAATTATGGCCCCCAATAACCTATTATGATTAAAGGATTGGCCTCAGGATAGTGCAATTAAGAGGTGGTAGAATCTTTGGAAAGTAGTGCTTGGTGGGAGGTCCTTGGGTTATTGGGCATGTGGTTCTAGAAGGGATTGTGATATCTCTATTTTTCTGATTAGTGACATGGGCTTTTCCACACACACACATATTTCTGCCATAATGTGACTGTAGTCAGAAGTCTTGGCCAATGCATATGCCATGGCCTTGAACTTGCAAAACTGTGAACTAAATAAATCTTTTATTTTTATAAGATTAGCTGCTTCATGTATTTCATTATAATGATGTAATGCTGTCTAATACAGAAATTTGGCCCCAAAGAGTGAGGTTAGTTACTATAACTATACCTTAATATGTGTAGGTGTCTTTGGAATTGATTTATAGAAAAAGAATGGATGAGTTTGGAAAAGTTGGTAGCAAAAGTCTAGAATTCTGTGATCAGAGTGCTATAGGCAATTCTGGTGAGTACTCTGAGAACCAAAATATTGATAGAAATGTGGATAGGAAGGGGCATGCTGAACAGGTCTTAGCTACAAAATGAGGGTTCTATTGGGTGAAAGACCACTGTTAATACACTGTGCCAAAGAATTTGCTTACATTGTGTCCATGACCTAAGACTTTGTGGAAGAATAAACTTAAAGGTGATGAGCTAGTCCATTTAACATAGAAAATTTCACAACAGTAAAGTAGTCAGGCTGTGACATGGGTGATAATGACTGTTGTTAGTCAAATTTACAGAGATAAGGAAGCAAAGCGGAAAGATTTAGAAAATTTGCAGTCTCATGAAGAAAGCATCAAAGGTAAAGAAATGTGAGCAGTTGCAATGGGGGATATGGAGTAGTTCATATGTGCTCTCCTGAGTTCTCAAAAGGGGATTACTATAAAGGGAGCAGGTCTGACTTTCCTTTTTCTCTTTACTCCTGTTCAAGGTGTGACTGTTCTTACACATGTTCTCACTATGATTTGTAACCATCTTCCAACCTTTCAGAAGCCAAAGCAATGGAATCACCCATTCTTGGACTTTAGACCAACAAAATTGTGAACTGAAGTAACCTTTTATCTTGATAAATGA
>CM053412.1:29028169-29075985 GCA_028644305.1 Xerus rutilus
TTCTTGCAGTTCCAAAGGCCAGGAGGCTGGACAGCATCTTGTGTCTGCACTCAGTGATTTTTCAGGGGCCACTTGTATACTTGTATAATCAATAATGAATCAGTTTTGCTCATATTATTAAAATACCTGAAATGTCCTATTCAGCATGCACTCCTATATGGTATTTCTTATAGGCAAGTCTTGATTCTTCTTGCTAAAGTGCACATAGGTGAGAGAAAGTAATACCTATTCCTCACCCATCACACGGGTCATGACTGATACCCTTATAAAAAAAAAAAGATTAGGAAGAGACGACATAACACATGTATTTTGCCAAGGATTTACACGACACAAGAGACTTCCCTTGCAAGGAACCAGGAGAAGTTGTCTATTTTTAGGCTCAGTTTTAATGAGGAATAAAAATTTTTTGAAGTATTATTGTACAAAAACAGATAATCAAATGGTTATAACTTTGGGAGAGGTGGAGAGAGAACCTCACAAAGCCTGCTTACTTAGATTATTCTTGGCCTCTTCTTGCAGGCAGGGCCTATGGAATATGGGTCTACAGTCAAGTGAGGTAGGTCAGAGGATTACAATACAGATAACTCTCACTCAGAAAGACAGGTAGATCTGAGTGAGGTGGTGCACATCTGTAATCCCAGCTAATTGGGAGACTGGAACAGGAAGATCATGCATTTGAGGGCAGCCTGGGCAACTTAGGAAGAACTTACCTCAAAATTAAAAAAAAAAAGAACTAAAAGTTCTGAGGATATAGAGCACTGGTAAAACATCTTTGGTTTCAATTCCCAGCATTAAAAAAAAAAAAAAAAAGGAAAGAAACACACACAGACAGGAAGTCAAGCAACTTTTGTGCTTCTGTAGTTTTCTCAACTGTCAAGGTGCCATATATAACAATATCATGTTCTGAGCCCCAAGATGCACAATTCTTATGAGTCATGTTCTATTATTATTTTTCTTCATAATCACAATTCCCAGGTCAGGGGAGAGTTTATAGTGGAAAGTCAGTAATAACTTCAGCTACAAGGATATTTTATTTTTTCTTTCTTCATGAAGAAAGTCTTCATGGCCAAGATACAGTGAAAGATTGAAAAAAATACAATTAGATCCCTACATGTGCTCTTAATCTCATCTGCACATATTTATGTGTGTATTTGTGTGTACATATAACACAGCAACAGCTATGACAGAAGCAAACATTTATATATAAGATGATTTTGCTGTCCAAGATATTATGGTGATCATTCCAAAATTATGTTTTCTCAAGGATAAGTTTGGATAAATAAAAATGCTCCATGAATATTCAGCTGTGCTTTTGGATTCAGATCTCCACTGTTCTGAATAAATTCCAAGAGCATTTCCACAGTTAAGGTTCCATTCCATCTTGAAAGGCTAGCTCACTGTACAGAAGAGTTTGATTTGTTGATTCTTTTAAGGCAGGCTTGTGAACTACGTCAAAGATATCAGCTGGAGAACTAGTGGTGTTGTAGGCATGCTTTATGCTTTTGAGCATTTTTACAGAGTTAAATCTTTTCACTTTTGAAATATGAGAGAATCATTCTTATCTTTTTTCCCCCTAGCCATCAATCTGCTATGGCATGAGCCAATAAATCTATTTATAATTTATAAAGTGCACATCATTTGTCAGTTTTCTACATGTGAGATACTTTTTGAAAACCCAATATCGGAGTGACCAAACTAGTTTCCAAAAGAAAATTATGAAAAAAGATAGTTCAATAACAGTCAAAAGTACCAGAGATATTGGACTTACAAAATGAAATAAGTTTTTATCCTATCCCTATCGTAGTGACTTTAGTCATTTCTCTGTTTTCTGGAAAGTTTTATCTAGAAAAAAATGATAAATGATATTAATCTGGTGATGTTGTTGGGGAGATTAAATAAACAATGTAATGTATGAAATGACATAAACTGAACAACACTATTCAAATACAAGGTATTTTTAAACAATCCAAAATAGAAATCTCACTCATGATAGCTTTGAAAAAGTTCACCATCTTACTTTGGGGAAGAGAGATAATTAAAATCTACGATTTAAATATACATCCTGAAAATGGAGGATGGTATATACTAGAATATTAGAGGTTCAATTCTGTAGAAGGAAGTCACTGTGCATCCAAAAATTGTTATTAGAACTTCTTTTAGTTTCTAAACTTCCCTGTGTACCAGGAATGGTACTGGACAGACATCTGGGATCACCCATTATCATGACTATGATTTGGCATCTCCTAGGATGGGTCATATTAACATATCCCTGGATGGCAGAAGTCATCATGTGCCTTCATAGCATAACTTGCACATTTTGGAAGGCATTTCTGAGAACAGATTTTTTCAACAATGAGCATGCCAAAGACTTGACATGAAAAGTACTTATGCCTAATGTCTGTCATTCTCTCTCTGCCAGTTCATCTTTCCTGGGCTGGCCCTCTGCCACACTGGCACCTGAAACGCAGCAAACAATGTCGCTGGATGCTGAAGGTGTGACCGTAAGTTGCAGTTATCTTCCAAGCAATTACCATATGGTGTACAATTCAGCTATTCATTTCCTTGTTCGATGAGAGAATAATAACAATGACAATAATGCCATTTAATAATGTATTTTATCTTTATGGCCTATTTTATTCCCATATTTCTGTGCCTTTGAATAAATTGATGCAGAGGGACCTTAAACAAGCATTAAAGTTTAGTCACCTCTCCAGAGTGGGAGGCTATTATATATCAAACAATTCCAAAGCAGACTTGATGAAGGAATGAGGGAGATTAGCATATTGAAACAGGATTAGGGAGAAATTTAAGAAAAATAAATTACAATGTGAAGCATGCTTTTGTACAAAGCAGGTCCTATGTCCACTCTTAAATTTTTACTATCATTCCTGAGAGATATTCTGTAGTATTTGTAGAACAAAATAGAAAAAGAAATACCTTCTGGATGCAGGATGTTCTCATAAATATGCCTTGAGCTTTTTACCAACTCTCAGATTCAACTTCTACCACCATCAATTTTGTGAAACTATAACACATTTTTCCAAATTTGCAAATTAGATTACTGACCCAAACTTTATAAGTAGTTAAGTCTGAGATGTTATTCAAAGTGTATTCATCCAACAAATATATGCTGGACAGCACTATGTTGAAAATTCAAAGATTGCCTAGGTTTTAGTCCTGGCAAACAAAGATATTGCATCATCATGATGAAGACTGAAAATTAAATTGGATTGTGATCTAGCATGAAAGGGACCATGGTAAAGCAAACAATTATGTGTGAGTATCTGTAAAATTTTCTTGGAGGAGATTATCACTTTGGTTCATTTTATAAGGAATGAATCACATAAGAGAAGAAAATGGTTTCTCTTGTGAGAAAACATAGTTATGAAGGCTTGATCTCCTTTACAAATTCAGGCAACTAAAAATTTTAGGATAAAAAGTGTCTTTAATTATTTTATCTTTTTATTTTTAAAATAACTGTATCAAGTGGGAAATGCAGGCATTTTATGAAAGTAAACATGGTATGTCAGGAGACCAAGTCACCTGCCCAAGTGAAATTATGATTATCAAGGAGGATCTAGTCTTAGAAATACAGCCTTAAGATTTTTTTATTTAGTGTTTTTTGTAATGTGTTACCTTGTTGTAATTCATATTCTGAGAGGATGATGAATTAAGATAAAAAGACACAAGATAACTAATGCAGATAATGGAAGAAGTTTTGAGAAATCCAGAGAAAATAATGAAAATGATTTGTCCTTAATGAAATCTGCCAAAAATTTCTTCCTTGCCTCATGGTCACTGTGCATTTGTATTTTCTTACTTGCAGTATAAAAAGTAATCTCTGTGAAGTCTTTCATATTTTAAGCACTAGTAAGAAATTCTATACCTTTTTGTAACAGATGTTGAAAACTTTACATTAAATATGATTTCACAAAGTAGTATTTGCTAGCTTTTTTTTAAAGTTATTTTTAGTTGTAGTTGGACATAATATCTTTATTTCATTTATTTTTATGTGGTGCTGAGGATCAAACCCAGTGCTTTGCACGTGCTAAGCAAGTGCTCTACCACTGAGCCACAACACCAGCCCCTGCTAGCTTTTATATACAAAATATTTTGGCATTTCTAGAAAAAATATTCAACATCCTTAGCAATTAGGGAAATGTAAATCAAAACTACACTGAGATTTCATCTCACTGCACTTAGAATGGAAACCATCAAGAATATAAATAATAACATAGGCTGGCAAAGATGTGGGGGTGGGAGAACACTTAGACATTGTTGAAGGGATTGTAAATTAATACAAATAATAAGGAAATAGAAATGGGGGTTCTTCAAAAGATGAGTAATAAAACTACCATATGACCCAGCTGTACTACTCATCAATATTTATTCAAAATTTCGAGCTGGACTCAGTGGTGCACTCCTGTAATTACAGCAGTTCCAAAGGCTGAGACAGGAGGATAGCAAGTTCAAAGCCAGCCTCAGAAAAAGCAAGGTGCTAAGCAACTCAGTGAGAACCTGTCTCTAAATAAAATAACAAATAGGGCTGGGGATGTGTCTCTGTGGGTGACTGCCCCTGAGTTCAATCCCTGGTACTAACAAATAAACAAACAAACAAACAAAAAACAAAACTTCTAAAGTCAGCATGCTATAGCAATACAGGCATACCCACGTTTATACTAAAGCAATTCACAATAGCTAAGTTATGAACCAGCCTAAGTGCTATCAATGAATGAATTGATAAAGAAAGTGTAGTATATAAACACATAGTGGAGTTTTATGCAGGCAGAAAGGAGAAAAAATATGCTTTTGAGGTAAATGGATGAAACTGGAGAGCATTGTGTTAAGTAAAATAATCCAGATTTATCCAGATTTAGATAATCAAGAACTTTGTCTCATAGGTGGATGCTAGAGAGAAAATAAAGAAAGGAAAAGGGATTTTCATAAAAACAGAAGGAAAATCAATAGAGTAGAGGATGGCAATGGGGGAGATAGGAAAGGAGGGATAAAAGAGGTTCTGGGCAATGAAGTTGACCAAATTATATTATATGCATATACAAATAAATCACCACAAACCCCACTATTTTGTAGAATTATAATTAATGAATACATAAATAAATAGATAAATAAACAAATAAATTAATACACAAAAAATATTTTGGCATTTCTAAATTAATAGTGTGGGAAGGTCACATATATGAGCATGGAACTACCCCTTTCTATATAGGTGAGAATGTAGTAAGGAATGTTGACTCATAAGAGCTGTAAATGAAGACAAATAAGGAACTCATTAGGAAATGTCCTTGGAGAATTTGAAAGGCAATTCTAAATCCATTGTGAGGAGCAACATGGCAGATTTCTTGGAAGAGGGAGAGTTTGATATGAAATCTAAAATACAAACATTATTTTAATAGATATTCTAGAGTTCCAGTGGATGCAGAGAGAAGGAAAAGCGAAGGAAAGACAAAGAACAATGAAGGCCTAGGTGACATTTTTATGAAAATAGAGTAATTAAGTGAGACTGTTAATATGCTGTAAGATCCAACTAGAAAATTTAGAATGTACCAAGTTAGTATTCCAGATAGTCATTAGGAATTGCAAACAGTAGCTGTGTCCGAATTTGCTTATTTTTCTTCTGAATATATATATTTATTTGTGTGTATATAGTTAAATATGTGATTCAATCATTTATACACATAGTCCTATATATAAATCATTGAAAGAATTTTAATTTTATCTCATATATGTGAGAAAACTTACGTCTGAAAATTTAAGGGTCTTCTCCAAAGTAATGCAATCCTTAGCAGCAGCAGAAACTGTTTAGCAACCCCTGTGAACTATCCAGCCTCTAGAATGGCACTGGGCACAGGAAAAGGATTTTAAAATGGCCTAGCACTTCTTGTAAACCTCATCTGATTCTTTATTTCTGGTCCCCTTCTCTATTAACATACTCAACCCCTCCTTTCACATTAGATTTTTACTATTCCTGAGCTCCCAAGACTAGTTTTCAAAACTTTGAGCCATTGCAAACGCTGGTCCTTCTCCAGGAAGCTTTCCCTTTGCATAGATACATGCATACAGCCACTGAGCCTGTGCAGGAAAAGAGCTGGGATGTGAGGAAACCCTGACGCTAATTGTACAGGCGGGAATGAGAATGCACTAGGCAAACCTTGAACTGGGTGACATCTGGACAGGACCATGAGATTTATTTATTTATGTAATTATACATTACAGCCTGCTTACTTCCAGAGAAGGATTTGAGTCAGCTAGCTAAAAGTTAAAATACTTGGAAAAATCCTATTTTGAAATTCTTTGATGTGAAAATTATACTGCATGAGTTGGCGCACCGAGAGTTTCTCGTCTTGATTTCTGCCTCCATGTCTGATCCATTTCAGCAGTGCAACTGCTTGATGATTTTTTTTTTTTTAAGAAAATTTAACTGAAGAACTCACATTCTCAGAAATGCTTTGATTTTACTTTGGTTTGTGCTTAGGGCAAAGATTTTAGCTCTGGTTTTCCCATCCACAATCACAAATTCACTTTAAATAAAACGCAAGAGGAAATCAATGTCCACTGTCTTGGCTGAAAATTAAATGAAAACAAACATTCAGGATGAACTAAGCATCTCAGTTTCTATAACTAAACTTGATCAAAGGATCAAATGTGAGGAGCCCAAGGGAGTCTAGTTAGGAAATGACCACAGGCTAGTAATTAAGGAACTGAGGTAGTCTTCCTCTCAGTTGCTGCCACTAATGTGCTGTGCATGAGTTAGATATCTTAAGTTTTCCTATTTCTACCTAGTGGTCATTTTCCAAGGCCTTAAAGCTGTCTCTTCACATGCCCCACCCCTCTGGTGCTTCTGATACAATATATTGTTCCTGGATAGGACTTAAAATGCCTTATATTGAAATAAACTAAAATATAAATCAATTTTGTACTAAATTCTGCAACAATTTAGTTATTTAACTTACAATGTACTTTTTATGGAGACTTAAGCAAAAAGCATAATTTTCAGGGACATCTAAAAATGCAATAATAAGTAATTTGTGAAAATTTTATTTAAAAAGAAAAACATCAGATGAGGAGATTTCCTGAACAATTCCCTCCTAAAACACTCACAAGGAAAAAAAAAACAGCCATCCCTGATTGGAAAATTAGAGAAAAAGTCTGGCATTTTAGAGCTCATCAGAGATAAAATGAGGATTCAACAAACTATATGAGAAGAAGAGATAAGACCAAGACTTGGGGAAGAGAGAGAGAAAGACTGTGGAGCTATGAAAAAAATCACTTGAACTTGGACATGAGTTAAAATAAATCCAGCTAATGAGTCTCATGTTCTTAACTTTAGATATTTTTTGCAATATGAACTTAATCTGCTGAGTTTCTGCCTAATTCACGCTTACATTCTGCCCTTCTCTGGGATAGGCAGTAGGTTTTAATTCATGCACAAGTGCCCAGGCCAAACTCCCAAAAATATCTTCACTGAATAGAACTTGTGCTTTTAAACATTCATTCATTCCACGGTTTGTTCCATATAGAGCTGTGTGTTCACAGCTTTTCTTCTTCCAACATTTAAGGAGAATTTTGGAAGAGCAGATGGAAAATGCTGAGAATTGCTAGGATGGTTTAGATTAGCAAGAATAGGAAGGAGGAAAAGACAACTTGGAGTGGAGTTTACAAGAAATAAGAAACAGAGGAATCGATGGTGAGAAAGCATAAAAAATAAAGAAAAAAGGGGCATTTGTCATGTGTCAAAGAACTTAAGTCTCCCTTTGATATGTAGTTTCACCAAGCTTTTTTCAAAGTCCTATTTTGTGCTTTATTACTGAATCACCATACAGGATTAATAACTTTGAGCAGAAAAGATATTTTTGAAACTTTTGTGAAATTTGAAATACAAATATTAATGACCATTCCATCTCGATAATCACAAAGTTGTATTAAAATCGTAGGCATGTTATAATCATTATCTCATTTAATATTGACTATGATTTCTCTCATTTTAATCTAGATTTATATTGATAAATCAATCTGAGGGAAATGTTAGCAAAACTGAACTGGTGAGTGTTGGTCCTAACTCCAACTTGTTTTTGCTTTGTATCTCTCTCTGTTTTGTTTTTTGACATGGAGTCAAGCTTTGTTACCCAGGACCTTGAACTCCTGAGCTCCAGTGATATTCCTGCTCCAGACTCCTTAGTAGCTGGGTTTGCAGCCACCTGCCACCATGCCTAGGTTTGTTCTGTATCTCATTTGTCCTCCATGAGGAGAGAAAGACTCAAGAACTAAAAATCAGACCATTTTAATTTCAGCCTATAAATTATTGGTTCCCAGACTCAAATGACCACTTTAGTCCATGATTTAATCATTTTGATTTGTCCACTGCAATTAAGTAAATTTTCCACAGCATTGGAAAAACAGTAATACAGAAAAATACCTATTCTTGTTCTCCTTGTGACACAGTATAGATTTTACAAACTGTATTTTGCAGTCATATTGAGCCCTAACAGTGATAGTTTCAATCAGGTGGCATGTGCTTTGTAACATTTGCTAATTGTTAATAATAAGAATGACCAGGATAAAGCACTTACTACGTGCCAAGCCCTATAGGGGTATTTTTAATGCATTCACACATGAAATCCTTCCTGTAAAATTATGATTTAGATGTTATTATCACCAATATTTTACAGATGAAGTAACTAAGTGAAATGGAGCCTCTTAACTTGCATATTATCTTTCTGCTGATAGCAGACCCAGATTCCAAACCCAGGCTTTGCAACTTCTGACTGGTTTTTATGATTTAATTCATACTCTTATTAATAAATCTATTGAGCTTAGGACTATTATCACTCCTATTCTAAGAGGACAGGCAGTCAGTTGGTGGGCACTAATGTGTTTAAGGAGGGTTTTGGTTATGGCCAGTCCCATTTTCCCAAATAGTCATTTCTACTCTCTTTGTATTTTAGCAATGGCCTCTTAGAGACCCTTTACATTAGGTTCAGAGTTGGTAAGAGCACCTTCATGTAATTTCCTCAATTGAATCCTCCTATCATCTAGCTAATGAGGTGGCTACCATCACCCCTTTTGGTCAGTAATGGGGTCTTACTGTCAGAAAAGTTACCTAATGTCCTGTGTCATAGACATTGCCTTTGCTCAGCCTGGAAGCAGACCACATTATTATTATTATTATTATTATTATTATTATTATTATTGTCATTGTTATTATTATTGGACTCTGTCCCCATACCATATTGAATTATTTGATTCAATACCATTCAATAACTTACAGTCTGGGCAATATCCTAATTAAAAGCCTATGAGGCCTGGTGCAGTGGCACATGCCCATAATCCCAGCACTTTGGGAGGGTGAGACAGGAGAATCGTGAGTTCAAAGCCAGCCTCAGCAACCATGATGCACTAAGCAACTCAGTGAGACCCTGTCTCTAAATAAAACACAAAATAGGGCTGGGGATGTAGCTCAGTGGTCGAGTACCACTGAGTTCAATACCTGGAACCAAAAAAAGAAAAAGGCCTATCAGAAGACAAAATAATGACTAAGCATGAAGCAAGTGTTGTAGAGAAAATATAATTGTTTTTACTTAATATAGCTCCCAAATACTTGTTAATAAAATGAGGATCAATTTCAAATCATGGCTATTTTTTTTTATGAAGAAAGTTTGATACAATAAAGAACTTGATTATAAATTATTTCAATTGATTAACTGAATCAGATTATCAAGTCATATGTTGATCATGATAAATTGAAGACTAAGAAAATTTTTCTTAAAACACTGAAAGCAAATATTTCAGTTGCCTGATGAAAATATAGACAGAAGAAAATTTTCAGGAATGCCCAACAAGCAAGGAATAGAAAATTTTTATACCTAACTCTTTCAGCTGACAAATTTTCTCCCATGAAACACATCTCACAAAACACATTAAGTGAGAAAATAACCTTAATCCTAAAGAAAATGAAATGAGAATTTTCAATCATTCATTATTTGGTTAATTTCTCAAATAAATGTCTTAATCTTGCTAGCAATTTAGAGAAGTAAAGATCATAATAAATTCTACCACATTTGCAACACCCTACCACTGAATTTTGGTTTTAGAAGTCCAGAAATTGAACTGGTCCCTTTATCATCCAAATCGAAGAATTTAGCAGAATGTGAGGTATGAAAGATATCTTACCACTTATGCTCATTTTTATCTAAAACAAATATGAAATTAATCTAATTCTTCATTGTTTGGAGGATATTTGGATGCCTATGAATGGTTACAGAGAAAACCAGGTAACTATATTTGTGGTTTAGCAGTTTCAAAGGATTTTATTTAATAGATAGTAATACAAATGAAAATAATTAGGGTAAATCTGGGTAAAAGAAAATCACAGTAACTGAGTCAAGCAAATCTATTTAAGCAATTATAGCAAAAGTTAAAATTAAAGAAATTGTAAGGAATATGTCTATAAACTCATGGAGATCATAGTTATCTTATGAATTATTAAGAGACAATTTATCTTAAAATCAGATAAAGGTTGTGACCCATTGCTGTGAGCAAGGGAGAAAGAAATACATGTAGATTCAAGTGGTTATTTTAGAATGTTTGGTGGTCTGGAAAAGAAAAATATTTAGTCATGGGCCAGAGTGATATATTTTGTATTGAAGCATAGAATGGTTCAGAGATAGGGTGAATAAAATAAACCTTAAAAAAGATGAAGAAGAAAGAAGAGGAGGAGGAGGAGATAGAAGACAGAGAAGTGGAGAAATCTAGTCTGCACAGTAGAAGCTGCTGAATAATTTGACTTAAAAAAATCAGATGCCATATCACTTATCATCTTATCACATACCACCTTATCAAGTTATATGTTGATCATGATGAATTGAAGACTCAGAAAACTTTTCTTGAAACATTGAAAGCAAATATTTCATATACCTAAGGATAGCCAGTAACTTATACATCTCCATTCATCTCACACTCAGTGAGACTGGCTTCAAAGGCAGTTTTACTTTTGTTCAATGCAGCTTGTTACAGGAAACTAACAGCAGACAAAGCTTCTGTTTGGAATTTGAACTATAAAGGAGCTCAAAGAAAATTTTATAATCTGATTTTCTCCGTTTTATCTCATGCTGAACAAAAGTCATGCTTTACTTGCTCTTCTGTGTGGCTATATTGTGGCTATGTCGGCTCTAGTATCATGCTGTAATATTAATTGCATTTGAATTTCATTCTAGACCTTGTTTTTCACTTACATACTTAATTCTGTTTCGACTGGAAAATTTAGTGCAAGACTAGTGTGCACGTATGTGTCCTGGAAGGGTCAGCGACTTGATGAAAGGGATGGAAAGAGAAGCATGCCAATGTATAAAAGAAAATCAGAAGGAGAGAGTTAAGAAGACAGATTTCTGTAGCTCAAAGAGGCAATGCCCTCCTGGTCTCAGGTAGAATTACAAGCAACCCTTGGGGTGGGGGAGAAGTGGAACTCCAGCTGCTGGGAAAGCCAGGGAGAGGTAATTGTACTACCACCAAAGGTAACTTCAGCAGGTCTCCTCCTTTGCACTGAGCTATTCCAGCAACCAATGACCTCACTAACTCTGAAATAAGGAAAGAGTGCTAGATTAGCCATTTTGATTACATTGATCAATAAATTCAATATAATGCAGGCTTATCTGACTTTTAACACCTCCCCCGCCCCTTTCATTGACCAGTGTTTTCACTATAGTGTCTGGTCATGCCCATTAAACATGCTGAACCAACACAGATCATCAATTTTTTCCAAATGATCTGAAAGAGTTTTTGGATAACTTAGTATACAAAAGTTGTACTATACCTAAGCCATGTTAAAGAGATGCGAATTTATTTACATAACTCTATTCATAAAAATATATTAAGTTAATTTTATAGTAATTGAGACCTCCTATAAAGTTAAGATTAGGGTGCAGGAGAAATGTCAGGATTGTGAGTAAATTATGCTAGATCAAGTTGTGTTCCCAGAAATACAGTCTGTTTAGCTAGAGAAGTGGAGTTGTAGAATAAACTGTCAAATTTGAAATGGAAAATTACTTGTACTGTCAATCATTTTAAAATAATGATTGAATTTAAAAATCAAAATTACTATTCAGGAGTCCACGATATGGACTCCAGAAGGAACTTTCAATTATTCAAGTGTAGGAGAAAGATTGGTTTGGTGAGTTCACATAAGATCCATTTATCAGAAGAGTCTACACTTTAACATTTTACTGTTGGCCTTCTTGAAATCCTCAGTTTATGAGCAAATTCTTAATTCATATTGCATTCAGCCCTGAAAATTTCAAAATCAGGTTTGCAGGGACTGAGGTGCTAGAGAAAAGGGCATAGAGAAAAGAGACTTCAATACTGAAACCATGTTTGATATCAAATTATAATTTCTAAACCAATGAAATAGGCTTGAAAATATAGACCAACATCTCATGGGCCTAACAGCTTATGTATGCTTTTAAGAGGAAAGAATTTCCTGGGTTCCTTTTGCTATGGTCTTCTGATCCTATTGAAAAGGGAAAAACAAAATGAGAAAATTAAAATTTTTCCCCTAAACATTATACAGTAGTAGTTATATAGTACAGTTGTATTTGGAAGAATTATAAAACTTAAGTTATATAACCTGGAGAGTTCACACTCACTCTCCTTGCATGTAGCAGAGAAATTGGTTATTGCATTTTCCAGAAGATTGAATTGTTATAATTACATTACATGTTATAATAATATTCAAATAGCTTCAGTGTTTGGCAGGCATTTGTGTTTTATTCTCAAGGGTTTGTTGATTTTTTTTCTCTTAGGGCCCTTTAAGCAGCCAGATGAGGGAATACTGGGGACACCTTGGGAAGGGCAGTTCTCTGACCTATTAGACACATCAGGACATCATTTATTTTAACAATAAATGGAATGATCATCTTTATATGCATGACTGTAAGAAAACTGCTTTTATTATTTATCTAGACTGTATTTTTATCAAATTTAAAGAGATTACTATTAGCATTTTTCTTTGTGGTTGAAGCTAAAAACTAGAGCATGAGTATTTTTTAATAAAGGAGCTAGAATTTACTATTTCCTCATCTGATGATCAGCAGAACTTTTTTTCTCATTCCTACTTAGAAATGAAAACAAGAAAGAAAAAGATATTCTTTTATTACTAAAACATCTCTTGATCTTTCCATTCTTTTTATTGTAATTGCCATGGTTTTAGTATAAGCCTTACTCATGTCTAATGTAGGATCCTGGCTAAAATTAGTACCTTATTTTTCTCAGTTTCACTTCTTTCCCAGTTATTTTTCACATTGTAGCTGATATGATCCTTCCACAAATTTAACAAGTAAGTTCCTACTATTGCAAGAATTCCAATAGGTCCCTACTCTTCCTGTAATAAAATTTCTTCTTTTTTCATTACTACTATTGCATTTTTTTTCTGTCATATGGAAACTTTCTTAGAACATTCAGAGACATTGATTTTACAGTGGGGAACCATAAAGCAAAGTCCTTATTTTAAAGGACTTATATTTAAGTGATTAAGAGAGATTAATAATAACATAATTAGCATAACAGCTACATGGTTGCTAGTGATGTGACAAAATTTAAAGGCACTAAAATGGAAGGTGTTGCTATAAGAAAGGTGGCGGAACAAGACATTCCTGGCAAGACTGGAAGATGTAGCTGTCCCTTCAATTGCAGAGACACCAACTTAAATCTACAAAGATTGTGAAGATTCTGGCAAAAATGACATCACCAAAATAAACTAAGAAAGCTCTTGTAATCAGCTCTAAAGAAAGGAATAACCATGAACTGCCTTAAAAAATTAACTAAGAATTCAAAATAATTACCTTAAAATTTTAGTGAGCCTGTAGACAGCACAAATAGACAACAACACTAAATCAAGAAAACAATACATTGATCTGGGAATATAGTTCAGTCATAGAGCTCTTACCGAGCATGCACAAATACTGGGTTTAATCTTCAGAACTATTAAAAAAGAAGAAAAAAACAATATTGAATAAAATTGAAATTCAATAAAGGAATAAAAATCATGTAAAAAGAAGCAACCATAAATCTTGAAGCCAAAGAGTACAATGAATGACCAAACAAATTAAATTGCTTCAATAGCAATTTTCACCAAGTCTAGGAAATAATAAGTAAACTTAAAGACAGAACTTTAAAATGACTTAGTTACAGAAACAAAAAGAAAAATAAAGATTAAAAAAAAAAGGCTTGTGGGATTTATGGGATGTCCAGAAATGAGTCCAAATATGCATTCTGAAAATTTAAGAGGGAGACAACAGAGAATAGGGACAGAAAATGTACTTAAAAGATGTCTAAGAACTTCCCGAATCTAAATAGAGAAATGGACATCCAGATTCACAAAGTCCACAAGTCTCCAAACAGTTTAAATTCCTAAATGACTATGCTGAAACACATGATAATTAAATTGTAAAAAGTCTAAAACAAGCAAGCAGCAAGAGAAAAGTGACTTGTTACGTACAACATATCCCTCCTTAGACTATCAGAAAATATCTCAGCAGATACCTTTCTGGCAAAGAAATAATGAAATAACATGTTTAAAGTACTAAAAGAAAAATAAAATGAACAAAACAAAGTCACCAACTATACTCAATTGCACCTAAGAGAAATTGACAGAGTATTCCACCCCACAGTAGCAGAATACTCATTTTTCTCAAGTTCACACAGAATATTCACTCAGATAGATAACAAACTAGGTCACACAAAAAATATCAACAGATTTAAGAAGGCTGACATCATTCCAAGTATCTTTTTGGTACAATGAAATGAAGAAAGAAATCAATAATAGAAAAATGTTATGGATTCAAAAATGCATGAAAATTAAATAGTACACTTTTAGACAACAATTAAATCAAAAAATAGATCAAAAGATAAATTAGAAAATATGTTTATACAATGAAAAATATATACAATCCACCAAAATTTATGGAATATAGAAAAAAACATCTGACTTTATTGTCTCTGGTATGCTTGATACATCACAAGAAGTTACCTGTAAATTTTGTCTTTTGTTTTTGATGATCTAATTAAAATATGCCCAGATGTTTTTTAGAGGTGTATGTGGTGCTTATACTGGTTGATGATCTCTGAGTCTTTAGGATCTGTGTTTTGACATTAATTATTCCTTTTGAAAAATCCTATTACTATGTATTTAATATTTTTCTAACATTTTATCTCCCTTTTATCTTGACATATAATAACATGTATATTAGTGAATCAATAATGTACCACAGCTTTCATATTATCTTTTCTCTTTTTCAGAAATTTCACTCTCTTTTTCTCCTAACATTTTAATTTGGATAATATCTATAGAGTGGTCTTCAAGAGTTTTGATTATTTCCTCAGTTTTGTTGAGTGTACTGATAATTCCATAGAATAAATACTTTATTTCTGATATTGTGATTTTAAATTCTAGCTCTTCCACTTATTTTCTCTTGAATTTTATCTTTTCCCCTGAAATTATTCCTCTGACTTACATGTTGTCCATCATTTCTATTGGAGTTGTTAACATGTTAGTTATAGTATTTCAAATTCCCTATCAATCCATTCCAAAATCTTTTTTTTAATTTTTTAATTTTTCCTCAAAAGTTGCATTTTAATACATGTTATCAAACATAACAGAAAAAAATAAATTTTCAGAAGCTGTACACACTGTTCACTGAAAACATTTGTTGAGGCAAACAGAAAAAAATTGTTACAATCATAATTTTTCTAATTTGCACAAAATTATAAGCAGATTAAATTCTTCATATGCACTTTCAATGAACAGTATATATATATATATATATATATATATATATATATATATATATATATATATATACAAAATCTTTGTACTAAGTTTAGTTTTCATAATTGAGGACATTTTACCTTTTTTTCTTTCCATTTCTATGCACTTTTATTTTAAACTACAAATGTCAGGTTAATTACTAGAAACTGAGTTAAAATTTTTTATGTTTGGAAATGTGTACAAACTCTGCTGTTCTTTTGATATAGGCCTTGAGTTGGTTTAGCTAGCAACAGGGCTGGGTTTGAGATTTTTTTGATGCCATTTTTTTGATGCATATCATGACATGGCTATGGTGCATGAAGTTGTCTAACATTTAGTGAGCCAAGGTCACGACTATCCAATAAGTTCAGAGTCCCTATCTCGGAGGAGTGGTTCTTCTTTGGATTCATTATTTTAGTCTGAGGGATAGAGGCTACAGTTTAGATTTTCTATTCCTGTATTCTTTCAAATTCTCTTTTTTGATGCCATGCCCATTTTATAATAGCACGATTCTCATTTGCATGCCTTAATTTGCTCCAATTTGGTTAGTTCTTGGTTTATCAGAACAAAATCTATTCAGTTTTAAATTTTAGAACTTCTTTTCCTACTGTGCCTTGAAGTGGGTGTCTTTGTTCATTGCCTTCCATCAGTATGTCACTGGTATTTATTTTTGAAGCTTGTTAGCTTAGTGGTAGAGGCAATGAGGAAGTATGTTCTCTGTTGTTCTGATTCAATCTCTACCAGAGAAGAATTCTTTCTCAGGATCCTAGGGGTGTGGCTTTCTCAGTTCCTTTCCTCTGTCAGTTGTGGGTCCAGTTCATAATCTTCCTCTTCTCCTTTTATCTCCTCTGTCTTTTGCTTGCAGACATAATGGTTTTTCAGCAGTCTTCTAAAAGTAGCAGAACAAGCTCTCCTTTCCATCACAGTCTAAGGCTTTTGTTCCAGAGTGGTGAAAAGGGAGAAGAATCCAGGCAGAAATTCTTGCCTTCTGCATGGCTGCAATTACTTCCTCTTCCTCTGCAACAGAAAAGATATAATTTTAGAATCTTCACAAGTTTTGTTTCTGCCTGTGGACTCTGTGTTGAAAGTATATGAGAAAATGTAGACCCCCAAATTTTTGGTTCTTAAGAGAGTTTCATGCTGTCCAGTCAATTCATACTTGTCTTCACCAAACTGTCACCTCTTCTGGCTGAACTTTTTAGCAGGATCTACTGTTTCCACTCAGCATGAGAACAGGCTGACATCAGGATTGATCATCCTGGCAGGTACATTCTTTTTAGAATGGAACAGTTGTTTGCTCTCCAACTTTGTCTTTCCAAAAGGGTTCTCAAAAAAAAAAAAAAAAAAGAATTCAAAGTTAATCTGGCTCTTTTTCCTTAAAGATTACAATGACTTTTCTTCAGTCTTTAAAACATCATCCAAAACTACACAATTCCATATGACATATTTTAAAATAAACACTAATTGTATATATATATCAACATGAATAGATCAATCTCTAAATATTAAATAAAAATTCAATTTTCTAAATGGCATGGAGTATGATAGAAATTATACCATTTAAGACATACACAGCAATATAACTTAGTGTTTATGTGTATATTCATATTTTGAAAGTATAAAAATAGATTGGAAGGGTATACAGAGAATTTATAATAGTGATTACTCCTGAGTAAAAGGTAATAAAGTAATTTCAACTTTATCTGCAATGTTCTATATCTTTTATTAAAAAAATTACTTTAATGTCCAACCAGCACATCAAATGAAGTATCCCCAAGGCCCAAAGCATTATTTATTCCTTATGATATGCCACTATGAGCTCAATTAGTCACTCAGCTATGACACTGTTCTGTAGGCAGACTAGAGACATTTCTTTAGTACTCCATACTGTTGAAACTAGTCCAAATTCACACATTATACACCATATGTGAATATCACATTTTGCTTCACAGATTTTTCCCCCACAAGTGGTTAAATGTCATGAGTGCATTTTTCCCACTTTGAAGCCCACTTGAGTTCTCTGGAGCTGAAGACTCTAAGCCTCCCAAGAAGGTTCAACATGCATGCTCCCTCTTTTTCTAGAGCTACCTCTTTCTTCTAAGCCTCTTACAATTTCTCTCTTTGTAACCACTTCCAGCCTCTGAACATGTTCCTTCTTTCTTTAGTCATTTGGAGATGCTTTCACATTTTCACTTTCTGTGAGTCTTCGAAACTTTATGTTCTCTTTCCCTGAGAAAAGCTTCGGCCCCTGGTTGAGTTAGGATAAATGATAGAAAGGCCCTTCATCATTTGTTTTATCCACACAAGTTAGAAAGGCCTTTTGTGTGAGGTCAATGTTAAATGTCAGATATATTTCAAAGAAATAGGATTAATTTCTTGTTGAAAACACACATTGTGCTTTTGCAAGAAATTCTTAGTTCTATTCTTCATTTTGATTTCCTATTACAATTTTGAGTTTCTCCACCTTTCAACATGGGTTTCACTGCATAAACTTCTTCCATTAATGTAATGAGGAGGAGTACCATGCTCAATATATACTTACAGAAAAAAAAGGATATACATATTAGATTCTTAGAAAATTTTAGAAGATAGAGTTAGAAGCATGTTGCAAAGAATATATTTATGAGTAAATAGTCAAAATATTACCTCTTTTGTCCATAACAAGTTCTATATAGGATAAGAGGGTTGCATGTGAACAAGCAAAGCTCTTAGCAAGACTTCAAAACTCTAAATGAAATGCTAAAGTGACAGTGAACCATTTTGGGATACACAAAGGAAAAACATGAGATTTTGGCTGTCATTATCTTGAATTACTCTTTTTCAGCAGTATACAAAGATATTTAGGAAGTAGTTGATGATTAGGAAAGAGTAGATAATTATTAGTAAGAAGTTTTAAGAATTCCATAAAATCATTGTATTATTTATCTAAAGTTGGAATGGCATAACTAGAATAGAAGAACCCTAAGTGCTGAAATTTAATAAATAGTAGTTTGTTTTATCCATACAAGTTAGACAAGTTTTAATTTTAATTTATACTGAAAACTCACCCTTAAAGTTATGGAAAAATAATGTATAGTTTTAGCTAAAATAAATTAACCCAATTAGTATATTTTAAAGTACTTTGAATTTTTTTTTTTTTTTGGTACTAGGAGTACTCAGTCACTGAGCCACATCCCCAGCCCTATTTTGTGTTTTATGCAGAGACAGGGTCTCACTGAGTTGCTTAGTGTCTCGCTGTTGCTGAGGCTGGCTTTGAACTCGCGATTCTCCTGTCTCAGCCTCCCAAAGTGCTGGAATTACAGGTGTGCACCACCACACCAGCCTACTTTGAATATTTTTGCAAGAACTTATTAATTTAAGCAACTGTGATAATAACTGTGCTTTTTGGCAAGTTCAAAGCCAGCCTCAGCAATGGTGAGGCACTAAGCAACTCAGTGAGACCCTGTCTCTACATAAAACACAAAATAGGGCTGGGGATGTGGCTCAGTGGTCAAGTGCCCCTGAGTTCAATCTCCAGTACCAAAAAAAAAAAAAAGAAAAAAGAAACAAAATAAATGCATTAGATATTGAAAAAAAAGACCAACTCAACTGAGAAGAGCCAAGCAAATTTGGATTAGCTTCTAGAATAAAATAAATACATAAATAAATAAATACATATATACATAAATAAAACCAAAGAGGTAAAGTGGATCATTAATATCAAAGAAGACTTTTCCATTATATCTTCTGTTGTCCTTTCTGATCCAGGAGTATATGAGGTCATATAAGGATTCAGATGTCTACTTGTATACTGTTTAACTACCTAGTTTTACTTAGAACTTAATCTTTTTTATCACCACTATTCTCTCCCTAAAAAATTAGTAGAAATTAAAGTACAAAAAGAAAATGACATGAAAACCCCTGCTCAAATCCACTGGCTCACCTTGCAAATGCCATTGCTGAGGCATCCCTATCCAGGCCCCCACACTCCCTCTTCTTCCATGCTGGCAACCATTATGGCCCTGTGCTGATAAGCAGTGGATTACATACTGAAATGGGTGATGCCTCACTCCTCAGATAAATATTGAGTAGTCAATAATAGGAAACAGGCATTACAAAACAACCGCATTTGATCTTACCTCTTCCCCACAAGTCTGTCCTGCACTTTGCCTCAAGAAATCCAGTCCCACATTTGGCCTGTACTTTCTGTCTTGTATAGGCTAGAGCTGAAATTGACAAGTCTCTGTGCATAGTCCTGCTGTAAGGGCTGAGCACTTATCTACAGCCAAGTCATTAACATGTGTCATGGATTTTATTTTTCTGGAAAGCAGAGAATAAAATGCAATTTGAGAATCATTTTGTAGTCATCCTGAAGCCCACACTATAATCCAAGAGGAAATACACAGGCATAGGAGGGACAAATAGAGGAAAAAGCAACAAGACAAACTATTGCTCTTTAAGTGTGAGGAATTGACAACAAAGAACCCAGTGTGTTCAGCCAATTCATTTCATTGTCTATAGTATAATGGGAATATTGCCAACTAGCCTTAATAGAATGGATGTACATTCTCTAGCTAACAAATAAGTCAAAAGTAAGAATATTCCATGATCAGCCTAAGGGTATTACTGTTGAAGGGTAAAAAGAGAAGATAATTTAAGGCCAATTAACATTTTCATTTTTATTTCAGTTAGTCAGGTATGAGTAAGGAAATACTCTATTCTTTTACATTATGATTATGTTTGTAGGAGATAAGATAATAGATAACAGTTCTCATGACTTCAACAGCACTTGTTACTTGGATTTGTTGCCTTAGTAGTTTAAAAGTTTTTGTATTAAAATCCAACTCAGAACTTTCACTTCCAATCAAGATGGAGTAATAGCAACATCCACATAAAATTAAACAAAACAAAACAAAACAATACAAAACAAAAAATGCTTAAAGGAGGTCTGAGATGTGGCTCAATGGTAGAACACTGGCTTGGTATGAGTAAGGCCCTGGGTTTAATCCCTAATACTGCAAAAATGAAAAAAAAAACTCAATATATTTGATATCAGGCAATGAAGAAAACATATGTTGAGGGGACATACTTGGGGATTCAGAAAAGATAACATACCTAGAATTCGAAGGGCATATAACCTGAGAGGGAAGAGCTGCATTGAGGGAGAACTTTGAAAATCTGAAGAGAATTCTGCTAGAGTATTCAACCAAGTATCAGTCTAAGAATATGGGTAAGGAGGATATATGAAGCAAGATAAAGAGTCACAGAAGAGATGAGAGAAAGAAAAGAACCAACAATGCAGACACAGGCTGGGCAACGTCACTGTCCTCTTCAGCCAGGGTGGTAAAATTCATAATTCACAGAATATCTGACAGTACTAAGGGGGAAAAAATCGACCTTTATGAAATGTGCTCATCTTGCTTAAGAAATATAGCCCAACTGACCAAACTCTTCAAATAATTATATTACCAACCCTCAAAATAATAATTATAAAAATACAAAATTATTCATGGCCCAACAGGGTAAAATTTATTATTTCTCATGCTGAATAAAAACTTTTGGACTTCTGAGAAAATACAAAAATATAATCCATCATAACTAAGTTACAAATTCAACAGGTAATAGAATTAGTAGATAAGGATATTAGTTATTTATGATGATATTCTGTCTGCTCAACAAGCTGGAGGAAAGATCGAACATGTTATACATACATGAAAAAAGAAAAAAGAAAAGAAAAAAGAAAAAATTTACAACTAGAGATGAAAATTACAATTTTTGAGATTAAATAAGAATATATGGTGGGTGGGATTACCCAGCACATTAGAGAAGGCAAAATAAAAAAAACATGGCTAGTTTGAAGATTCAGCAAAAGAAACTATCCAAAATAAAATAAAGAAATAAAAATAATTGAATCTGAGTGTGGTGGTGCATGCCTGTAATCCCAGTGGCTCAGGAGGCTGAGGCAGGAGGATCAAGAGTTCAAAGCCAACCTCAGCAAAAGCGAGGCACTAAGCAAGTCAGTGAGACACCTTCTCTAAATAAAATACAAAACAGGGCTGGGAATGTGTCTCAATCATAGAGTGCCCCTGAGTTCAATTTCTGGTAAAAAAAAAAGTTTTGTGATACGTAACTAAAGAAATAGAATAATTTTATAGCAGTAAATGGCTGTATTAGGAAAACTGAAACAAACAGCATCTACTTTAATCTCACAAAGATAAAACCAAAAATATCACAAACAATAGGAAAAAAGGAAGTAATAAAGATCACAATGAAAATTAATAAGAATGAAAAGTAAAAAAAATTGAGAAAATCAGTAGAACTAATTGATTAATTGATAAAATCATTACCAGACTGTGAAAAAGCAGAAAAAAGTCAAAAATTATAATACCAAATATGAGAGAATATTACTGTTGATGATATTTTAAAAAACTAGATAATTTTGTGAATATCTTTATACTAATAAATTCACTATTTTTCAAGAAATGAATAAATTCTTTGATCAGTGAAAACTGTCAAAACACATTTAAGAAGAAAAATATTGTATCTCTTAAATCATGATTAAAAACTTAACTTTTTCACAAAGAAAATAACAGGTCCAGGTGTTTTTCCTCAAAATTGTATCAAACATAAGAATCAAAATAAACATCTCACAAAATGCCTTTCTGAAAATTCAAGAAGAGAAAATATTACCAAAGTCATTCTAAGGAATCAGATTACCCTGATACAAAAACAAAAACATTATGGGGAAAAAAACTATAGACCAATGTATCTCAGGAAAATTGATGTAATTATTCTTATCAAAATATTTGCAAACCTAACACAACAGAAATTAATGGGATAATACATCACAAAGAATTGGGATTTATACAGAAGTGCAAGCCTGGTTTATCATCTGAACACAAACCAATGTGATTTACTATTAGTACATTAAAAAAGAAAAAAATGTGTTAATTTCTATAGATGCATGCTTTTTTATCAGTTTAACCATTTATGATAAAAATTATCAGCAAACTAACAATAGATTGAAACTTCCTCAACTTGATAAATGGTTTCACATAAAAAGGTACACCATCATATTTAATAGTTAAAGATCAAATACTAACTTCTCTAAAATCAGGAACAAGGTAACGATGCCTACTCTTAACATTTTTATGCTGTATCATATTGGAAGTACTTGCTAGTGAAGTAAGATACAAATGCGTATGACAGTCATCAAGTTTTTTTTGTAGATACAATAGGATTTTTATATATAGATGATTATATAATTTACAAATAAAGGAGTTTAAAATATCCCTTTTTTATTTAAAAACTATGTGATTTAATAAGTTAGATTAATAAGTTTTCAGGATTCTGGTACAATAAATACAAATAAAAATCAATTATTTTTTATATACTACAATAAACATTCTAAAATCAAAATGTTAAATAATACCATTTACAATAGCATAAAGATAGAAAATATTCAATGATGAATCTTATAAAGGATGCTTAAGGCCTGTAAGCTGACAACTGAACTAGTACTGAACCAACTCGAAATGATCTAAATTAAAAGTGACATATATCATATTCATTCTTTGAAAGATTCAATATTATTAAGATGTTAATACTCCAGACACTTTTCTATAGAATCAGTTCAATCCCCAGTAAATTTCCAGGAGGACTTTTGGTAGACATTTCCAAACCGATTCTAAAATTTACTATGAAAATGGAAAGGTTTTAATAACTGATAACAACATTAAAAAATATCAAAAAAGACACTTAAGCTCTGAGAATTTAAAACCCTGTGATTGTAAGATAAGGAAAGGAAGATGGTATAGTGTTAACATCAAAACTGACAAATAGATAAATAAAATAGAACAGATCTCAGAATTGCACCCACAGATATATGGTCAATTGATTTGCAAAATAATGTGATTGGTTTAATAAAGAAAGGATAGCCATTTTCACCAAATGATACTGAGATATTTGAATGTGTATATGCAAAATAATAATAATAAGACAAAAGACTGACCCAAGCCACAAAAGAGTATGTCCTTTATCATTTTGTCTATATAAAATATTAGAAAAATTAAACTAATTTATACAAAAACAACTCAGAAGCTGGTAGAGAGGGTAGAGAGGGGACAGGATCAGTTTTGGGTTAGAAAGATGACAAAGGAAATGTATGTCTTTACATTTGAAAAAGTAAAATAAATAGTTATATTCCCAGAATGATATAAAATGGTTAGCTTAATAAACGAAAATGAGTGAACAAACTTTTGAAAAAATTAAAAATCTTAGTCTAAACTATTCTTTTTTTTTTTATTCTTTTTTTTAAACAACCTTTATTTTATTTATTTATGTATGTATTTTGTATGTGGTGCTGAGGATCGAACCCAGTGCCTCACACATGCAAGGTAAGCGCTCTACCACTGAGCCACGACCCCAGCCCTAAACTATTCTTTAATCCTAAAACTCAG
This sequence comes from Xerus rutilus, assembly GCA_028644305.1. NCBI lineage: Eukaryota > Metazoa > Chordata > Mammalia > Rodentia > Sciuridae > Xerus > Xerus rutilus. Next base: position 29,052,422 of record CM053412.1, read on the forward strand.
GTACTGTTGATTGCTAGTAAATTTTAAGTAACAATTTGTCTCTTGTTTGAAGTAGCTTTTTTGTTGCTATGACCAAAAGACCTGACAAGAACAATTTTAGACGAGCAAAATTTTATTTTGGAGCTCAAGGTTTCAGAGATCTCCATCCACAGACAGCCGACTCCATTCCTTGGGGGCCTGAGGTGAGACAGAACATTAGGCCTCAAGTGTGCAGCAGAGGATAGCAGCTGGAAATAAGGACCAGAAAGGGGAGAGAGAGAGAAAGGGGTGGAGGATGAGAAAGAAAGAAGGAGAAAGGCAGCTCCACTCTCCAGGGACTAAGTATAACCTAAAGGCACATACTTAGTGACTCCCTTCTTCCAGCCACATTTTACCTGCCTATAGTTACCACTCAGTTAATCCCCACCAGGGGATTAATGCACTGATTAAGTTAAGATTCTTATAACTCAATAATTTCTATCTAAACCTTCTTGCATCGTCTCATACATGAGCTTTTGGAGGATACTTTATATCTAAATCAAAACATCTTTCATGTATGTTATTCTAGGAAATAAAGAATAAAAGCTGCTCGTCTCATTTGTGTAGCCAATATGATTCTGAACCACAATAAGTAGATAAATTCAGTGTAACAAAATAATAACCCACGCTCACCTTACTATGAAGGAAATGGAAATTATACTAAATAAAATAATTCAACAGGATTTTAAAATTATATTACATAATCAAAATTGGTTTATATAAAAATATAAGGAAAATCGCAGTAGATAAAATATGTCAGTATAATCTGCCTAAATAATAACATAAAATATTTAAAAGTCTTATTATCATCTTGATAAATGCTATAAAAAGCTTTTAATATAATTCAGTGTATCTCAGTGGTAATAAGCTTTTCCAGGCAGGAAATCTTGGTCTCAAAACATTCTATAAACAAAGGTATTGGGAATTCTTGGAGAAAAAGTGGGTGCTAAAGTTGGTAAAGAGAAATTAGGAGATGGACTAGGAATAGCTCACAGAACCAGAAAGGAGGAAGCACTAAACATAATAACCAAGTAAAAGGATGAGACATCAAATGGACACATAAGTCAGCCCAAAAGAACTCCAATAGCTAAAGTTAAAACAGTTTGAAGTAACAACCACTATAAAAAATTGTTTTGTTATAACTCAAACCATGAAATAATTATACAGGAAACCATGTTGATATAATTAAATGATAGAATAAATAGAGAAGAGACAAGTTTCTCTTACAATAAAATTTCAAACTCTATGTACATACTGTCTTCAGATGCGGTACTCAGTCCTTCCTAAACCCCGTGAGTGTGGGATGGTCTATAGTGTCTTTCTTCCAGACAGAAGAGTATAAAACAGAGTGGAGGAGAGGGAAGAATTTACCTTCCAGTGGAGAAAACTGGCAACAGAACCCTCATCAAGTGATGAAGTCAACATCACTAGTGATGGAACCTGGTTAGTACATGCTTCCTGATGTGATGTGATGGAATGGGAAGCACCACTCTCCTCTTCTGTATGCCTTCCCCAAATCCATAACCCAGTCTACCATGAGAAAATAAATCAGAAAGACTCAAATTAAGAAAAACCATCAAGATCATGAAAAACAAGGAATGACTGAAAAAACTTTCATCAATTGGAGGAGACTTGGGAGGCACGGTAGCTAAACGCACTGTAGCATCCTGGGCTGGATCTCAACAGAGATAGGACATTATTGGAAAAATGGTGACACTTGAATAAAAGCTAGAATTTAGTTAATAACAATGACATAGTTTTGGCAAACATACCACAGTTATTAAAATGAAAAAAATTAGAGGGGTATTTGGAAACACTGTACTGTCTTTGCACTTTTTCTGTGGACCTAAAATTATTCTAAATGAGTATTTTATTCAAAAATAAAAAGGAAGAAATAATATCCTTGAGCTGTACTCTTGTGAATTGTGTATTTTTCTAAATTTGTTATATTTCAACTAAATGTTTGCTTAAAAAATTCAACATCTATGTTTGATTTAAAAGTAGTTTTCTGCAAACAAGGAGTACAAATGAATGGCTTAATTTGGCAAGGGTTCCATACTATAAATTAATTTAAAAATATTGAAAAAATATTAGATAAATTCTATTAAGGTTAGGAGCAATACACAGATGATGCTATTACCAGTGTTTACACAATAAAATATAGTTATGTACCAGCTTCTGCTATGGACTAGCCAGAAATCATTATACAAACAAATGTATTTTTCATGATAGCATCGTGATCTATCAAATATTCATAATTTATCCTAATAAAAATATGTAATAATTCCTATGAAAAAGAATTTAATTTCCCAGTAAAAAACAGACTTGAAAAAGCTTAATTTTATGCTTTTGGAGGAGATGCTAGTGTTGACATATTGTCTATATGTTAAAAGCAAATTGAAACAAAAGTTTCAATTGGATTCTGTAGGATGGAGCTTGGTAAACCATTCCAAAATTCATATAGAAGAATAAAGTTGCCCTTGAAACACAGATCCAATTGAGATGGGGAGAATGTCTTTCAGAATGATGACAAACCACAGTAACATGGCAGCACAATATGGCATGAAATTTACACAAAAGAGATAAATAGACCATTTGGGAACTGGAGTAGAGTTCAGATACAGACCACTTACATATAGTGACTTTGAGAATTTAATATACAATAAAACCAATACTTAAATCAGTGGAAAAAAATAAAGTATATGCCTCATTATATATAGATAAAAAATTTAGATGATGAATAAACACCATTTACAAATGTACCCCTGATGGATTAAATACCTACATACAAAAAGCAGAATTAATAAAATTAAAGTATAAAATTAAATTATAAAAATAAATTAATAGCAGCAAGTATAAAAAACACATTTGCAATCTTATTGTGGAAAAAGATTAACATTTCATAAATTATAAAATTAAAATTTTGAATTTCTATTTATTGGAAAATATCACAGACATTTTAAAAACATAATAATTCAGGAGAAGATAATATAGGTTTATACAGTGGACAAGGAGCTAATATCTTGAATATAAAGAATTTCCTGAAAATAAACATGATGAAGGCAATAGCCACAGAATAAAATGTATACAGGACAACTTCAGTGTGAAAAGAAGGACCCCCAAAATTCACAGTATGCAAAGAAATACTCAAACTTGTTAGTAACTAGAGAGATACAATTAAAATGTCACTTGGCATCCAAGTAGAGATATTAGATTGAATACTGACAACTAAGGCCCTGGGTGAGATGACACCAGGGTGGGAGTGTGAGCAGGTGCAATTCTTATATCAGCATTCTTGCAGAAATGCACCAATTAACTATGCATTGCACGAGCTAGCAGTTTACCACTAAGATATGTATTCTCAGGAATCTTTACATATTTCAAAACGAGGTAAGCTGGGGCTGCTCACTCCAATATTGTTGTATATAGTACTGGGAGGCTGGAGAGTGTCCACGGTCCAGGTAGGGATGAGGAGGTCAGAAGTGGCTCATATACTCCAAGGAAGACTGCACAGCAGGGCACAATAGACTAGATGTTCACAAAGCAGAATGGATGCCTGGTTTCATAAGTAATAGATTGAGACCTCTAGCAGGGCATAATATACACAAATTTAAAACTTATATGTAAGCATACTCATTTTGGAAGAAAATTTACCACCGAAAAATGTACTTTAGCCATTGCAGTTGTCGATGCAGAAAAGAATGGGAGGAAAGAATGGAAATAACAGGGAAAAGAAAATTTAAAAATACAAATCTGAGGTAGGAAAAGATCAGCAAAAGAACAGCTTCCTTTAAGAGGTGGAGATGATGGCAATCAAAGCTTCCCAATTGCATTACGATAGCTAACAATGTTGGTGTTATTTTGACCCCCATGGAACTGTGTGATGGTTAATGAGATATCATGCAAGGCATTTACTGACTTCATCCTTAAATCCTTGAAAACCCCTGACTCACTCCAGGAGTCATGATGCAACTCCTCATTAAGCAGTTTAAGAAAGAAAGAACTTTTAATTAGGTGGTTTGATAAAAATTCGAACTCATAATGGATTATGTAAGCTTCCTGCTCTGCAATAATTTCTACTACTAAGTGAATCCACTGAGATTAGATCTCTCTTGATAGCCTAATAAATAAATGCATGTATCAGAGAAGCTGTGTGGAAGCATTCTTCCTTTTATCCACTCTTCTAATTCATTTACCCAAATGTGACAACGATATGAACAGCTTTCCAAAAGCTTGACAAGGACTGATTTATCTCCCTTTGATACTGTTTTATGAACATAACAGGTATTTCCCGATTTTTCCATTTGTGAAAGTCTAAAATTACTAATTAGATTTTCTTTTTTGGTCGAAACCCCTAGAATTATCTTTCATATAATATTTATTATATTTTGTGAAAATGATGAATTCTTATTATAGAGAATTGGGTTTATATGTATTAAAGGCATAAATTGTACAATCATAAAGGAGAGCAGGCAAAATGTTCCTTTTATTTTTCTATAATTTATCTGATCTTGTTCTTCGGTAGGCAACACAATCCATCCCATTCCAGGGTTCTTATTCTGGTCCAGAAATTTTGTATTCAACAAAACTCAGCTACTATCCCAATTATTGACAAATTCAAAGCTTAATCACTTTGGTATAAATACTCTTTCAGAATTTCTCCTGTCTCACTTCTTATCCCAAATCTTTAATGTTCTCTTTTGCTCCACTTTCCACAGTGGTGTTAACTTGAATCCCCAAAAAAAGGTCATTTTCTTCCAGGGCAGGTGTCCTATACATATCTTTCTTGTCCAAACTACTATAACTCTGTGCCATGCCTTTGGTTGCTTTTACTGCAGCACACATAAATGTGTGAATTCTATAATTGTATAATCTTTTAATAAGTAATGTTTAAATTTCTTCTCATTATTTCTTTTCCTAGCTATCTGTACCCATTTATTCTCACATGAGCTTTATAATCACCTTGTCAACTTCCAAAATTATACTTTTTGATTTTGACTGAAATTGCATTACACTTTTAAATTCATTAAGGAGAATTGACATCATTGCAATATTGTGCTTTAAATTAATTTAGGACATATTTATATCTCTCATTCCACTTTAATTTTTTTCAGATATTTTCTCTCTAATTTCTTGTTACTTTTTTCCTTAGTTAGAGTTTCAGAACACAGATACAAATATAACTTTCTAATATTTTCTGATTGGTTATTCCTAATTCATACAAATGCAATTAATTTTATATATTTTCTGCCTTCTTACATCAATTTAATAGTTTAATAGATTATTTGAACTTATTGAAAGGTAATTATATCATTCAAAATGTGTCAACTTTTTCTTCTCATATTCTTATTATATTTGTTAGAATTTCAAAAAATAAAAGTACTAGTTTATAAATATCCTAATCCTAAACATTAATGTCATTGGCTCTAGAGATTTATAATTGCATGTAATATTGGCTGTTAGGTTTAAGTGGTGGTTATGAATCATATTGCAGAATCACCAGGGGTATCTGATTCAAATTTCCCCAAAGCCTTGGGTGTCATTAGAAGGCTCAATGGATATTTGTTATGGAAAGTAAATTCAGGAGATGGGAAACACATACTGCTTTTGTTAGAGGGGAAACTGATCAAATCTGTGCTTCATCATTTTCAAGGTTTTTAATTAACAACCAAGAGAGGATGTTTGTGTTGGTTACTAACTACAGTTTGCTAGATAAACAAGACCCACTAAACCTATGCAAACTACTCATTGGTGGTGAAAAAATAATCATAAATGTTTATTAAAAACTGACTACAGATCAGACTTTATGGTAAACAAAAGAGCTGTTTTCAAGTATTTCAAAGATGAGTATTAACATTTGCTTTTTTCTTATTAATCTAGGAAGATACAAGATAACTAGAAGTTTAGGTAACTGGACTAAAAGCTACAGTTTTTAGTGTAAAATAAGATTCCTGCCATTGTACCACATTTGATTTATATGATAACAAAATGCAAACACTAATATGAACCTATCTAGGAGAAGAAAAATTTCAGCAGAGAAATTTCATGATTAAAAGTGATTTCAGCCATAGATACCAGTGGATCAAAATAAAGGCTATATTTCTTCTTTTTTAAAACAGTGTAACTATAGAATCCTATTCACATGCATTTAGATAAAGAAAAGAAGATTATATATAAGTAGTCTATGTGGCATTTGTAAAATCTGATAAACTCATCCTGATGAGAACCATAAAGCTCTGTAACCTTACTGCCCTTTCCTTATAAATTTCTAAAACACCTTTAGGCTGATTTTCAAATTCTGTTATGCTAAGTTGTGAACTTTCTGTAATTGTTTTGTAAGTTCAAGATATTAACTGCTTCAAATCTAAATGTAGGAAGGAAAATACATGAATTCCTCCCCACATATACATACATATGTGCATGTGTGTGTGTGTGTGTTCATGTGTGATGAGCTATATGTTGTCTTCATTCACCATCAGTTTCTAATTATTTAGTATCCATTTTATGTCTAAATAAAATCCTAGAGAATCCCTATGCTGTGCAAATTGTTCTTGTCTCTTCTGTGTGTAAGGATAAAATGAAAACAGTGATAATAGAAATGTGTGCTAGAATTTATGCTGCATGTGTACAATAAAACATGATATCTAGGGATAGGCTTAAATTCTCTCAATTTCCTTTGCTGGTAGTGGAGCATCTAGATGAACAATTTATTAACAATTTGACTTTTCTTTAAAAACTATGTCAACCCCAGTAGTCACTGAGTTCCTTGTTATCAGAGATATTCGAGCCCAGCCATAACAACACATTTGGGGACAGTTATATAGGATTCCGTCCCTCAGTGGAGGACGGGACTAGATGATCCAAGGTCTCTTCTGACACTCATCTACAATTATACAAAATCATACATGAATCGCTTCTCCTTTTTGCTTTGATAATAATTTCAATTATATTCAAACCTTAAGGCTTGTGCACTAGGAACCAACACCCTTATCAAAATTCAAGGGTTTTCTCTACTCTTTTAATCCCTTTGGCTAACATAACTTCCTGTTTTGAAGAAGAGGGGAAAAAAACCCAAAGGTATCATACACATCAAAAAGCTCTTGAAATATAACATTTTGATGAGTTAAGAAGTAAAGCAGTAAGAAATAAGTATGGATTAAATGTCTCTTAAAAAAATGGGTGTTAAAAATTGATGGAACAGCACCTGGCAAACCACACTGAGGGATTTTGCCAAGCCCCGGTATTTGAAATATTCTTTGTTACACTTGACAAAGTCAACCCCGCTGAGTGTCTCAAAAGATATTGCCACTATAGGTTGGCAACGCAACCCATAAATACACAGTCCAAGTTTTCAAACAGTTTCCTCAGTTTAGGAACAAAATACAGTCCAGTTCCATCCAAGTGAATGAGGGTTCTCTGGACATCTTCCAATTGGGTGAAATAAATTTGAAAAAAAAAACCAGCCATTGAAAAGAGCATCCCTGATATAATTATCGTCCTTTTAGTCAATGAAAAACGCATTGTTCAATTTTATATAGTGCATTGTTGTGTGCATTTTGGTTTGGTTTTTGTTGTTATTTTTCCCAAGGAAAGATATTTGATTGTATATATTGCTCTTTCTAAAATCACAGCATTACTTTTATCACCACTATCTTACTCCATTCTTTGCTAATTATCTCCTTTCCTTTCTCCTTTCTAGCATGTTTTATGCTCTTCTTTCCCCCACCAGCTGACCCCTCTTCTCTAGTACACATTACCTAAGCCAAAAAGTATGTCTATTTTTCCTTTAATCTTTGTTTCTTTTCTGTTGCCTATACCACAGTCATAATATCAGGATCCTCAGCAGCTCTGTCATACTGAGAGGTGGTAGTAAGGACAGAAACCAAGTACCAAGGATGGCAGAGAGGAGGTTCTACTTACTGGTGACCATGTGGCCATTTTACCAGCTCTGGGCTGACCCTGCTGAACTCATCATTGGTAAGAAACAAATACCTTTTTATTTAAACTGCCCTTAATTTGAGTATTTGGTTATATATGCCCCAATTCCCTTCTATTTGACTTACCACTGGGGCAGAAAATAAGCCCTACTGACCATCAAGTTCAAATCAAATGATGTCTTCTTTGGAAAACATTAATTGATCCCAGAAAATAGAGAGCATTCTCCTTTCTCTGTTCGCCAATATTGTTTCTATGACAATATTTTCAGCAGTACTGGAATTATGGGATTGTTTCTGTTTCTCATACTTAACTGTGTAGGATTGGTGTACCAAGGGAACAAACAAAGTGCTGGAAGGCCTAAAATGCAGAAGGCGGTCAGCATATGCCTAATGAATTGATAAATCAAGAGATTCAAGATGATAGGCAAATGGTTCATAACCAGAAAACAGGCAGCCAGTGATATGGCTTGTAATTCTGGAAAGACTGTTGCAATGATTAGAATAAGGGTCTGAGAGGAAGAACAAGAATACCAACAGAGCTATCAAGGCAGCACCTGGGAGCAACAGAAAAACTGGGTCTTTTCAAGGTTCAGTAGACACAGTCACACGTGGCTATAGAGCACGTGAAATATAGCTAGTCTGAATCAAAATGTGCTGTAAGGGCAAAATAAGCAACTGATTTTGAAGATATAGTGCACAAAACAAGAATGTAACAATGTATAGATGATTTCCTATTGATTATGTTTTGAAATGATATCTCTGATTAAAATATACTCTTAAATAGATTTCACCTTTTTAAGATTTTTTAAATAATGTATCTACTAGGAAGTTTAAATTTGTGTGTATTGCTAAAGTTCTGCTTACTGGACAGTGCTGCTTTCCATTAAAAATCTGAAATTTTTACATTAAAGATATAAGAAATACCAAATAATTTTCTCAGCATTATGGTTTCTGCCTGCTCTAACCTCACTCATTTTGTGACAATGATGAATTGGTAACATTGGACTCTTTCCTTGAGCATTTCCTATAAGCCATTTGAAACCGACATTCTTTTTTATGCTTCTAAAATGTTGGAGTATTTCAGAAGTCTACTCTAACGTCTTCTAATTTTCATTTTACATACATGCTCCGTATAACCTCATATATTCTATGACACTAATTGCCATCCAGATCAGGATAGATGAATGCTACAAATGTGTTACCATTCCCAATTCTCTCTATATGAATCCCCAAATTAACACATTTTTCTTTTTGGTACCAAGGATTGAACTCAGGGGTACTCAACCACTGAGCCACATCCCCAGCCCTATTTTGTGTTTTATGTAGAGACAGCATCTCACTGAATTGCTTAGAACCTCACCATTGCTGAGGCTGGCTTTGAACTCACGATGCTCCTGTCTCAGCCTCCCAAAGTGCAGGGATTACAGGTGTGCGCCACTGTGCCTGGCTAATTAATACTTATTTTTGTCCCCTACTATGAATGAATGTTGTTTCAAAGTTCTTTTGCAACTCATCACTCCAAGAAAGTGCTACAATATTCAAGAGTTAAAACACAAGATAAAATCTTTTTTTTTTTTTTTGCCATTTTTGAGAAATCTATTGAATGCTCCTAAATCTGTATCTCTACCCTACATCTCCTTCCTGGCTTCCTAGACACAGAGCTAACTGCTTGGAAACCCAAAATTAAGACTTGAAATGGAATTCAGTCTCTCTCTTTTTACTCCTATGTCCACCAACAGGACAGTTCTCTGAGTGGCCTTGAACTGACCCAGTTCTGTCCTCTTTCTTGAAAACTTCAAGTTTTCAAGAATATTGAAACTTGAACTTGTAGAATTCAAGAATGTTCTGGGAATGCAAGTTCCTTAGATAGTTAGGAGCTTCCCACACAGCCCACACTGTTCTCCTTCTCTTCTAGAAACAATATGCCCTTCTACACTTAAATCCAGTGACTTACATCACCCAGGGTATAAAGCCCAGGTGTGGGAATGCTTTATGAGGCCTTTTAGCTGTAACATAGTGTGTTATGTGCAGAAAAAAATACCATCTGCTTTGGACTACTTTCCTGATCCTAAGGACTCACTGCAGTGTGCCCCAGGTTTGTTGTTTCTTGCTGCCTGTCTGCAAGCAATACATCAGCTTTATACAGCTCGTGAGCATGGGTTTTGTCTCACTGGACACTGACAAGTTGGAACCCAGTAAAGAGTGCATCTTCTCCAGACAACCATCCTTCCAGTTGCTCAAGAAACCTCTTAACATTAAATTTGACTCATCTTTCTCCCTCACCTTCAACTATAATTGATAATAAGCCTTTGAAAATTCCATCTTTGAAATATGTATTTGGTCATTTTATTATTCTTTCATTACTACTCTTTTGTTACTACCCTAATTTTGTGTTTGCCTGACTTGATTACTAAAGAGGATTACAGTTTTGTTCATTTCCAATTCCAATCTTTCTAAAAATAGTTTTGTTTTACTCTTTGCACTGTAAAAATCACCCCCAATGAATAAAGTTCAAATTCACAATACTGTTTTTAGGTCTGTTTATGATACTCATCTCTGTTCTTTTCCTCTGTTCTTCTGATCTTCTAATTCTATGCTCCAGCCAAACACTTCCAGTATTTCATGTATACTATTCCTTCTACATATTAACTCTCTCATCTTATTGATGCCCAGTTTATGTTTCATAGAACTCTTTGGGGATCTCTATGCTCTTCATGAATTCATTTAACAAAGCATTCTGAGCACATGTCATGTGTCTGCTCATCATGCTGGTGAACAAGAGTAAGAATAATACGCTTCCGGGGCTGGGATTGTAGCTCAGCAGTAGAGCGCTTGCCTCGCATGCGTGAGGCTCTGGGTTCGATCCTCAGCACCACATACAAAGCAATAAAATAAAGACATTATGTCCATCTACAGCTAAAAGAATATTTAAAAAAAAAAAGGAATAATACACTTCCTGTGCGCATACAACTATTAATCTACTTCTGCTGGAAAGAAGTACAGTAATCAGTTATTACACAAGTAATGATGTAAACGTGATAGTAAGTACTGGATAAAAATGTAATTTCTAAACACAGTATCAGAAATCTTTATATCTATACAACTTGAAACAAATGTTCTTTACTAGAAGGATAATAGAAACAACAACTCCTCCCCAACACACTACACACACACACACATACACAAACATAGAATCAAGATTCAGTTATTCTTTATCTTCATGCATGGGAATGCTGGCCAATGCTGAGTTCTTATAGTTAGAGGAGGCTCTGTGTGTGCATGCGTGTGTGTCTGTGTGGCCAGCATTGGGAGACATTCCCTTACCTGGAGATAAAGTATAACTGAATCCTGACTCCGTGTGTGTTTGTGTATGTGTGTGTGTGCACGCGTGGGTCTTTATAAAATGACCATTCATCTTGATCTATACAGCTCCAGGGAAAGGATAAAACAATTATTTCTAAGATATTGGGGACATTCATGGGAAGGAATGAAACTAGATTCCAACCTCTCTTCTTTTTTTAAACTTTATTTATTTTTTTATGTGGTGCTGTGAATTGAAACCAGTGCCTCACACATACTAGGCAAGCACTCTCCTGAGCCACAACCCCAGCCTCCAACCTCTCCTCTTTAGGACCTTAAATTCAAGAAACTGGTCAAAGTTTACTAGATGATTCTAGGTAATGTTCACCAGTAGAGGAAGATTGGAAAGGGGAATTTGTTGTTAGGGAACTGAACATAGGCTACTCACCTGGTTTCTAAACAAAGGCTAACAATTCCTGGGTCAGAACTAATTCTGATGGAACATATATATAAGGTGGAAGCTTCTGTGTGGCCAGTCCCACCATCATAAAAATTATGCTTTTGGGAACATGCATATCATATTTAAGCTTAAATATAGACTAAAATAAATCAAGACCAGAGAGACATAAACACAGCCTTTGTACAGGACACACATTTAACAGGGATACCAGCTAGCAAACCAAAATAGAAAGTGGGCCTACAAATATGAACATCCCAGTCATTCCTTCTTTTATGCCTGCCATCTGAAATTACTTTGTGAGCCTGGATAGCCTTTGAGGGAAATGGGCAGTTCAAAACCATGAGGTCTCAAGAGAAAGAGATGCATAAAAGATCATGTGAGAATAATAATTGTGATATGATGTTTTGTATCTCAAGGTATTGCAACATATTTAAACAATTGATTATGAATTGTGGAAATTTTAAAAAAGAAAGAATCATAGGTGAATACAAATTTTTCTCTAGGAAATAGCCTGAGTTGTGTTAGAGAGAGAGACTTGTCATGATAAGACCTGCTTGCAAAGTAATACATTTCTGTGTGTAAGTGCTTGGATTTCAGAGGCAGAAACATTTGGGAATACTCAATTGGGTGGGGGAGGCCTACTTATATAGCAACAAAGTAGGATGCTTTTCAATAGTCACGAAAATCAACTTTCATTCTAATAGGTGAGAGGCAAAACGGTGTAAAATAAATATGCAAGTAAATTTTTTTTTAACAAAAGACAAAAACAGAATTGAACCATAAAACTTGGACAACTTAAACATGAGAAGGGGTTTCTACTTTAATTTTTCCCTCTGTTCTCATTCTCAAAAGGAAGAGCTATGAAGATGCTTGTCCACACATCTCAGAAGTAATCAGAGAATGCAACTTTAGAGATGGATGGAGTTCAATGCAAACTCCCAATGATTAATTTTCAAGCCTCTTACTTAGAAATGGAGAGACTCAAACTCTGAAATAAAAAGTGGAAAAAGAGAACCAGAACCTAAATATGCTGTTTCTCAACAGAAAGACTGTATAAAGAATCCTTTTGAGGAGGTAGGGTATCTGGGAGAAAGGAAGACTTTGTGAACTATGAAAGGACAGAATGTGGATCTTTTCCTTCCTCTGGTGCCAGGCTTCATAAACTGTAATTGGGCCGATCTGGAGCAGCTCTCAATTTCTCCGTTGCTACCAAAGGCGAATAGGGCTCCTCCATTGACACTGATGATCAGAATACTAGCAGAGGGCAGCAAGAGACGTTTCTCTGCTGTCTCCCAAGACGAAACATAGCATGCTTTCCTGGGTACAAGGAAGAAAATCCAGCTCATTAAAAAAAGAAAGTTTTCTCTGACATTTTGCTCCGGTTTTTGCACGTTCCCTCTCTTGTCTTCATTTCTCTGCCTGACCCTCTCATCTCACCTTCGCCCAGAGGGTCAACATAACTTCATGGTTGACACTGATTTTTCTAACAGCAGCAATTTTAACCCAGTAAAAAGTATCCCCAAAGCACAAAAGGTATCAAATTAAAGTGCCTCTCCAACAACTTGATACTATGGCTAATTCACAAAGGCATAAAGTGAAGAATGTGTTGTGTTGTTCTTGGCTTTTTCATACAAGTGGATGTTCCTGTGCCCTTGTCTCACCCTTTGGCTTTTATGAATAATCACTTTTAAAGTGAGATGTTTCTGAATCAAGAATTTGTATCTATGCATTTGCTCCATAGTCTAATATCGGCCTTTATATTTTTGCCATATAATTTTCTTTGTTTGTAGGCACTATATAAGTTCAGATGCACTCAAGAGTCTAGTTCTCTGCTTTAATTTATTTAATATTCCTAAATGTATTATGGAAAGTTTCAAACATCACCAAAAGTGCATGCGATTGTACAATGAATCTCCATAAACCCTTCATCTGTGTTAAACTTTCATCAATTCCATATCCAATCCCCTTGTTTTTATCAGTAAATATTTCAATGTGTATTTAGAAAGTAAGGAAGCTCACAAAACATAAAATCATTGCACTTTTATGCTACCTGAAAACCTAACACTAAGTGCTTCCCGTAATTATATATTTCAGTTATCTTAAACAATTTTTAAAATTCTACTTATATTGTCACAATCCAGGAAAGGTCTTTTCACTGTGATTATTGGTATGTTGTAAATTCTTCTCAGTCTATATAGTTGATTCCTTCACTTTATTCCCCTATTGAAAACTATTTGTTTCTTTAAAAAAAAAATTCTTTGCTGTTAGAGTGTTCTGTAGTATGGATTTTTCTGATCACATTTTCGTAGAGTGATTGTATATTTTCTTCATTTTCTAAATTTGACTGTTTTATGATCAAGAAGTTTAATCAGATTTGAGTTTCATCCTTTTGACCATGAAGCATATTAAATGATGTCATGTACTTCCATCAGAAAGCATATTCTTTGCTATCTTTCTTTCTAATACTATTTTCTTCCCCTAAATTGAGTTTGTCCAAGACCTATATTTAGTTGACATTTTATTAATTAACAGTAAATTTTCTTATCACAAACCTTAACTTCTCATTTTACACAGTGACTAGCGTTACAACAGTTGTATTCTCCAACCACCAAAGAGATAAAAATGATGGAGAGAGAGGCAGAACCGATAAGAGAGATAATGGATTAAATGTCTTGAAGAAATTAATTGATATTTTGAATCCTACCTTTTAAAAGACAAACTTACACTGCAAAGGATATTAGCAACATAAGAAGTGTCATAGGTTAACATAGGAAGTACTCTGTGACCATCTCATTGATCTTATCATATTTCAGTTCATACTTCACTTGCACCCAGAGAAAAATGGATTTATGATAATTTTGGAGGTACAATTAATTGCCCAGTAGTATGTTATTTTGAAAATCTGGGAAAATAGGCACATATGCATGTGCATGAGTATAAGTTAATATGTGCTTTCTATTAAAGTATACATTTATAGTACACACACACACACACACACACACACACACACACACATATACCCCTTATATCCAGTAACCAAATGAAGACACAATGTCACCATAAACCCAAGTGCTTCTTTATGCCTCTTCCAGTAACTCTTTTTCTTTCAAGGTAGCTATTAGTCTTGTTTTGTTATTTATATAGATGGTATCATGTACTGTATTATTTTTGTGTATGGCTTAATTTACTCGATATTTTGTATGTAAAAATCATTTCTGATGTTACATATAGTTTTCTTTTGTAGCTGTATCTATGGTGTTCTGTTTTGCAATTACACCATATCCTGTTTTGTAATTCTTCTGTTGATGAATAATTGCCTTGTTTCTAGTTTTGACGATTATAAATAGTACTCTTAGAACCACTTTTTTATTTATTATTTGTCTGCCACATATTTAATGGTTTTGGAATATATACCTTGGACTGACATTTATGAAATAAGAAATATGCATACCTTTAGGTTTACTAGATATGGCCAAAGAGTTTTCCATGGTAGTGATACCAGCTTCCATACCCATTAGCAACAACGTATGAGAGTTCTAAGTTGATTTGCATCTTTGCCTATTGTTTGGTGATCCAGTCTTATGTTGTAAGCATTCTTTCAGATCTTTAGTGGCATTCCATTTGGTTTGTTTTTCTCTTCCTAGATGTCTAATAAAGTTAAACACATATGTTCATTTGCCATTTGACTGTCCTTTTATATGAATTGCCTTTTTAGTTATTTTGCCTCTTTTACTATGGGGTTGTCCTTTGTTTCTGTAGGAACTCTTAGCACTTTCTATTGATTTTTGGCATTACTTGAGGGTAAAGACATATAAAATAGTAGAAGAAAGAGTAAGAGTTCATTTCTAACTTTCCTCAGCATTTTCACTGTCAAGTTTATCTGGCAATTTGTTATTATTCTAAAACTGAAACATTGCTTTTCAGTGACAAAAAAGCTTTTACTGCATTCTATGCAACAATTAGAATTTATATTATATGGTTTTGTAGCTTGCAGTTTAATGATTCTTCTTCTTTTCTAGTCTCACACTCAATAGAAAATTGCTGTAGTTTTTGGCCCTGTCACTGTTTTTTTTCTTCTTCTATTTTTTTCTTTCTCTTTCTCTTTCTTTGTTTTCTTTTCTTTTCTTTTTTCATTTTACTCTTTTTGTTCATTTGGATCCTCAGAGTCTAAACATCATAGAGATCCTAGTTAGTTCTGATACATGGAATTAGTTATTGACTAAATCAGAATAATGAATCACATATAAATCACCAGAGTTTGCCTTAACTAAATTAACAAATTTACAGAACACTATGTTCTGATATATGAAAATAAGCCAGAGAAGAATCCAGAGGGGGGGAAAAAAGGAATTATAGCTACTGCAATCACAAAATAGTTGTGGGCCTGAACCATTTGTTTCACTTCCCTGGCCCATGGCCTTTGTATGAGCAACGAATAATAATTCTCTTCTTACATAGTTTCAGAATGAGATAATATAACATACAGAAAAATGTTTTAATGAAAGTGGCATTAAATTTTTAGGTGGCCTCATTAATCTGGCAAATAATTCATAGACTTACTAAACGCTGCAACTACAATGCACTTTAGCAGCAGTCTGTTTTAAAGGTGAGGAAATTAAAGTTTAAATTAAATTAGTCATGCAAGGTCTTATGCTTGTTAGTTTCTGAATTGTAAATCTTTCCTTTTCCACTTATATATTACAAATACTGAGTAGCAGCACATACCTACAACTTAACATCTCTCTTGAAACTATTTGTTACTACTTACTATAATTTGCATATAGAGACAGGAGAACAAGAGTCAAAGATTGTTAAATTGATGATGCTTCCATTGTGTAGGGATATAAGCCACTTAAACATAAACCAGAAATGTTACAGATGAAACAGTAATTTTATGTCTTCTTCCAGATCCAAGCAAGAGAGAGTTCTTTGGAGGGAAAATCTTTAAAAAGGAGATTTTTTTTTACTTGTTTTTGTGTCCAGAAGTTATTGACCTCTACAAGAGGTTTGAATTGTGCTAGATCTTAGAACTTCTTCAAGCTATTTCTTTTACTTAATGAGTGATAAAAGCAAAGAACTGAAAACTAAAGACATGTTAATGAATCATACACTTAGTGGGAGAGCTCCCCCCCAACACTTCAAGTTCCAGCCACTTATTTACTTTGTGAGAAAAAGACCTTGAGTTCCTGCTTGGGAGCATACAGTAGTAACATTGGTAGCTGTGAGATAGCACTACAGTCACCATGGTAAAACAGGGTCCTATCATCGTAGATATCACAAACTAACTGGACAGTTGCTTCAGCTGTTTGACACTTAGAAAACATGACATCAAAGTTACTGAAACCATGTGGCAATTAATCTAGGCCTAGTCACAAATAAATAAAAATAAAGCAAAATTTTGTCCTGTCTTTGGAGGTGGAGCACAAAAAAGGAGTGACAAATAACTGATACAAAGTTTAGCAAAGGAGGAATAACTCAGTGATTTGGGATGAATAATTGTCAAGTGGTAAAAATTTCATTGAATTGATGTGAATAAAAGTACAAAACAAGAATCATAGTTTTCCTGAAAGTTTAGAATAAATATTCTCAGAAATATGATGTCTAGTACTCAATAGGCTACTATAAAAATTAGACATGTGAAAATAAAGTAACAGTTACAGATTACTTTAATTACAGCAATAATTACTTTTATTATAGCAATAATGTTAAGAACAGTTGAGGAAGAATAGGTTTTATTTATTATAAAAAATTGTTTGTATGAATATTATGAGGTTCTGGAGAGCTTCTACCATCAGAATCATACAAAGACATGAAAATGACCCATGACTATCATGGAGGCTGAACAAGAAAAAGGAAAATACAAACAGCAATACAAATGTTTGTGTTCACACACTATGATCACCTAGCAAGGGAGTAGGATTACCTGGGAGCTGATCCTGTGATTCAAATGATCTCACTGACTGCACTGAAACTGTTTTGACATTATTTACATTGGGTTTGTTTACCTTTTTAGTAAATGACAGGTTGCTTCTGGTGTGTGTTTGTTTGTGATTTTTTTTGGTCCAGCTCCTTGAGTCCATGCTTTTGAATTAAAATGTCTCATTCAAATATTGATGAAGTTATCCCATATTGTTTTTTTCTGTGTTTGCCAAGATACAATTACATGAACAGTACTTTTAAAATGCATATCCAAAATGTTCAGCTGTCTTTAATACTGCAAAGTAGTTACCCCTCCTCAGCCTTCCTCCATAAAACACAGCTCTCAATGGGTGAGTCGAATCTTATATTAGTATATTACAATCATCTCTTAATGGGATATAAATCTTTTGGTTTTGAAATACCATTTTAAAGTTGTCATTAAAACATGATAGATTACCAGTTCTTAAGACATTTAATGACTCAGTGTGAAATTGACCCAGTTGTCGGGTTGATAAAGGAGCAACCTATTTATATCTCCTTAATGAACATTAAATGTCTTTCTGAAATGATGAAGTAAGGGATAGTAATACAAGAGGTCTGAAGATAGCAAAAGAAACTGGGCATTCCTGTAAGGATCACTTCCCCATCTGGGTCCTGACAGTATTGTGTGTGACCTGAGAGGCACCCAATACACTGGCCATCTCTGCAGGAAGATTTAGCGTATCCCAGAGAACAAACAAAATGTCTCAGATTCCAGTTAAGCAAACAAAATGTCTCAAATTTCAGTTAAGCTACACCAGTCTCCTATCCCTAGAATTTGGAACCTAAGAAATATTTTTGGACATTTCCTTACCCATATCCCACATGAACTGAGACATTAAATGCTATCCATGCTCCCTCCATGATATCACTCCTTCCCTCTCTTTAAATTACACTACCACAATGCAGGCATTGAGTTCTGGCCTATATTATCACAATCTTCTTTTCTAATCTGTCTCTTTTATGTTTCTCCAATATCCCATAAAATTTAAATAAAGAAAACTATTAATTCTAATGTGGGACACTGATCACATCAATCCTCCTGTAATGACTTTATATTAACTCTTCATTGTCTGAAGAGTCAATCTCCTTAAGCAACCACCTATACTTCTACAGCCTCATTTCTCTCCATCCTTACTCCAAGATCCAGATCAGCACATCCTACATTTTGGTGTTTTTATTCAAACTCATCTGAAGAATATGCAACATTCAACCATAACGGTGGCTCTCCAGGATTGTCATGCGCAACAGGAGAGACAGGCACATAGGATCAGATCACAGTTTCAAAGAGATGTAATCCCTTTTTCCATCTTGAAGTTTCCTTTTGGCCCTTCCTCCTATTCTTCCTTACTTCAGACTTTCTTTATTCCTGCAGCCAACAATGACCTTCCCTCTATTTCTCTCAATCTAAATAATACTATGTGCCACCAGATCTATGAAAACTTACAGGTATGTTGCATTTTGCATATTCTGTCTGTGCCTTTATTTTCTGTCAAATAGAAGAGGAAAATGAAGATGACACAATGATAGAATAACAAAGGTGTGTGCTGTATTTAGTAAGAGTTTCCAGAGAAACAGTACCAGAAGGATGTGATTATCCATCCCCATATATTCCCTCACGTATATAAGTGTGTGCATGCATGTTTTTGTTTATGTACATACTTTGCATATGGACACACACATATTTAACAGATAGGACAAAAACAAAAATAATAATAACATAGATTTATGGATCATGCTATTGTAGGGGCTGCTGTCCAAAATTTGTAGGGAAGATTGACAGGCTATAAACTTGGGCAGGAGAACATGCTGAAATCTTGAAGCAGAATATCTTTTTCTCAGAGAAATATAGTTTTGCCTTTTGGATATTCCCACTGACTGGATGAAGCCCATCTACGCTGTAAAGGATAATCTCCTCTACTTAGTCAACTGACTGAAGATTTTTAAGCACATCTACAAAAGTTACTTCATAACAGCATTTAGATAGTGTTTGAGTGGCTGGGTATTATAGTCAATGCAAGCTGAGACATAACACTAACCATCACGTGTCCCTCACTGATTACATAGAAGTGGGCCTCCTTAGTAACCTGGGCACCCACACAGAAATGTTATACAAGTAAGACCTTAAAGTTTAATGTTTAAGCGATTGAAATGTTGAGATTTGCTACCTCAACCAATTCCATCTCAAATAGTATGCAAAATATTGTTAGATAAGGATCTTTCCAGGCCTGCTTCAAAGAATAGATAAAAGTAGCTTGTAATTAAGCATTAAATGTTGATATGCTAGTAAATTTTACTCTTAGGTTGAAGTTGGTTTATTATCTTTAGCAAGTTAAATACTTGCTAAAATGCAGAGGATGCTTTAATTTGCCCAAGATGAACACATTTTTCATGGTACTCTTTAAAGGTGAACATCCACACGGCCTCATTTTGGATGATCATCTCTTTGAAATTAGTGGAGTGAATTTTACTGAGGTTTTAAAAATGTTGTGATTTCTGATTATATGTTTCTAGAAGGGACAGAGCTATTACCTTGGCTCTAAACTCTTGATGTAGTTCTCAAGCAGTTAAAGGGGCAAAGATGCAGTAGTCACACAGTTTTAGGATGTAAACTTCAAAATTGCAAAGGCAATGGCTTGCTTGATTTGGTTGATATTCAGCCAAAATCTATGAGCTCATATTCATCGGTATTAACTATATTTACTATTACCAGAATGAAATTCAAATCATTCAGTGTGTAGCCCTAATAATAATCCTATATGACTAGGGGCTGCTTCTTCAACATTATTTCCACCTAATTTATAATCAAGATGTTCAATTAATAATTTCAGCACTTTACGCAGTGTTAAGTCAGCTGAAAAATATGTGATTTTTCCACTTTTCATTTTTCACAATGCTGAGGAATGCATAATAACCTGACAAAATGGGGATGCCAGGAAAGCAATGATTTTTAACAGACTAATGGGAAAAGGAAAGGATTTTAAGAAAAAAAGTTGAAAAGTTGATTGAGTTCTGTAAAAATGCAAAGGTACAGAACTATTGAAAAAGTAAAGTGGCCATGACTATAACACTGTTCTAATTGTTAAAGATGGCTTTATGAAAGAGGATTGATCCCAAAATTGTAAAGATGATCATCTCTTTGCCTGCCTTCCCCATAGAACCTGCCAGAAATCTACCGAAATCCCTCCACTGGCTTAGCTTTGCCCAGGTTTATTCTGAATATTGTTATTTTATTCTCCATTCCCCTTCTCTGGTGTCATTTTCTGTGTTTTAAGCTAATTGACAAGTGTTTATCTAGGTTAATTCGGTTCCTTATCAATTTGACTAATAGTTTTATAAAAATGTTTTCCCTGATGTTAAGGAGATGAAAAGAAAAGGCATAACAAGTACTATAATAATAATTAGAATCACAGTGTTAGAGGCTTTCTATGCAGCATTTCATGCAGGCTCTTGTGAAGTTGATACAAACACCATTCTATGAAAGTGAAGGTTCATAAAAGTTACATTTAAGCTGTGTGTTTAACCTGAGTGGATGGGATGTCAGATTTTTAAAATAAACATGTCAGCTGTTCCTGGGAGCAGTGACTAGTTCAGTTTGACTGAAGTATGCAGACAATGGAGAAAGAAAAAGGTTTAAGAGACAAGTCCCCCAAAAGACCTGACAGCTATATATCACATATGCTATGAAAATAAGAATATACAAATAAGCATTTATCTGAAAAATACTAAACACATTGCTAATTAAAAAAAATATACTGAACACATTGTAGATTTTTCATCAATGTGAATCCTTTGAGCTCACATGATACATAACTGATACTTCAGCATTTAAGGCAGAGTAAAGGCAATAGGACTTATTCCAACATTCACTATTTATATTACATTGGGAACACTTTCCTGCTAAGCTAGTATGATTATTCAGAGATCTTCAGAGAATGGAACACTGCTGTAAGATGAAGTAGTGGTAGGGGACAGAGGGCACTGGAGTGGAAGTAGGGCACCTGGAGTGGCTTGTAGGGTGTAGTCCCAGGCACTGGGCACTTGTGGGAGGGGTTGTAATGGAAAAAAGTCTTTGAAAATGGAGGCCATGTACAAACGCAGACTAAATTAGAAACAGTATCCTTAATACTGCATAGCAATGCACTTGCCTGGGTGATTTGGAAATTATTTCAGTCTTCCTGATCTAGGCTTAGAGCAGTGTTAGATTAAACAAACTGCCTTCAGGGCTTAGCCACTACTTGAACAAGATTAATAAGCAATGAGAGAATTATATGTGATCACCAGAGCTAATGTCTTCTATTTATTTATTTTCATTTTAAAGGGAAAAAATGTTAGAAACCTAAGTTTAGAAAAGTGATTTATCTAGATAAGTAGAAGAAAATTTTGGATAGTATGTAGCCAAATTATCCATTTATTTTTAAAAAGAAGAAACTTTGTATTTGAACTGCATAAACTTAGGCCCAGGCAAGCGAAGGGATGTGCATAAGGTGACAGATAATTAGTAACAGTTATTTTCAAATAAATAGGCCATTATGCCACACTGCCTCCAAAATGAGTTGAAAAGAATTTTGTTTCTTTTAAAGATATGATGGCAATAGAATTTCACATTAAAGCTTCTGTTGAAGCTGCATCAACCTTGTTCATGATTGGCTCTTAGTGATGAAGCAGAAAATTCATGATGGAAATTAATTCCCTTGATATCTAAGGAGCCAGAAACTCCTTGAAGGGTAAAACAAGAGATACTACTGACTGTTGAATGTATTCCAGTGCCGACTGTTCTGAAATAAGGCCAAATCTTTGAAGCAATAGAAAGTGTTAACGTTTTTCTTTTTATTAGAAAATAAATAATCATAATTACTCAATAGACATCTCTGGAGGTGGAAATTACTGTTTATGTAAATTCAACAGAGCTCTTTTCAATTAGTTATTGAAAGATGGCCTCATTTGCAAGGTCAGGTTAGAATAAAATTTTATTTCCCAAATAATAATAATTTTTGTAACTCACTGCTCAGAAAGACTTGCCTACATACAGGGTGTGCTTTGAGGGGTACTAAAAATTTGCACTGTTCTCAAATCTCTTCTGCATCAATGTCACCAACGCTTGAGATTAAATTCTTATACATTTCCACTTTGGATCTGTGTTTAGTCTTCCTGAGTTCCTTTTTGAAATGCAAATACCTCCTGTGAGCTAATACTTTAAGCCTTTATCAGCTAAAAATCCCCTGGAATTACTCAAGAGTGAGCTAGGAGCACACAGCCACCCAAGGGTAAAAAAAGGAAAGAAGAGCACAGGAGGAAAGACGGAAATACAGAAAACTGGGCACTGAGGCTATCAAAAGTAAACCTTCAGGGCAGCATAATTTTGCTTGGGGCTCATTCTGACCTCAGAAAGGACAATAGGGGTAACAGGTATACCAGAGGTTACAATTTTTTCACAACTGTCATGAGTGACATTAATCACAGTGCTTTAAATTAACTTCTCCCCCCTACACAAAATATTTAACAATTGCTTATGTAATGCATAATTTGACATATTGAAGGATTATTCAAAATCTTTTTGTATAAGATGATGATTTTCAAAGCACTTCCCATCTAGTGTCAATCAAATGCAAAAACTTTGTTCCTCACTGACGGGTATTATTAAGTAAGGAATATGTAAAAACCACAGGAAGGTGGAGACTAAAATCATACTCTTTGAAAGTAAAGAACCCAATCTCAGTCATTAAAGCTTCTGTGGCACATTCTGAATTTTGAGTGAAATACTATATGTTGCTTAGTTTTTACTTACTGCCATGGTATGTGTGCATTTGCATAAGCATGTGAGAAAGTATGGGGGAGGTGGAGATGATAAATATAGATAAAATATCATGGCTTTTGAGTGCACTAGAGAA
>CM053412.1:29076485-29200695 GCA_028644305.1 Xerus rutilus
TTTACCCCCTAAGGAGACTGTTTAGACTTCTTTTTTTCCTATTTGCCTCTCTCATGAAATCTTAGCACCTTGGGTGTACTATATGTCTGTGCCACTAAATATTGTAATATCTAAAATTGTTTTCTGTATGTTTGTCTTTCCCCAAACAACATTTTCTCCTTGCGGTTGTCATTCCTTATGTTAAGAATACATGTCCAAATAGGACAACAAATAGCGTTTGAAAGTGTTCAATAGGTCTAGCAGTATTAAGCCCAGCCTAGAATGTGTGGTTTTTTACTTACATGAACACCTTTAAGAAACAAGGATAATTTTTGAAATGGAGCTTCAAAATCTAAATAACAAAACAAATAAAATCCTATTTAATTTCTTTTCATCTTCTTTTCCCTCCAGTACTAGGGATTAAATCTTGGGGGAACATTACAATAGAGCTATGTCCCCAGTCTTTTCTTTTTTTATATAATTTATTTTGAGACTGGGTCTCTGTCAGTTGCTAAGGCTGGCCTTGAACTTGGGACCCTCCTGTTCAGCCTCCTGAATCACCAGGATTGTGGATGTGCACCACAGACTCCAGCTTTAACTTAATATTTTAAAAAATGAAACCAAACATATATCTGCTCTTGGGGTTACCATTGTCCTTCTGCTATGACCAGTCATTCTCATACTGGAGTGTGCCTAAGAATCACTGGAATGTTTTGTTAAAACAGATTACTAGGCTACAGTCCAGATTTCCTGACTCACTAGACCTGAACTGAGACCCAAGAACTTGCATTTCTCACAGGTTCCCAGCCAATGCCAATGTAGTTTAGGAGATCCTGCTTGAAGAAACACTGCTCCAGTTAATGGTTGATGGAAAAAAAATTACTAAATATTACACCTGGAATGTTCTGATGTTACAATAACTAAGGCTTCTTCAAGGTTTAATTGGCAAAGTCTCTTCCTCGAAGCCATGCAAACATTCTGCTGGTGGATACACAGTGGCTAGAGCAGATCAGGGGTCAGAATGGATTCTGTTGCCTCAGAGCCCAGTGACCTGTTAAATAAAAACTCTTTGGGTAGACTTTCAGGCCAAGCAGATCTTCCAGGATATCTTCAATTTTTATTACCAAGACAGCAACAATCTCTTTTGTAAAAGTGTTAGCTACTGTTTGCCTTACTCCCTGATATGAATTAGTTTATTCTCAAAGGTTTAGAGTAGTTTGCTTACATTCCCTGGTTTCTTGTAAGCCAGGATTCTAACTACGTAGTGGTTTGCCATAAATGTAAACAGATGATTATAAATCAAAGTTGTTAGACCTTGTTAGAGCCACAAAGAAACTTGATATGATTTGTAAGAAGATCAGAGATAGAGAAACACATAAAGTAAGTTGCACTGCTTTTTGTTTGTTTGTTGTAGTGTGTATGTATGTATGTGTTTCCACTTGGATTCTTTCAGTGCTGAATGAGATGATCTCTAAATTAAATTTGCTTAATCTATGATTTTTAATGATTATTTGGAGGGTGAGTACATGACATAAATATGGTTCTTCTTTTTAGGGTAGTACCCCAAAGAGAGGTGGATTAGTCCAAAAGTTTAAGCAGAAACATTTTCCAAGTTCAAATAGAACTCCAAAGGATAAAAAAAAAAAAAATCAGTTCCTATTTGATACTTAAGGACTTCGGTACAACTCAAGTCTATCTCAAACTGTGCCTTTGTGTCTAAAAAAGCCAAGCTACAAATTAGCACTGACTTGCCTTTATTGGGCCCTGAGGTATTTAGCCCAGACTAGAATGCAGTCTTTTACTTGCATGAACACCTTTAAGAAGCAAGACAAAGTGAAAATTTCAAAATAGAGCTTCAAAGCCTAAATAATAAAGCAAACAGAAAGCCCATTTGATTTGGCCACTTTCTATCTTAAGGATCAAGCTATTGATCCATTGCACATAGATTAACTCGATGCACTACTACTCATTGTCTGAGATAATCTTGTATTTGCCTGCTCCACTCCACTTGGCTTCTTGGATAACAATGCCCAGGAAATGAGGGAGGCTGTGGCAAAGCCCTGGATAAAGAGAGACACTCATCTTTGTTTCTCACACCTCACTGTCTTCTCAGCTTTTCTTCAGTCCACTTTTCATTTCTGTGTTTGCCAAAGAAAAGAATTAATAGATTGGAAGTTTTAGATCTGAGGCAGGTTTTATTGGCATGGGTATTTTTTCCGCAGACTATTTTCAGTTAAGTGACCAGTCACTGGGAGACTGTCTATATGCTAAATTGCCCTTTTGCTAAAGGCTTTTTGAATGGGGATTATTATATGCCAGTGGCTGAAAAGGAGGTATTTTTATGTATCATCACTTTATAAACCATTTAATATTGTTTATTTTCCTTTTTGGATTGAATAACAATTTAAAATGACCAGGAAAATAAGTTACATTCTGAATGTATACAGTCAATGTGCTTTATTGCATGCCTTGATTTGCAGGTTATTCTCAGTGCCCTTTGCCTTGTGCCTGTAAAATGGGCATCACTTTATAGCATGCTTAGGAAGAGAAGTCATCATTATTTTAATATGCTGTATTGGTCTCTGACATTATTATACCACATAATTCTACTTGAAATGCAATTAAGCATACTTATCAGTTACCCCTTCCTCTCCCCTTAATAGCTATGGTTTAAGGTTTTCCAGGTCCTCAATTTGTAGGTATTTATGTGAGCAAATGCATACAATTTGCTTATGTCATATTATTCAAGGCAAGTTTTCAGTGCTTGTAATCGTACAACTACCAATAGCTTGACTTACCCCTGACCTCCACACCTTTCAAACTTTGTACCCTAATTCTCCTCCCACAATACTTCGCTTACCAAATTGAAACTGTGTCTTCTCTACATATCAGAAAAAAGCAACTTTCTTGTCTGATCTAAAATTTATATATTTAAAAAAATTGATGGAAAGGAATTTTTTAGTATTACTTTCTTTTGGTTTATCAATATGCATTTATTTGTAACACAAATCTATAGTAATAAGTAGATAAATTTTATATAGTTTATTACATTCATATCACTTAATAAATACAGGCATATAAATGATGTGCATCCTTAAGTGCTATTTATATACAAACATATATAGACACATATGTATATGTAGAGCCCATGGGTTATACCTATGTTTGCACCTATGCATATTTGTAAATATGAAATAATTCAAATATTGTGCTGAATACTTTCAGTTATTAGAGAGACATTTAATCTAAAATACAGTCAGATTAATAACAAGGAGAAGCTCATACTTTCAGTTTGAAATTTATAAATATCTTCAATTTTGTGAAATTACCTAAGATCTGCTAAGAAATTGTAATGATGACTTTTGGTTGTCAATGTGACAGGATTGAGGCATACCTAGAGAATTGGTATAGCATAATTATGAGTGTGTCTGTGAGGGTGTTCCAGAGAAGATTGTGGGTAGGTGAGCAGACTAAGAGGAGAAGACCCACCCTGAAGGTGAGCAGCACCATCTAGTAGACTGGGGCCCAGTAGAGGAAGGGGAAGTTACAATTTCTTGCTCTTGCTTTCTTTTCCCAAAGCAGGTGTGACAGCCTGCTGATATCACTGGTGGATGTCAGACTTCAGGCTCTTTAGCCTTTAGACCCAGACTTGCATTGTTTATTGGTTGTTCTCCAGGGCACTTTCAGGCTTTTGGCTTTGGACTGGGGCTGCGTTATTAGATTTTCTTTCTTTCTTTCTTTCTTTCTTTCTTTCTTTCTTTCTTTCTTTCTTTCTTTCTCTTTCTTTCTTTCTTTCTTTCTTTCTTTCTTTCTTCTATTCAGGTTTATATGATAGAGTGCAATTTGATTCATTGTACACTGATGGAGGATAACATTTCATTTCTCTAGTTGTATGTGATGTAGAATCAAAACATACATGCAGTAATACATAAAGATAAGGCTATGATGTCCATAATAGGGGGGAGGGCACGGAGGAACTCTGGAGGAACTCTGGAGGAACAATGGAGGAACTCTGTTCACAGGGGTGGAAGGGGTGAGGGGGCATGGGGACAGTAAAGGTGGTAGATTCTTTTTTGTTTTGAGACTTTCAACTTCTTGGAGTAAGCAGAAGATTCCCTGACTGTTCAACCTGTGGGCATCCACTGTAGGATTATCCAGGCTTTGATATTATGTGAGCCAAACACATATGGATTATACACACGTGTGCACACACACACATATTATATATATACATATGAAGGATTATATATATGTGTGTGTATATAGATGTATTTAAAATTCATTAAATGCGTGTCTACACACACACGCACACACATAAATATAAAATCCATTGGTTCTGTTTCTTTGGAAAACTATGGTTAATATATGTTCATAGGATTATAAGTTAAGAATCATTGTTTTCTGGTGATAATAACAAATTAAACTCACATGAGAACATTATGAAACTCTAATGAAGCCCTGAAGTAGAGATTGATCTCCTCCATCCTTGTCATCCTGCCCCCCTTCAGCCCTTTTCCACTTTCTTTCAGCACAATCAAAACTTCCTGATTGCCAGTACCCTCAGACTATAGTATGTATCATGACTACTACCCTTCCCTTATCTTTGTTATGCTTAAATTTTATCATAACTCTACGTCTCTATGTTCTTCTCAATGTTTGAGAGTAAAGAGAAAATACCTTATGATGACTTTTGCAAACTGAATTCACATTTTCTCATTTAATCTACTCCATTTCTCACATAATCTACATATGTGTTTCTCTTCAGGTCAAACTGAAAAGCTTGCTTTTCCCAGAGAATGATAGACAGTCATGTCTTCCTGTCTAAATCACTTCTGTTTAAACATATCATTCTGGGGGTGGTTGTGTGACTCAATGGTAGAGCACTTGTCTAGCATGTACATGGCTCTGGGTGCAAATTCTGCCACATTTCTTCCTTTAGCAGCCTAGATGCCACCTTCTTTGTGATTCCAAATTTTTAATGCTATACATTTTTGCGGCATTGCTGTCCATTTATTCATTTAGCTTATATGCATTAAACTCTGTTCTTGATTTAGAGGTAGAGCAGTAGAAGAGACAAATTCCATGCTGGTAGAGAGCTTGCTTTTAGTTAGAGAAAAAAATGATGGTGATGCAAAGATATAGAACATAAATTCAAATAATCATAAGAATAAGGAAGGTGTGTGGTAACTAGGATGGGGTTGGATACTTTAGATCACCTAATCAGAAAAGTCCTTTATCAAGGGTATTTCCCAATCCAAAGGAACTAAAATCAGTGTTACTAACAGAGAATAGATGAACCAAACATGCAAAAAGAGCTGAAGGAAGAGTGTTTTAGGTGGAGAAGGCAGGGGGCAGGGTGAGCAGAGGGCAGTAAATTAAGAAATCCTGAAATATTTGTTTTTAAAACCAAAAGAACCCCTACCCAGAGAATAGAAACCAAGGATAGTGGATGATTAGGTCAGATAAGAAGACATTTTCCAGAGCACATGGGGCTTTATGTGCTGTGTAGTCTATGAAAGAGAATTTTTATTTTGTTCTAATTGAAATCATTACTATGATATCAATGCACACAAAATCAATGAAAGTAAGGGTGAAAATTATACTTGAAAATTCTTATACCTGGAGGAGTCATAGTGATTACTTAGTTTAACCATCCCATTTTAAAATAAGAAAGTCAAGACTCAGAAAACAATATGATTTGTCCTGGGTGCCATTAGTATCAGAGCAATTAAAGCAAGCACAGAATCAGAATTTATACAAGTAATGCCACCAAATTACACTCAGTAGAAATGTATATATTTCAAGTCCATTTAATTCATTCTTAATTGCTTTATTGTACACATATATCCCTTTGGCCCAAGTGAAATTACCTTTCAGACTTAGTCCATTTGATTGTGATATGAGCATTAAAACTACTTAAACAACACAAGGTAATATGATTTTGGTCTTACATGAGAGAGAAAAATTCATCTTTGCAGCTACCTAATGAAATATATTAGCTGCTATCTTTGCCTTGGGCCAATCTATTCCATAGATACAGAAGTTCAAAGACATCATCAGTAGTTTCAAAAGGAGATTCCAAATTGATGATTGCTTTAGACCAGGAGGAGCCCTGTGTTTGACATCAAAGGTTGGCATTGTATGGCTTCTGTTAATCAAAACTCCTTTGGAAAAGGGATGAAAAGCTGAAACATTAGAAGATCTATGGAATGTGTGTCTTGGTAATCAATATAAATTAAAAGTCAACTTCTATATTATTAAACTTATCAAAAGCTAATCCTGTGTGCCACTGAAGAAGAAAGAAGATAAGAATGGTCTTTCTCTAATAAGTACCTTTTGTCACCAGTGCGTATTATCATCTGTAACATAAAGAGTTCTCTGAAGAAGTATTTCATATGTCACTTTCCCCGCAATTCCTACATCAGTGAATTTTTCCTCTTTCTGGCCTCTAAGCTATATCCCTATACTCTGACAAAGTGAAGACCCCAGGGCGCATTTCAATAAAATATACACATGTAAAATAAGTGACATTCTTACTCAAAATGCTATAAAAAACATGTATAAATCATATCATGTGAATTCAAATCTGCAGAAAATATTAACAGATGCCAAAAGGAGTAGAAAAGTTAAAATTAATTTACTATTGTCAATGAAATCTAGCAAAGGTGCAACATCCTCAGTCTTTAAAAAAGTTGTCATATATACCTTACCTCTCATACATATATAAGATACATATATGTAAGATACATATAATACATATAATATGTATATAAGATATATATATATCTTACCTTTATCATTATATTCAATGCAAATAATATTCAGATATTATCTGACTAGATGATAATAGGGTTTAGGGTTATTTTCTAGCATATAATGCTGGAGAGAATGAACTCTGATCATCACTTGTACAAACACCTCCCTTTTCCTGAAGTCCACTCATGATTATCTAAGAACAATTTAGTACTTAAATACATGTTATCATATAATCACTTGTAATTGAAGTCCTTGGGTTAATATTGTTACTTTAACTGGATTTTAAGTTTCTTAATAATGGAGGTTATGATACATTTTTCCTTCTTATTTTATGTCTATCACAGTGATTAGGTTGGGTCTTGGAGATAGTAGTAGTGTGAGGAGCACCCTATGCTCTGACTTGAATATGAATTGAATAATTTTGCTCACGTATCTTTAATCCAAATGAAAGATTGAATTTATACTTTAGAGAATGGAAAACCCTTGAAACCTAATACAAACAGAAACTGAAAGATATTTTAAAAACTAAAAGGATGATGTACCCTCTTTGTGGATGGCTTGTTTGGTAGATTTGACAGGACTCTCCTTCCCTTTTTCTCCTTGTATGATTCTTAACCTTCTGAATTCTGTCAATATTCTGACACACAACTAGTCATTATACTAATTAGAGTAATATGTACTACATGTTTGTATAAATATTTCAAATTATACTCTACAGTCATGTGTAACTAAAAAGAACAAATAAAAATAATTATATAAAAAATAAGTAGTCATTGCTTTGGTCCACAATCTACTCATGTAGCTGTAAACACCATGATTATGCACTATTTATTTCCTTCTAAAATAACACAAAATTGCAGAAGAAGAAAGTTCTACATTATTCATTTTAAATATATACCAAGGAGTTAATAAGAAAATCTCCACTGAGTCTTCTGATTTCCCCCCAGAAAATGTGCCCAGTGCCTTCACTGAATAGAGTACACTTAAACTCTTTGGATTTTAGAGCTAAGAAAAATTTTGCAGTACTCCATTTACAAAAGAGGAAAGAGTGACCAAGAAATGGAAAATGAATTAATCAAACACACATAGATAATCTTTCCAATTTTTATGACTGTATTAGCAATTATGTAGGTGGGTCACTCTAGAGTTTTTCAACAGGTGGTAAGTTTTCTTATAATGAGATATTTGACAATTTCTTACAATGTATATATTTTTTTCAGTTTGGGGGGTTGTTTCTATTGAATTCTAGTGGGTGGGTAGAAGCCAGCCACATACTCAGAAACATTACAATACATAGGAAAGGCCTCTAGAACAAGGAGTTCTAATTAGGCCCAAAATATCAACAGTGCCCAGGCCAAAGAAACCTATCCTTGAGAAAAAGAAAAGGAAAACAAAAAAATAAAAAACAAAAACAAGCACAAAATCTTGTGTGATTTAGATATGCCTTTTATAACAAAATGCTGTGATTTTTAAATTCTGTACCATGATTAAGTGTATGTCCATCACTTTGTAATGCCCTAGAATTCACTCCTGTACTTCTTAAATTGGGGTGGTAGGAAGGGAGAATGATATTTAATGCCAGCAAGAATGAAAGAATAAGGTTGAACTTCATGAAAATATCCACATTCTAGTACCTGAAAGTGGTTTAAGGCACCCCAAAATTCTGTTCAGAACTCCTTTTTTTCCTCAGAAACCATGGGTACATAAGCCAACTCATTCTAGGAAACCCTCTTTGGGAATTTATTATTAGCAACCTAAAATGCTAAGAAGTATACACCAAGAAGTATAGGGTTTGCATGACAACAGTAAACTCACCGGTCAGGCTTCATTCTGACTTTCTCAGCTTTCTAAGCCTTTATATATTCAGCTTCTCTAGCATCTCTGTTTTTGACTATTGCATATATAGTTTGTCTCTAAGTGACAACACTGCTCTCTGGGTAAGGGTAACCTGACAGATCCTGCACCAAATCATATGTTCCTAAAGATAGTCAGGAATGGGACTCCAGAGTACATATCTATGCTTTTTTTTTTATATGATATTAGCATTACTAGTTCTTTTATCTGCATTTGCACTTACATACAAAAGAAAAGATTCAAGACAATGATCCAGATGCTCTGCTTTAATTCACATATGCATTATGAGGTGAATTGTTAGTCCCCAAACCAACATGCGTGTCTGTGCGTGCATTCTTGTGCTCTCTCTCTCTCTCCCTCTCCCTCTCTCTTTCTCTCTCATATGCATTGTGAGATGGGTCTTCATTAGTCCCCAAACCAACATGTGCATGTGTGCGCTCTCTCTCTGTCTGTCTCTCTCTCTGTGTTTTGTTTTTCTGGATTGTTTTTGTTTGGTTTGTTTTTCTTTGCTATTCATTTTAGATGCAATAATATTCTCTTTTTTTCTTATAATTAATTTTTTCCTTGGGGAAGAATCTCTTATGAAGTATAAATTAATTCTCATGTATCTGATTTTTTATCCAGAAGATTATTTTCGCTTTGAAGATGAGTATGAAGCATCAGTAAGCATATGGGGAAGGTGTTTATTAGAGACATATGAGAGTTCACCCTACCTATGGACTTATTTGGCAAGTCCATCTGGAGTAAAAACTTAAGTTTTTGGAAAATAATGGGAAATATTTAATACATATGGTGCAGCGAGATGATGAAAACTTATGGATTCTAGACAGGATATTAAACTTTGAAGGTAAGTGGTAGAGGTATGGGTAGGTCAGTGTGTGTGAACCTGAGTAAAGGGTTAAATAAGTTCAATTGGGTAAGAAAGGCATTAAAAGTAGGAAAATCATAATAAGACAATTTCTGACTTTATTCCTTATTATAGTCTACATTTTTTCCCAAAGCCTTTTCTCTCCCTTTCTTCCATTTTCAAATATCTTCTAAATGTAGACTTCTAGATCTGTGATGTTAAGTGGATGCTGGATTGTTAACTGGTGAATAAAGCCTGGTTTCATGTCCAGTTCAGCATTAGGCTTTGAGGCAACACAAGCATGGCCACAGAAGGAGACCCTAGACAATTGTGACACACTGAGTGGATTCCCTCTCCACATGTTTGCTATCTTCAGTAAACATAAAGCAAGTAAACCAGAATCCAGATTCACATGTCAACCATCAGGCCTGGTATGAGGACGGAGGAGGTAAATTGGAAATGAGAAAAAAATCTGAGTTTGAACTTCAATTTTATTCACATCATCCATTAGGTAAGGTCGCACACTGCCCAATTTCCTTGATTCTTTGATCTTTTTCCACTCAATACTCAATTACCCTGAGTAAAATTTTCTTTCTCTTAATGATATACAACTTCCAATCCTTTTTCCTGCAATCCTAGATATAGTGGCAGATTTGATATTCAGAGATTTCCATTAGTTTATTTTTAAATCCTTAATAATGAGGAGGCACTTTAACAAGAAAAGTAAGTAAATAATTTTAAAAGGGGAAATATGATAGTTATTGTAAACAAAATGCTATTTCTTCTTATATATATTTCTATTAATTGAATTTAAAAATCAAGTAATAAAATATTACAAAAATGAAGCAGGAAAATTCAAATAATTTTTTTTCTTCATGCCTCCAGTTCTTTATAGTACATTACATCAGTTAATGGCAATTTGTATAATTTGTGTAGTGACATAAATTGCCACAAACCCTCACTCAGTGAAGTGCTGTCAGAGTCATAAATCAGAAGTCAGAGGATGAGCTTTGGTAAGCACAGTGTATTGGCCATAGGGTGAAAGAGGAATGGGTCAGAGTGGCAATCATTCAGTGGGTAACTGTGTACGGTTGGAAGGAAAGTGATTGAAGTGACATGAGGACAATGTGACTCAGCCAGACCTTGATGAGATAATCCTCCACACAAATGGGATAATGCTTCATGACTACATGTTGTTTTAACTTCTAGAATTATTTTCCTTGACTTATGATTGTTTACCTAGGGGAGTCTAAGAAAAATGCAGAAATCTTAAATACTTTCAGGGACTTTTCAATACAGGCTACTTATTTTTTTATGTACACACAACAAAACATGCACACACATACATTCACATTCCATATGTGTACACAATTTCTTCCATCAAATGTTGAACTTCTATGCTGAGGAGTCTTAACCAATAGATGCCATGTTTGTAGTTCTAATCAACCATGCAATTGGGTCTCCAGGTACACACAGGAACTTGCTTGTGGACTGACAATACATCCACATTTAAAGAAGTACTACAACATACATTTGTTCATGTGTCTTGGAATCTCCTTCCACTTGTGCCCATGGAAGCCTTCTTACTCTCTCAAATACACCATGGAAGTCTTTTTATGTGATGTGGAATTATAGAAATTTAACATTTTCATAATGCTTCAATGAATATATGTTCTTGAGTATGAAGTAGGAAAATTCCTATTTCTATAGAGGATTATTTAATTTGAACCATTACAAGCTTCCTCACTATTATATACATGTACATGTCTGTATGTAAAGCAATATCAAAGCTTGATATTTTACCCTGATATCAAGCAATAATTGTGCCTGCCATAATTTTCCTGTGTGCTAATAAAAGACATGAGACCTTTGGGTCAGACACAATGGACTTTGTTACTTAGGGCAATAGCAATAGCTATATTGTCAACTTTTTTTTTTTTTTGCACAAATTCCATAAATCTCAATTCCTACACTATGAAAAAGAGCCAGAAGACATGATAAGGGCCAAATAAGTTGTTAAAGTAAGGGAATTCTGAGGGAAAAAATCAGATTTTTTAATAAATAGTAAACATACCTACTAGAAGGAGGTACTATTTTTGTCAGTCAAGACTGCAAGCAAACTTCTTCTGGGCCCTGGAGGGTGACAAAATTTTTATCTTCCAAAGACTCTTATGGATGAACGTCCTTGAAAAGGTAATTCAAACTAAAGGCAGTCAGTACCTTTACTTATAAGACATGAAGAAATACAAGATGCTTTTGGAAAACTCTTTCCCAACACATTGTAAGTGTAGAAATGCTCTAATAAATCCAACAACTTTGACTCCCCTTGGGATGTGAATCTATACTCTCCTCCTAGAGAGATATTTCTTACCTCCCATTGCCCCCATTCCTGGAACTAATGAACTTGAGCTACCTAGACGGTGGAAAACGAAACAAAACATTAACTTTGGTCTTTTAGCATTGGCGGAGGGTCTAAAGCAATAATCCTTGACATTTATCCCTTTACCTTTTATTGTCTAAGCACTTTGTGAAATTATCTAGTTAGTTAATCTTCCTAATGCTTTTGTGAGTGAGGTTAAATGATGCAGTTTCTAAAATAGATATATACAAATTATAACTTGATAGGTCTAGTGATACGAGTTTGGACTAAATTGTTCTTGGTGTTTGATGGGATTATAGCCATTTTATGGGCCACTGGTTGTAGTTTCTTCTACACGTCATCTGTTTTTATGGTCTAGCATGTGAAGAAACTATCCAAAAGGATAGTGGCTCAGTGAAAGAAACCATTATCTTGTCCAAGTAAGTTTACCTTATATTTTAAATATTGTTGTTCGTTTCCGATTATTGCTGGTCTCTGTTGTAATTTTCTTTATAATTCTGGAAATAATTATCTGAAAAAAATTACAAAATCTTTAAATTAGCTAAAAATTTGAAAGATCTTATAAGTTTCTTATCTTCCATGAGTAAATTCTTCAGAGCTGATCTTATTTTAAATAAATTATAGATGAAGTAAGGTTATTTTAGCAAGAAAGGCCACAATTTTGTTTACCATTTTGTTAATGTAACCTAATATTCTCCAGACTCCAGAAGATTTTTAGTACAGATATGTCACAACATCTCAGAATTCCACAGGTTTGTGTTTTCATTTTTCAGTCTATTTTTTTATTGATGATTTCTATTACCTAAAACAATGGCTCACATATTATGCAGCAGAATACTTGTTGAGCGAGTGATATCTTATGCTTTTAACCCCTACGGTGTCTCTCACCTGCTAGCCACATTTACCTAGAAATCCACACATGTAAAAAGAGTCAGTCATTATGAATAGCATTTTGTTGTCAAGCACTGTTTCCTTCTTTATGCACCTAACTCAGCAATTTCTTTCAGAAATCCGCAGACAACTCAGACTGCTCCTGTTACAGGTTTCTACTAGGTTCTGTACAGAATAAGGAAAGCTTTTCTTCTCCACTTAGTAACATATCTTGACACTTGTCCACTCCAGGAAAAAAAAATTGTATCCCTTAAACATAAATCTTTGTGAGATCCATTTCTTCAATTCTCAGTTTAAAATTACTCTTTGAAGGTTAAGGCCTTATTAACATAGTCAAAATAAGGACAGGATTCTTTGCTGTCCTCTTCTACCACGACTTTGCTCTTACTATTTTCACAGAAAGCTCACTCTGTGCAGTCTGTCTTTCTTATCCATGTGAAAATTAAATTTTGTTCCAGGGACACTAGTTCCACGTATTCAATCATATTTGAATCTTAGCTTAACCCCAACACCACATTAATCATAATCTATATTCCAAAGTAACACTTTTTCTTTTAAATAGTCATGGGGAAAAGAAAGTAACTTTGGTTTTGAGCTGAGAAAAACATTTATTTCAACTATGCATTGGTGAAAATCTTTCTAAAGACATTTTCTGAATCTCTTTAAAAAATGACACTATTTAGATCCCTGATGTGAAGCTAAATTTTTGCAAGACCTATTTATTATCAGGCCCTATAAAGACTGTTGGTGATCATGGCACATAACACAATTGTTTTTGCTTTTACTCTTTTTAAATATGACATCTTACCACCTCTTTTTTCTTTAAATCATGATATAGATTCATGTTTTCAAGTTAAATCTCAATGATTGAATCTTCACAACATCTTTTTTATTTTTCTTCATCTCAGTGATCACATTATCTGCTTTATTTGGATTTTTTAAAATATCATTTCCATTTTTTTTTGTATTTGTGGTCCCTTCCACTTTCATAAACCTATGTAAATGATGATAAATGTGATCAGTCTCATCACCTAAACACAGACAACTCTGAAAAAAATCATGTGCCCTAAGAAATAAAAGTTCAGCCTGTTTTTGACATAAGTGTCAAGATGAACCAAGAGTTGCCCTTGCGACAGATAATTAGGAAAACTGTCAAGCCTGCAGCTTAATCCTGTGTACATCTGCTCAAAGTCAGCTCTGAAAACTGTGGGATCTAGGAAGACAATCTTTTGTAATTAGCCAAGGCCACTATAATCCATAAAAACATCTGATCAAATTGATTTCCAGTCTGTCAGGTGGTATCTGTCAACGGCAACCTTACCAATCATCCTGGAGCTGTGACTACCTCAGGTAAGCCTCTAAGGTCATTTAAAGGTCCCTTTGCTTTGTAAATATAAAATCATTTTCACTTTTTGACAGACTACCTTTTCAGGAAGAGTAGAAGGAAAGAGGAGAGAAAATGAAATGGATTGTCAGAGGCATTCACATCTGCTCCCAGATGCCATTCACATCAGAGAGCAGAAATCCACAAGCATTTCCCTAAGATCAGTATTTTGCTAAGGTGTGGTCAGCAACAGGCACAACTTATGAAGAAAAATCACATGACCTCTGCTTCAGCACTTGAGAGCTTGATTTTGTTTTTACTGTGATTCGTGGACTTCTCTACCCACGCCTATCTTGCTTCTGTGTGTACTGATTCCATCCCCTTGTCCTACCCTGCTACCCCCGCCCGGCCCCAAACTCTAGACTCCAGACAGCACTAAACACAGGTGCTAAAGCTATCTTTCTACATCTCAATTTTTTAAAAACAGCTTAAGTCATGCCACCTGTCTTCCTCTGTTGCCCTGCAATGTCTGTTTTAATCCTGGTACCCTTTCTACTTCATTTGAGCCTTATCTTAGCTTTACCTCTCTGTGGTCACATGCATTCCACTCTTAGTTAGGCTTTCTTAAATTCAGAATTACAGCTCAAATTAAAATATCCCTTGCTTCCTTTGGATCCCAGTTGGGCAGTTTCCCCTGGTGAGTGTGTGTACTTAATGAAATTGTCTGATAGTTTGCTTTGCATTGTTTTCTCTTTCCTATCCTCGCACATCTGTCCTTGGTGATGGCATTCTTTCTTGCAACTCTGCTGTCTGTTCCACTTTCTCATTCCTGAGAGCTCCTTGCAAGATCATCCCCTATGTGAAGGACACTTCTGCAGGAATTCCTTGGCTTTTTATTTTCCTTTCTATATCATCCCCATGGTTCCGACTGACTCTTCTGATTTGATAACTCCCATTTTTTTGTCTTCAGCAGGTTGAACTTTTATCCCATATGTTCAATTGTCTAAAAACATCTCTACTTAAAAGATCTCAAATTTGTGCAAACCTCAACATATTCAAACTGAATTAATCTTTCCCCCAAAATTGGATTCCTTTTTTTAAACAATTACTTCATTTCAGTATGGCAATTGTCCCTAGCTGATTTCCTTACCTTCTCTGTATTCAATTTGTCCCCAAGTTGTGTCATTTTTTCACTTTTCTTTTAGAAAGAAAGTCATTCCCTTCCTCCCTGCTTTCATCCTTAATTCCTTCCACACAATGTTTTTGCCTGACATTTTTTTTTCTTTTATAGTCACCCTGGTAAAGGTTTCTATCACCTTCTTCCCCAAATTAAGAATTGGATTATAGTTATTTATTGAGATATAATCCAAGTTTCATAAAGCTAGTCATTTTACCATGCATGATTTTATAGTTTTTCATATACTTATACCATTATATAACCATCATCTTTATTCTAGAACACATTAATTACCCTCAAAAGAACTCCATACTGATTGCTAGTCACTCCTTTTCTGCCCTTCCTTTCACCATCGTTTAGCCTTTTACAACCACTAATCTACTTTCTCTCTGTATGGATTTGCCTATTATTGATGTTTTGTTTAAACAGAATCAATATGTAGCCTTTTGTTCCTGGTTTCTTTCACTTAGCTATGTTTCAAGGTTTATCCACATTTGTTAATTATTGCTGACTTATATTCCACTGTATGGATATACCACTTTTGTTTGTCCATTTTTTAATTGATAGACATTTGGTTTGCTACAACTTCCTGGTTATTTTAATAAAATACAACTTGTATAACAAGCAAAGCTAGACATAAATGGGAAGTAGTATATAGTTTTATCATCTGATTTGGAATTAGAATAAACTAGCTTTTTGTTTTTTATGGATTACATAAGTCAGATGAGAGACAGAGAGAGAATAACAAATCTCAACTCATAAACTTTTGGATTCCATAGATCTTCCCAGGGTGTGGCATTACTCAAATGACAGAGAAAAAATTGTAGATACAGAAATGTTCCTGGCATCTGAGTGTCTGTAAGTTGGTGAGAGGACTTTGTTTTATACTTTATTTTTGAGACAGCTCATCTATGAATAGGAATTTAAATCCAAAAGTCTCAGATATATATTGAAATATCTGCTGAATATTTTTTATTTGAACCTCCAAATGCAGAGGTATTGCTAAATTTTAAGATGTCTATCAAAGATACTCTTCAGGAATTCAGCTTTCATTCAGTCGTATATATCACTTTCATCCTGGCCACATGCAATAGCAGCTTATATCTCAGGCTTGGCTGTAACTTTCATTCTGTATCCAGTTAGGCCCCCAGCTCCTCCTCAGCCCTGTTACAAATAGTCATCAAATCTTTCAACTTTGCCTCTGCACTGCTTCGTATAGTCCACTTTACTCATAGCCTATTCTAATTCCTATTATTTCTTATATACTCTCAGACTATGACATATTTCTCTCTATCTTAAGATCTATACTCTTTAGTTTATCATCAGACCAACTGCCAGCATTATCCAGAGGGGACATAACTCTTACCTGTCTTGACACTTAGGGATTTTTGATGATTTCACATAGACAAACCCCTATTCTGAATTCTTTGCCTTCTACTTCCCCAAATAAACTATATATCACTAAAATACATATGGTACATGTGTACAAATTCAAAAAATAGAGTAAAAATACATTTTACTTTAACTGAAGGCAGTACATACAAATTTCTTTAAAGCATACTCCTTTTATTTACACATTATTTTAAGAATTGATAAAAATACTTTACATCTAATCTTTATCCTTCATTTATTTTTATTTATTAATTGACTTATTTATTTATTCCACTTAGATATACATGACAGCAGAATGCATTTTGATTCATTGTGTGCAAATAGAGCACAATTTTTCATTTCTCTGTTTGTACATGATGTAGAGTTGCACTATATGTGCAGTCACACATGTCCCTAGGGCAATGATGTCCACTTCATTCCACCATCTTTCCTGATCCCTTTCCTCTCCTCTCTTCTCCCTCCCCTTTGACTAAAACTCCTCCATTTTCCCATACTCCTCCCCCCATTATGAATCAGCATTCTCTTATCAGAGAGAACATTTAGCTTTTGGTTTTTAGAGATAGACTTGCTTTGCTTAGCATGAAATTCTCCAGCTCCATCATTTACCTGCAAATGCCATCATTTTATTTTCTTTTAATGCTGAGTAATATTCCATAGTGTATATACCACTATAGTGTATATGCCAACCTACTTAATTGATTTTTATTTTACTTCTTGCACTTTTGGAGGCTTGTTAAGAAAGTCAGTTCTTGAGCTGCCATGTTATAGACTGTTGTGCCTACATTTTCTTTTGGCAGATGCAGGGAGTTTGGTTTAATTCTTAGGTAGTTGATCTACATTGAGTTGACTTTTGTGCAGGGTGAGAGATAGAGGTTCAATTGCATTCTACTGCCTGTGGACTTCCAGTGTTCCCAGTACTATTTGTTAAAAAGGAAATCTTTTCTCCAAAATATGTTTTTTGCCCCTTTGTGTAGTATAACTATATTTATGTGGGTTTGTCTCTGTGTCTTCCACTCTGTTCCATTTGTCTTCATGCCTGTTTTATTGTCACTATCATGCTGTTTTTGTTAGTATAGCTCTGTAGCATAATTTGAGGTTTGGTATTGTGATGCCTCCGGCTTTGCTTTTCTCACTAAGAATTGCTTTGGCTATTCTCTGTCTCTTGTTTTTCAGAATGAATTTCCTAATTGCTTTTACTATTTCTGTGAAGTATGGCATGAGAATTTTCTGGGGAATTGCATTGAATCTGTATAGTGCTTTTGGTAATATGATTATCGTGCCAGTATTAATTCTGCCTATCCATTTCCTAATTTGTTTTTTTATCAGATCCATTATTAGAGTATAGGAATGTGACTGATTTTTTATTTTTGAGTGTTGATTTTGTATCCTGGTACTTTATGAGCTCTTAGAAGCCTTCTGGAGAAATTTGTTGGGTCTTCTAAATAGAGGATCATGTCATCACCAAACAGAAATAATTCAAGCTCCTCTTTTTCTTTTCATAACCCTTTAATTTTCTCTTGTCCAAATGCTCTGGCTATAGTTCCAAGAATGATACGGAATAGGAGTAATGAAAGTGGGTATCCTTGTCTTGTTTCTGTTTTAAGAGGAAACGCTTTCCCTTTTTCTCCATTCAGAATACTGTTGGGCTTGGATTTGGCATATATAACTTTTTGCAATGTTGAGGTAAGTTTTTTCCTCTCCCTTGTTTTTCTAGTGTTTTAAATGTGAATAGTTGCTGTAACTTGTCAAATGTGATTTTTCCATCTATTGAGATAATCATGTGATTCTTGTCCTAAAGTCTATTTATGTGGTGAATTACATTGATTTATTTCTGTATGTGAAACTAATCTTGAATCCCTGGCATAAAATCCACTTGATTATGGTGCACTATCTTTTAAATATGTATTTGTATGCAGTTTTCCAATATTTTATTAAGAATTTTAAAATCTATATTCATCAAAGATATTGGTCTGAAGTTTTTTATTTTTATTTTTTTATTTTTCTATTGTGTCTTCGTCTGGCTTTGGTATCAGAGTGATACTGCCTTTGTAGAACAAGTTTGGCAGTGTTCCCTCTTATTCTGTTTCATGAAATAATTTGAGGAGGATTGGCATTAGTTCTTATTTAAAGTCTGATGGACCTTGGTTGATGTTGAGAATCCGCTTGGTCTGGGGTTTTCTTAGTTGGAAGACTTTTAAAAACTGCTTCAATTTCATTACTTGAAATTGATCTGTTTAAGTTTTCTATATTCTCATGGTTCAATTTGGGTAGATCATAGTTGCTAGAAATTCATCAATGTCTTCAAGATTTTTTAGCTAATTGGAGTATAAGTTATTATCAGTTTCTGATGATCCTCTCTGGATTTTGATAATTTGAATTTTCCCTTTTTCTCTTGGTTAGTTTGGGTAAGGTTTTATTAATTTTGTTCATCTTTTCAAATTACCAATTCTTTGTTTCATTGATCTTTGCATTATGTTTAAATTTCAATTTCATTGATTTTAACTCTGCTTTTAATCTGCTACTGATTTTGGCATTCATTTGTTCTTTTTATTCTTAGGACTTGAGATAAAATGTTAAATTATTTATTTATTTGATATTTTTCTATTCTTTATCTATTCATTTATTTTAATTAATTATTTATTTTTAGATATACATGAAAGTAGAGTAGTTTGACATATTATACCTACATAGAGTGTTACTTCCCATTCTTGTGGTTGTTCATAATATGGTATTACACTGGTCATGTATTCATACATGAGCATAGAAAAGTTATGTCTGACTCATTCTACTGTCTTTCCTATTGCCATCCCCCTCCATTCCCTGCACTTCTCTTTGTCTAGTGCAGTCCCCCCAGCTTATTGTAGGTCAGAATTGCATATCAGAGAGAACATTTGGCCTTTGTTTTTTTTTTTTTTTTTTTTTGGAATTGGTTTATTTTACTTAGCATGATTGTCTTCAGTTCCCTTTATTTACCAGCAAATACCATAATTTCATTCTTGTTTATGGCCGTTTAATATTCTATTGTGTATATATACCACATTTTCTTTATCCATTCATCTGTTGAAGGGAACTTAAGTTGACTTTATAGCTTAACTATTGTAAATTTGGCTGCTATAGACATTGATGTGACTGAAGTATAATCTGTCAACAAATATATGAAAAAGGTTCAACATCTCTAGCAATTTGAAAAATACAAATTAAAACTACATTGAGTTTTTATCTCATTCCAGTCAGAATAGCAGTTCTGAAATATATAAGTAACAATAAATGTTGGCGAGGATGTGGGGAAAAAGGTACACTTATACATTGCTCTTGGAACTGCAAATTGGTGAAACCACTCTAGAAACCAGTATGGAGATTCCTCAGAAAACTTGAAATGGAACCACCATTTGGCCCAATTATCCTGCTTCTTGGCATATACCCAAAGGACTTAAAATCAGCATACTATAGTGATGCAGCCACATCCATGTTTATAGTAGCTCAATTCACAGTAGCTAAGCTATAGAACCAAACTAGTTGCCCTTATATTCTTTTTTTTTTTGTACTGAGGATTGAATAAGGGGCAATCAACCACTGAGTCATATCTCTAGCCCTATTTTGTATTTTATGTAGAGACAGGGTCTCGCTGAGTTGCTCAGTGTCTTGCTGTTGCTGAGGTTGACTTTGAAATCGCAATTCTCCTGTCTTAGCCTCTCAAAGTGCTGGTATTACAGACATGCGCCACTGCACCCAGCTATTTATATTCTTTTAATATATAAGCTCAATGCTATAAATTTTCCTCTTAAACTTACTTTATACTGTCCCAGAGATTTCGATATGTTGTATCACAATTCTCATTTAGTTCAAAGAATGTCTTTTTATTTCTCCCCTGATTTCCTTTGCTATTAATTTATCATTCAAAAGTGTAGTATTTGATCTCTTTGAATTGTTTCTAT
The DNA here is from genome assembly GCA_028644305.1 of Xerus rutilus. Lineage (NCBI taxonomy): Eukaryota > Metazoa > Chordata > Mammalia > Rodentia > Sciuridae > Xerus > Xerus rutilus. The sequence continues at coordinate 29,097,021 of CM053412.1, forward strand.
TCTTCATCTTATTGTTTCTTTCTAATTTTATTCCATTATGATCTGTTAGAATGCAAGGTATTATCTATATTTTTTGATATATTTGCTTTGTGACCTAAAATATGGTAAATTTTAGAACATATTTCATGTACTGCTGAGGAAAAAAAAGGAAAATATTCTATAGATATCTGTTATGTTTTGTTATGAACTTATGTTCTTTAGACATGTAGAATCTTAAATTTTGTTTGGATGATATATCCAGTGGTGGGAGAGGGGTGTTGAAGTCACATAGCATTATTGTATTGTGGTCTATTTCATTCTTAATATTGATAATGGTTTGTTTGAGGTACAAAAATGCTCCATTGTTTGGGATATAAATATTTATGATTATTATATCTTGTTGATGTATGATTTCCTTAAGCAATATGAAGTGATTTTCATTGTCTCTTCTGACTAATCTTGGTTTAAAGTGCACTTTATTTGTGATGAGAACAACTACTTTTGCTTGTTCAAGTCCCATGTGAATAATATTATTCCCTCATCCTTTCCTCCTTCAGTCTGTATATGTCTTTTGCCTGTGAGGTGAGTTTCTTGCAGACAGGATACTGTTGGGTCTTATTTTTCCTAATCCAATCTGCTAGCCTCTGTCTTTTGATTGAAAAATTTAGACTGTTCTGTTTTTGGTTTGATTGTCATATATTTTCTTTCTTGTTTTTTTCTTTTTTTTTTTTGATACCAGAAATTGAACTCGGGGGTACTCACCCACTGAGCCACATCTCCAGCCTTATTTTGTGTTTTATGTAGAGACAGGGTCTCACTGATTTGCTTAGTGCCTTGCCATTGCTGAGGCTGGCTCTGAACTCATGATTCCCCCATCTCAGCCTCCCAAGTCATATATTTTCTTTCGGTGTTTGGCATATATTTTTCTGAGCCCTTTTGGCATTTAGATTATGAGTTGAGAAATCAATTGAAATCTGAATTGGTTAACCTATAAATGTGACCAGTCATTTTTTCTCTTGCAGTTTTTAGAAGTCTACCTTTATTCTGTATGTTAGGCATTTTTATTATAATGGGTCCTGGAGTTGATCTATTGTGGTTTTGTATATTTGGAGTCATAATATGCCTTTTGTATTTGAATTTTAATCTCATTCTTAATATTTGGAAAATTTTCTGATATTATTTCACTAAAATGATTGTGCATTGCTTTAGTTTCTATTTCAGAGCCTTCATCTATTCCAATGAATCTTAAATCTGACATTTCAATGTTATTCCAGATTTCTTGAATATTCTGTTCATGGTCTCCTGACATCTTTTTTTCATGATTGAATTTATTTTCAATATTATATACTTTGATTTTCAGCCTGAAAAGTGGTCTATTAGTCATGCTTTCCACCAAATTTTTTATATGGTTTATTGATTCTTTCATTTCCAGGATTTTTCTTTATTTATTTTTCAGAATGTCTATCTCTTTATTAAAGTGATCTTTCACTTCCTGTATCCTCTCTCTGATTTCATCCTTATATTTTCTTTTATCTGATACATTTTAGCTCTGAACTTCCTAAATTTCCTTTCTGACATTGCCTTAACTACAGTGTCAATAAAATCTGTTGTTGAAACATTACGGGCTCTTTGGGATGATTTGTTCCCTTTCTTTTTCATAGTTTTTGTGTGTGTAGCCATCTATTGGAATAGTTCTCACTTATTTTTTTAAGGCAAGAGGTATTTTGTGAGTTTCTTTCTTTTGAGAGCCCTAGGTAGAGTGAATATCCAGATAATGATATTTTAAATCAATGTGTGAGCTCCGTTGCTCTCAATATCAGGATCACTTTAAGAGATGCCACTGAGTCCCATTTGCTATGATCACTTCAGAGCCAAACCTACTTCTATTCAACCATATATGAAACAAAAACTTATTGCAATTGTTCTCCCCAGTTACTCAAATTCAGTTACAAACTTGTAAAATTTTTTGGAATAGGTAAAAAAAAGTTGTTAAATTTAGTAGCTTACTATAACCTTGTGTGAGGGCTAAAAGTGGGAATAAGCAATATTGGACAAAAAAGAGAGGGGGAAAAAGAAATACAGACAAAAATCCGGGCGTGGTGGCTCAAGCCTGTAATCCCAGCACTTAGGGAGGCCGAGACAGGAGAATCGCGAGTTCAAAGCTAGCCTCAGCAATGGCGAGACACTAAGCAACTCAGTGAGACCCTATCTCTACATAAAATATAAAATACGGCTGGGGATGTGGCTCAGTGGTCAAGTGCCCCCAAGTTCAATCTCCAGTACCAAAAACAAAACAAACAAAAAAAAAACAAAGAAATACAGAAAAAAGAAAGAGAAATAGAGAAGATATAAAATAATTATATATACCAAGGTAGAAAGGAGAAATAGTTGAATGATGAATATTTGAGTTAGTAGCAGACGATACAAGCAGATGAGTAGAGGGTAAGAGGAGAAAGTATAAACTAGAGGTAAGAAAACAAAGTTTGATTTCAAATAATGATTTAAACAATTAGATAAAATATATTCAAATAGGTTGAAGCTACAATGTTGGCTATTGGGTTAAAAATTATCATTCAAGGTGAAGAGTTATTTATATGACCAATGTTGACAGTAGAGTTGTTTATAGTAAAACATATCAAGGTGAAGAAAATTCTTGGTAAATCTTGGTTTGGATTTCACTAGGGCTTGGACATTTTGAAAATATCTGTCAGTTTTGGGCTATATCTCTCTCCAGAGTTGCAGGGGCATCAGAGCAATTCCCTATAGTTTCTATACAACTTCTACCAGCACCTTTTAGTTTGTCAGCTCAGGGGATTGCAGTTGACTGCTTGGAATGTGCGGTGTTGTAGCTTGCCTGTTTTTATTGTGTGCAGTAATCCAGAATGCAGGCTCTGGAATGTCTCTCTGATTGCTCTGGGTCACCATGTACCTGCTCTCCTACACAGGATACTTTTCTTGGTAGTGAAAACCCTGAAGTCCATCTGTGAACACAGGAACTTTGGTTGTGGGTTTTCTGTGGGTATACTGTGGTGCAGAAGTATTCCCCCTGCCTTCACCACTCTCTGAAGTACTATAGTGAAAGTTCTCAGATGATTCATCTAGACTCTAGTTTCTAATGCATCAGGTTGTGAGTGGTGGGCATCCATTCCTTCTGTTTACTAAGTTTGATGCAAAATCCTGCAGGTATTCAAACAATGTTCTTTCACTCAGCAGTTGTGATCACAGGTAAGGATGTGTGCCAGTTAAGGCTGGGATCAGCCCCTTCCTACTATGTAGACTCTGGTAATTTCTTGCTGGGTCTCTATGTTACTGGACATTTAGGCAACTTTCCTCTGGTAGGATGCATCAATCTTGGGGATGTCCCTAGGCCTCCCATAGTATTTCTCCCCAGTGTCAGTGGTTGGGCCTGCGTGAATTCACTTTCCTCTGTTTGGGGACAGTGCTGCTTGCTGTCTCTGTCTGAATCAAGCAACCATATGCTGCACAGAGCTTTTCTCTTTGCCTGGCTCAAGGAGGCTGAGTAGGGTTAGGCACAGTTCCTGGTACAGGTCCCCACCAGCTACTTCCTTTGGTTCATGGTGAGAGGTTTGAGTAATTTGGGGCTAGCAATGGTCCTTCTAGATCTTCCTGGCCAGGTTCTTAAGAGCACCCACTGCAGGGACTTTCCTCTGGCTTAATTTGCAGCTGTGAGGGTGTGAAAAACTGCTATGCTGATTTGAGGATGAGGCTGGTCAGGTGAGGATGCCACAGATGGCTACAGACCTCTGGCTCAGCTTTCTTTTCATGATTTGTTTTAAGTTATTTGTTCTGTTTTAAACACTCTTCAATTATGTTACAGTTAAAATTTTCTTTGTCCTTTCAAATATATTTAAGTGGGTGAGTTTAGGAGATTTTTCTGTCACTCCCCCTTTCTTTGCCTGTTGCCCCTCCCCATCTTGGGTTTGGGTTTTGGGTTAGGGGACTCAATTTATTTTCCACCCTGACAATCTATCTTCTAGGCTCTCTAGGTCTCACCTTTTTTAATATTGAATCTTAGAGCATTTATTTTGTTACCTACCTCCCAATTCTGCTTTTCCTTTGCTGCCTCCTTTCTGTGTTGTGAGCCGATCAGGACTTGCTACCTAGCTCACTTCCCTATCTTCTCACTTCTCCTAAGCAACCTTTCAAAGAAAAATCCACCCTGACTCATTCAGAAACCTGACTATTACAGATAGTTAATATATTCTTAAATACTTTTAGACTAAAATCAAACATTTCCAGTCTCAAGTTGATGATCTCAAGCCTGTTAGATTTTGAGTTTAGAAAAGTTTTAGGGGACAACAAAGTTTCCTAAAAGTGTTTAACATACAGAACTCCCTAAAAATTCACTGTATAAAACTGACGTATTTTTGTGGTTCTTTTCAGTTCTGGAACTTTCTAATCTAGTTTATTTGTTAGGGCATTGGTTAATCTTCATATTACAAATGGAGCATTTATAAACATCTAACATCCAAAAAATTCTCTAAATTAGTGTGATGTATATTACATGAATCAATTAATAATCAGCTACCAATCCCACTCTTCAACCAAGATTGTTAATTCATGTTAACATCCCTAAGAGTTAATCAAATCTTACCTCTTTGAGGAAGTTCTATTTAATTACTTTTATCACAATTTGAGCTATCATGCCCCTCTCTGTTCTCTATGGACTTGAATTTCTTTTCTTTATCTATTTGTATTTGTTTGGACTTTCATTCTCCATCTTTTCACATTATTCCTTCTAGACTATAAACATTAGGTTTGTGGTGAAGTAAACAAGACTAATACCTATCACATCTTTGAATTCATCTTCAGTGAAGTTCAACATATTTCAGTATACTGTGCGTTTCCTATTTCTTCTTTCTTTTCTCTTGGGAAATTTGTACTATAAGAATTTCCTTCACCACTAGCAGACATAAACTGAAAGTTTAGGGAATTAAATAGGTACAAATAGTCAGTAGAAACAAGACCTGATCTGCCTGACTTCTGAGAGGCATGATCCAGAGTGTCCCCAAGAGTCCCCCGTAGTACTGAACCTCCATCAATATGCTCTTTGGTTTATATTTTTAATGTTATTTTCTTTCTTATCATTATCTATTAATTTCTCACTTATTGTTTTCTGGAATCATCACCAAAGTAATTATTTACCCTTAATTCATTGTCATAAGTGAACTTTTGAATCCAATAGAAACAGTAGTTTTTAAACAAGTTCAGTGAACCAGCAGAATGCCGTAAGCAACAGAAACCACATAGATATCAAAGATCCTTGACAGAACAAAGTAGTAGTTGGAGTCATATTGTGATGTTTTTCTTCAGTTTTTTTTCACCTTTTTGTTCTGAACTCCCTTATCTCCCTTTAGAACCTCTTTTATCAAAGTCCTGTATTGTCAAGTTTTTTTCACCTTCCTGGATGTTCAATATTATTTTGTACCCAACTACTTTGCCCACCTACTTTCTTGTGACAACTTCCAAAGTTCCTAACCTCTCTCTTCCAAGTTTCCTTTCTTCAAAAATTTCTTAGGATAGAACTTATTTTCTCCAAGATTTATTCTGTATAAACACATTCATGTCTGGATCTAAGGTGTAGTGTATTATCTCCTGACAGTAATTTGTCTTTTAATAGAGGTCTTAGAGAGATTCATTTTACCATAGAAAAGCCATCAATTATATACAAACACAAATTCTAATTGGACAAATTCCAGACACTGTGTTAGGTTAGTGGAAGAAATAATTTTCAGGATGGAAGGAAATATATTATGCCAACACATAGTGTGGCCTCTTCTAACTGTGTACTGAGCTGGATTTGGCTACAGATACCATTTGGTCTATGTTAGAGTCTTCTTTCAACTAGAGCAGAAAATGTCCCTCAAATTTGATGCAGTTATCTTTGCCATGCACCATGCAGACATGGAATAAGACCAATCAAGGTGCAAAATGGTAGAAGACAGCAGGGGAGAATCTGAACATGATTGTCATTCTTTCCTAAATTTGATGGTAAGGAGATACGTCCTCCACTTATTAAATGGGCACCATATCATTCAGTCCAAGTGCAGGAATGATTACATTTTACTTTTGAGAATTTTTGAATGATTGTGATTTACCCATATTTAAATTGCAAGTGCACTTTACCTTCAGATTTCCACAAGGATGTTCATATAAGGAAATTTTTAGGATTTGAATTTTACTTTTAAGAGTCTTCACATCCACTTTGTCATAAATATCCTTAGATTTTTTCCCTCTGAGATTAGCACAGAAGATATTCTTTCCAGTTGGGTGCAGTGGTGCACACCTGTAATCCCAGCACTTTGGGAGGCTGAGACAGGAGAATAGCTAGTTTAAAGCCAGCTTCAGCAATGGCAAGGCATTAAGCAACTCAATGAGACCCTGTCTCTACATAAAACACAAAATAGGGCTGGGGATGTGGATCAGTGGTTGAGTGCCCCTGAGTTCAATCCCTTGTACCAAAAAAAGAAAAGAAGATATTCTTTTCTCCATTTGATAATATAAATATCTACAATTAATCTTCTGGTTGTTTCTAACCGTACATTCAAGTTTAAGGAATTTGGCTTCTGAAATATTTCACTTATGAGCTGGTTTTATGGATTAGTATGGAACACAAAATTCTAGCCTAATTTCAGCGTGTCCCACACCACATCACACACAATTTCCCCAATAAAATCATTAATCAACATGCTACTCTTTTCAACATCTGGACTATAGCTTTTCAACATGATGATGCATACCTTCCTACTTTTTGACATTGATCATAAATCACTATTCTTGAATTGTAATTGCTAAAGTTATTAAGAAGACACACAATTGGTAATTTGTTCAATGCAAATGGCTTAATTTTACAAAGAAAGTTATTTATCATATATTTTAGAATACAGTCTAATTTAATGTTGGTTTACTTTTCAGGGTTGGCAGAGTTTATCCTTACCCCATATATGTTACCCTTATAACATTATATAAGGTTTATTAAGATACATCAGCTTTTGAGCCGGGTGCAGTGGTGCAAGCCTGTAATCCCAGCACTTAGGGAGGCTGAGATAGGAGAATCGCGAGTTCAAAGCCAGCCTCAGCAATGGCGAGGTGCTAAGCAACTCAGTGAGACCCTGTCTCGACATCAAACACAAAATAGGGCTGGGGATGTGGCTCAGTGGTTGAGTACCCCTGAGTTCAATCCCCAGTACCAAAAAAAAAAGATACATCAGCTTTCATACTATGTAACTATTATAACTGATATATATACACACATTGTATTTATATATATATATTACCTATGTGTATTGATATATGTATGTATTTCACTTTTTCTTGTATATTTTTCATTACTTTTTTATCAATATTTATTTTAGTCATTAGTCTTCAAGGAACAACATATATAGATCTAAATTTTTTTTAATATTTGTTCTCTATTTTAGCCCTGTCCTTTCATTTAAGCAAGCTCTTCTCTACTTAAGTTCATTGAAAAATCTTTTCCTTTGAAATAATTATTAATTTCAACTATATTCTAAACAGATCTATTGTTCAACCTACATACAAGAAACTGCATATCTTTAAGTTGCTCAATTTCATTAGTTTAGATTTTTGAAACAACTGTGAACCTTCACATCTACCAAAGATAAGAAACCCTCAAAGTGTTCTTCATACCCCTTTATAATCCATCCTTATACAATTTCCTGCCTTTATATTCCACCCCAGGCAAATAATAATCTATTTTCTGACAATATAGATTAGTTTTCAGGTTCTATAATTTTTATTTGAATAATATTGCATGTATTGAGTTTACTTATTTGTACTTCCAAATATTCTTTTATTGTATACCACAATTTACTTATCTTTTCCACTCTTGATAGACATTTGTTTTGTTTGTAGTTTGGGGCTAATGAAAGTAAAGCTTCTATGATCACTCATACATAATCTCTATAGGGCCACATGCTTTTATTATTCATGAAGAAATACCTATGGGTAGAATGCCTGGATTATATAGAAGACATATATTTTTTAATTTTTAAGAAACTACCAAACTGTGTTCCTAAGAATTTATTCCCTTTTACCTCCCACTAGTAGTGCATAAGAGCTATAGTTCTTCCATAACCTAGCCAATAATTTAATTTTGCCATTGTAATATTTGTGTAGTAACAAATCATAGTTATTATCTGAATTACCTTAATGTTGCTAACTTTTTATATATTTTTACTAGCCTTCCATATATTTTCTTTGGTATATTCATTATGCATTTTTTAAAGTTGGACTCATAAAGTTTATAGGGATTTTTATTTGTATTGGATGTATGTCCACTATCATCATATATGATTTGCAACTATTTTATCTATGTGTATTGATTGTCTTTTGATTGCCATAACTGAGAATTTCCACAACCTGGAAACTCAGGCAGGAGGCTGGGCAACATAGGGCTCTCCTCATTCAGTTACTGACTGAGGCATCAATGTGTTTGTTGCTTGATAGTTAACATCTTGAAAAACAGTAATTAAAAGAAAGAAAGAAAAGAATCTGGCATGTCATATTTTGTTTGCTCTTTGATACTTTCAGTTGGAAGAATAAATCTTGCCCTGTTTCTCCTCTTGGGAGCAAGTAAGAGTTCTTTCCTTTTACACTAGGAGTCTTTGTAGGTATACTGTCATAATTTGATCTATGTTAGACATGTAATCCCTTTCAATGTGGTGCTCATTTTGGTATAAAATTTTATTTATTTATGGTATGAAATTTTATTTATTTACTCTCCTTTAAAAAAAAAGGTTTTCCCCTTGAAACCTTTCCTCCAGTTTAGGACAAAACCAGAACTCTAAAGTCACCTCCTGATGAAAGTGATATTTTCCTTTTCCCCAGATGCTATACCCCAGTGACTTCAAAGTGCATTTGCACACTAACAAGCTCACCCAACACCTTGAGCTACTCTTGCTGAGCCTCACAGTAGCACTTCAATGCTTAATTTCTCCTTTAATAAAAGATTTGCCTTCAACTACATGTCTGAATTTCTGAACATTACCTTTTTCATTAGAATTCTACTCTTTCTTCACAATCTTTCCCTAATTTCATTTCATTCAGGCTATCTCTGTGTAGATATTCTAAAATTAGTTTTCTCTCTTTCATCTCTCTTCTGAAAGTCAGATTCATGTATCCCATGCTGATTCAACTTCTCCATTTGAGCATCTTGTAGGCATTTCAATTTAATTTCAAGACTTCATTCTTAACACTTCTCTATCTGCTCATCCCCTGCTCAGGCAACAAACCTTCTAGGTCTTACTTCTAAAATAAATCAGGAATCTGGTCATTTTTATGAAGTTAAATTTTATCCTATTCCACTTTCTACTCTTACACTTAGAATAAAATCCAGTAGCATTTACTTAGCTCACAAAGCTGCCTCCTTTTCTGGCTTAGTAAGCTATAGCCTCACAAGCCATTTTCTCTCTTATACACAAACCAAGCTCACTCTTCTTAATAACTTAGTGTCAGCTGATTTTTCTTCTTTTTTAAAATGTATTTACATCCTTATCATTTGTCTCTACTTATATATCACTTCCCATTATGGCTAATCTGTATTTTCAACTTGATTTGATTCAGATACCTCTGGATGTGTCAATATGGATGTTTCCAGAGATGATTGGTAGGTAGAATGGCAAATTGAGGAGTGAGACCAGACCTGCATGTGGGAGGAGAGATCCAATTGGCTGGGGGCCAGAATAGAAGAGGGTGGAAGAAAAGGAACCCGATGTTGATGCAGGTGTCATTTTTCTTAGGCAGACTCTTTCTACGATCACCTGAGGACATCAGTTTCAGCTTCTTCACTCTTCCAAAGTGGACGTTGACCAGATTCTCCAGGAAGTTTTCAGACCTTCAGTCTCCAAAGTTCTGCAATATTGGTCTCTCTTCTGAGGCTTCATCTTCTTGGACTGAGCACTTATTAGTTCCTTTAGCTCTCTAACTCACAGATGGCTTTTGTGGTATTATGTGGCATTTGATCCAATAAATCAATCTAATAAATCCCTTTTTAATGAAAAGTAGGCCCAAATCTATATCATGTTGGCTTAGGAACCGACTTCCTTAACAAGACTCCTACAGTGCAAGAAGTAAAATCAGAATCAACAAATGGGATGGAATGAAACTAAAAAGCTTCTTTACAGCAAAAGAAACAATCAAGAATGTGAAGAGAGAGCCTACAGAATGAGTGAAAATCTTTACCACATGCACATCAGATAAAGCATTAATCTCTAGGATATATAAAGAACTCAAAACTTAACACCAAAAAGCCAAATAACCCAATCACTAAATGGGCAAAGGGATCTGAATAGACATTTCACAGAAGAAGAAATATGATTGGTCAACAAATATATGAAAAATATTCAACATCTCTAGCAGTTTAAGAAATGCAAATTAAAACTATAGTGAGATTTTATCTCACTCCAGTCAGAATGGCAATTATCAAGAATACAAGTAACAATAAGCCAGGCGCAGTGGCTCAAGCCTGTAATCCCAGCACTTAGGGAGGCTGAGACAGGAGAATCGCGAGTTCAAAGCCAGCCTCAGCAATGGCGAGGTGCTAAGCAACTCAGTGAGACCCTGTCTCTACATCAAACACAAAATAGGGCTGGGGATATGGCTCAGTGGTTGAGTACCCCTGAGTTCAATCCCCAGTACCAAAAAAAAAAAAAAAAAATACAAGTAACAACAAATGTTGGTGAGGCTATGGGGAAAAAGGTACACTCATATATCATTAGTGGGACTGCAAATTGGTACAACCACTCTGGAAAAGAGTATGGAGATTCCTCAGAAAATGTGGAATGGAACAATCATTTGATCCAGTTACCTCACTCTTTAGTATGTATCCCAAAGACTTAAAATCAGTATACTACAATGATGCTGCCACGTCAATGTTTATAGCAACTCAATTTACAATAGCTAAACTATGGAACCAGCCTAAGTACCTTTCAAAAGATGAATGGATAAAGAAAATGTGGTATATATACAAAATGACATATTAAACAGCTATAAACAAGAGTGAAATTATGATATTTGCTGGTAAATAAATGGAACTGAAGACTATCGTGCTAAGTGAAATAAAATAATACCCAAAAAACCAAAGGCCGAATATTCTCTCTGATAAGCAGATGCTAACTCACAGTAAGGGGGGAAGGTAGGGAAAATAGAAGTACTTTAGATTAGATAAAGGAGGATTAAGGAAAGGGAGAGGGATTAGAAGTAGGAAAGTTAGTCGAATGAATCAAAGATTACTTTCCTATGTTCATATATGTTTATATCTGAATACACAGCCAATGTAATTCCACATCTTATACAACCAGAAGAATGAGAATATGTACTCTATATATTTATAGAATATCAAAATACATTCTACTGTCATGTATAAAAAGAACAAATAAAAATAAATCCTTTTTCAAAATTATATGTATATTATATATTATATATATGGCTATAGATATAGATATTTATCTCCTGTTGGTTCTGTCCCTCTAGAGAACCCTAACTAATACACATTTTGATAAGAGGAGTAGTTCTAGAGAAACAGAATTGTAAAAATAAATTGCTTTGGTTTTGTGGTTTCTGAAGTTTGATCTTTAAATTGATTAGGTCTAAAGTTGCCATATTCTCTCCTACTAATAATAATAGCCATGAAAACTCATGGCATGAACTGTTTAAAGAGATAAGCAAATGTATTATATTATCCCAATTCACCACCTATGAGAGGTAGAATTGTAATCCTACTTTTGAACATTTTGCAAGTTAAAGATTATAATAATATTGACTGGTTGTTTCTGGCTTCACTGGACAAGGTAGCCAAAGAGAAGATTGAGATCAGATTCAATTTCTCAGCTCCAGATTTACAAAATTAATCTAAAAGATTTTCAGTGTGCTGTGAAAGAGAATCTCTTCTCTCCTATAGCTTTAGGTCTGAGGTTGCCAAAAACCAAACATGAGCACTTAGCCTGTAATTGGTTGAATTATGGTGCAATTTTAATTCTCAGCCTTGAAAGGTGTCTGCAGTTAAAGTGAGAGTACAGCTTGGAAAAGAATTGGATCGTGCAAATTGGAATGGAGATTTATGAGAGTATCCTTAAAAGCTGAATTTCTACATGCTGGTGAGTTTATTTTGCCAGTGAAGGTGGCCTCCCCACACTTAGCGGTGGTAGACAAGGACATTCTCACTCCCATTCTCTGTGGTATTGGCTTTGAAATCCCAAAGAGAACTAACTTTGCATGGCATATGAAAACATTAGTGACTTTTCATAATGCAGTTTCTGAGTGGGACAATGTTGATAATCCTCAGGACCCAGTCTTACCACCCAGTTTTGCCTCTAAAGCTTATAAATAGATCCACATTCAAGCAGACTCCTAGAGATGAGGTGCACAGTGTGACCCATGAGGACGGGTGCTACACTCCATAGAAACTTCTTGAGTTTTTAAATTTATACAAGAGGAAGTCTAGGGAATATGTATGAGAATGTATTTTAAGGATGTGAGATAATGATGGAAGAGACATAAAAATAGAACAGGCTGAATTTACTGATATGAGTCCATTAAGTCATAATTCTGGATTTAATGTAGGAACTTACAGTGTTAAAAAAGTAATAGTAGCCCACAGGAGCCCAGGCCTAGGCCAAGGACTGCCTCTGGGGACCCCCATGCGAACCCAGGCCCAGACACAAGACCAGGACCACATCTGATGACCCTCAGAAGTTTAGCCAAAGGCCCAAGCCCAAGACTACCCCCAGCAACCCGCCTACCCACTCCAGAGCCCAGGTCCAGGCCCAGGTTTGCCCCTGCTGACCTTTGTGAGAGCCTAGGCCCTGGACAACACCTATGCAGAGTGGAGGTTTATGATGTCACTCCATGGCCTGCATCTGTCTTGGGACATTCCTGCCATAGCCATAGCCCTATCCATATAGTAGCCTCCACCTTGGGACAACAAGGCCTAGAGTCATCTGCCTGCCAAAGCACAGCATGCCACAGCATTCATTTTCAAACAGGCAATCCAAAGTCATTGTAAGTCCCACTCTTTCAGCCCCATCTCTGAAAGTGGTTGCATTCATATTGGACCACTCCCACTGCTATCTTGAGTTACCTCTGCTACCACTACCACTATCATTACTTGTAGTAGCATCTGTCTGGGGACACCTGCTGGGAACTGGAATTGAACACCAAGGTGACATACAGGTAATCTGCAGAATCACTACAAGATTGTATGGGAGAAACTGCCAATACTTCAGATCCTCACTGCAAGAAAGGAAGACACATAATCAACATGATAAAACAAGGAAGAAAGTGCCCAAAACAAACCATGATACTACAATAATAGAATCCATTGACAGCAAAGTTGATGAAATGTCAGAGAAAGAATTCAGAATGTACATAAAGTGTTCTACAAATTAAAGGATGACTTAAGTGAGCAAATACAAGCAAAAATTTATCACTCCAACAAAGAGATAGGGGAGCAAATACAGGTAGCAAAAGATTAGTTCAAGAAAGAGTTAGAGACACTGAAAAAAAAATCACAAATTCTTGAAATGAAGGAAAAAATAAAACAAATAAAAAACTCAATAGAAAGCATCACCAACAAACTAGCTCACTTGGAAGACAGAACCTCAGACAATGAAGACAAAATATACAATCTTGAAAATAAAGTTGACCATGCAGTGAAAATCGTAAAAATCCATGAACAGAACACCCCAAAATTATGAGATAGCATCTAAAGTCCAAATTTAAGATTTATTGGGATAGAGAAAGGCACAGATTTTCAAACCAAAGAAAAGCACAATATTTCCCATAAAATAATATCAGAAAATTTCCCAAACATGAAGAATGAATTGAAACTCAAATACAAGAGGCTTACAGGACACCAAATGTACAAAATTATAATAGATCTATACCAAGGAACATTACAATGAAAATGCCAAGCATACAGAATGAGGAGAGAATTTTAAAGGCCGCAGGAGAGAGGCATCAGATTACATATGAAGGGGACCAATTCAGATCTCAGCAGATTTTTCAACCCAAACTCTCAAAGCCAGTAGATCCTGGGACAACATATACCATTCTCTGAAAGAAAATGAATGCCAACCAAGAATCTTATATTCAGCAACATTAAGCTTCAAATTTGATTACAAAATAAAAAACTTCCATGATAAACAAAAGTTAAAAGAATTCACAGAGAGAAAGACTGCACTACAGAGCATTCTTAGAAAAATATTGCATGAGGAGGAATGATAACCAACAATGAAAATCTGCAGAGGGAGGAACTACACTAATGAAAATGCCAATCAAAGGAGAAACTAAGTCAAGTTAAAAATCAAAAATAGGGCTGAGGTTGTGGCTCAGTGGCAGAGTGCTTGCCTCGCATGTGTGAGGCACTAGGTTCGATCCTCAGCACCACATAAAAATAAGTAAACAAAATAAAGACACTGTGTCAAAAAAAACTATTTAAAAAAAATCAAAAATAAAACAAAATGACTGGGATTACAAATCATATTTCAATAATAACCCTGAATGTGAATGGCCTGAACTCGTCAATTAAACAACAGACTGACAGATTGGACTTAAAAAAAAAAAGGTACAACACCATGGTGCCTTCAAGAGACTCATCTCACAGGAAAAGACACCCACATACTGAAGGTGAAAGAGTGGGAATAAAGGTATCACTCACATGGACCATGTAAACAAGAAGAGATGTCCTTCCTTATATCAAATAAAGTGGACTTGAAACCAAAGTTAGTAAAAAGGGGAAAAAAGAAGGACATTTCATACCACTTAAAAGAATCATATATCAACAAGGCATAACAATTCTAAATATTTATGCCCCAAACAATGGGGCATCTGTGTATATCTAACAAATACTTCTCAATTTTGAGAATCAAATAGACCACAAAACAATAATCCTAGGTGACTTTAATACATCTCTCACTACTGGATAGAGCTTCCAAGCAAAACTAAACAAAGAAATTATAGAACTTAATAAAACAATCAATAATTTAGACTTAACAGACATATATAGAATATTCCATCCATGAACAAGTGAATACTCTTTTTTCCCCATAGCACATGGGTCTTTCTTCAAAATAGACCATATGTTATGCCACAAAGCAAGTATTAGCAAATACAAAAAAATAGAGATACTATTCTGCATTCTATCTGACCATAATGCAATGAAGTCAGAAATCAACGATGAAATAAAAAATAGAAAGTACTACAACACCTGGAGATTAAATAATACACTATTAAATTATGCATGGATAACAGAAGACATCAGGGAAGAGATAAAAAAAATTCTAAGAGGTAAATGAGAAGTCTTATACAATCTATCAAAATCTCTGGGACACTATGATGACAGTGCTAAGAGGAAAGTTCATTGCATTAAGCTCATTCATTGACAGAAGAAAAAGTCAACAAAAAAGTGACCTGACACTACGTCTCAAAGACCTAAAGAAAAAGGAACAAGCCAACAGCAAAAGAAGTAGAAGATAGGAAATAATTAACATCAGAGCTAAAATCAATGAAATAGAAATGAAAGAAACCATTCAAAAAATTAACAGAACAAAAAGCTTGTTCTTTGAAAATATAAACAAAATTGACAAACCCTTAGTCACCCTAATGAAAAAAGAGAGAGAGAAAACTCAAGTTATTAAAATTTGTGATGATAAACCAAATATCACAACAGACACTATTGAAACACAGAGGAAAATTAGAAACTATTTTAAAAATTTATACTCCAGTGAAATAGAAAACCCCAAAGACACTGCCAGATTTATAGAGGCATATGACCTACCCAAACTGAACCAGGAGGTCATACACAACTTAAACAGATCAGTTTCAAGCAAGGACATAGAAGATGCCATCAAAAGCCTACCAATGAATAGAAGCCCAGGACCAGATGGATTCTCAGCCTAGTCCTACAAGACCTACAAGAAAGAATTAATACCAATACTCTTCAAATTATTCCATGAAATAGAAAAGGAGGGAACCCTTCTAAACTCATTCTATGAGGCTCATATCACCCTGATATTAGGCTAACATCACCCTGATATTAGGCTATCATCACCCTAATATCACCCTGATACCAATACCAGACAGAGACACATCAAAGAAAGAAAATTTCAGACCAATAGCCTTGATGAACATAGATGCAAAATTTTGGCAAATTGCATACAAAACATTTAAAAAGTAGTGCACCATGATCAAGTGGGGTTCATTCCAGGGATGCAATGTTGTTTCAACATAGGGAAATCATGGTACTACATTAAGTAGACATGTAAACCAATGGTACAGAATAGAAGACATAGAGACAAACTCACATAAATACAGTTATATTATACTAGACAAAGGCACCAAAAACATACATTAGAGATAAGATAGCCTCTTCAACAAATGGTGCTGGGAAAACTAAAAATCCATATGCAGCAAAATGAAGTTAAACCCCTGTCTCTCATTATGCACAAAACTCAATTTAAAGTGGAACAAGGACCTAGGAGTTAGACCAGAGACTCTGTACCTAATAGAGGAAAAAGTAGGCCCAAACATTCATCACGTCGGATTAGGCCCCAACTTCCTTAACAAGACTCCTAAAGCACAAGAAATAAAATTAAGAATCAATAAATGGGATGGATTAAAACTAAACTAAGAAGGTTCTTCTCAGCAAAAGAAACAATCAATGAAGGGAAGAGAGAGCCTACATTTTGGGAGCAAATTTTTGCCACATGCACATCAGATAGAGCACTGATCTCAAGGATATATAAAGAAGTCAAAAATCACCAAAAAACAAACAAGCCAAAGAGTTGAGCAGACACTTCTCAGAAGAAGATATACAACTGATCAAAAAATATATAAGAAAATGCTCAACATCTCTAGCTATTAGAGAAATGCAAATCAAAACTACTCTAAGATTTCTTCTCTCTACAGTCAGAATTGCAGTTGTCAAAAATACAAAAACAATGTGTTGGTGAAGATGTGGGGGAAAAGGCTCACTCATACATTGTTGATGGGACTGCAAATTGGTGCAACCAATGTGGAAAGCAGTATGGAGATTCCTTAGAAAACTTGGAATAGAACCACCATTTTATCCAGCTATCCCACTCCTCAGTCTATACCCAAAGGACTTAGAAACACCATACTACTGTGATGCAGCCACTTCAATGTTTATAGCAGCTCAATTTACAATACCTAAACTGTGGAATGAACCTAGATGCCTTTCAATAGATGAATGGATAAAGAAACTGTGGTATATATACACAGTGGAATATTACTCAGCATTAAAAGACAATAAAATTATGGCATTTGCAGTTAAATGGGTGGAGTTGGAGAATATCATGCTAAGAGAAGTAAGCCAATCCCAAAACCCCAAAGGGTGAATATTCTCTCTGATAAGTGGATGCTGATCCATAATGAGGTGAGGGCATGGGAAGCATGGAGAAATTTTGGTCAAAGGAGAAGGAGGGGAGAGGAGGAGGCATGTGGACAGGAAAGATGGTGGAATGAGATGCACATCATTGCCCTAGACTCATGTATGACAACACATATTGTGTGACTCTACATCATGTACAACCAGAGAAATGAAAAGTTGTGCTCCATTTGTGTACAATGAATCAAAATTCATTCTGCTGTCATGTATACTTAATTAGAATAAATAAATTTTAAAAAGAATAGAAAAATTTGGTTTATTATTGGCACTAAACTATTGATATATTTAATGTGGAGAATTTCAGAATTTGAATATTAATTTTTATATTTTTTTAAAAAACAGCTTTCCCACTTTATTACAAAATGTAAATCATGCTCATTTTAAAATATAGCTCAAATGATGTGGACAATATCTCATGAAGAATGTTAAATCACTACTATCTCTACTACCTGAGGATAATTGTCAACATTTTATTGAACTACATTGAAGTATTTCTTCAGGTATTTATATTTATATAAAGCCTGTAAGTGTACATAAATTATGAATTAAAGGTAGGGTCATAATGTACATGCCCTTTTCAAACATGCCTTGACAATCCGGTGTGGGCTTCATCCCCTGAAACTAAATACTGATTGGCATTCTTTTCTGAGTTTCTTGGTTAAGTTTTTGTTTAAAGCATAACACACAGATACAAAAAGTGTATAACTTATAACAGTGGAGCTAGAAGAACATTTGCAAATTGTACATACTCATGTATCCATTACCTAAGTCAAGATAATAAACATTATTGGCAACCTAAAAAAAAAGTTAATAGTAGCTTGTTTGGTTGGTTGAGAAAAATGAGTCAAAAGTTTATCTATGGTGAATCAGCCAGAAATGCCTGATATATCTTAGTTTTCTGTTTTTGAATCAATTCAGAAATTCAGAAAGATTGGAATAAGTGGACTAATTTGCCATGTACTATACACTCTTCTGCACTGGTAGGATACAGAATATGTACACTTCACCAATACTATAAGTAACAGATTTGTGAAGAGAATGCCAACATCTTTGAAGATCTCTTTATTTGCTCTTTGTATGCCAGAACTTATTGTGGGCAATGCAGACTCTCAACTGTGAAACTTAAATAAAATGAATATAAGTGGATTCAAAAGTGGCAAGGCAAGTGGTGGAATACAGCTGCCAAAGGCAAGGTGGTCATACTTACCATAATGGGCAGCAAAGGAGAAGAAATGAACAGAAAATCTTGACTCATGTATGTTTGTGACATTGTTTAATAAATCATGGTGTTCCCAGAAGTCAAATAGACTGGAAACACACCAAATTCTTAATCTATAAAAGCAAGAAAATTCTATGGTAATTGTTCAAATTGTGCTTTAAATCATAATGATATTGTGTCATAGTCCCTCAGCCAATTCCTAGACTGGAGCTTGCTCATTGACTCAGACCTTTTGAATGAAGAGGAGGCAAGATCCCCTTGAGGAAAGACCTGGTATGTGGGAATCCATCTGTGAAATGAGTGAGGACCTTCTTCAGCATTGTAATCAGTGTGGAGGTAGATCTGGCATTGGGAACTTCCCATGGCAGTCCCACTGGGATAGATTGCCCAAATACAAGTGAACTCCCCCTCAGCTCTGCTAAGAGGTCTCATGTAGCATTGGAGATGGGTGTGACCTGCTAGGAACTGAGAAGCCTACCTGCTCCTACCTATAATCTATTTTGTTGAAGAACTTTCCATAGAATCTCTTTGATGTCTTCCAATATAAATAAAGCAAACACAGTCTCCTTTCTTTGTTAGAAACTGGACCCATCTAGTCAGCTTTGCCCCTCTCTGCCCCCTCTTTGAAATTATTTTCTGTGTTCTGTGGTTATTTCATAATAACACTTTTCTTACCTTTTATTTATCAGCCATCCAATCCCACCAAAGGGAAACCCATTCCATCTCCCATGTAGGACATGGGTGATACTGGTATAGTACCCAAATGTTTTACTGTTAATCTTTCCCACATCATTCCCCAAATTGACCTAAGGCCTTTTACCAGCATAACCGTGCATTGGGGAAAAAACAATAATCTGAACTTTTAGGCACTGTTAGACATTGACTCTGAATTGACAATGATTCCAGGATATACAAAACACCATTGTGGTCCTCTGTTGAAAACAGGGACTTATGGGGGTCAGGTGATCAATGGAGTTTTGGCCCAGGTATGACACACAATGGGTCCAGTGCATCTTTGATCATATCCTGTGGTTATTTACCCAGCCCCAGAATGCATAATTGGGATAGATACACTTGGCAGAACCCCCACATTGCTTCCCTATTCTGTGGAATGAGGGTTATTATATTGGGAAAGAGCAAATGGAAGCCATTAGCGTTGCCACTACCTAGGAAAATAGTAAATGAAAAGCAATGTCATATTTCTGGAAGAATTGCAGAGATTAGTGCCACCATCAAGGTCTTGAAAGATGAAATGATGGTGGTTCCCACCACATCCCCATTGAATTCTTCTGTTTGATCCATGCAAGAGATGTATGATGGGTCCTGGAGAATGACAGCTGATTATTGTAAGCTTAGTTAGATGGTGACTCCAATTGTGGTGACTGTACCAGATGTGGCTTCTTTGCTTGATCAAATTAACACATCTGTACCTGTTACACAGTTATTATTCTGGTAAATGCTTTTTTTCTTCATACCTATTTATAAGGTCCACTAGAAGCAATTTGCTTTCAGTTGACAAGGTCAGCAATACACCTTCACAGTCCTTCCTCAGGGATATATCAACATTTCAGCCCTGTGTCATAATTTAGTTTGAAGAAATCTTGATGACCTTTCTCTTCCACAAGGTATCACACTGGCACATCACATGGATTACATTATGTTGATTAGAATAACTGGGCAAATAGTAGTGACTTGCTAGTGAGGCATTTGCATATCAGAGTACAGAAAATAAATCTCACTAAAATTCAAGGTTCTTCTACCTCAGTTAAATTTCTAGAGCCCAGTGGTGTGAGTCTGACAAGATATCTCTTCTAAAATAAAAATAAATTGTTTGATTTGATTCATCCTACAAACAAGAAAGAAGTACAAGGTCTGGTGGGCTTATTTAGATTTTGGAGGTAGCACATGTCTCACCTGGGTATGTTATCCCAGCCCAAATGCTGAGTGACTTAAAATGATGCTAGTTTTGAGTGGGTCCAGAACAGGAGAAGACTCTGCAACAGATTCTGTGTACTGTGTAGGCCACTTGGCACTTGAGCCATGTCATCCTTCAGACAGCCATTGTGGGACTATCCAGGTTCTGTAAGCCAATTTAATAAATTCACTTATCCTGTTGGTTCTGTTCCACTAGAGACACCTGACTAATATACTGCATTAAAAAAAATTATTCTAATTAATTTAGCTAACATAGCCTCACTCCCCTCTCCCCTCAAAACCTGTCATTTATCAGTCCACTGTTTTCTTTGATTTTCTTCCTAGCACTCTCCAAAAGATTGCAACTATAACTATCTGTGTCTATTCTGATGTCACTCCAAGGGAAAGTGAAGGAAAAACTTTCATATTTCTTTATTCCTTATACACTAAATGCTTAAAACAGTGCTTGACTCAATTAATATCATTAATTAGAATAATAGGGATAATAGGTGCATACTAACTTCTTACTGACGCTAATCTGCTGCTAAATTCTAAAGCATATCACCAATCTTCATTGTGCTTCACTCCTTACTACTCCTTAAAGGTATGGCTAATTCCTCATGGTATCTCTGTCTTTTTCTCTTCCTTCCAGAGTTTCTGCACATTGGACGTAGGTTTACTGCAAAGATGGCCCCAATACACCATCATTTTACTTTGTGATTCTGTAGTTTCTTCCGTGGTGGTATGGCTTTTACTTTCTCATTGTCTTTCTCTGAGTTGAACTTGTGGCTTCAACCAATAGAAGGCAGCAGAAGTGACACTACGCTCATTCTAAGCATGGAAATAAAGACACCTTGGGTGCTGTTATGGTTTGGATGTGAAGTGTCCCCCAAAAGCTCACATGTGAGACAATGCAAGAAGGTTTAGAGCAGAAATGATTGGGTTATAAGAGCCTTAATCCAATTAGTGAATTAATCACCTGATGGAGTTATTTAGGTCATATTTGAAGGTAGGTAGGTGGTGGCTGGAGAAGGAGGGGCACTAGGGGTGTAGCTTTAGGATACATATTTGTATCCAGCTAGTTCAGACCTTTTTCTCTTTCCTGGTCATCATGTGAGCTGTTTCCCCATACCACATTCTTCCTCCATGATGTCCTCCTTCATCTTGAGCCCCGAGAAATGGAGCCTGTTTTCTATGCATTGAGATCTCTGAAACTGTGAGCCCCCCAATAAACTTTCCCACCTCTATAGTTCTTCTGGTTAGGTCTTTTAGTTGCAGTGGTGAAAAATCTGACTAAAACAGGTGCTTTTGCTCTTTCTTTCCAGAAATCCTGTTCCTGCCTTGTGAATTAATCTGTCAACCTTGCCACTGAATGAGTGCGTATGGAGGAGTGTCCAGCTGTCCCATTTGAGCTTCCTGAGCTAGCATAGATCTAGCTGACAAACAAAAAAGAGTTCTTAGCCAAGAATAAGAGAATGGCTTATTTGATCAATAGCTGATTACAGATTTTCCTGCCATGATAAGAACACTCTATTCCCCTCATAGGCTTGTGAGCACTAATTAATACTTTCTGTTTAACACAAGTGAGTTTTGAGGTGGTGTGTTACATAAAAATAACCAATTAATATACTCTTGTTTCTATTTCCTCCTTCTTATCAAAATTAAGAAGCAAGTAGCAGTTCTCCTATAAGCAGATAATTGATGTCTGTATAAGGTTATACTTTTTGAATATGCAAATTTTTAACAAATTGTACTTAGTTATATGTTAGAATCTCAAGTTCATTTTGTTTATTTCCATTCTTTGTCAGTTTTCCTCATAAGTTCCATGGAAGCAGGAATGAGGTTTCTTTATCACACTACATATCATTCAGTATTGGCAAAATTAACATATTTAACATATCTTTATTGAAGGAATGAACACATGTAACAGACATATATGTCTTGGTCCTCTCCCAAATTATTGTTGCAAGTAATTGTTCATATTTTTTGTAATACTTTCCATTGTGTCTAGTTTGAAACTTTTATTCTATCCAAATTTACTTATTTAAAAAATGTTTATTAGTTACTACTATGTGTCAGGCAGTGGGTTTCATCAATGAGCAAAACCATAAAAGTTCTAGCCCTCAGAAAATTTAGGGTGGATTATAGAAGACAAATTATGTGATGAGACTTATTGTAAGAATACACATCTCAATTTTATTTTATATATTTTTCTCTTTTATAGTATTTTTCTGTGCATTTGTTCCCAAATTTAAATTTATCTAAGAAAAAGAAAGAAAGGGTATATGCTAGAGTTTGTGCTAAATGCTGACAGATTCTATTTATTCCTCTAAATAAAATGTCCTGGTTTTTTATCCCCCACATATATTATATCCTTTTTGCTTTCAGCTGTCTTGAGCTGCAACCAAGAATTCCAGAAAGGGGAGACTGGGCTGGAGTAACCTAAGGCAAACTTGCTGTTGTGTGTGTGTGAAAGAGAGAGAAAGAGAGAGAGAAAGTGTGTGTGTGTGTGTGTGTGTGTGTGTGTGTGAACAAGCACATGTACACATTTGTGCACTAGGGAGAAGGCTGGGGATGGTGGATGGCAATATCTTCCTCACCATAGACTTCCTTCAAGCATCTGCACTAACACAGTGGTTCCATTTCTTCCTACTAGAGAATTTCAGTGCCCACCTCTGGCAGTTTCTGGGAAGCTACTAAAAAGGGGACATTGTTGTTTTGAGTACTCAAAGTGTCTGAAAGGAGAAGCTAAGGAACTAGGAAAGGAAGTGGTGATTGAACTATTTTTTAACCTTGACATTCCAAGCTGCAATTCCCCCTAAACTCAGATTGACTCAATTGTTGAGCTTTCCAAGGTGACTTCCACTCAAACAGTGCATCTAGCTTTAATCTCAGGGAGAGTAAAATGAACACAAATCCTTTTCTTATTGTCTTGAAATCCTACTGATACACTGGTATTTATCAAAAATTGATTGAAATTCCTAGATTTGAGAACTGAAAAGATATTTTATGATGTAAGGCTTTCCTACACACTTAGAAATATATGAGCTTTATTAAAAAAATCAAAGAACTGATATTAAAATTGGTTTTTTCCTTATAAAATAACTTCTGCTTGGTCACTTGCTTGGGCTGCAGTGGTACTTTGTTCTTGTACAAACTTATAGTTACTACTTTAACCCACACTGAGAAGTTAGGAAGTTGTTTTTATTTAGAGGTTTTACGTTGCAGTTAGAGATTTGGGACAAATTCTATTCTTTTTTTGTACTGGAGATTGAACTTGGGGCGCTCGACAACTGAGCCACATCCTCAGCCCTATTTTTTGTATTTTATTTAGAGACAGGTCTCACTGAGTTGCTTAGTGCCTCGCGTTGCAGAGGAAGGCTCTGAACTCACAATCCTCCTCCTCAGCCTCCCCAGCCGCTGAGGTTACAAGTGTGCACCACCGCGCCCAGCTACCAATACTATTCTTAAGGACATTTTAGGGTAAAAATACAATGATTGTCATTTTTATATTTATTTTTCCTTGCCTCACTTCAGTTTCCTACCCAAATGTGATACTTACCCTTTTTCTCTTTCTTTCTTTTGGATCAGACTCTGTGCTCTCATCAGAATACACTAAATAGATCCATTTGTTGCCCACATCCTATTGCAGTTTACAGTTTTGTTGGAAATTGTAGGCTTCTCGGGCCTAGTGTTTAAATCATGTTGCACAGGAATCTACCATGTATGCTTATGGCCAGTTATGTACAATAACACAGCTAAAGTGATATCCAAGTTATTGCAAGAAGGAAATTTTGTACAAATACTACTTTTTGTGTTTGTGTGTGTGTCTGGAACTGTAGCATGTCTTGTGTGCTTCTTTCATCAGATCCAAGATGCTGTGATGAAATTGCATTGTCATCTTAGCTAAATGGAGTCCATATTTCCCAGACATTGAATCTCTATGCAGTTCTAGGTTTGTGTGGAATTCCAAAGTTTGCAATAGGGATGAGGGGCAGAAGTAACAAGGCAGCCATATTTCTGTAACAATCAGAAGGTTTATGCAGGGGCTGTAGCATTGTTTCATCTCATAAATGTCCCCTATCTGTCACCTTACTTCATTGGCATAGGGCACTAGCCAGCCTCACAGATTAAATTTATTTCAGAGCATGTTTCATCTTTTGCTGAACTGCATGGTTCAGTTCATATTTAGCTCAGTGAAAAAGGTACCAGTTTTTCTTGCAAGTAAATTGCATCTTTGAAGTCTTGGTTGGTAGGGGTGAGAAATGGACTTGTTTCATTGTACACCATCATTACCAGGCTGTACTTCTTCTTCCTCCTCACTTTGCATTTTCCTTCATAACTGGTGCCTTTAGACCCTGGAACCATAGGCACAAACAATATCGTTCGGAGACTTTAACCAGTTCCAACAATTGTAAAGATATATTCTTGTCATAAATGTTTATTCTGTATCAGTCACAGTAGTTCTGGTTCTCTGACTGAGCCTTAACTGACAGAAATAAATATTTTGTAGGAGGGAAATGGAGGCTCAGAGAAAATTACAAAGGTAGTAAATGACAGAAATGGACACAACCCTGGTTGATGAAACCCACACATTATAATAGTTTAATGAATTAAAAATGTGATTGAGATGTAAAGGACTGGGAAAGTAGCTGGAAGTGCTAGAATCATTTGTATGCACAAAAGTAGAATAAGAGGTCATTTACAAAAAGAAGAAGAATTAGACCATGAATTTAACTCATGCTTTAGCGCTTCCATTTAAAATATCTCTGATAAATTTTCTGTTCTGTTTTTGGGTTATCGCTACCATATTTTGTTTTCCTTTAGTCTTATTGTCAGAATACTCCAGAGCCTAGCCTAACTTCTTCTGATAAGCATCAACTCTTCCTTGCAATATCTTTTCAGAAACCACTCTACCTTCTCTATTTACTTATAGCTAAGAAATACGATTGCCACATATGTGGCTTACATTAATATTGCATCCTCTCATTGAATATATAATTACAGGTCTGGAAGTTTCAAAAGATAAGTAAAATAAAAACATTAAAATACAGTTTCTGTATCACATTGTTTCTATGAGAAATCACCTCCTCATTTCAAATAGGGCACACCCCAAAACGAAGATTCTTAAAAACAAGAGAAGTGAATATGCTTCTTTAAAGATAGTGCTTTGACTTTTCAATGTAATTTTAGGTAAATTTCAACCCAAATCATTGTCTTGGATAATAAGTTATTCTAAATACACTTTTTCAACTTGACAGTGATTTAAGATTTTCAATTTATCAGTTCATTCTATTTGTTAAAGAAAATATTGTAAGTATTTAAAAGCAAATATATTAATTAGAGTTTAGTAAAATCATTTCATAATGAATAATTCCTTATCTCAAAGTTCTTGGTAAGTAAATATATGTAATGCATACTTAAGGTTAAGAGGCGTACCTCTTACATGGCCAATATACCTTTTTGAAAGCAGATTTTGCATTGAGCAAATGATAAGCATGGGAAAATGGTTAGATGCAAGGTCTATGCTTATTAACATTTTAATTTGACATACAAATATCAGGCATTGCACTAGGTTCTGGGATTGAAATGAAATTGAAATTGTACATGGCCTTATTTCCTTGTCTCTAAAATAGAAGAGGGGTACCTAAACACATGTGCTATGCATCATGGATAGGCTATACTTTGAGTTGTGCGCAGATGAAAGAAGATCCCAGGGAAGGCCCAGCCCACACTTCTCAGATGGGCCAACAAAGTGAATGGAAATAATTTGCTGGATCTTTTTTTTTTTTTTTAATATTTATTTATTTTTTTAGTTGCAGGTGGACAGAATATCTTTATTTTATTTTTATGTGGTGCTGAGGATCGAACCCAGTGCCTCACGCATGCTAGGCGAGCACGCTACCACTGCGCCACAACCCCAGCCCAATTTGCTGGATCTTGAGGTGCAGAAGTCAATCCTCTTCTTCAACATAAGTAGAATCACAACATGAGAAAAGACAGTATACAAAGTAACAAATAGAGAAATGCGAGTCATTTAGTGTACTTAAAACATAAAAGTGTGTAAGGAATAAGGCATAATGTAAATTTGGAGACATTTGTAAGGACCAAAACATGCTTTATTTCTTTTTAAATAATCGTCATCAGTATAGTATTATTATATATTAATAATATATAATCTTAATATGTTAATAATATATTAATAATATATAATAATATAATAATGTATAATAATATAATAATATAATATATAATAATGTATAATAATACATCATCAGTATAGCATTATTGTCTACCATAAACAAATGGTAGAACAGCCTTATTAGAAACTTAATTTATATAGCCCCTTAATATTATGTCTATTGAATAAACAAGTATGTATACCTGAAACGATTTTAGTAAATTTTCATGAAATGCATTTGTTTGCTTGAACAGAGAATCATATTTTTAAAATCATCAACATCATTTCTTTAAATCAAAACCTAAGATTCATTTGGTATTTTGATCTTAAACCTAAGATAATAAATTATGGAAAGAGTGATAGATTTCTAAGTTTTGATTAGTGACATCTTTATATTCCTGGCTCCTAATTCTCCAGAATTTAATGTCATATGTACTGTGATAGCATATAAAATTCAAATAGTGAGAGGTGGCTTCTGAATTTCAAACCTGGCAAGATGTTATTACGGGTGAACAGTAACTCACATTCCTAGTTACTCCACTTCCCACCTCCTAATAAGGGTGCTTCAATTAGCACTGACTAACTGAGATCTAAATTACATGAAGCAGTCCAGAGGTGAGTTGGTAAACCCATCAAAAAAGAAGAAAATAAAACCTCTATCTCAAAGGATCCCACCATACTGGTGAATGAAGTTATAAGAAAGAAAACAGAATTGTGAGGTTTTCTGGTGCTCATTGCTAATTGAAAAAAAAAATAGTGAAAAGTTTTAAATTCTGTGTCATGACTCTATTCCAGTGGCAGTAGACTCAGCACATTGTAAATCATTTGGAATTCATTTTTCATCACTGAGAATTTATGCAACTGACATAGCACATATCGCTTCAAGTGCAAGTTCCTCATGCCTACTTCCCCCACCAGACACAGCAATGAAACACAATCTATATGAATCATCTAAGCTTGATGACAGAAATGCAATTGATTGTCATTCAAACATTTACAAAAAAACCTTATGGTTAGAAACAAGAATTTAAAGAAACCAAGTGTGCCTTTTGGATAGTCCCTCAGTCCCCTAACTTTGCCCCACTGAACTGCAGACCAGAGTGAATAAAAAGAGAGAGAGAAGGACAGGGAGGGAGAGAAGGAGGGAGAGAGATTTCTTTTTCTCCCTCTTTCTGTTTGACCTTGTAGAGTTGCAGAAGTTAAATGGATCACAGGTTGGGAACATCCATTGTTCTCATCCCAGCTGCTCCAAACTCATAGAGCACATTGTCAGTGAAATGGAAAAGAAATTAGCAGCTCATTTTGTGCAACATGAACTTTTCTCTCTGTGTCTTGCTCTTGCTTGATGGGCACACTCTCTTTGATAAATCAGTCCTTATGCCTTATTGCCATGCAAGAATTGGAAGTAAGAAATGTCAACAGCACTCCCCTGCTTCCATTAGAACTAATCAAGTTTTTATCTACCAAGGTAGTAGTTAACTTTTATTCAGATGCCTCTTTCGCAGGGATCAGGTTGTGAGGGCAATTAGAAAGATAACGAGGACAGATCACTCAAATGTTCCAAACAACTAGGCATTGAAACAGTTATATGCTATATATATATATATATATACACACACACACACACACACATATACATATGGCATACACACACACACACACACACATATTAAGAGTGACAGTGGTGAAGGACTGATTCCTTCTGCTATGGTGAGGAGGTTGCACCTCCCTGCACACGTCTGAACTCCTCACACACAGTGTTCAATTAGCAGTTAAGGATAGATTTAAATAGATTGAAAGAATGAGTCATTTTTGAGAACTTTATGGGATAACTTAACTTGGCTGTGCTTTCAACCAGTCAAAAAAGAAAGCAAAGCAAAGAAAGTCAGCAGAAGCTAGCTGAATGTGCAGATGTGGCATCATTGGAGCATCTCTAGATGAGGACAGACTCAGTATCTGCTGAGTAGCCAGCAGTTCCAGGACAGTAAAGGCTGTTTTAAGGTCACAGGAATCACTGTTGAAATGCAGCACATTGGCAATAGCAAATATTCAAGGAAAATTGGTGCTCAATAAAGACCGAAGGTCAGCATTTCTAGAAAATTTTTTGAAAGTGAATATGCTCCTTTATAAATTTGCATTTCATGAATAATGCCTTAGAAAAGGTGACTTCCTCTGCCAATACTACATAGGACCACTATTTGTAATCTCTCTCTTATGAGTCTCAAATTATATAGCCCATAAATGATAAGAAAGGAGGGGTTTTATGTGTCAAAATCTACTTTGAGCTCATTGGCAAGAAATGCAAGTGTTTCAGAGAAAAGTAAATGATCCACTAGTTTGGATGGCTCTAGAATTTGTGAAAAGGTAATCACTTATTTCATTTTGTCTTTATGTCAGTTGGGGTAGACCTGCATCAGATCTTGTTTTTTGTCAGCATCATGAGCATCATTTGTATCAAGTAAAAACTGCATTTTGGTGCATCCAATAGAGACCTAAATAGAAAACCTGGAGGTAGTTCTTTTCACAGAGTCAACAGGGATTCAATCTCTTTATACCTATATTTCACCTATATTGCTGTACTTTTCCATTTGTAAACTTACAAGGTTTACAAATATATCTTCTCATTTATAGTTTAGACAGAAAGTGGGAAAACAAGGAGACAATGGGGTTTATGTACACATTTAGAGTTTAAGTCAGAGCCCACAGCTTCTGATTACATCTTATTAGCCAGATTTTTATCACATGACCACATTAAGATATGAAGGTGCTAGAAAGTCTAGGCTTTTATCAGGGTACATAGCTGCTTAAATAAAATAAAGGTTTCTGAGAAATTGGCTATTGGTAAAATAAGTCAGTTTCTGCCATATTATATCAATCAGAAAATGTAATTGTTGCTAAAGATTCATAATCTTACAAAGTGTTAAAGGTCTTATAGAGGGTTAATAGAAACACAAACCATGGTGAACAGATTAAAGTAGAAAAACATGTATTGTAAGGAAACACAAAATATCAACAAATAGACTGACATTGAATGATAGTTAATGATTTAGTACCTAAACTAGTTTCTGGTATCCAGTAAGTAAATAATAAATATTTATTAAAAATATATCATAACATTTATTGATTTATTAACTCCTTATAAAATACCCACTAAATGCCAGCAGTCATGTGAAGACTTTATAACATTAAGATTCAAAGATTATGATAGCAAAAAGGGACATTCATAACTAATGAAAATATTAAAACATCGAGAGGCTATAGCAATTAAGAATAAACAAGTTAACAGCAGAGCACCAACATATATCAAGGAAAAACGGACAGAATCTAAAAAGGAAATAAGCTGTTCAAACATAATTGTTGGAAACTTCTATACATCTTTATTTAATAATGGATAAAAAATTAGTAAATACATTAAATAGATTACATACCATGATCAAATGTGATATATGCCAATCAGGAAGGAAAGCATGACTTAAAATTAATGTAACACATATTGGTAAAAAAAAAAAGACAAATCCCATTTTATTTCCTTAAGAGATGCAGGAAAAAACATAAGAAAAAATATCTAGCACCTATTCATGATTAAAAATTCTCAAAAACTAGAAATAAAAAGAATGACCTCCAACTGATAAAAGATATCTATAAAAGACTCACGGATAAGTATATGCTTAACAGTGAAAAATGAAAGTTTCACTCTAAGATCAGGAGTGATGTAAAATCATTCACTATTGCCACTTATATTTAACCTTGTACTGACTGTTTTGGACAGTTCTATAGAATATATTCACAGGAAGTTGTAAAATAGTACAGAAGGGTACCTGTACCAGAAGTAATACCACAAATGCCTACAGTCAAAGCCAGAAAATGTACATTGGCATAAAACATACACCTTTTTCAAATTTCACAGTACATTCACTCGTTTGTGTGTACACGTGTGTGTGTGTGTGTGTGTGAGTAGCTCTGAAAATTTATCACTTATACATTTTCATAATCGTGACTAGTATTATGACACAAAAC
Organism: Xerus rutilus; assembly: GCA_028644305.1. Classification (NCBI taxonomy): domain Eukaryota; kingdom Metazoa; phylum Chordata; class Mammalia; order Rodentia; family Sciuridae; genus Xerus; species Xerus rutilus. The sequence goes on from CM053412.1 coordinate 29,127,777, forward strand.
TTCTCTCACCACAAAACTCTCCTTTGGGCTATTTCTTTAGAGTCTCTTTAGAGTCACATTCACTCACTCTGCCACCATAATCAAGCTCTCTAATTTCCTGAAACAACTATTCTGTACTCCTTTTGTATAATTTTGACATCTGAAGAATTTTACATAAATAGAATAATGCAGGATATGATATTTTGAGATTGGATTGTTTTCCATCTCAGCATAATTTTCTTATAATACACATTTTGTTGTGTATATATATATACATATAATTGTATATATATTAACTACTTCATAATATAGTATATTATTTCAATGCAATATTTTTGATTTGAATATATATTTAATTTGTTGTACATATTAATAGTCAATTCCTTTTCTGTTGCTGAGTTTTATTTCATAATATATGTCACAGCTTGTTTAGTAATCCCATCAGTGAATGACAGATAAGATATTGTCAGTTTTTGTCTATCACTAATTAAGCAGTTCTGAACATGCATGAATAGGATTTTTAGTGAATATAAGAGTTATTTTTTCTGAGTTATTATCAGGGAATGTAATAGCTGAATCATATAATAAATACATGTTTAGTGTAGATGTGCCAAACTTTTTCAAAGTGGTTACACTAATGCTCATTCCAAGGAGCAGTGTGTGAGAATTCTAGTTCTTGACCACATCATCAGTACTTAGTGGTATCATTTTTAAGAAAATTTACACTGCCCTGCTAGGTACATAATGATACTGCTTCATAATTTTAAATTGCATTTCCCTAATGGCTAATGATGACCAGCTTTACATGTGCTGAGATTTTATCTATCATCTACCCATCCTTTTTCACAAAATGACTGCAAATGTATTTTGTCCACTTCATAATTGTTTTGCTTTTCATTTCCTTTTCACTATTGAGTTTTGAGAGTCCTTTAAATGGTTTAGATATGAATTATTTGTCACATATGCAGTTTGCATATATTTATCCCAAACCATAAGTTGACTTTTCCTGTCTTTATCATACCTCTTGCAAAGCAAATATCTTTAATTTTGATAAACTTCAATTTAACATTTTTTGATGAATCATGCTTTGTGTAATGTCTAAGAACTCTTCACTTAGCCCCAGGATCTTCCTATGTTTTCTAAGTTTTCCTCTGTTTTATTCAAAAAGATTATAATTTAATATTTACTTATAGAGCTATTATTCCTTAGGGGCTAAGTTTGCATAAGTGTGATAGTCAGGTGGAGGTTCATTCATTCATTCATCAATATATTTATGCATATGGACATCAGATTGACCCAGCTCCATTTACTGAAAAATAAAAATCCATTTTCTACTGAATTGTTTTTGCCTATTTGTCAAAAATTATTGGTGGCCTTGTGGGGTGGGGCATGCCTATAGTTCAGGCTAAGCAGTAGGATCTAAAGTTTAAGGTCAGTCTGGGCAATTTAGCAAGATTCTGTCTCCAGATAAAAATAAAAACTCAGTGGTAGAACATATGCCTAGATATGATCCCCAGTACTACAAGATAAATGAATGAATGAATAAATAAATAAATAAATAAATAAATTTATTTGTGTTTATGTATTTATCTTTTTGTACCAGGGACTGAACTCAGGGGCACTCAGCTACTGAGCCCCTTTCTCAGCCTTATTTTGTATTTTATTTGGAGACAGGGTCTCACTGAGTTGCTTAGTGTTTCACCATTGATGAGGCTAGATTTGAACTTGGGATCCTTCTGCCTCAGCCTCCTGAGCAACTGGGATTACAGGCATGCACCACTGTGCCCTGCTCATTTGTGATTTTTTTTTTAAATATTTATTTTTTAGTTGTAGGTGGACACAATATCTTCATTTTATTTTTATGTGGTGCTGAGGATCGAACCCAGTGCCTCCCACGTGCTAGGCAAGCACGCTACCACTGCGCCATAACCCCAGCCCCTCATTTGTGATTTTTGAGGGCATATTTATTGATTTTTTAAATTCTGTTTTATTTATTTTTATGACAACTCTTCAAGAATACCAAACTGTTTTCATAATGTAGCTGTACTATAAGTCTTAAAAAGACTGGCAATTTATCTACTTTAATTTTTTAAAAATTTGTTTGGTAATTCTCATTCTTTTGCCTCTTTTTGTTTTTTTTTTTCTTTTGGTACCAAGGACTGAACTCAGGGACACTCCACCACTGAGCCACATCCCCAGCCCTGTTTTGTGTTTTATTTAAAGACAGGGTCTCACTGAGTTGCTTAGCACCTCGTCATTGCTGAGGCTAGCTTTGAACTCAGTATTCCTATATCTCAGCCTCCCAAAGTGCTGGGGTTACAGGCATGCACCATTGCACCCAGCTTTTTTTGTCTCCTTATACTAATTTTAGAATAAGTTTACCTATATAAAGATTGGATTGGGATTTTAAGAGAAATTATGGTGAACCTATAGGTTTATTTGTGGAAAATTTTTATCTTCACTGTTTAGTCTCCTAATCACAGCACATTTCTACATTAGTTTGCTTTTTTTTCACCTGTGTATTGTAATTTTAGCATATAAGTCCTTATTATGTTTTATTTAATCTATAACTTGTAGTTTATATTATTTTGAGTGATATAAAGTTGATTTTTATTTTTTTAGGTTTCTACATGGTCATTGCTGGTTTACCAAAGTACAGTTTATTTTTCTATCATAATTGTGTAATTATATATGGTATGAGCTTGCTGAACTCCTGTATTACTTCCAAAGTTATTTTTAAAAAGTCTTTGAACATTCTATATATACCATGATATCAATTTCAAATAAGGACATGTTTATTTCATGGTATATGTATATGTGTGTGTGTGTATTATAAATGACATACAAATACCATACATACATAACACACACACATATATATATGCCTTGCACATGCTATTGTATACATGCATATATATAAGTATATTTTATAAGCTGCATCATATGTGTATGTGCATTGTATGTTTCTTTTTCTTGCTTTATTGCACTGTCTAGGACTTCTATTATATGAATACATTCACTCCCTTTGGCCTATTAATAAAGTAGACTGTATTTATGAATTAATTTTGAATAATAAACTAGACTTTTATCCTCACAGTAAATCTTTGGTTGTTCTTGTTCTTGTTGTTTTGGGGCTTTATTTATTTATTTATTCTAATTGTATATATATAACAGCAGAATGCATTTTGATTCATTGTACACAAATGGAGCAAAACTTTTTGTTTATCTGGTTGTACACAATGTAGAGTTGCACCATATGTGCAGTCATACATGTACCTGGGGCAATAATGTCCATCTCATTCCACCATCTGTCCTGACTCCATGTCCCCTCCCTTCCCCTCACCCTCTTTGACCAAAGTACCCCCATTCTGTCCATGTGTGCTCCCTCAATTATGGATCAACATCTACTTATCAAAGAGAACATTTGCCCTTTGGGTTTTTAGGATTGGCTTACTTTGCTTAGCATAATATTCTCCAACTCCATCCATCTACCTGCAAACAATAATTTTATTCTCTTTTAATGCTGAGTAATATTCCATTGTGTATATATACTGGAGTCTCTTTATCCTTTCTTCTATTGAAGGGTATCTAGGTTCATTCTACAGTTTAGCTATTATGAATTGAGCTGCTATAAACATTGAAGTGGCTACACCACTGTAGTATGCTGTTTGTAAGTCCTTTGGGTATAGATCAAGGAGTGAGATAGCTGGGTCAAATGGTGGTTCTATTCCAAGTTTTCTAAGGAATCTCCATACTGCTTTCCACAATGGTTGCATCAGTGTGCAGTCCCACCAGCAATGTATGTGTATGCCTTTTCCTCCATATTCTCACCAACATTTATTGCTTTTTGTATTCTTGATAAGTGCTGTTCTGAAAGGAGTGAGGTGAAATCTTAGAATAGTTTTGATTTGCATTTCTCTAATTACTAAAAGTGTTTAACATTTTTCATATATTTGTTGATCGATTGTATATCTTCTTCTGAGAAGTGCCTGTTCAGCTCCTTAGCCCATTTATTGATTGAGTTGTTTGGTATTTTGGTGTTGTTTTTTGAGTTCTTTAATATCCTTGAGATCAGTGCTCTATCTGATGTGCATGTGGCAAAATTTGCTTCCAAACTGTAGGCTTTCTCTTCAGGTCATTGATTCTTTCTTTTGCTGAGAAGCAGCTATTTAGTTTGAATCCATCCCATTTATTTATTCTTGATTTTATTTTTTGCACTTTAGAAGTCTTATTAAGAAAGTGAGGTCCTAGCTGGGTGCAGTGGCTCAAGCCTGTAATCCCAGCACTTAGGGAGGCTGAGACCGGAGAATTGCGAGTTCAAAGCCAGCCTCAGCAATGGCAAGGCACTAAGCAACTCAGTGAGACCCTGTCTCTACATAAAACACAAAATAGGGCTGGGGATGTGGCTCAGTGGTTGAGTGCCCCTGAGTTCAATCTCCAGTACCAAAAAAAAAGAAAGTAAGGTCCTAATCTGATGTGATGAAGGTTTGGGTCTACTTTTTCCTCGATTAGGCACTGGTCTAATTCCTAGGTCCTTGATGCACATTCAGTTGAGTTTTATGCATGGTGAGAGATAGGATTTTAGTTTTATTTTGCTGCATATAGATTTCCAGTTTTCTCAGCACCATTTGTTGAAGAGGCTATCTTCAATGTATATTTTTCACGATTTTAATATGAGATAACTATATTTATGTAGGTCTGTCTCTGTGTCTTCTATTTTGTACCATTGGTCTCCATGTCTATTTTGGTGCCAGTACTATGCCATTTTTGTTACTATAGCTTTGAAGTATAGTGTAAGATTTGGTATTGTGATGCCTCCTGCCTCACTCTTCTTGTTAAGGATTGCTTTGGCTATCCTGGGTTTCTTATTTTTACAAATGAATTTCATGATAGCCTTTTCTATTTCTATAAGGAGTGACGTCAGGATTTTAATTGGAATTGCATTAAATCTATATAGTGCTTTGGGTAGTATGGCCATTTTGACAACAGTGATTCTTTCTGTGCAACAGCATGGGTGATCTTTTCATTTTCTAAGATCTTCTTTAATTTCTTTCTTTAGTTCCCTGTAGTTTTCATTGTAGAGGTCTTTCACCGCTTTTGTTTAATTGATTCCCAAATTGTTTTTTTTCTGAAGCTACTGTAAATGAGGCAGTTTTCCTAATTTCTCTTATAGAGGATTCATCACTGATGTATAGAAATGCTTTTGATTTATATGTATTGATTTTATATCCTATTACTTTGCTGAATTCATTTATTAATTCTATAAGTTTTCTGGTGGAATTTTTTCTATCCTCTAAATATAGAATCATATCATCAGCAAATAATGATAATTTGAGTTCTTCTTTTCCTATTCATATCCCTTTAATTTCTTTTATCTGTCTAATTATCTGGCTAGAGTTTCAAGAACTATATTGATTCTAAATTATTGATTGTTTTATTGATTGTTTTATTGAGTTATATTTTTACTTTTTAAAATTTTTGTTTGGACGATCTATCCAGTGGTAAGAGAAGTGTGTTAAAGTCACCTTGTATTATTGTGTTTTGATAAATTTGATTCTTGAAATTGAGAAGAGTTTGTTTGATATACATTGATGCCCCATTGTTTGGAACATAATATTTACAATTGTTATGCTTGTTGCTGTATGACTCCCTTAAGCAGTATGAAATGTGCTTCTTAATCTCTTTTTACTAACTTTGGTTTGAAGCCCACTTTATCTAAAATGAAGATGGAAACCCCTGCTTGTTTACATGGTCCATGTGAGTGCTATATTTTTCCCCATCCTTTCACCTTCAATCTGTGGATGTCTTTTCCTTTGAGATGCACTTCTGGAAGGCAACATATTGCTGAGTCTTTTTCTAATCCAATTTGTCAGTGTATGTATTTTAATTGATGAGTTTAGGCTATTCACTTTCAGGATTATTATTGAAATATGATTTGTAAACCCGGTCATTTTGTTTTATTTTTTGATTTTTAACTTCACTTAGTTTCTCCTTTTGTTGTCCTTTCCTATAGTGTAGTCTCTCTCTTTGCAGATTTTTATTGTTGGTTATCATTTCTTCCTTATGGAATATTTTGCCGAGAATGCTCTGTAGTACAGGCTCTCTCTCCATAAATTCTTTCAACTTTTGTTTATCATGGAAGGTTTTTATGTTGTCATCAAATCTGAAGTTTAATTTTGCTAGATATAAGATTCTTGGTTGGCGTCTATTTTCTTTCAGAGTTTGGTATGTGTTGTTCCAGAATCTCCTGGCTTTGAGAGTTGGGGTTGAAACATTTGCTGAGATCTGAATTGGTCCCTCCTATATGTAATCGGATTCTTCTCTCTTACAGCGTTTAAAATTATAGCCTTATTTTTATGCTAGGCATGTTTTTATAATGTACTTTGGTTTAGATCTTGTAATTTTTTACATTGAGTGTCCTGTAAGCCTCTTGTATATGATTTTCCAATTCCTTCTTCATCTTTGTGAAATTTTTTAATATTATTTCATGGAAGAGATTGTGCATTCCTTTGGTTTGAAATTCGGTGCCTTCCTCTATCTTGATAAATCTTCGATTTGGTTTTTTGATACTATCTCATAATTTTGGGGTGTTCTATTCATGGTTTCTTATCATCTTCACTGTGTGGTCAACTTTATTTTCAAGATTGTATATTTTGTCTTCATTATCTGAGGTTCTGTCTTCCAAGTGGTCTAGTCTGTTGGTGATGCTTTCTATTGAGTTTTTTATTTGTTTTATTGTTTCCTTCATTTCAAGAATTTGTTTTTTTTCACAATCTCTATATCTTTCTTGAAGTAATATTTTGCTACCTGTATTTGCCCCCCTTATCTCTTTGTTGGAGTGATCAATTGTTGCCTATATTTGCTCCCTTAAGTCATTCTTTAATTCACAAATCATTTTAATTATACTTTCTGAATTCTTTCTCTGACACTTCTTCAGAAGTGTTGACAATGGATCCTATTATTGTAGTATCTTGGTTTATTCGTGGTACTTTCTTCTTTTGTTTTTTTCATGTTGATTTTGTGTCTTTCTTGCAGTGCAGATCTGAGATATTGCCGTTTCTACCCTTTAATTTTCTAGTGACTCTGCAGAGTACCTGTATCTCATCTTGCTGTTCACTTCCAGTCTCAAGCAGGTGTCCCCAGATGGAAAATACTGAATAATGGCTTTGGACTGGTTGTTTGGAGATGCAGCACTGTGGCATGCCGTGCTGTTGTGGGCAGTTGCTTCCAGGTCCTATCCATTGTCCCACGATGGAGGCTACTATGTGGGGAGGGCTATGGAGATGGTTGCAGTGTCTCAAGAAGAATTCAGGAAGAGAGTAACATTGTGGATATCCACTCTGCAGGGGCAGTCCTGGGTCTGGCTCTCACACAAGTCCAGAGAGGCTGTTCTGGGCCTGATGTAGGCCTAGTCTCCCCAGGGTTCCCAGATGTGGGCCTGGATCTGTTCCTGGGCTCAGCTCCCAGGGGTAGGCAGATACAATCCTGGGCCTGACCTATGTCTGGGCTCCTGCAGGGGTCCCTGGTCTGGGACCTGGGGCCTGCTTTCATCGTGGGTTGGTGGATCAGCGGGTTTGTCCTAGGCCTGACCTTGACCTGGGCTCTTCTCACAGGTGCCTGGAGGCAGTCCTGGGCCTGGGACTGGGCTCCCGTGGATCAGCAGGGGCTCTGGTGGGGAACAGTGGGGGTGGGGGTGGTCCTGGGACTGACCTAGACCTGGGCTCCTGCAGTGGTCCCTGGAGATGGCTCTGGGCCTGGGTCTAGGTCTGAGTTCGCATGGGGCCAGAGTAAATCTTACTTAGTTGTAATATATCAACATTAAATTCAATGTATTTTGTTGAAGGCTTTTGCATCTATGTTTTTCAGGAATATTATTTTTTTTAAAAATTTGTTCTCTCTCTCTCTTTCTCTATCAGAGTAATATCACCTTTATAAGATGCAGTTAGATAATACCTCTTCTGTTTTTCTTTTCTGAGAATTGTTGTGTATAATTACTGACAATTCTTTTAACATTTGGTAGAAATCACTAGTGAAACAACCTGGACATTTTGATTTATTTTTTCAGAGTTTTTCATTTGAACTTCTTTAATAGTAACAGTGTTATTCTCCACCAAGTATGTTTGTGTGTTTTCTGTACACTTGTGTTTGTGTGTGTGTGTGTGCATGTGCAGTGTTTGGAGAGAACCTAGGGCCTGGCATATGCCAGAAAAGTGCTCTACCACTGAACTACAATTCTAGCCTGAATTATTCTACTTACCTGTTTAAGTCTATGGACTTGCTCAAAATATTCTCGTATGAGGCTTTCACTGTCTGTATGGTCTATAATGATGATATTACATAGTTCCTGATAATTTGTGTTAGCTCTTTGATAAAAATCTGTCTTGCTAGATATTTGTGAATTTTATTGATCTTTTCAAAGAATTGGCTTCTTAAAAATATTTTCTCTTAGGTTTTCTTTTTTCAATTTCATTGATTTGTGTTCTCTACCATTTCTGTCTATACATTTGCTTTGAATTTATTTTGTTCTTTTTACATTTATTAATGTAGGAGCTTATACTATTAATCTGAAACTTCCCTATTTTTAAAATTAAGTGCTGAATTATAAATTTCTGCTTCAGTAGTTTTTAGTGCTTTCTGTAGAATTTGATTTTGATTTAGTGCAATGTATTTTTTAATTTTAATCAAGACTTCCTTTGTGAACATAGATTTTTTTGAAATGTTATATAATTCTAAGTATTCAGAGATTTTCTTTTTTTTTCTATTATTGATTTCTAATTTGATTTGATTATGGTGAGATTTTACTTTCCATGATTTCAATTATTTTAGATATACTGACCTTTTTTATGGTGCAGAATATGGAAAAGGATGCTCAGTTAGCAAAATTATGAATAATAAATTTTTATACATCTAATATGAGCTACGGTCATCAATTTAAGATAGGAAATAAATGAATGATGTAAAGAATAATGTCACAAATGTAAAGAAAGTAAATGAATAGCTGGCTTTGAAATTAAATAATAAAAACTAGTTTGATAGTTTGTGAGCTTTCCGATTTTATTTCTGCTTGTAAACATCATAAATAATTGGACCAATCTTTTTTTTATTGCAAGTACAAATGCTTAAAGTCTTACTAAAAGTTTCCAGTGGCAATGTCAGATTTTCCTTGCCAACATTTTCTTTCTTTCCCAAGTGCTGCTGCTTCTCCTTCTTCTTCTTCTTCTTCTTCTTCTTCTTCTTCTTCTTCTTCTTCTTCTTCTTCTTCTTCTTCTTCATCTTGTGTGTGTGTGGTTGGAGAGTACCCATTCTCTTCTATTTGTAATCTAATTAATTTCATCTTTTATAGAAATTCCAATAAATGAAGATACTAAACATTAAGTTTCAATCATTGTGTCTAAGAATTTGAATCTTAAAACAAAAGCACAGAAGGATTGAGAAAAAGGTAGAGGTGATTCATGTCTGAAGTATCCTTTCTCATATGTTCATTGTGTTAAAAAATTGGTCTAATTGTCTTTTTAGAGTGTTCTCATTCTTCTTATCATTCTTTCAATGGTTTTTTTTTTTTTGGTTCTTGTACATTTCACAAAATTGATATTCAACTTCTCATTTATTTTCTGGATTCCTGTGCTAGTAATCTCCCATAAAAGCCCCATGTTTATTTTAGTTATCCTTGGTTATAGTCTCTGCAACACAAACCAGGTGTGATGATAAAAGGAGTCTTCTTATCTAGACAGTGGTGTTGCTGAAAGATAGAATGTTCTATATTTAAATGTTCAGTTTCTGTTACATATCACCACAGACAACCTTAGAAAGTGATTCTGCCTTCTGACTTTCCATTTTTCATCTTCTGATTGGAAATATTCACATTTCCTACCTCAAAGAGTTGTCATTAATTACTATTGGCAACAAAGTTGGGAGAGTGATTCACTGCTATAAATTATTTTTATAAAAAAAGCCAAAAACCTGTTTTAGAAACTAATGACAAGCCTCACAAAATTTTAGATTTCAGGAGGTATTTCAATATTGGGAAGGGATCAAAGAAGTCTAAACATTACCTTGGAAAAAATGTTTGTATATGCAAAGACAAAAGAATCAAGAAAAGGAAGTCCTTGAAAACACTTTTCCTTGAAAACACTTTCAAGAAACAGTTAAAATTAAAGGTATTCAGAAATGCATTTTAGGTAATAATAAAAGAATTGTTTTATCTCTTTGGCACTTAAGAATACCTATTTCAGACTGAAAGACATTCCAACTTTCCTATCACTTTTGTCACATTTTGATTATCTACATGAAAAGACTATTTTATTTTTATCTGTCTTTCAAGTCCTAGTACTATATGTTTCATGGATCAGTGTTGTCTGAATCTATATTACCCATATAATCATGAAGACCTGCTATAAAAATCAACATCACTGGGAATGTTGGTGATTAAATATTTCTGGCACTGTCCTATAGATGCTGAATAAATCTAATAAATAAATTCAGATTTATTTCTGATTCTGAAATAAATTGCAAAATTTTTATTTATTTTTGCATCTTATTTTCCTATTCTTTCTTCTTTGAAGAGATAAGTTTGTCTTTACTCATTCCCCACACAGAACCTAACAAAATACTATGTGTGGAGACTCATGAAATTGTTAATTTGAATTAAGTTGAATAGGAAATCTAAGGAAAGAAAAAAGGAGACAACCCAGTTCATTTTCTTTCACTCAGCTGCTTATTTATTGCAAAGCTTTGGATAGCTCACCTAAATACACAGTATTTCATTTTCTTTATCCTTTAAATGTCAATAATTTTATATATATATATATTTACCTCCTAGCATCCATGTGTAAATAGTTAAAGTATTTTGTAAGAGCTTGGAGAATGCTGAAAAAAATTATTAATCATCATCAGTAGCAGCAGAAGAAAGTACTAGTCAGGTACTGGTTTTTGTGTGTGATTGTATAGTGAGACAAGCATGTTCCTTGCCCTCTGGGAGCTGATAATCAAAACTGGGCAGCACATCATGAGGAAACCTATTCAGAGAAAAGTACCAGTGCAAATGTCAAAGCAAGATTGTAAGCTTCCAAGTAACAATACAGAATGAATGTAACATAGTAAATAAATCAATTATACTAGGGGAGCTTGGTACCAACTCATTGTCAATTAGCAAGAAAGGGTAAATGAAGATCGAATCAAGATAGGTAAAGAAATGTAAGGCTCCCAAAGAATCCTGAATTGAGTAGACAGCTAGACTGGAAACAAAATGGAGATTGAGGACCCTCATATGTGTGTGTGTGTGTGTGTGTGTGTGTGTGTGTGTGTGTGTAAAGCAGGGAGGATGAAGAGAAGATGTAGAAACAGCAAGAAGTGGTTTGTCATCATGTACGTGTGACCTATTAATGATTTTATTTTAAAATTCTCCATTCTTGCTAAAGGAAAGAATGCTCTGATAAGTGGTAAGTCTTAGCAGGAAAAATTCTTTGGCAATAGTGATGGTATAAATGATTCTGATTTAATTAAAATTACAGAGTTAGAATAATAGGTAATAGATTCTCACTTTCTTATGAGCTCAGCATGTGTCTACCTTACTGATTCAATGACTTGGACAGATCTCTGATACTATTAGGAGAATAAAGAACAAACAAGAATTTTATTGTTTCACTGAAGCTATCACATAATTAATTGGTCGCGTAGAAGGAAAACATGAAAAACTAGACCTAGTGTTTTGATAGAATGTTCAGTTTTTGACCAGCCATGCTGGCCATGGGTCAAGATGTAGTCACTGCACTGATTCCTATTAATCCTGAGATTACAATGGTCTATAATGGTGTTAGTCCCAGAAAATAATTGAATAAGACTACTTAGCCCCTGGCTGCAATGGGCAGCTCAGGTCCAAAGTGGCTGTTTTCTGAGTCTGTATTCTCAGAGACTGGCAGGACTCTGGCACTTCACAACTGAATCACTTTGACCCAAAGTCATTTGTTCAATCATGGTTGACAAAAGGTAACAGAGACTTTCTACTGTTTGGAAAACAAATGGATCTCCTGGCTGTTTTCATAAAGATCGACGGGGACTTAAAATAGCCTGAGGTTAATATTATAAATCTTCCTAAAAGAGATTTTCAGAACATATTCTTTATCCTAGCATTGGATCAATCTCACAAAATGACATATTTTCAAACTACAGTAAAGCAAAACAACTTATTCTTGAAAAAGTTGAAAATACTAAGGAACCATTTCCTTTCCGGGCTTGTCTTTGTTTACTTATTTAATTTATTATTTTATTTCTGAAAAGCATTAACCAAGAAAGAAACTGGACAAAAAAAAGTGTGAGGAATACAAATTCACCTTCTCAATGTCCTTGTGGTTATCTACCTAATCTTAACTGCTGTCCAAAGTGTTCCTTGGATGCCCACAGTGTTTAGGACCCTGTGGAAGGCTAGTGTAAGGTGTGCACATTTAACACTATATTAGATAGGAAAAGAAAAAAGAAAATAAAACAGGATAGAAAAAAAGAATTCTCTCTCTAACCTGTATAATCATGAAGACCTGCTATAAAAATCAACATCATTGGGAATGTTGATGATTAAATATTTCTGGCACTGTCTTACAGATGTTGAATAAACAAGAGGGGAGTTAATCATAAAAATTAACTTTACTTTTTGGACAAAATTTTGTTTTGATATGATATAGGTGAGTATAAACTCTTGACATGGCTCACAGTGTCAAATTTCTAATAATTTGTAGTGTGTGTGTGTGTGTGTGTGTGTGTGTGTTCAGAGGAGATATATGTGAATTGTGCCTATCCCATGTGAACTGTAATTTGGACTGAAAGCTGGGCTCCATATCATTCCATTTGAGTTTGGAAGACACTGTAATAACTACAAAGATTGGTTGGTTTAGAATGCTTTGTCTTTTAGCCAGACTGTCTGGCTGGGGGCCTGTATCATGAAAGAAGTCTGGAGGTTGTCTACACCAGCCACAACAACCTGGCCATAAGGACTTTGTTAGGAATCATAATCCCTCATTCTCCTTGTTTTGGAAAAGAGAGCTTTGCCAGAAAAGCTCTCTGAGACATAAACACTAAAATAAAGCCATTTTTAATGAGAGCAATGAAAATAGAATGTTATCTGCATGCATGTCTATATATCTGCACTCATGTGAACAAAAAATGATCAGTGCAAATATTTTTGTCAAGTATGAGATAAATATTTAAGAAAGTTAGAACATCAATTTAGCTGTAAAGATATGCTTAGAAAACTTGGATCTCAATGAAATGTAAACCAAGAGAAATTTATTCTAATGTTATCAGTCTTATATTTATAGAGTCATTAAGAGTGGATCTTTATACTTTATAGTCATTTATAGGGGAAATTATGTGAGAATAATATTATTCAGTTTTAAGATTAAAAAAGATTCTCCTTTCTAAATATCTATGAGAATTGTTCTTTCTTTTCTTGCTATCATCTACATTTTTATAGTTTCTATTATAAGGTCAATGGAAAGAGTTTTTTTTATCAAAATGTTATTGACTCTAACACAGAGTGAGGAGAGGAGGGTCATCTGATCTTTCTTCAATTCTTTGGAATCGAGGCTGTCTTTGGGCAAATCAGATCTTGATTTGCTATTCTGTCTCTCTTCTGCAACTTCCAAGATTTTTAAATTTGAACCTTTCTCAGTTTCAATTTTCTCTTCTGTAAGATGAGGTAATTGAGTGCATTGGTCTCTAAAATTATACCTAATATTTAAAGAGAAAAATAAAAAGAGAATAAGATGATCAAAAAGTTAGATGCTGAAGAATATTAGAATATCCTTGCTTCATGGTCTAGTAGGGAGAGACGCCATTTCTCATTCACAGATCATGGGCTGCAGAAAATTCAGTGGCAAGGTACGGAGTACAGCTCAGAGTTCTGAGACCAATGCACACTCATTGTTATGTAATTTTTCTTTGGTGCCAGGTGGGTGCACTGTTTGCCAGGAATTCATACTTCAGAAATAACAACAGTTCACACCCAGACAAAAGGGTTTGGTTGGGATGTCTTTGTTCAGGGAACAATTAAAATGTATTTGTACAAAGTGATAAAACCTTCCCTGAATGTAAGGCACTGCTGCAAAGCACAATGTGTGGTTGATTTTTCAGGTAACAATGGAAAACTCTTCTCCGGCATATGTCAATTATTATAGAACTAAGGCAATGGGGACAAAAAGGAGAAAAGAACTAAAAGGGCAGCCTAAGTCTTCATCAAGTGGCCAAATGTTATATATTGCAGTTTTTTAACTCCACGTGGAATTTGGAATTTAATTGTGTGGGATAAGATGAAAGAACATAGGATTTATCATTAGAGAAATACGTTGTTGATTCCAGAAGTCTCTTGTGCAAATGCTCTCCTTGGAAGAGGAAGGAACCCTATTTCTTAGTGCATTTCACAAAGGGTTTCACAAAACCAAAGTTTCTGGACCAAATGACTGTTAATTATGTATGCTCTTTCCCTTGGTAATTTCTATTCCTAAGTCTGGGTTGCTGATCCCCAGACTCCTAAAACTAGTGAGAATAGAAAAGACTGAGTTTCCTAAATATGAGTCATCCAGATAACACGAGGTGAAGTTTACTTCACCAGGAACCTCAGGCTTCAACTAAAATGAGATTTATATTGTTCTAAGTGTATCCTTAAACAAAAGGGTTTTGGAAGAAATTTCTTAGACCAAATAGGTATTTGACTTCCAACATGATTTCTGTTTGACAGAAGGCTATATCCCTTTGTGACTTGAACTTTGTTCAATGTTTGAAAAAATATTTCAGCCACAGCCATATTTTGTTTTCTTCAGAGCGAATTTTGCAATATCATCAGTGATAGGAGTCACTGTGTGCTCACCCACACCAGATCATCTCTCATCCAGAAAGAGAAAATCAATTTTAATTTTTCAAAGAGGAGCAGCAAGTGGTATTTGCTATTTATATTTAAAGAAGGGTCATTAAACACTTCTTTGGTTTCCTCTCTTCTTTGGAGCTCAAAGCAGTGTGTGCACAAGAAACAAATAAATGTGGATTAAACATGCAAATAGCTTTGGCACTTTGATAATAATCCTGAATTAAGGGTCGGTTTAGTGGCAAAGTCAGAAGGTCATACCACTTACTTGAGATCTGTATTTTGGCTTATATTTTTTTGCAATGAGTTTAGTTTTCACACACAGAACATTTTGTTACAGTCAAGTTATCTTGAAAATGGTACTTTCAGCAATGAAAATTCAGGTACATTAACCACTTAGTTATAGGAGATAGTAGGAAGTAAACACTCAATGCATATTTCTCTGAATGAAGAAGATTACACAATGCATGGAATATGGAATCTCAGGTGCCTTCTGTTATGCAAAAAATGGTCATTTTCTTTTTCAAATTCAATTGATTTTTCATTTTTTAACTTATGTTTTATTTTCTTGGAGAGGCTATTTAAATCTTCATCCAGTGAACACATAATAGCATGCATAAGTTGTAAACACACGTACTTAAAGAGCTAAGAGGAGATAAAGATATTAACATAGTCTAGAGTTCCATTCTGGGGTCAAGTATCCCCTGACTATGTCCCAGAAACACAATGAAAGCTTCAGGTAAAATGTGTTATGTTGGTGTCAAGAGCAAATATGAACGATACACAATTTAACAACACAGAGAAGAGTATCAACACATGCCTAGGTGACAGACAGCAAGTGAGCAGACCAATAATAGAAAAATAGGAATTGATGTTGAGTACTCAGCAAATGTTGGTGTATATTAGAAGCATAATTAGTACTTGTGGAAGAGATGATAATTATTTAGCTAAATAGTTCAATAGATCATATAACATAATGTGCAAAAACACAATTTAGTCCAGATGATTGAAAAAAAAAATCAGTCTACATTCAGGGATTTTCTATTTCTGAAATCTATGGCAAATAACCTTACCTTTACAAACTTCCCTTACTTTATCTATAAAATGGTAGAACAAATAATAACTTTAAATCTAGGGATATAATAAAAAATAAAACATATATAAAATATTGTATATTACACATATACAGTGCTAAGGAAAAAGCCTAGCATTAAGTTATATTCAACTAACCATGGTTTCTGTTCATGTTATTTTTTTCATTATTACTAATAGTTCTAACAACTACCATTTATATACAACAGGGATAAGATGCAATTTATAGCTACATAATATAAAGCATATTTATGAACAAAAATCTATATTCTAGGCAAATCATTGTGATAATATTTTAGGCAACTACCCCAAATGTCTTCTAAACTTTAGTGGGTTCAATAACTATTTCTCCAACTACATATTTAGCATCTTCTAGGAAACCAGTTCTCACATACATGCTCAACAGGATTCTGAAGAACCTAATTTATCTGAATAGATACGACCTAAACACCAAAACTTTGGGACTTTTAAACTATTGTCCAAAAATCTTCCAAGAAATTCATGTGTAGATTTCAGTTGGTTATGAATTGGATGGGAATAAAATACATCTTTGTTTTCACTAACATCTAACTAAAATTTATCATTTCCTTCAATTATAAATGTGAACTACAAAACACAGTATTATTTGCAGTACCTGGGGCTGTCAACAATAGACACCAGAGATATTTTCACATTACATTACTGTTGTGTCAGATACCTTGAAATATCATTCAAAATTATAGTAGTTATTAGATCTGCTGCTAAATCGTGTTATATGTGTGACAATCATACACAGTGCTACATAACAAATTTGGCTTTTATAATATATTGTAACAGTATTCTAATATAATTGGTTTCTTGTATAATCTTAAATATTTTATTGTATCACTTAAAATCATTATTCTGAGAAAGAATCATAGCCTTTACCAGACTGCTAATGGGGTTCATGCTACAAAAATGATTAAGAATCTCAGGAATACAGACATGAATTAAAGGAGGAGGAAACATAATTATTGCTTAATAATTAAATTATATTGTGCAAATGAGTAAATATGCTAAATAGCTCCAGAAGGCATTTCAGACTTCTTGAATGTTAAAAAAAATTGTCACCTACAAGTTATAGGTCAAAAAAGAAGGCAATGGAATAACTTAAAATACTGGTGATCTGATCTAGCAAAGAAACTTTAGTTTGATTATATATCCCTTAAATTTTAAGTTGGCTTCTAAAAGTTTTACTATAAATACAAATAGATAAAAATATAAATTCTAATTTATTACAAATAATGTTTTAAAGTAAAGCTATTACACAACTCTCAAAGAATTTCAAGTGAAATATAAATAAAAGTTGACTTAACTCTCACCAATGTTTATTTAAAATACAATAGAAAAGTGATTTTTGTGGAAAATTTTGTATCAATCCTTTATCTTTTGAGTTCTGTTGAATTCTATTGATATTGATATTTCATTGATCAACTTACATTTCATTGAAAAAGACATATGATGAATTTTTAAATACTTCCTTAAAAATCTCTTAGTGGTCAAAAAACATGCATGAAATGTATATTTTTAATGATTTTCATTAGTAATTGATCAACATATATCTATAATAATTTTCTTGATAAATAATTATTCTTCACATCAAAGGATTGCTCTATGGACTGTGTCATTGAATGAGGAAATTGGAGGAACATGATGGATGGTTGGAAGTGATGACCTCAACCTTCTGTCTCATATGGTGGTATAGTTCCAGTGTGATACTATATTACCTTACTATATTACCTCACAGAGGGTAGAGTCTGTTTTTCCTACCCTTGCATATGGCTGATCTTGAGGGTTATTTTAAATCTTAGAATATAGCAGCAGTATTGAGAGCCATCCGTGGACTAGGTGTAGACCAAATTGGCATCATAGACAGTGAATAGGAAAATCTGGTATCTGGGAACTTCCAGTGGCAATCCCACTGGTAAGACCACCCAGATACAGATACATGTAAATTTTGATTCAGCTCTGCCAGATCTCACATAGTACCAGAGATGGGGTGACCTGCTGTAGCCACACAGCCTCTTAGAGATGGGTGTAGCCTGCCATGATGCCAATCAACCTGTTGACTGCAAGATAACATAAAGCAAGACTCCACCCCTGAAACCTTATCCTTGCCTCTGATGTATCCCTTTAAATAAAATCAGCAGAGCCATTTTCTAATTGTTCTGTTGTAGCTCCTACTAGGACTGGAAGAATCTATCAGGTGCTCCTTTTAAACTATAATTCTGACTTTGTCTTTTTTCTTTACTAGTTATTTCTGACTGTATTTTCTCAGGTAGCTTATCCTCTTCTGGGCAGGAGAAATTATCCCGGTGAGGCGCTGGCAGCCTCACAATACAGCAGTATATGCTACTTCCATTGTTAAATCTTAAAAGACCTCAAAGTTTCTGCCCTTTTCAAACAATGTTATAACCAATATAAGGAAACCCAACTGGATTGCTGAATAAAGAATATGGAGTCAGAAAAGCCCCAAAACTACATGGAGACCACATGGAGGGGGGATCCCTATCACTGTCTTAGCTGAGCCCCAATTACAGCCAACCCATCAGCTGAATATAGCCATCTGAGTGAGCCTAAGCAAGAACAGCAGAAGGACAATATACAGAATCACAAGAAGTCATATATTATTGTTGTTTTGTACCATTAAACTTTGGGAAAACAGTTATATGACTTAAGGTGCTGAAAAGAAACAGCTCTCTTGATACCTTGTAATAAATTATGCAATTGCCCCATGTTCAGTTAACTTGTTTTACCCTTGGATCAGTGAATCATGTTATGACTGTGAAATAGGAAAGGGAATGCTACACCACAAGTACACATTCTGGCAGACCATCTTTATAGGTACCAATAGAAGTTGAGGATCTGGAAATCGAGTCTCCTAAATCTATCCATGCCCTAATAGCTCTTGGGAACTCTACATCTATCCCAATCTGAAGCATTTCTGAAGCAGGAGTAATAGAAAAGCATTAGGATCTCACTGTATTATTTTTAAGAAATTTCCTGAATTATTACAAAAGATCATAAGAATGTACTCCACTCAGATAAACTATAATCAGAAACCAGAGCAGTAGAAGCATTGGAATGTTTGGATTTCTCCAAAAATTGACTCTCTGTCTTGTCTAGTTCATATTGGCAACCCTTTGGGTAAAATGACTGACTACTTATGTAATGTCACAAGCATACTACTTAGGGTAATGTCACAGGCATATTACTTAGGGTAATGTCACCAGGTGGTCTCTACTGTAGATATATTCATACAAGACAGTGCCATTATTTGGGCAACTCCTTGAGCATGGTATATATAATTTCCATATTTTAAAGTAATTCTATACTATGACATTTTCACCATTTCATAATAAAGTTTAAAATAGTTATCAGAGAAAGTAGTCAGTTACCAACATGAACTTATTGATGATTATATACAGTGCCAAAATCATATTCCTGCCACTGTGAGTGGGGTATAGAATTCACTCATTTTTAGGCCCTTTCAGGTAGAAATTCTATCTTTATTTGCTAAGGTGGGTAATGTACCTGTCAGTCTAAGAAAATCATCATATGCATATAGCACTGCATGAGATCAGTTAGGGATACATAACTACAGGCTGGCTGCACTTGAGGTTTATGGAGGATGCTGGACCTAATGCACACTGTGTAACACGAGTGAATGAAGAAGCACTGGTCAATTCAAACAAAGTAACAAGGTAAAGAAGGGCATGAAGCAAAAATTAGCTTTGCTTCTAGAGAGTTCATTGAGAATACCAGCTGATTAGAGAAGAGAGAGTGAATGAATAAGGGAGAGATCCAGGTTGCCAAAGAAGGCTAAAGTCTATTACAGAAGGTCTTTAAAGCTGGACACTTATAAAAATGTAAATGGACAAATAAACTTTACAATTGAAACATTGATTGCATTTGCTTAGCAGACACCTAGAAATAGATTTAACTTAAGGAATATCTTATTCTAAAATGTTGTTTTCACAGTAGTTCAAGAGATAGTAATATTACACTGCTTTGGGAGCAGTGGTCCTTCTTCCTTATCTGTAAGCAATTGAACAAGTGGGATCAACCAAGGGAATTTAAAGTAAAATAAAAATAGAATGTCTGCAGTACAGAAGAAATCATGGATTGAAGCAAAAACAGTTAAGCAAGTTGATAGGAGATCTCAGAAAAACTCCAAGACTTAGAGAATAAAGAGCAGCAACAGGTAGCACTGCCAAGAGGACAACTCTGGAGAAGACCAGAGTGATGACTGCTACATAGCAGGGATATGTTGAGGTTCCTCTCTCTCTCTCTCTCTCTTTCTATTTGTTATGGTTTAGATGTGATTTTCCCCGAAATTCACGTGTGAGACAATGCAAGAAGGTTGGGAAAAGAGATGATTGGGTTGTGAGAGTCTTAACCCAATCAGTGATTTAATCCACTCATAGGGATTAACTGAGTAGTAACTAAAGCGGTAGGGTGTGACTGGAGGTGGGAATTGGGGCATGGCTTTGGGGTGTCTGTGTCTGACAAGTGGAAATGTCTCTCTCTGCTTCCCTCTGCCACACTTTTCCACCTTGATGGAGCTGGCTGTATATGGACTGAGACCTCTGAAACTATGAGCTCTTAAATAAACTGTCCCTCCTCTACAATAGTTCTGGTTGGACCTTTAAGTCACAGCAGTGAAAAAGCTGACTAAAAACACTATCTCTAGCTCTATCTTTACCTGTCTTTAACATCTTTTTTTTTTTTTTTTTTAAATCTATCTGAATCCTCCAGATTAATACCAGAAGAAATAGCCCTATGGTCCTGGTCTGATTTTTGTGGTTAATGCTTTAGGTCTTAAATAATGAAGATATTTTCTTGTGTTGTTTTATGTTTTGAAGGCTATAAAATATTCCTGTTTTAAAGTACTCATTACCTTGTCTCTGCAAAGGGAAAAACAGATTCCTTTTGAACTGCCTTTCTGAAAAATAGAAGATCACAGAATTGAAAGTAAGCTCAAAAGGTTACTTCGTCTCCGGTTCAAGCAACACCAAAGGCCTTGTCTTTTTGTACACTCTTCATTCTTTCCATGGAATATATTTGCATTCATTAGTTGAACAATCAGTCTGTACCAAGCACTATGCATATTGTTTAATTCTCACTATTGCACTACAAAGTGGGCATAATATTCTCATTTAATTTTTCAGAATTAATGAGGATAAAAGAAATAGATACATTTTTAGCAGATCTGAGATCAGATCTGATGCCACAGTCTCTCCATCTTTTGTATCAATACCACAGAGTGACCCAGTTCTCTGTCTGGCCCCTCAAAATTAATGTCCTCATAAACCTGCAGTAACTATCCTCCCAACTCCACTGTTATCTCTGGAGGAGATAAAAGATACTTTATATATGTGAGTGTATGTGTATGTGTATATTTATATAGTGAGAGAGAAAAAGAGAAAGAAACATTCATAAAGGTAACCACATAATCTATATTTTATATGCACATAAAACACAAAATACATAATATCAAATGCATATATTTATATATTATATATAAATGTATCTTTTACATATTTTATGTATACATTTAATATAAGATATATAAAATATATAAAAAATATATGAAATATATAAAATATACATCTCATAAAAATACATGAAATACATAAGATACATTTATATATAAAATATACATATTTTATGTAATACATTTTTAATTTTATATACATATAAAATATAAATCATGCTGTTACCTCTATGAATGGTACCTATGCTTTCATATTGTGGAATGGAAGACCTGAGCCTCTGTTGGTTGTAACTTGAACCTTAAGTTTTTCTAGTGGATGAGTTTGCTCTGTACTTCTGTGATTCTCTTTCAAGTTTTTAATCACTGTTTAGAACAAAGCTGACAAAGCTGTTTTCACCCACAGCCATTTGGATCTAAAAGGCTTGCTCCTGCAGGCATAAACCTGCCCTTGAAGTGCTGTTGTCTGCCCATCCATCTGAGCTGACATCATCTTCAAGCTCCTACAAGTCTTGTGTTGGCTTCCTTTCTCTATCAAAATTCCTTTCTATTTTCAGAGTTGACTTAGGAAATGAGAGCTGTTCTTGTAAGTGTGTGGCCTGCCTCTTTTCATCAAGCTCTAAGTATACAGCACTTGCCACGTTCTGCCTTCTCTTGGAGTTGGAGTGAGTTCTCTGCTAGCTGATTAAGTTTTACATACTTGCCATCACTATCAGCTTTCTTTCTGAAGGTGTCTGGACCCTGCCTTGGTAATTTAAGTAATGATTCCCTGGATATAGTTTTCTTCCAGTCTCATCCCATGAACTGTGAAAATTCCCATGATTTCACAAAATCTCAGAGCATAATGTTCCTACAGTTTTCTATCATTCCCATTTTTCTTTTTGATAAAATCTTTTCACATATGTCATCAATTCTCCTGGAAGTGTATTAGTTTATTTTTTCTAACATTAATCATTTGCATCATGGACTCAAGATAAACTGTTATATTCATGCTAATACTTCTGAATATTGGCATTTAGGGAAGCAAAATTAAATTTTTAAATAACACAGTATATAGCAGAATGTTGTGTAATTTGCATCTAATTTTTAAAGGCTCAGCCCCTCTCCCACTAAGTATCTACCCCTTGTTATTTTCTCTGAGGAAGCTCCATTTCTTCCATATCACTCAGTCTTCAACTCAGCCTCTTCCTCTTGATTTCTTCAACCATTGTCTTTTACTCTTTGTTCTTGGGCTTAATCACCTCTTTTCCTCCAAGGCACTTTCCTCAAGGAAATTTCAAATTTTAAAAATTAACAATAAAAATTAGCAAAATTTTATTTATTAATTAAATTTTTTACCAAAAAAGAAAGCAATTTAAAGAAATTTTTCTTTTTTTTTCTTTTGTTTCAATTTCCCCTTTTTGCCTAGCTGACCACAAACAAAACAACCACTAAAGTGTTTTAGAATTATGCCCCAGCTTTAAAAAGAATTTTTCCCTTTTTCTTAACACTATATGATGATGAAATTTTGGAATCAACATCCATAGACAACAAAATTTTATACATATATATAGAAAATTTGTTTTTGGAAATAAATTGAATAGTCATTTATAGAAGCATTTAAACTATCAAAAAAGGAAACGTGCAAATAAGACAATAGATATTGTTTACCAGAAAATAGGCACCAATTCATATTATTATTCTTATCATTTTAAAATTTTGGAAGTTTTTTTGGGGGGAAGGGGCCAGGGATTGAACCCAAGGGCACTTAACCACTGAACCACATCCCCAGCAACATATTATGTATGTTAGGGGCTCACTAAATTGCTGAAGCTGGTTTTGATATCATGCTATCCCAGAACAACTGGGATTACAAGCTATGTACCACCACACCAGGCTAAAAATAAGTTTTCCTTAAACACTTCCAAAAACATTTTTTCAAATAAAAAATATTTGCAAAAGTAATTATGAAAATTATTTGTTCTTGTAACTTTATTTGTAGACATTGCATTCTGTTTTCAAATAATAGAAAGTTAATAATTCTTTCAGTCTTGTCTATTATTTAAACATTTTAAGTAGATGCTCAAAATTTGTAATGCAATGCAGAATTTCTCTATATGCTAAGAACATTAACTCTTGCACATTTTTGTATTGTTTTCAGATTAGTTCCGTTTGTATGGGAGTGTAATCAAATCCAACAACTTTTTTCTTCATAAATATATGGTAATGACATTTGCTGAGTATTTTATATGAGACAAGTCCTATGCTAAATTCTTTACATGCATTCTCTCCTTTAGGCCCCTACAACTAGATGAAAAATGTCTGATTTTTTCCTACTTCAATACAGATGAATTACACAGTAGAGATATTAATCAGCCTGCCTAAGTTTACACTATATGTCAGTAATAGAGAGAGATTTAGAATGATTTGATATCTGAGAATATATTCCTAAGGACTATACACTATTGCCTTTACTGATCTATTTTAGAGTTACTGCTTAAATAAGGTATTCTTCATCTTAAGATTGTACATATCACTAAATGCATGGCTTTTCAGCTTTCTATGGCTTATATTTTATATTTGGATATTTAAGCTACTTGCTGTTGGCATATGTTATGAGATATATGTCTAAATTTATTCAATAACTTATTTGGGGAAACCAACCAAATAATTATTAGGATTATATAACTATATCCTAATTTCTGTTAGGAAAAAATAGAATCCATCCTTTAGTTAAAAATTAAAATTAAGTAGACAAATTATGAATTAAAGTGGGGGCAGACAAAAACATGTGATACAATATCATGTGTTGGCCTTGCATGAGCTGAAATGTATGGGAAAAATAGAACTATAGGGGCTGGGGTTATGGCTCAGCGGTTGAGCGCTTGCCTCACATACGTGAGGCACTGGGTTTGATCCTCAGCACCACATAAAATAAAGATATTGTGTTAATCTACAACTAAACAAAATATTCAAAAAAAATAGAACTATAGAATAGGAAAACTACAGAAACCACCTTATGTAACACATGAGAATGAACTTTTAACTTTGCATAGTTAAAATTGAGACCTGGTCTAAACTTTATCCTTTTGTACAGTATTCTAATTAACTCTAGCATGCTACTTGCAAGCCAGGGAATAACCAGTACTTCTGTTCCTACCTAGAGCCCCAGAAGAAATCTAATAGTGGATACAAAATGTCTCTGATATTTTCTCTACCACTTAGAATTGTCTGTTTCCATTTAACCAGTCTTAGATGGAGAATAAGCTAACAGCAATTTCTCAAGAGAATAAAGTCCTGTGATATCATAAAACAACACAAAAACCTACAGATTAAACAAAAATAGAGGCCTCATCTCATTTATTCATAAAACACTTAAAGTGTTTCTGAGTGTAATTTGCCAATATGGAGGTAGATGACAATTCTAATGTATTAGTTCCTGAGGTCTGTGAACCTATCTTGCCAGTTTGATTATTTCTTTATTTTTGGCTTTTTTTTTTTTTTTTTTTTTTTGCTTTATAGGAAAATAAGCTGTTTGCCTGTCATTTTGGCTACAAATGAAAGGTTTTATTTCTAGGATCAAAATTCTTTTAAGAAAAAAAATTTAGAAGTAACTACTCTAAACACAGAGGTTGAAAACATGGGGCCATGGTAAGAAACTAAATTCCTTGTTGAAGTGAACAAACGGGATGTGAGTGATCACAAGGACAATTATGAAATTAGAGCTCCTTTTAATTGTATTTGAATGCTATGCTATGAAATGGTTAAAATCTACACGGGGTTTAGAGTGAAATAGGCCTGGGTTCGGATTCTGCCTCTTCCACTTATTTACCATATTAAGTTGGACATGATACTTTATTTCCTAATGCTCAGTTTTCTCCAAAGTAATAAGAAGATAAAATACCTCATAAAGATCACAGGTAAGTAAGTGAAATAAGACCTGTAAAACACTGAATGCAATGCCCAACCCAGATCAGCTACCCCACAAATCATGATTATTTTATTAGTAATAAGTAATATAAAAATACATATTAGGAAGCATAAAATATATTTGGTAGAGAGTACAAATTAGATAAACAACCACAAGGACATTCATTTCTTTATGAAACTCAGCTCAGTGTGTGTTTTTGTACTTACTTTCAGTTTCCTTTGCTTGGAGTTTTGTTAAGCAGATTTTTAAAAAGAGAATTAAAGCAACATAGAATAGGTTAAATTTCATGACAGAATTTTCAAAGATCAAGGACATTAGTCTAATTATTTTCATTCAAATCAATTATATGATTTAATTGAGTTCAGAAACTGTGTTACTTTATTTTATATTGTCTCCTCCCCCCACCCCTGCCATTACTCTCCACACCTGGCACACATGCACACATTCACTACTCATGGTCCATCTTATATTTCTTAAGCCATGGAACACACTTGACCATGTAGCAGCTACTCAATACAAGTTAACTGGCTAATTGGTGGTATCCAAGCTTCTCTCTTTGCATAAGGAAGAACTCCCCACGTGTGCACTCAGAAGACACTATTGCATATTTATCATGAAAGGTTATCTGTTTGCTTTGTTACAATCATTTTACCCCTTAAGTATCTTCACATACTCTCCTTTAAACACTTTCCCCAATGCTGTCACATGGTAATGGAAGAAGGATTTTGAGTCCCGAGGCCTTCTGTTTTGAAGTTAAAAACTAAACACTTCTTCCTTCCCCCAAAAGTAACAAAAGCAGTAATAATAGAAATGCTCAGGTCTAATCATGATCATAATAACTCATAGCATATAGATAAGCCTATAAACCCCTTCCAAACATCTTCTGTAACCATATTAGAATTACTAAAGATTTAATCTCAAGCATTGGCTTTTATTGAATACCTTAGATAAAGGTATTCATCTTGGATGGGTTCTCACTAATTCCCCAGTTTTCTAAAACGGGAATAAATGATGCTCTTATATTTAATTTTCATCTAGTTCTTTATTATAAAAATGTATTACCCATTTAATTTATTATGCAAAAGAGAGCTAATTTCTAGTCATTTCTTCCACCCATCTTGTAGATAAAAAACAGTGATGGAAATATAGACACACCTGGCAGTCCTATGACACTTATTAAATTTTTGTTGTTGTTGTTGTTTTTCCAGAGATTTTCTTGTACTGTCTGGGACAACACTGAAATAAAATAAATTAATAAACCTAGGCTAATGTGATGAATAGAAATATAGTTACAACAATTAAACTGACAGAGTTCTAGAAGGAATTAGAAAAAAATGTGTGTTACTTATTTTTATCTTGCATGTCATTTCCATGTGAGCAAAGTAATATACTTTAATAATATAAACACACACACATACACACACACACGCACAACCATAGAGGATATTCTGATAAGGTATAGAGAAGACTTTTTGTAGAAGCAATTAGGTTTGTACTTTCAGGGTCCAAAATAAAACTTTCAGTGAACTTGTAGTGAAGCAGTCCAAGACATTGAGTGGACAATGAATGAAAAATGGCTTGCTGACACTGCAGGAGCAGCAACGAGATATTTTGCATGTGTGTGTTTTGGAGAGAGAAAAAGACTGAGATATGAGATGACTAAGGAAAATATCTTAGCCTGCTGAACAAAATTAATACATATTTTTATCACTCTCAATTTCTAACAGATTGCAAGAGATGACTGGATGAAAAGTCAGTGTATCTTTAAAGAGCAGAGAAAAGCAATACTAGGCCCTGGTGAATTATTAGATATGGTTGAGTAGAACTGATTTTATTCAATCCTCAATATATATTCCTAAGTAGCACGATTTCTAGCAGATTCTATAAATGTAATGCATGAAGTGAGCCAAGGAGATTCGTCCAAAATAAGATATGATAAGGTACAGGGTAGAGAATAATTAGATTATATGAAAATGAATTAGAACAAATATATACTGTCTATTGCCAAATTTAAAATAAAATTTTTTTTTTCAGTGCACTGAACACTCTTTATTTTTTTTTTTAACCAAATGCCAGTCTTTTTTTTTTTTCCCAAAAGTTGCATTTTAATACATGTTGGCAAACATAACAGAAAAAAACAAATTATCAGAAGCTGTACACATTATTCACTGAAAACATTTGTTGAGGCAAATAGAAAAAAATTGTTACAATCATAATTTTTCTAACTTTGCATAAAATAAAATTTGAGGATATTATTCTGTTGACAAAATTCTATAGGTGATATTAGAATTTGTCCATATTATAGAGAACTCTCCACATAAGCTTAAGCTGCAACTAAATGTTGTCTTAACTTCTACTCAGAAATATAAGCTTAAAGTATATTTTTGGAGTAAGGTAAAGATGAGTTATTCTTAAACATTTTTCATTATGGCAAACCCTAATCAGATTCCCCACACTATTGCTTGACCTATGAGACTTCAGTATTTCTTATCAGTAAGATGGATTCTAACCCTATGCTTTACTTAAGTCTTAAATCCCATGTGTGTTTAGTTTCTGATGCTTGCTTTCCTGCTCCATCAATTCTGTCCATGAGTCAAGATGTAGGGACTACATGGGTGTGCCTTATTCTTATGGTTGGCACCTTCATTTTATTTTTATCTTTGCCACCATCTTTCATCTGGTAATTGAGACCATAAATGTGGCACTTTCATAAAGCAAAATATATAAATAATTATGGCTAATTCAATATTCTATAATAGACTCTCTTGATGAGCTGTTTCTATCCAAAATGCATCATTATCATTTTCTATTTAATCAATTGGATATACATCTCCACCGTCCTGAAATTATTCTCTTTTACCACCTCTTCATTTAACTAATTTCCTTTTCCTTTCTTCACTTCTCCCCACTTCTCCCTTCCTCATTTCATTGATTCCCAATACTTTATTTATTAACTACTTGTCTGGGAGTTTTGAAGGTTTACCGTGTTGGGCCTCCTCCTACATCCTCCTGCTTTGAATACCATCTGGAGCTATGGAAGTATCTAGTGACCAGGAGGGAGCAGCCATGGGGTTGAGGACAACCAAGAATACAGTGACAGAATGATAGAAGTATGTATGTCCCCAAAGACAGTGCTACCTAACACTGGTTATTTGGGAGTGTAAGAAATAAGTGTATTATTTTAACCAATCTTAGATTTTCCATTGATCTCTGCCAAATTTGTTTCTAAATGATACAATAATTAATAAACTTTGTTGAATGGATTAAGAAATGAATGGAGGCTAGATTCAGCTCCATATTCTTTCTTTTGTTAATTGTTATACACAATGAATGTTGTCATTCTATATAGAATTATTACTGGTTCTTCTATGCATAGGTGTAATCTCATCAGATGAACTATAGGGCCTTCAGTGACAGAGAATGTGGCTTTATTTTCTTTGATCACTAGTTTCATGATCAAATGGTAATAGGAACTTGATGATTACAATAATGATGGTGATGATGTTAAAGAGAATAATAATAAGACACCTGCAGTCAAGAGAATTTAATTATACTTTCAACTGTTCACAGAGCAACTGACCTTAAACTTGCCACGGTTTCCATGTCATGTCCAAGAGCTCTTTGGAACAAATTCCCTGATAAGTTCCACTGTTTGCATGAGCCTCAAGGCCACAAATATGCTCAGGGAGAAAAAGAGTTAGTCTAAGCAAAATTTACTGCCAGAACAGCCTGTTCTTCCACAATTAAGGGATTTTTTACTCCTAGTTTTGCTAGAAAAAAATATCGTTTTTATTTTTTCTACTGTATTTAAGGTCATTCTGCCCTTGGTAAAATAAAAATGAATAACAATGCATCCAGCAATAAAGGAAAATGAGAGAACTTCTCAATGAAATATGACTGAGTGACCAGAATCATCTACGGTCGTTGTAGAAAAATAAATTCTACTTTCTCTATTACCCTATTGGTCTACCAGGCATTCTGGCACAGTTCCTTCACCTCTAAATAGTTCTCAACCAGGTATGTTAAAGAGTTTCCCAGCTTTCAATGGACATCTTTAAGGCTGGGGCTTCTCATGAAATCCACTTTATAAGTACCAATTCAGTAAAAATAAAACCCACTTGAGTGAGTACTTAGAGTCATTTTGAGGGAGAAATCATGGGCTCTTTAGTCCCTTTTCACCTTTCCAGTTAGTCCTTTTTGTAAACTCCATATTAGACCTTAATTTCTCTGGACCAGACATAGTCATCATAGCTTCTGCTCTTGCCCAGATAATTTTACTCCAGTGACTATTTAAACTCTAAAAATAAAGCTATTTAAGGATAAGAGGTTGTTGGGTTGATTAGAAAAGATTCTGGATGATGTTTTGAAAGTTCATCAAGTTGGAAAAAGATTTTATTTCCCTAATCAACAGATATCTTAAGAATGAAGCAGATATTTCTGTTTGCATTTACTGCTTTCCTACATTCATAGATTTAAAATACATGGAATAGTTTTTCTCCAGCTGCCAGAATAGTTCAGCTACCCTTTTTCTATCCCATCCTCCCAGCAATTTCTTGTGACTCTTAAGGGCTATGCCTTTTCCAAGTTTTTGAAAATAAGCAATTTCTGAGTCATTGCAGCCTGAAGTTCTATTTTGAACTTTAAGAGGATGAAAAGGAAACAAATGAACCTAAGATATTATGAAGCAAAGCATATGTGCATTGATGGTCATAATTTCTTCCTTTGTTCTGACTTTTAATAAAGTGAAACACAAAAATAAAGCAAAGTGAAAAAAAAAACACCTTTTTGATCTTCAAAATAATTCTGGGTGATAGATTAAGAAGAGATATTCTGTAACTTCAGATGAAGAAACTGAGTTTCAGATAAGGATATTTTCTAAGCCTCACAAATAATAAGTGGTAGAATTAGAACATCACCATCAGTCTTCGGATGCTGAAACTGCTTGTTGTCCTACACTGAGCTGCCACTCAATTGCAAAGAAATACTGAACTGATAGCTCCTAAACCCCTTGCGAATAGCAACTGTATATTAATAAGCATCCATGTTTATAAAAGCTAAGAACAGTCCTTCTTTATTTTCAAAACAAAAGCTATTGATAGTGTACAACACTCCAAAAACCCAACAAGACACTAAGTCATTTGAATGTGTAAATATTTTCTCATTAGAATTCAAGTTCATTCTCAATCTTCTTTTGCTAGACAGGAGAGGTTTGCTATTGCCCATTTTTCTGTTTCTTTAGAATTTGTCTCAGGGAGAAAAAGGAAGGGATACATTAACAAAAAATTGTCATTGTGGCTCCTTCTAGAGTGATAGATCAACTAACTGAAAGAACAGATCTTAGTACATGTTTGTATCCTTCACTCTCTTCCACTGTGTATGTGTGTATGCATGTGGGAAGGGGTGATGTCCATGAGTATGTGTGGTTATCACTATTCAAATAGATGATACTAATGTTAATGGTGTTCATTACATTCAGTTAAACATTTTAATAAATTAATGAATAGTGATAGAGATCAATTTTTATAATGGTGATAGAGGTTACAATTTTAACTTTCAGTGTAATTTCTATACATGTGAAAGGTTCAGTTGATATATAGTTGTCTAAAATTAATTACTATTAGCTATAAACAGTTTTGCTTTAAAAATGTCAAGTTTAGGGGCTGGGGTTGTGACTCAGTGGTAGAGCGCTTGCCTCTCATGCGTGAGGCACCGGGTTCGACTCTCAGCACCACATAAAAACAAATAAATAAAATAGAGATGTTGTGTCCATCTACAGCTAAAAAATTATTAAAAAAAAATGTCAAGTTTATCATGATGTGTTAGAAGGTATACACACATTATGGGATAAAAGTATTTATGGTACAGGACAATTTTTCATTACTTTTTGTATCTAGGATGCTTCCTTAGGTACTTGTGTACAACAGGTATGCACTTTATTTATGTTCAACCCATAAGTGGAATAATATAATTTTGAATTAGGAAGGACCATGGGAGTCTTTTCATATAACTTCTAACTACAAATTCACTCATAAGTTTTTCTTTGATAAATTATCTGTTCTAGAATATTTCAATAAGGGTAGTTCCATGTAGGATTAGGGTTAGGGTTAGCTCTTCAGTTGTTGAAAGCTTTCTCATTTAAATTGAACCCAGAATCCTTTTAACTTTCAACATTTTGTGTCGTTTGGAAAAAGGGGAAAAAAACCTCTTTCATTTCTCCTTTTCTCTTATTTTTATATTAATAATGCTTAGTTTTGTTTTTAGGACAAAGATATTCCTTTGACAGCCCTTTGAGTGATATGAATTCTGCACCCTTTGCAATAGTGAATAGCTTTCTGACTTTCTCCCCCACCATTTTGCCAGTGCTTCTCAAAAATTTGAAACCATTAATGCAGTGCGAGCTTCAGAGGTGATCTGACCTCTACAAAATGCAGCAGAGATGTGCTCATTATGCCAACAAAATCCATACATTAATGAAGTCTAAGTTTATTTGCATTACCTTATGGCTTCCTATTCAGTCTGTTAGCTAAAATTCTAGATCTTTTCACATGGAAGTTTTAAGCCAAGTTTCTCCTACCTAATACTTATTAATCTTTTGGTACTAAAATCAAAATATGTAATTTACACCCACTCTTATATCAGTCAGGAAGATAATTTTGATGGTAGAGTCAGCCTGGAATTATTTGTTTTTCCTAGTTTTTGTATAATCACAATTTTTATAAATGGGGCTTTGATATCATTTAAACCTTTGGTGAATCTCTGTGTTCTGCAGTGTCAATAGAGGAATTGTAGAAACACATTTTAGGATTAATGTTAAATGACATTTTAAGTGGAGAGGGCTGTTGAAGTATTTTTCTACCAGTTATGAATTATGTACCTGTGTCATCGTATAGCCCACATTTTTTTTATTTAACAAGAATATTTTGTAATTCTTCAAGAGCAATTAAACAAAAACAACAAAACATAGACCCAAGGAATTCACTTATTACAATGAACTAGCTTGTGAAATGTGTAAAATGGCAGTTAGGGTATGATAAATGTGAACTGACACATTAGTTATCCATTTTGTAATGTACTATACAATTTTAATATTTCAAAACAATAAAATTGCTCCTCTAAATCTCAATATCCTCTTTTTTTCTGTGTTTTGTTTGGGCAATGAGTAGAGCTGTGTTGAGTGGAAGCAAGTGACATAATTGTGTTTATTATTTATCATCTTATATGTGGCATTTGTTAGACTACTTCTATGGAAAATTATCAATATCATCAAAATTTGAAAAAAAATATTGGTGAATATTTCATGGCACATGGTATAGAATTTCAGCATGTTTATTTATTTTTATAATTATTATTATTTTTAACTTGGAGGATTTAAGCTGATTTAAGGTCAAAAATACTTTCCATATCCTGGCCTCAAACTTTTCCTACAGTGAAAAATGTGAATAAAATACCTCTTGTGGGAGAGCTTCTTACCATTCTATTTTTGTTCTTAACATGTTTTGAAGTGATGCTATTTTCCTCAAGTATCAGTAAGTGCCTTTTAAGTTTTCTTTACTTCCTTTTGGTCTACTTCCCTTTGGTCTTTTTTTTTAACCAATCAAGCAATCACTAACCAAGCCATAACAACAGTATCTCAGAATTTTTGTGAGTTCATTGATGAGGCATTGTGTCAGATCATTTGTGGGGCATTTTTGTCCCACTTTTTGAATGGTATTATAGCAAAGTGAAGATTTACAAAAAGGTGAACAGGATCATGAAGGAAAGAAAATGAAGAGGAAGGTCAGAATTGTGTCTGTGGATCTCTATGTCTCTACATTGTAATCATCATTAAACCTGAGGTTCCATTGTGGGATGCTCAGACCTTTGTCTGAGATTTGGAGTTCAGATTGTAAACAGATTGGCGTGGTGTAGATTCAGAACTCTATCTACTCTTTCATTGATTAGAATAGTACCCAAAGTAAAGGTAAATGTTTTCCAATAGTGTTACTATTAAAAAGCAGGAAAAGAGGCCAGCAAGTAGTCCACAGACTGGGAAGAGGGGAAAAAGAAATGAAGAAAAGGATAAAGAAGAAAGTCTGCATGGATCTGATTGTTAAGCAGAACCAAATATAAGCAACTGAACATACTGCAAATCTATGTAACACTTCAAGTACTTTTGGACTAGATATTTTTGAGGGTAGGGATTCTTGGCTTTATGTGAAACTTGGCTACTTGTATTGGCATTGCAAATAGATTTATCTGTATTATTATCTTTATTTGAACTCACTCATTCTTACTCTTTCACTGTGCTACCCATCTTGCCAAGAAAATCCACTTTCAGTTACACATATATCATAACACTTAAACATTAGCTTCACTTGCCTCTGGTTAATAACTCACCTTATATTCAAACATCCATCAACATAAAATCAGCATAACAACTTTTATGAATCCCTTTATCATCAGCACAGTCTAAATGCTCATACAATTCACTCTCTGAATTCGTATAGGAACTTGCTTAATAGCCCTTAAAGTTACTATAAACCTTGGTAGCATTCAATCATAAGAATATTATTCATGTTTTCAGAATGAGCACATTTTTGGTAATTGTTAAAGTTTAAAACCACTGGGATATAGATAGAGTGATTTCTATAATCTGAAAAATATATATTTTTTATTTTTTCCCAACAGTCATGGAATTTCCACAATCTCCTTCTGGCTTCTATCATCTAAGGATTCTTCATATCCATCTTGAATGCAGGTTTGAATCTGGAGATAAATACATATAATGAGTGTTTTCAGTGGGAAAAATGTCTGTGTGTCCCTAGTACTGGTTGTGCATGACAGTGGAGCAGGTGGCTGAGTTTGACTACCTGTAGACTTCATCTCACTTGACCCATGATAACGAATGTTTCCATAAGGATTAACATATCATGGAAAGGGAAGGTAAAAGATTGTCAATGACATATTTTCCCTACTTCATTTGTGCCTGAGCCCATCCTTGAATGATGCTAGCTATTTTTCCTGCAATTCAGCAGTGATGCATATGAAAATGGTGTAAACTATTTAAAATAATTATATTCATTGAAAGTGGCAAAAAATATGACAATAATAGATATGAAATAAATTTTAGTTGTCATAATTTTTCTGTCTGCCACTAACATTTTCACTTTATCTGGACTATTCAAAGACGAAGACATAATTTAACAAACTCTGATTCCTGTAATCAAGCTGTGATATTTCATATTCATCTCAGTCCATATCTTCAAGATGACATGCAGAAAATGTATGAGAAGGAATAGAATAACATAAGATGATCACAGTTTTTTCTTTTATTCATCCAACAAAAACTTGAGAAATAACCACTGTTTATCTATTTTATATATATACATATATATTCACACACACATATATATACATATATGTGTATATATATATATACATATATATATATATACATATATATACACACATTTGGATTAACTACTATTGAAAAGATAAGAGAAGTTGATGACAAGGTCCTTATCCTTGAGGACTTTATAGTTTAGCAAAATAGCACATGGACAAGTTATTACCATAATCAATACAATATGCTTAGTGCATTAACACAAACAAGTGTGATGACCTTGGGCTCCTTATAACTCAAGTTTGATTTCACATTGTCTGTAAGTTTTTTCTTACATCTCCTTTTGGTGATTATGTGCATTTATATCTTAGCGATAAAGCATTTTCTATAATGTTTTACGTTAATTTCTTAAGCTTTCGAGAAATACAAACACGATACTTAAGATGCTTACTAATTACTGAGAGACAGGATTTTTTTTTAAAAAATCTTTTTTATTTCTATATTTGATGCCTCAGTTGTCTCTGCCTGCTCCTTCTTCCTTCCTCTTCCTTCTCTCCTCCTCCCTTTCTCCTCCTCCACTCCTTTCCTTTCTCCTTTTTTTGAGAGATGGCCTCATTTTGCTCAGAAAAAGTTGTGTGAAAAAACAGATTTTATACTCTACACTGTGTGGACTTCCATTGTCTAAATATTAGATTTCAATGAAAATGTGTGATTCCATCAAGGTTGGCACTCTGAGACTCAAGATGAATCATTTTGCCTGGAGTGCCACCTTGCCTAAAGTCCTTCTGAGTGAATAACATCAACTCCTAAGGCTCACTCAGGATCTGACATAGAGACATACAGCCAGTAGGCAGAATTCTCCCAAAGCATGGGAGAAGGAAAAGACAATGAAAGTCCCTGAAGTAAGTTGCCTTGAGGAAAGGAGAAGATTGTAAATCTGGACTCAGAAAAAAGATTCAGGAGACAGGAAGGAGAGCAGGTTCCAAATTCAAAGCTCTTTCTGACTCAGTCCCCTTAGCAAACACAGTCCTACAATACACATCAGAGTGAAGTAATGTATTTAAGAGTGATTCATTATTTTGTAGTCATGACAGAACAGAATATGGGCATATATGAACATGTATTATGCAGAGAATCAGACCATGGGAAGGTGCTTTAGTCTCAAAGGAATGAGGTCCCTTTTCTTTAAGGAATTCCAATTATCTAAGGAGGAATTTGAACCAGCCAGGGAAATTTAGCTCTAAGATTCATATCTAAGGAGTTGCTCTTCAACAGCCTCAACACGTGGTAACAAGAAGCAATGTTGGAGGTAGTCTTATTAGACTCCTTTCCCCACCCCAGGGCTCAGGTTATCAGGAGGCAAAGTGGCTGAATCTTGAAAAGGAATAAATTCCTGTTAGGAACTCTTGAGGGAAATAAAATATTAATTAGAAATATTAAAGTGCTCTAACTGCATGTGTGCTCCAAGTTATAAAGCTGGTCATAGAAGTTATAAAACTGGATACCCAGATATATAAAAATAGAATAAGTGGATTGCCTTGGTTTGATTTTTTTTTTTTTTTTTTTTGGTACTGGGGATTGAACTCAGGGGTTCTCAACCACTAAGCCACATGCCCAGCCCTATTTTGTGTTTTATGTAGAGACAGGGTCTCACTGAGTTGCTTAGCGCCTTGCCATTGTTGAGGCTGGCTTCGAACTTGCGATTCTCTTGTCTCAGCCTCCGAAAGCTCTAGGATTATAGGTGTGTGCACCACTGTGCCTGGCTCCTTGGCTTGATGTTTAAGAACCAAATGAGAGATATGAGTGAAGAGTTCTGAAGCTGCCTAGGGAAGCTGCCTCTGTGAAGAAAGAAGGAAGAAGATACTCAAAAAGATGGGCCCTTGAAAATGAGGTAGTCTTTGAAAACTCAGAAGAGTATAGAAAATCTGAAAATTGTGAGAATATTCTTCAGGAAGATGGCATGAAGAAAGGTACAGAGAACAATATACATAATAGATGGTAAAAGATAATGAGAAGACAGTAAAATATAGAGCACAAAGAAATTATTTATGCATAATTGCTGAAGGTATAGGACATAAAGGAATTTTTGACAAAAGTTGACTCCATCTAGAAACTTCTGATCAAAATGTCTTATTCTAAAATAATATAATGTAAAGCATATTGCATATTATGGGTGGCTTACTATCAGTGGATCATATATAAATGAAAATATGCCAAATTTATGTTTATTCATATTGTTGGACCAATTTACATTTTGCTCATTCACATGAAATAATAACCACTGTTGACTTCAGTAATTCAAAATGCATGAGATGATTTATGATTATTTCTTTCTACAATTCCAGAGCAAATAATTCCCTTGTGGTCTTTGTGTTAGACAACCCTGGTTGAGTATGGCACTGTGTGTGTGTGGCAGATGACGGTGGCCCTGACTCTGGCAGCATTTTATAATGTGAGTGCACATAGGCATGTGAGATGCCAAAGAAAAAGGTCTGGCATTTGGGCAGAACATTTTCATGGGCTCCTGGAAGATGATATTCTATAGTATCTTTACAAATTTCTTCTTAAGAAAGAATTCTAATCCTCATTTAACAGATGAAGAAACTAAGCCTGACCTCATCTCTTGGTTAAAGTTTAAGTTAGTGTTTGGTGAAACTGGATCTATTTTAATCCTTGATATATCAGGGATTGTTTGTGTTTTTGTGTGCTGTGCTTGGTTTCTGGGGAAATGGGCTGAAATTTCATAGTCTCATAGTTTCATATTCACTCACTTTTTTCTCAGATATTTACTGCTGTACCAGTCTTGTTGTACCTAAATGAGAATGTAATAGGTTCAAATATTCTGTTGTTGCTGTTATTGCTTATGACATAAATACATACATGCACACTCATACACACACACACACACTTGATTCTACTTTGTACAACTTTTCAAGTGCTTTGCATGAAGACTCCATGAAGGCTAGAAGTCTCATGGTAGATATCATATGACAAATTCCCTAGACTTTTTGGTCTTTATTTGTTTTATTATTTTATTGTTGTTTTTGCCTGTTTCTCACATAGATAATATACATAGCCAATACAATATTTGATTTGAATTGAATGCTACGTATAGCAACCTGTGCTAACAATACATAAATGTGTTATATACCAGAGAATTGTTTCTTGATTGTCCCATTGAATTATAAGGTCTTCGAAGGAAGGTATTATGTTGCATTAATTTTTTTAAAATCTCTCTCATCTTTTACAGCAGTTACTAATAGAATCTGGTTGAATAAATAAGTAAACCAGTTACTTCATGTGATTAAATCATTTCTCTTTCTTATTATCCAAGGCATTAGAATTGGCTCTTTTTATGAATTTCTGATATACCTTGTCTATACCACAAAATATAATATGCAACTGTGTTTTATTTTGCAATGCTCTCTGATCATTATTTCTTGTACATGTGCTTCTGTTATAATTAGAAAGCAAGTTTTGGGGACAGTTGCATCTGAGTGATGAACTTTCTTACATCTCCCACACCCCTGAGCTTCCTACAGTGTTAAACATATACTAATTCTACCATAAACTCAATGATTGATTTCCTCTCCGTCCCTCTTTGTCTCTATCTCTCCTTCTTTTTCTGTTCACCTGCCTCTGTTCACTCAATAGATGAATGATAACTAGAAACATATATACATACACACACATATATAAACATGCATATATATATACACATAAATGTGCATTTGCTTATATTTTGCACAAATCGAACACGAACATGATGGATTTTAACTCACTGCTATCTGACAGTACTTCCCTTCACAATCATCAGTGCTCTATTTGCATTTTAAAAAAGAGAGAACAAGCAAATGAACATGGCTCTTGTTTCAGTGTGACCCTCATAGGAACAATTCTCCTCACAGAGTTTGGAATTCTGGGTTTTCATAAACTTGCCTGCAAGACTTAAATTTCTTTAGTCCTAAGACCCACAAATATAACACTGAAAATAAGCAATTTGGCACACGAGACTGCTGGCATAAATGTGAGTTAGAACTTTGTGATATGAGTAACACCATGTCTTTTTACATTTATCCCCATCGTCAGGTGCTAAACTCGCCTTATCTGGTGCTACACTCATCCACTCACTCCTGCAGTATACATCTTCCTAAATATCCCCTGGCCTGAAAATGAGAAATGTTGTCATGATCAGATCTAGTCTCCAGTTTCCTTCAATGTAAACTTTTACTAACTTCAAAGAGAATTTTGCCGAATGAGTGCTACAGTAATTATTCATCCCTGGGCCACAGGCATTGTTTCACCCAGATAGTACTTTTCCAGACTGATGGACAGTATTTTTATAGTTGCTCATAGAAAAATGAAATCACTTACTACAATTTGATTTTTATGTTGCTGTGGTTCGATAGAGGTTAGTGTCAGCCACCTTGCTTTAAAATTGAGCTAATCTGAAATAGTTCACAAAAGCTGGTGTTCTCACAAAGAAATAAAAGAAATATAAATGTGGGATCTAATTTTAGGGCAATCAAAGACTACAATATATGGCCACGCTATGAATAATGAAATCTGCTTCTTATAAAGTTGCGCTTTCTAAACATATATCCAATTTGACTTAAAGACGTCATCGTTTTCCAAGCTATTGTCCTAAGAACTCCTTATCGGTCTGTGCACTTGTCGTTCTCACTATAAAATTAGTCACTCCTGGCAATCGAGCTTTATTGAAATGAAGTGATGATATAGATAATGATTCTGGAAAAGGTAAAGGTCAAGGAAAATGTTCCTGCAGAGTCAGCAGGGATCTGTACTGCTGTCCAGGGGCAGGCTCACTGACAAAGGCATCGTAGCTATGCTTACTCCTCCAGCTTTTAGGGTGAAAACCGTAAATTGCTTTAGCATATAGTTTCCATGCGACATCACCAATGAGTACAACCCAAATGTTATCTTCTAATTTATACAAAAACAGTAACTGTATTAGTCAGCTCTATGTCACTAAAAGGGATATCTGAAGTAATCAATCTATAGAGATTGAATGATTATATTTTTGGCTCACAGCTTTAGAGGTTCCAGTCCATGGTAAATTGTCCCTATTGGGTTAGCTATACTGTTTTGGGGGCTGTGGCAAGGAAGCACAACATGGTGGCAGAATGTAGCAGAACGGAAGTCCTCCCCTCATGGCCAGATGCAAAAGAAGGGAGAAAGAAGAATAGACTAGGGTTATATAATTCCCCTCATGGGCATGCTCTCAGTGACCCAAACACCTCCCCTAGCCTCTACCTCTTCAAGTTTTTACTACCTCCCACGCGTGCCATGGGGAGATCAAGTCTTTACCTCATGGACCATTGAGGGACACACAAGATGTAGCATTGGCTCTTTAACCAGATCGAAAACACTTTGAGCTTTGGAACCAAAATCTATGTTAACTGTGTGTCCTGATATCAGTCATTTTACCTTGCTGCATCTTGTAAATTCCTTGCAGAGTGTTTGGATTTTATGGTAGATGTTCAATAAACACTGTTTTTCCTCCTCCATCTCTCCTCCTCCTCCTCTCCTTCCTCTTCTTCCTCCTTTTTCTCCTCTTCCTTTCCCTATTCTTTCTTTTCCACCTTCTTCTTCTTTAATCTGAAGTTCCTTGGGTGGTAACCCAGGTGTCAGCATAGCAAGTTTTTACATTATGGGGTTTGGAGCAGCCTGTCTGTGCTCAAATCTAAGTTCTAATTCTTATTATATCTAAGTCTTTGGGCTTTACATATCTGTGCTTCAATTTTATCATCTACACAATAAGGATCATAGGACTTCCTATCTTATTAGATTCTTGCAGAAAGCTCTTGATGTAGCAGGTGCCAAATGCTTATAGTGATGCCTGTCACTTAGGAGGTGTCACGGAAACACTTATAAAGGAGTTCTTTCACAGAAAACAGAGAGGAGAACAGTAGTTGCTGGGGAAATCAAGGTTGGGGGAGATGGGGCATTGTTGATCAAAGTCTATGAACTCTCAGTTATAAAGTGAACAAGTCCTAGGGATCCAGTGCACAGTATGAGTGGTGGCAGATGTGTTAACTAATCAGACTATGATAATCATTATACAATGTATACGTGTATCAAGTCTTCATGTTGTCTACTTTGAATATATGCAATTTTGTGTATTAAATAGAGTTTGTGGTTGATGGGAACAAAAGAATTTTCAAGCAAGTGTCCTGGTGAGAAAGGAAGGAAAACCTCAAGAACTGATTACAGTCAGGATTTTTAACCAAGAAAAGCAAGGTTTATTAGTCACCACTTTTTGCAAATGAGCTGTGAATTCAAGATTTTGCAAGGTCAGGCAAATAGCACTTAATGAAAGGTCAAGCAGAGAGCACACATGAAGACCCAGAAGGTGTCTTCTGAATGTTGTAAAGCATTTAGTGTTGAAAATAGGCTCTGATTCATATGAAATTTCCTTCTATGTTACTCTTAACCATAGGAGAGTAGATTGCATATAGCCTGGAAATCCAGGTGAGGAAGATGGGCCTCAGAAGGTACAAACAAGCTTATCCTAGAAAATAAGCACTGGAATCAAAGGACTGGTTGCAAGCGGCACAGTTCTACATAGGGTCACCTCTCTAGAGTGATGTTAAAAGGAACCTGAGCTGGGTATTTTTTAAGGGATGCCAGACAACGTAATATGAGAGATGTGGGCATGCAGCATGCAAGGTCCAGCTTAAGTGAAAAGGGATGGGAAACTGGAAAACAACGGGATTCAGGTCAAAGGTTAGTTGATCTCTCTGCCTCATCAACTGCAGCAAGATCCCTACCCACTTTCCTACCCGCTTAAGGACCTTTCTTAATACCCTATGTGGCAGCAGTCTGACCACTCCATTGTGTGTGTTGTTCACACTACAACAGAGGTTTCTTGGGAAAGAACAACCATTTGATTCACAAAGGAGTGCCTGTATAATGGTAGACTTTGAAGCAAGGGATTGTCACTTGGGAGAAAGATGATCCTTCCAAACACATTCACTCTGCCTTCCCATAAAGACCAGCCTGAACTTGGGCCCCACGCTGTCTTCTCTCACAAATCCCCTCTGCATGAGAGAAGAACATTTAGGTCACTTCAGCCTGGAACATTAAAACAAATGCTGATAGTTCAAGGTTAATAGATGCATAAAACAAAAGTAATTCCGTGTCAAAGCTGAGATGACAGGCGATTTGACTTGAGGCAGCCTCACAATCACTCTTTTACATGTGCTGCGTGCTGAGACCAGGCGAAGGCGTTATGTTTCTGACATTTACTTGTCAGGAAGGTATGACAATAGAGATTGTTTCTATCTCTGCTGCTCCCCGATGTTAACCTTCCAGCTTTAGTTTGTAATTGGGGTTCTGTGGAGCTTTAACATTTTCTATTGATTCAATAGAAGTGATAACATTTCCAATCATAAGACAGCATTATAGAAATATCAGGCAATTCACATATCAGAATGTTTGATAGCTGGGCTCACTGCATTAATTTCTGTCACCTTTGCCAGGAACCCTTTATCCTCTTTTTAATACTGAAGGACACCTGGGAGTAGTTGCTGCCACTTTTATTGTTCAATAAAGTAGACAAAAGTTTCAATTAACAACCAAAAGGCCTCTAGGAAATTGTGAATGAGAATATATTTTACTCATTTTACTGTATTTCTTTTTTCTAATGTGCCATCTGTGACTTCGAAGCTGTACTTCACTCGGCACGCACACACACGTTCACAGTCCTCCTGATTTGGTTTGATTTATATTCAAATCGTCAGCCACGGAAAGCCAAAAGAAGACCAGCGAGGAGGTTGAGAGACATTTAAAGCAAGTTGCAAAGCTCAGATGAGTGCAACTGGAGAGATGAAGGTCTCTTGGTCTGTAGGACTCTGCTGCAGGAGATCTGCTGGCTCCAC
Organism: Xerus rutilus; assembly: GCA_028644305.1. Classification (NCBI taxonomy): domain Eukaryota; kingdom Metazoa; phylum Chordata; class Mammalia; order Rodentia; family Sciuridae; genus Xerus; species Xerus rutilus. The sequence goes on from CM053412.1 coordinate 29,170,341, forward strand.
ACCTCTGCCTCTGACCCTGAGACAGAAATTCTGATCTTTCACTGTGTAACTGGTACCTGTTTAAGAAGGAAAATAAATACCCTACAACAGCTATTCATTTAGAGTCATATTCTTTTATTAAACATTTGTGTTATGGAGGTTTACAATTTTCATTAACAGAAATCTGAAAGCAGATAAAGGGTAGGGAAAAGTTGAGATCTCTGAACGGAAGTAAATATGAGACAATGACATGATTTTTGTAGATGCCCATATTTCTCTCACTCTTTACATTTACACCTCTTTATGAACAGTCTTTTTTTGTTTCTACACAAGCTATATGTATTTTGGATTCCACAACTTTCCTCATGCTGTTCCTTTCAATCTCAACTAATCTGAATAAGCACTGTCATCCCCTCTGCCTGTCCGTCCACCTATACCAGCACTTCTTGCACAAGCTCCAGTAGACATTCCTGATGAAAAGCTCCTGGACTGTCTCCTCCCTTATCACATCTCGATAGCAATTGTTAATTTTTAGAAGGTGCAGACCCCTCTTAATAAATGATAATTTCTATCATAAAATTAAGCATTTGATTTAATGAGTTAATAGACTCTGTGTGTGTGTGTGTGTGTGTGTGTGTGTGTGTGTGTGTGGTGATTATTGAACCCAGCACTGCCCTATACTCAAACTTCACAATTAACTTTAAGATAAAGATTCTTAGACAAAAGCATTCATTATCTTATAAGCTCAGTATATGACTTAGCATTTTAGCCAGTAGATTTCTTTGTCATCCCTCATATCTCAATTCTATAAAATGTGTAGATGTCATCTTTATTATAATTATCTCATAATTAATGACGATGAAAGATCAAAAAGAATAGACATTACCCATTAAACCAATTCTAGAGAATTTTATCCAGTGTATCTTAATCAATTAAACAGCCTTACACTGGAATGGCTATTTAAATATTAATCAGTGAAAACAAATTTCTTTTTATTTTACTTTATATTTTTGCATCTTGCTCTCGAATTTAATGAGGGGCATAGTCAAATATTTTATGGAAATCAAAATCGGAAATATCTACTGCCTAAGAAACTATGCTTTAGGAGCATGACTGGTGTTTAGTAGATGCTTGGAAAGTCCTACTTTTGTAGCTGCCTTTTCTTAGGCATTTACACACCAGCCCCTCAATAATTATTCTAGAACTGTGTCTGGAAGTTAGATTATTCTTAATGGCCTATAGTTTGTAATAACTTCTTTGATCCTTCTTTTGAAAATGGTAATAACTTTTTCTCATATAATGTTTTCTTATAAATGAATAAAGTCATGCCTAAGAGAAAGTAAATTAAAAATGCCATTACATTTGAAGAATAGAGGTTTGATATTGTCATCAATACACAGAGACAAACTCTGACTGTGAACATATGCTGAAAATGTAGTAAAGAAAATGGGACATAGTTTCTACTCTGTCAGATTTATTTATTAACTTATTATTTTGCCCTACTGGCTGATTTGACAATGACTCTGTTCCTGCTTCTTGATCTTTTTTATAACATTGTCTAACCATGCTTTCCTCAATGTAGTCAGGGGGGTCAGTACATTGACATGACTTGGAAACCTGCTAGAAATGCATTCTTGGGTTACTCAAGATATATGGAACTGCAGATTACATTTTATCAATACTTCCAAATGAGTCATGCACATTAAAATTTGAGAAACACTGGTTAAGACTGTCTTTCTGTCTTTACACTCGTTCCCTTTACTCTAAATACCCTTGCAGCTAATTGCTTACCAGATTCATGTTTTATCTAACCAACAAAAATAATTGCATTATCTCCAGATATCTGCTCTGTTTTCTACAAAGGAGTTCTTTTTCCAAAGTCTAGTTTAACAGCTTTAGCCATTAAGCAACTCAGGCCATACTCCTTCTGTAGGGTAAACTACATAAACTACTAATATCAAAAAATATTATTAAATATGGCTAATATTTAGAGTTATCTCAAAGACAGATTAATTGGAAAATTATAAGTTATCATTATTGAAGAGGATCTTAACAAACTACTTAATCATATGTTTATAAAGTTATGTGTTTGTGAATGTTCATGGAAGGAAGTAGAAAGTTGAAAGAGAATTTGTGGTATAGCTATATGGATAGGCCACATTATGCCATATGGCAAGACTGTGTGCTCTTTTCCCCCATTCAACAGTAATTTCATTGATAAGGACCCTTCTTCTTTATGGTCCATTCAGTTGACCTATTCCACATCCACCAAGGAGAGAGCTCCTTCATCTCAGAGGCTCTGTCATGCCGAGACAAACATTTCTTTCATTCACAGTGTAGAAGCCAGACACCAGTTTTTTGAAACCAAACAAATATGCAATTTGTCAGTCCGCAGATAGAGTGTTTCTGCCTTCAGATTCAAAATGGTTTTCATTTATTCATGTAAAAAAGAAGCATTTCAGTTATAGTTGTAATATTTACTTATCTGGTTTCCTCATGATGGATAACAAACATATCCAGAACCTCCATGCATCAAAAAGATGCCACTTCATAAAATGGCAATATAATTCCATATTACAATAAAAACAGATACAATTCAAAATGCCTCAAATAGTTCCAAAAGCAATTATGGCATTTCAGAAGTAAACATTACTTACAAATTCATAACCACCCATCAAAATTATTTCAGTAGGGTAAGTTAAGGAAGCATCTGCTGCAATTTATGCATTTTGAGTTTTTCTTATTTTTTTTTTCATAGCCAACTATGAAAATAGTGCTTCCAGCAAGTACTGCAGCCCAGATTGAAGTTAAACAGTTTGCCGTTTACCTAGAAACAGATACCCTTTTTTAAGATGTGGTTCAATCCTTTTACTATAATAAAGGTATAAAATTCACATTTTCATCTAAAGGAAGTAGATCTGACCAGTACCATCTGTAGTGGAATAGTGTCTAAGATTAGCAGTCCTATTTCTTTGCCTAAAAGAACAGCAGAATAAGCTTCTTTTAAAGGCTGAGAAGAGTCATTCTTCATATTCTGTCTAGAATAATGCTGAATTATTTCTCAACTACAAGTAGTGTTTCATAAATCACAAAAAGAATAAATCTTATTAAATCAGTTGTAGATTACAAAAACCTAAAGACAAGGTCCATTCTCCAAAGGACAGTGCTGTCCTTACTGATTTTTTATCCTTTTACTTAAGAAGAGACAGCTTCTTTGAAACCTATTTAACTGAAACAAAAACCTTTTTTTTTTTTACTTTTCACAGGGAGTCAAGTGGCAAATAACAATGGGACTATAATCAATCCACTGACTATCTAGATAGCATAAATTTAGGCATTTTATATATACATGCATAACTGAGTACATACAATACAAAACATGTAAATAGATATTTTGTATTAAAAAATTGAAAAAAATGTCATATCTATAATTCCATTCATAATATTAAAGAAACAATAATACTTGATATTCTTTAAGTATGTTGGAAAACAAGAAATTAATCTTAGAGTTAATATAAAGTAATAGATAAAATCTATTCTTAAATAATCAAAATTTTTTATCTAGTTTTTAATCTGGTAAATTTAATGTTCACAAAATTCTAGTTTTATGTTTTAGGAAAAATAAACTCACTTTTGCATGTCACAGAACAAAATATGAATGCAGAAGTTAAGATTCTCTTAGCAGTGTGAACTTTGCACATTACAAATAACACATTCAACAAGGTAGATATTTTATAGTCTGCCTAGTGATGAAAAATTCAATATGCATATATTTATGTATTGAGTAGATTTATAGCTAACACACCCACTGCCACTTGGCCTCAGTTCACTTTCACGTCCTTGAAAAGAACACATTTCACACATTTTAAAAAAACATTTAGAAGATTTAAAAGCATTTTCCAATGTCACAAAGCAAGAGCAAATGGTGTACGCATCTCTAATAAGTTAGTCTAGGAATATGGAATATGAAATGTGCAATAAAGTATTTTGTATTCTAAACTGAAAAGCTTTCTATATTTATTGACTCATAGAGAGGGTGAGGACTGGCTTCAAAAATTTAGGGGTGGGTAGGTTTCCTTTTGCTCAAACCTGGCACAAATGTAATGTCATGTCACCTGTATTTGAGAAGTTAAACTTTACTGACCATGTTCTTTCATTGTAAGAAATAGATTGTAGCCAGTTCAAATAGAACTCTTTCTAGCACATGGCATGCTATTACTCAACCTTTTAAGATGGCAATACACAATGTAACACAATGGGAATCATTAAAGAGGGAGCTCACCACCTATATAATTGATACTACCAGCACATGAAGAAAAAAAAAAAAAACAGTGGTAGGGAATATGTTGAGTTTCTTTTCCTTTACTCATAGTATCAGGGCATTAGCCCTACTTGATTATTCACTGTTTATTGCCCTGTTTTGTTCCCTGATTCCATCTGTGACCTAAATAAATGCCTTTCTCATTAATATATTCAATAAATATTTACTATGTTCTGTGTTTCAGTCACTAAGCTAGACTCTGGGGATGTAATTATGAACAGGCTAGACTGAGTTCCTTTCTTTATCCTCACAACATAATGAAAAGCACACACAAGCAAGCAAGCAGTCTGAATGTGGGTTTTGATGAATACAATGGTGGGAGATGTACAAGGGCATATGAGGAACAATTAAAAGAGCATCTAACATAAACTTGGAAAATGAGAGAAAGAAATTTTGTGGAACACTGAAGTTGAGAGCTAACCGTTGAGTAAGAATAAAAATTGTGTAGATAAGAGAGATAGAAGCATTTTCTTTGGAGAGTAGTTGGCACATCCAGAATCAGAATGTTCAGAGAGAACATGGTCCAACTGAGAAAATTAGGGAAATTTGCAGGTTGGAATTTAGCATATAAAGTGATTAAAAAAAAAACAGGTCATGGAGGAGGTTTAGAGAAGGACAAATCAAAAAGGAATATGGCATCTCAAATATATTCTAAAAATAATAACTATCACAAAGATGAGGTGTATTAGTTTTGTGTTACTACAACAATAGCCTGGACACAGATGACTTACGAAGTAAAAACAAGTTCATTTTGGCTCATATTTCTAGAGTTTTGGGAGTTAGTATGGACTTTTAAGAAGTGGAGTTTATTGAGAGTTCCTTAGGTCAAAGGATTGTGAGATCCTGGTCTCTCAGTTTCTCTCTACTTTCTGGCTTAAAATGAATGCTCTGGCTCTATTTCTTACTTCCAACATTATGTGCCACTCTCACCAGAGGTCCAAATGCATGGGGCTGCCTAATCTTGGGCTTTAAACTTTGAAAAGCCAGTAAAGAAATAGAAGTCTAGCATTCTTCCTTCTGCTTTCTTAAAATTTGCCTATGATCTCAGTTTCTTTGTAGCAGAGCTTAAAGCTGGTTCTGGGAAGAGATGTTCTAGTGCCATTCTGAGGGGGTCTATGACTGCCTATCCCATGGGTAATGTTTCAAGTTCACCTTGACACTTGAAAAGTGCTCTTCTTGCTGAGCATGGTGGTGCATGCCTGTAATCCCAGTGGCTCAGGAGACTGAGACAGGGAAATTGTGAGTTCAAAGCTAACCACAGCAAAAGTGAGATGCTAAGCAACTCAGTGACACTCTGTCTATAAATATAATACAAAATAGGGCTGGTGATGAGGTTCTGTGGTTGAATGCCTCTGAGTTTAATCTCTAGTACAAAAAAAAAAAAAAGAAAAGAAACAAAGAAAGAAAGAAAAGTGTTTTTCCCTTATTGTTGTATTTATCTTTCTTTCTTTTCTTTTCTTCTTTCTTTGTTCTTGTTTCTTTTGTAGGTCCAGTATCATGAATTCCATAGTAAATATCTTTTTATAGTAAATGTACACAAACTTTCAGTAGAGTGGTAGAAATGTTGTCCTTCACAATTCTGCATTCCAATTTGTAAGAAATAATGTTCCAGTGTATTGCTTCTGTAATAATATAAATGCTAATCATTTTTAAACCATTGAATTTTTTTAGTGAAGAGTTCTATAGTGAGATTCCACAGGAATAATAGAAATGCTAATTATTTTGATTAGCACAAAGGGTAGATCCTATTAAAAGTTCCTGAAAATTATTGCTTCTTTAATTTTGTGTGTTTTATTGTTTCTTTTGAGACCACACTCAAGCTGTATTTCAGGATTTTATTTTCTATGTAAATGTTTTCACTCAAAATGTCCTCCTGAGTTCTTATTTTTAAATGGACTCTATGTGAGAGATGGAATCAATATCTATTGTGTATTTCAAATCTCCATAATTGTATTGAATAGACGGAACAGTCAAGTAGAGAAATTGATGAATATTACTTTGGGCCAAGGAGTTGGTATTATTTGAAAATTTGTTTGGTATGTATGTGTGATATGTGATTGTTTAAAATGCTTCAAATAAAACTTCATTGAGATCCGTCTCTTTTCCAAGTATTTAAGATTATTTTTAAAGAAAATCTGCAAACTATGAGTATATCTATACAAGGATAAATGTTCTGTGTCTAAACAAATCCGAAATAGCACAGTAATTATGTATTGTCAATAAAAATGAAGTATGAAATAAAAATATAATTTAACTAGAAGCAGGGATATGAGAGGTGGGATAACTAATGATTAATAGAATGGATCTGGAATAAGGTATCCATGGATTAAATCCCGGCTCTACCACTTCTAGGGGTGTGACTTTAATAGGATCTTTTTTTTGGCAACTCTTTAAGTTTCAGTTACCAAATCATTTGTTGTGAAGATCAGATGGGTTAATTCATGCCAAAAGAAAATCACACACCTGGAACATAAGACATGATTAGCATTTGTGTTACTCTTCTTAGCTATATTAGTTACTCTAGTTTACTACCTACACTGTTAGAGTGTTAGCATTTGCTGTTATTATTTTCAGCAACAGAAGTATCTGCAGAAATGAGTAAATCAGGGAGAAAATTTAGGTTTTTCAGTCTAGGGTGACAAAGAAGGACTCTGGGAGGAAAAGACATATTAATTCTAGAAATATGATTATTTCCCCTAGGAAAGATGATTGTTCCCCTAGGGCACACGAGAGGGAGCTGAATAAATACAAGGGTATAATTGTGCAAAGTCCCCGAGGTTTAATAAAATTGGCCTGTTAAAACATTCTTCATTGTTGTTAATTAATCAGAAACCAGATATGAATGGAATCACAGGTCATGGTGAAAGGTGTAGCTTTACTCAGTAAAAACACCAAGTGTATTAGTAAATTAGAAGTCAGTCAGTGATGTTAGCCAAAGACCCTACATAGAATGAGTTGAAAAATGGGAGTTGGGATGTTACTTAAAGTGAAGTAGAAAAACAAGAGGCTATGACAGAATCCTGGTAAGAGACAAAGAAGAGGGTAGCAATGGAAACACAAGGAAAGATTCAAAACACATCTGGAGGATGATATGATAAACCATGATGGGTGCCTTGGAATGAAGAGTTCAGAGCTTGAAATGGAATGGGCACTCTCTCAGCTACAAATGGGAGAGCTGGAGGAGGGATGATTTTAACTCTGTGGCTTGTGTAAAATTCACATGAACAGCTGGGAGTTGAGTCCTCCATTTGCTAACGTTCAGTAGAGATTTGGCTGTAGGCCTGGAGGCCCAGAAAAGAAGTTGTGTTGTGCACTTAGCTGTGAGAGACAACCAAATGGTGGGGCAACTGATAGAATGTACTGCACTGGGAAGAATGGTGCTCTGGTTTGAGTATGTCTGTTCCCCCAGACTCACACAGTGTAATCCTTATAGTCATATGCTGATTATTAAAAGGGTGGTAAATTCATCTGAATATGGTGTTTAGAGATGTGACCTTTCAGATGTGTTGAGTTTTGGATAAGGTCATTAGAAGCCACGACCAAATGCTTCCCCTAGGGTTTGCACCTCTAGAAGCATGAACCCAAATAAATCTCTTTTCTTTATAAAGTGCAATGCCTTTGGCATTTTGTTATGGTAAAGAAAAGCTGAATGACACAAATAGAGAGTAGGAAGAAACAAGTAAATAGATTGATAAGTGGATAGTAAATAGAACTGGCAGGCATAAATGTAGACATGAAAGTAGGTAAAAGTTAAGCCAAGAGAGTTTGTAGATGGGAGAATTAAGAGAAGTCCATTTCCACAGGGAGGTCAGGTTAGGTGAGGTATAAAATGTGCCCATTAGTCTGGGAGTTAGTGTGACCAATACAGAGAATTTCAATAGAAAGGAAGTGAACAAAATCCAGATCATCACATTCAATATGAATGAAGGGACTGAGAACATTGGTACTGCCTGTACATGAAATTATCATTCATTGTCAAGAATGACACAAACACAAACAGTCATTTTTGACTTGGGCCACAAGCCTGATGTATCCAAGTCTGCTAGCTGCCTGTTCATTTATCTTGTTGGGCATCATAAAGTAAATTGTTGACTAGAGCACAGCTTTGCTATATTGTCTGTTATTAAAGAGGGCTGGAGAATAGAGGTAAATGTTCTGACTTCCAATGTCAATCAATTATTTGAGTCTCTGGCTACTTGACTTTGAGCTATCAACTTGAAAATGGTTGGTCAGAAAACCTTTAAGTCTACAGCTACAATCCCAGTTGGAATGTTCACATCTAAAGGAAGCTTGTCTTTCCAACTTTCCAAACTGTTCTGTTGGACTAGAAGGGTAAAGTACATTATCTCCTGCTATTTCATTTTTATTAAAACTATTTGAACTTGGAAATGAGGCCTGATGGTCCCATTTTCAGAAGGCTGAAGGTCACTGGGTGTTTCTGTTCAAAAAGAGAAAACAATGTGTAACCCCTCTGGCACCATAATCGAAAGAAATAGTGTGGTGATTACGGTCCTGTGCTGAGCTGGCGGCTGCTACAAATACTGGGACCGAATTTGATAGGATCCTGTATTACCTTATAACGGAGTATCATTCCTTACAGTTCCAAGGTCAATGTCTCTTTCTCAAATAACATTTCGGACCTGTAATTGTTCATCTACATGCCAGCAATTATGGGGGAATTGATCAGCCAGTAATTAATGCCATGCTATTACACTTTTTAATTTGTAGATTATGCAGCTGCAAGCGTTCTCACATTTTTAATTTGTATATTATACAGCCACAAATGTTTACAATGCCCTTTTTAATCTCCTTACACTACCACTGCCATTATTCACTATAGATTAATGATACCCCGGATGCTGAGGTTTATTTCATTTACCACTCTTACCAGGAGAGCAGTTAGCATTACTGTGCTCTATTACTTAATGTCTTACTGCAGCTGCTAGTGAGCATTGGTTACCCTTTAAAATATTACCAGCCAGTTATCTTTTCCCTGCTTATTTTAGCTCTCTTGTCACCAACAATATGACTCCGTGGTAGTATTATATTTTATTTCTAAATTTATTTCAACTGGTTCTATCAGAGATACTTAAATAATTCTTTTTAAATATCACCAATGACCTGAACTCCTACTTACATACTCTTCTCTATCTTTGAGCTTATGTGGGGTTGTGTATCTAACAGGAAACTACTTTCTCTTTTTCTCTCCACCTATTTTTCCCCCAAACCAAAAAGCTGGATAAGTTACAAAGAAATTTCAAATAGTTGTGACTCCTTTTCAATTAGCTAGCAACAGATTATCTCAATATTGAATGGACATAATATCTTGCTGTCTCCCTTGGTTTTCCCCAGACTGTCCTGAAGTTGCAAAGGGAGGACTGTGTCTGCTTCCTCAATGAGGCACTGAGGCAACTTTAACAGTGACACTACTCTCAGCTACCAGGAAATGTAATGTTCATGGGACAGCAGAATTCTTTGCAACAGATCACGTATAAAAAGTATTGTTTTAGAAACTGGCTAGGATACAAAGAAGTAAAAGATGGAGTATCTATCATCAGGGCATTTATATTCTTCTCTATAGTAGAGATAAAAGAAATGTGTAAAGAATTAGTAATAATCCATATATAACTAAACTATAGAAATGAAATAATTATAAAAGAGCACAATGAAAGAGGGTCCCAAAGCTTTCAATAAATAGACAAAGACCTTTATAACCCAATAGAACAATGACTTTTCAGAGGAAGGAGCAAGTATGTACAGGAGGACCCACCAGAGCTGAGGTTCGGAAGAAGAGTGAATGGAACAGGCTGAAGGCAGAGAGAGGTGCTTTCCTGCAGAGAATGCCAAATGAATAGGCAGTTCGAGTTACTGAGGACTGTTTTATACTCAAGGGCAGTATACAAGAAAGTTCTTAGTGAAGAATACTAAGACTTGAAGCTGGAGGGGAGGTATACTCATCAATAATGAGCCTTCACAACCACCACTGGGGTTCACTCTGTAGAGAGATCATCTGTGAATAATCTTGGATTAACCTTTTCTTTATTTTTACTTATTATTACAATTATTATTTTGCTTTTTTATGAGAGTACCATTATCAAAACATTATTTTGAGGGGAATAAAATGAGATATGGATGTGGTCAGAATCATTAGGAGGCCAAGGAAGTAATTCAGATGTGGGAACCAGCCCATCAAGAGACATCACACAATTTTATTTTGAATCATTTTCATTTGCAAAAAACTAAACCTTATGCCCATTGTAGACAGTTTCCACACCAAGCTGACCACTAATATTATTGATTTCACAGTACCTGGAAATGGAATGGAAGTATTGTTTCTACAGTTTTGCCTTTCCTAGACCTGTCATGTAAATGAAATTATAGAACATGTTTTCTTTTCAATCACTTTTTATTAAGAATGAAGTTTTTAAGGTTAATCTTTGTTTTTGGATAAGAATGTATAAGTTTTGTAAAACAAAACCACTCAATATTAAAATTATGTTTATTTTCTTCAATTGATAATAAAGAAAAGCAAATATTTATTTAAGTCAATTATTTTCATATTGTGTAATATGTGTTGCATACACATAAGTAAGAGGATAAATGTTCATATCCAACTATTTATTAAAGCAAGTCTTGGCTTCATTCCTTTCCTAATAAGGATTTTTATGGAAAATTGTTGGGATTTACATAAATGACTCCAATTTAATACATGCCTCTGCAGTTCTTAAACCTGTTTGGCTGGGAACTTCCACCTACACCATCTCAGGTAATTCTCTTCACATTTCTTTGGGGTGTGAATACCTGGGAAGATTTACTTAATTATGCAGATCTTAATTTCTCATTTATTAAATGATGTATGGAGAATAAATTATTACAAGTTCCCTCCTAGCTTTTATATTTCTGTTAGATATTTATACTATTATTCTACATTCAATTTGTCCATCTAGAGCATTATTGATTTCACAGTACCTGGAAATGGAATGGAAGTATGAAATGAATGCATTCTTTGTTTTATTCCATTTTAGAGAAAACGGGATGGGAGTTCTCTGTCAGTGTGAAGCCTCAAGAAGAAAAAGCATTTGGCTGGAAACCTGCAGGATATGCCAAAGGATGAAACCCCAGTTCTAAGTAATCCTGCACCCAGAGGAAAAGTCTTTCATTCAGAAAGGGGTACTTCCTCTGTTTTGTTAGTGACATGTATGAAATACTTCTCAGCTTAATCAGTCTTCTTTTATAAGTGTGATTTTTCAACCTTAACCAAGAATGGCTCAAGGGACTTGGATATTTATATCATCATGAATTAGTGGTAAAATAAAAAATAATACTAAAAAGGAAAATGAGTTTGAATTTGTGATGTGAAATCTATTGGATTTATAAGATTTCCCTTTATCTTGATAATATTCTGTTTTCAGTATGAAAATATCATTAGTTTTATGAAAATGCTATGCTATAATTTGAATATGAGGTGTACCCCAAAACTCCTATGTTAATGCAGGAAAATTCAAAGGTGAAATGACTGGACTGTGGGAGCTTTAACCTAATCAGTCCATCCTAGTTTGAACAACTCAAGTGCATGGTAGCTGTAGACAGTTTGGAGCATGGCTGGGGGAGGTGGGTCACAGGGGGCATGCCCTGAAAGGGAATTCTCTTTTCTGTGGCCTTTCCTCCCTTCCTCTCCCTTTTTCTCTGCTTTCCAGCTGCCATTTTCTAAGTAGCCACCCTCACACAAGCCTTTCTACCCACCAAGGCATTTTGCCTCACCTCAGGCCCAGAGCAATGGAGTCAGTCCACCATGAACAGATCCCTGAAACCATGAGCCAAAATAAACTTTTCTTTCTCTAAGTTTTTTCTTGTCATGTATTTTGGTCTTTAACACAAAAACTGAGTAACACATGTTACTTTTGGGCCAATAAATTTAATAGTATTGTTTAATTATACAGCACTTGTGTTTTCAAAATAATATCACATACACTCATAAAATAGCTTTTCAAGAGATAAAGGAGGTGGTTTTTTTTCTATTTCTAAATTGAGCTACAAGAAAAATTTGATGGAATTAATGTTTTCTTTTTTAGCTAAATGGTAGAGCAAAAGAAGCCAGATGACTTAAAGCAAAGTAGAAAAACATTCCAGGAAATATTAACCTAATAAGCAAGGGGAAAGGGTTTTACATGTTTAGAGCAAAGGTAATATTCCAGTCTGGCTCCAACAATGGTTGATGGGAGAAAGAAACGAGAGGGAGAGAGAAAGAGAGAAGGATGGACATCTAGATAATGACAAATTGTGGAAGACTGAATGTCAGAATAAGGATGCTAGCCTTTATTTTGTTATGACTAGAAAGTTCATCATGGTGATTCAGGAATGCAAACTTACAAAGACAAAATTGGCAAAGGGAGAGAAGGAAAACTTCACTTTTATTTTTTTCCTTTCTTTAGTTTGCTTAAAGGTGTCTAATGACACACACACATACAAAATGACATGGTTCAGCCAGCTGAGTACTGAACCTTGCTTGGAAAGGAAGTCCTGTTTCTTTAAACTTCTGGCATGAACTGAGTTGATTTCCAGAGGTTGGTCAACAACAAATAAAATCCCAAGTTGAATGAGCAGGAAAAAAAAAATGTTTGCTTTGGATAATTGTAAAGCCATTAAAATGCACTCAAATGAAGTGTTTCAGACTACTTCAGGGACAACCCACTTTGGAATTTAGTCATATGAATGATATTCCCCAAATTGCATCCAGATCAGAATATCCCCTTAGTAACAGCACTGTCATCTACTTTCTCCATCCTAGTTTCCTACACATAATATTAAAGTGCTCTGAGATGTATAGATCCAAACTTTGCTGTCTCCTTATGATAGTAAAAGAAACTAACCTCTATTGATGCTAAACACATGCAATTCAGGATGAGAAACACACAGATCACCAGGTCAGGTCGTCACTGAAGTCAGTTCATGGAGAAAGGTTTTTATCACTCAGATTTTAGCCTCTCTGGTTTGAACATGTGAAGTTTTCAATTATGACTAATACCAAGAATGTGATTTGGGGAACATCCCTCAGCCCCTTAACTTGGTTTCCTTCTCACCCTCTCCCATCACCTCTTTTCCTATGGAGATTAAGGAATGTATAAAATACAACCTGTTACTGCCAGGAGGGATTACTACTATATATTATCACTCACAGCTCATTAACCTCGAAGCCCTGCTAACTAAGAAAATCCTCTCTAATGAGGTTTCCCTTGACTGCACTAAAGAACAAAAGGTCTAAAAGTTTTCCCTATTACCAATGTTCCTCAAATTATTGCACTGTAATTAAAATGTAACTTTAAGGCCAAAGAAGAAGGGGGGGGGAAGGTTTAAATTTGGTTTAAACCCTAAGAAAGACCTTGTACAGAACTTCTGCTTTGTCCTTTGGTAGCAACAAAACCACTGAAAGACATTCGTTTTGAGGAGGGTGATTTTCTTTCTTTTTCTTTTCCAGTATACCTGGTTTGTATCTAACACTGCTCAAGACACGTAGATGTGGATTCAGATGATGCAGGAAGAAATATGTTTGAAATATCCACTTGTACAAAAAAATAAATTTCTCACCTCTGTGATATGAAAAGATACTTCTTTGATACAATATTCCCCTAGGTAATAGTACAAATAAATTTTCCTTGTCTGAAAGAGACCTAGTAACTAAAATTAGGATTAGTAAACTGATGGGTCCTAATGTATTTCTTATTCAGAGCCCTAGAGTCAGGGTTATTTGTATGGTTGTATCCTAGGAATTTTAAGGAGTAGAGATATAGATAAAACAAACAGAGCTGTGTCCCCAGGAGAAATTTATAATCTGGTGAAGTAGCTAGAATTAAGTATCCTCACCTCTGAGCTTTGAGTTTTTAAATGCCCAAAATGCAAATAATAATTACCTCTTTTAGCTTCCTTGGAAGGCTGATTTATGTGTGTAGCATGTCCTCAGAGGAGCAGAATAAAGAGTTAGGGACTCTCAGGCTGGAAATGAAGGCTGAGAAGGGAACACCATTGCTGCTTCTGAAATGGTGGAGGGACTGGCTGAGGGGAATACAACCTTGACCATTGAATCCTGGAGGACTAATTAACAACCCTAGGCTTTCTTGAAACTCAAACAATTTAAATTTAAGACATTAAAGATAAGTCTTATTTCACAAAGGGAGAGTAAACACATGGCACTCGTTAAACAAAAATCATCGCAATCTGTAAAGAGAGTAAACTTCCAAATCTGGATCGTACTTTCATAATCAGGTTTTAAAGGATACTAAGGTACTTAAGACACGTCCCTGGTCTTTGCATTCAGGTCAAGAATGAAAATTCAGGTCAAGAAGAAAAACCTACAGACCATTTCATAATGTAACAATAAAATTCTGGGTTATAAATCACATTGGATTTATTCATAGTAGTGTTTTTCACGTTTTCCTTGGAACTGAAAAAAATACTCTGTTGAGAGGTAATGCTAAAAACATACAATAGGAGATGTCTTCACTGTGTGCCCAGGACAGGAAATGGGGAAAAATAAAATAGGTGGAGGAGATACTAGACTATGGTCACTAATGCCACAGTTTTTATGCCCAGAGATTTCAAAATTTAAAAACATCAAAATACAAATAGATACTTTGTATTTGAGCTACAATGAAAATTGAAATGCACTGCACTCTCAAAGAACGTCAAAGTTGTTGTATTTTGAGAAAAACTTGATTGTGGACCCTGAAAAATATATTCTAGTCTCAGTTTTAGTATTAATGTATGTAATATGAGCAAGTGATTTTCCTATAATGGATAAAATGTCTGCCTGCTATACTGGAGAAAATACCCATATTTGTATATCACCATATAATAAAAATAAATAAATATAGCCAGGCATGTTAGTAATGCTTATAATCCCAGTAACTTAGGAGGTTGAGGCAGGAGAATCACAAGTTTGAAGCCAGCCTCAGCAACTTAGCAAAATCCTGTCTCAAAATTTTTAAAAAATTCTTAAAAAATTAAAAAAGGGCTGGGTATGTATCTTGGTGGAAATGCTCCCCGAGTTCAATTCTCACTACCAAAAATAAATAAATAAAATAAATACCAATATTGTGTTGAAAAGTAAACCATATTCTAAAAACACTTTACCAATATAAGTTTTAGTGACATTGTTTCTATAATTCAGGAAATTCTCCTGTTCTTTATGTAGGTATTGCTTTAAAAAACAAAACAAAGAAAATACAATAAGAAAAATAGTTTTTTTAATGTCATCTCTACACTTTGGACAAACTGAGTAAATGCATAGGGGAAATTTAATCATAGAATTGTAGGATCATGGAATCATTTTCTAGAATTTCTGAAGCCTACTTTGTGTAAACCCAATGATAATTGGAGAGTATACATGACTCACTAGGATGAAGAGCCTAGCTGGCTAAAGGCAATATACTGAGAGCTGCTCTTGTGTCACTGGACCCTGGTGCATGGTGTAAATACCAGGCCTTTGGTGGAATGATGAGTCTGTCTGGATTGGAAAGGATACCATTACCAGCAGGCATGGCCCTGCAGCATAAACAATTCTGTGATGGCATTCATCGATCGTGCTCTATAGTTGTTTTTAATTTCCTGAAAAAAAACAACCAATCACCAAAGAACGATTAACATCCAATACAAGAAAGTATGTAATCACACACTAGTCTTTGTAAGACAAATTTTAAGGAGTGAGAAAAGAGAGCAATTATGAGCTTTGAAGAGTGACAGAGTTAGCTGGCCTTCCGCTAAGCATCCCCACCACCTGCTCCTTATATTTGCTTCCACCATGAGAACTTTGAGCAGAAGGCTATTGCCCAGATGGGGCCATTTCCCAAAATCCTTACATCCAGTAGTAGCCATTCATGGATTTCTTATTATCCAGTATTTAAGGAGGCCTTAATAATTTCAGGGTATTTTGAATTGCTTGATCAGAGTAGCCCAAGGGATAACTTCTAGATTAATAAACCATTGTTAAAAAATATGTTGAATATGCATATTTATAAATATGCATGCTTACATGCATATATATATATACTACCTATAATATTTCTTCACATTGTAAAACCTTTCTTGATGTTTCTCATAAATGCCTAAATTAAATCCATGCTCCTTTTGCAATGAACTCTGTGAGAACACACACAAACGTTCACCCACATACTCTTAATTGAGCATATTTAGTCTCCAGAAAGATACTATAAAGCAGCTACTATAACTTGGCATTGCCTGTTGAGTTTCTTAGCCGTTGGCAAAAGCTGGTTTTTTTCCTGTCTGGTAAATGTTTGCTCAGTGGCACAAAAAAGTGTGAAAGCAAGTGCTGGGGAAACAGAACTTCACCAATAGTCCTCCTTGGTTTTATACGGTTACCTGAGGTGGAGACAGATATTCTGGCCTTCATCTGCCATGATACTGGCTCAGTCTTAGGAGAACAAATCATTTGTGGGGATCTCAAATTCACACAGCCTGGTGGGCTGCAAATGGTCTAAAACATTCAGCTGCCAGGAAAGTGAAAGGCTTTTATTAGAGTGAACACAGACTTCTCAAATAAAATACTGCTGATGTTCTTTTACATGCACACACACACACACACACATACACACACACACACACATAATTTTTAATCCATTTTCTCTTTATGTATTTTTCCATTAAAGAGAAGGAAAAAATATATACATCTATGAAGCAGGCAAATTCTTTTGTGATGTGAGGATTCTAAAGTAAAATATGACCTTTACCTTCACTTCAGTAGATATATCCCCTTAGATATACCTTATTCATGGTATGTTTGTATCTTCTAAAATATGAAAAAAAACAGACATTTATCCATCCATCTCTTTTTGTTTGTTTGTTTGTTTCTTTCTTTCTTTTTCTTGTATTGGAGAGTACAAAAAATGGAGTACTAGGAGTGCTTAACCACTGGCCCACATCCCCAGTCCTTTTTATTTTTTATTTTGAGAAAAGTTCTTGCTAAGTTGCTTAGGACCTCACTAAGTTGCTGAGGTGGGTCTCAAACTTCCAATCCTCCTACCTTAGCCTCCAAAGTTGCTAGTATTACAGGTGGACACCACCATGACTTTTCAATCTACTTCACAGCATTGTCATAACTGTGAAATGAGACTCAGTGCGTATGAAGCTTTCTCAATGTTTGCTTTTAGAATCAGGTCTATATGACTGAGTGTTCTTGCTCATTCAGAGAATACAGACTGTGAGAAAGATTTAAAAGTCTCAGTTAATGATTTTATGGAAATGAAGCCATGTAAAAATAATGAAAGAAAAATTATTTAATGCATTAACACTCCTAAACTTAATAATTTAATACACTTGCATCATCTCAGTTGCTAGTGGTCAGGAGTCTGATCTTAGCTGAATTCTATGCTTTAGGGTCCCTCACAGACTACAGTCATAGGCTGGAGTCTCCTCTGAGGGCTCAACTGCAGAAACATCATATTCCAAGTTCACTTACCTGATAGCTGGGAAAACTCAGCTCTTTTTGGACTGCTGTGTTGAGAAATTCAGCTTATTGCTGGCTGTTGGCCAGAGGCTGTCCTAGTTCTTTGCCATGTAGACCTCTGAAACTTCACTGCTTGGTTCATTGAAGTCAACATGATAGAAAGAAAGTCTATCAGAAAATTGGAAGTCATGATCTTACATGACTGAATCATAGAAGTAACCTGAAACTACTCTTAGAGCCTTCTATTTGTCAGAAGAAAGTCAGCATGCATAGACCACACTCATTTTTAAAAATGTTTGCTAAAAATATTATTTTAAGTGATACTACCAATGTTTTTTAAAAATTCATTTGCCATTAAAATTCAGCTAATGCACTATTTTGTTTATTTTTGTAGCATAAATAAAGTTGGAAATACAGACCTTTTTCTCCTGTGCTCAAATTCTAAATTCCTGTGTTCCATTTATAACATTAAATTATCACTATAATGAAATCATAGAAAAAACCATCATACTGTATGTTGTAAGGAAATTTAGAACACAATACAGTGTTGCCATTCTCTATCACATTATAATGGATAAGGAACTTGAGTTGGTATACTTATTAAAAATTAAATGTCTTATAGACTACTATAAGACATGTAAAAATCTTAAGGCTCTGAAAGATAAGTCAAACGAAAATATAGACATTAAAACCTGTGCCATTGGGATTAGGAGAAATTGTTATGGGTGGAAATAGTCTTTGAATTCAAAGAAATGGAGGAACTACAAAGCTAGGTCATTGATGCTATGTATTATTTCAAAATGAGAGGAAGAGAGAATATCCCAGATGAGATGCTACATGAGTAAAAGCATCCAAAGGTGAGGATATACACAGTGCCTTCAGACTGAAAGGGCTATTTTGACTCAGCAGAAGACTTATATGAAGGGTCAGTAGGAAGTAAGGTGGAAAGCTCAATCTGTATTGTGTAATATTTTAAAAATCATTCTCTGGAACTTAGACTTAATTTTTCCAACATTGGGGAACTGCTAATGGCTATTAAAACATGAGATGATGATCCCAAAAAATTGTGGGTAGGTAGCTTGAATGGATAACACTCTGAAGGGTAAACTTATTTGAGTTATAATCAATAATATTTACATATTGGAGAAATGTTTCTATTATTGAAAAAGATGCATCCTGGTGTCACGTTGACTTAATATCCAGAAGTGCCTCTATTCCTTAGTGGTTATGTGGTCTTGTAAAGATATGCAGTCTTTAACAACTCACTTTGTTCATTTGCAAAATTGGAGGCAATAATATTATTGGTATTATTGGCTTGACTCAAACAAAAATATGGATTTTACAATCTTAGAAAAATGTCTGCATAAAATTCTCACTATTTTTTTTATATATCATCACCACTATCAACATTACTATTAATGTCATTTCAAAGAATTGGTAGAGTTAAATAGTAAAGGCTTAAAGGGCCACCTCTTGAGCTCTGTGGTGCTGGTCAAGTCACCTCACATGCCACAATTCTGTTGGAGGCATTCTTCAGTTCTATCTTAATATACCCAGATGAGTACACCTCACAACACTGAGCAAAGTATTGCTTGTTGGGCAGACTCTAACGTCAGAGAAATCAGCACCTTTCTCAAAATCAATGGAAGCATATGTCCCTTAATAAGCTCATGTTATTATACTAGTAAGCATTCAGTGTAGTTTGAAATTATGAATGTTTTTTCTTTTATTAAATACATTGCATTTTAACATTTTTTTTCTTTTCTCATCCTTTAAGCAAAGAAAAACTGAGCCGAGAACAGCAGTGCACACCTGAAATTTCAGCAGCTTGGGAGTCTGAGGCAGGAGGATCGCAAGTTCAAAGCCAGCTTCAAGAACTGAGCAAGGCCCTAAGAAACCCAGCAAGACCTTGTCTCTAAATAAAAAAAAAAAGCTTGAGATGAAGCTCAGTGGTTAAGCATCCCTGGGTTCAATCTCCAGTACCACAAAAAAAAAAAAAAAAAAAAAAAAAAAGAAAGAAAGAAAGAAAAACTGGTGCGATTCAACATGAAACTAAAAATGTCATAAAGTAGATGATCTTTTTTTGGTGGTTTTCTCCTGGTGATAATGAGTTTTAATATATAGATTTAGGAACAGGAGCTGAAAGGATGTGGCTTATTCCATAGTGTCAATAAAGAAATAAAAATGACAAAGGTAGAGGTGAGCAAAGAAGACAATTCCCTTGACTGGCAAAAGTTACCATCTCATGGCATGATGGATTTGGGCCATTGGTGTATTTTGATGCCAGAGATAAATTTGAAAAGAATAACTCAGGGTTATTCTGAAGAAGTCTTAAAATTATAGTCTCTCCTCTGGCACCTTCTTCAGTCTGCAAACCACAGAGATAACGCTTACACTGAAGCTTCACAGAATGTGGTATTGTTTTTCTTAAATTTGAGAGGACAGGAGGTTTGCAAATGACATTTCAGTTATAGTTAATTTGGGGAGATATTAGAGAAGAGGAAAATACTTCTCCTTCACCGTCTTTCACCAAAAGTCTTAGCTATGCTGTTGAATTTCTCTTTCACTATATTGGGTCCATGAAATAACAACTACAATGTTTTATATGTTGATTATAAGAAAATATTTTTGTTTGATATTTTGCATTATTTAAAATTAGTTTTCCAGGTCCAAGTGGCTGAGTGAGTCTTCTATAGGCCCATTTTCTACAGCATGACTGAAAATAATTTTTCTGCATAAAGCTAGCACCACTGTTCATCAACCATCTGCAAGGCAAGGGCATCTTAGAACCTGTCAGGTAAAAAGAACTTGTCAATGCTATTAGATAAAAATAATAACACATGTGTGTTTCCTAAGTATCCCAACATAAGTAGATGGTATAAATCTCAACAAAAAATTATTAGAAATTTTCATGCCCAATACTGGAGGTAAATAGAGAGAATCTGTATCTTGTCTTCATATGTAAACTTCTTCAAGTCTACTTGTCAATACTCTTTCTTTGTTTCATGTCTTTGCCGATTGTGTGTCTGCGCTAAGTCTATGGTTACAGTTGTCTTCTTGCTTTACTTGCTATTTCTTATAAAACTTTTAGCTCAAGATCATTTTTATTGACCTTCCTACTTGTGCCTGGAAACTGACCTGAACAATTGCCTCTTTAGCTTATAATTTGTTTCTGGATTATAAAATGATGAACTATTTACAGATATCTCAAAATTACTTTGTTAGATATAATAAGAAAGCTAAAATGTGAATAAATCAGGCTGATATAAAAGAAGTCTCCAGTGCATTGATGATGGAATAAATTGTGTAGCAAAGAGATATCTTATCTGATTTGAGATGAATATAGAAGTAAAAGGAGGCCATTTTTTAAAAAATTTAATTTGTTTATTTAATCTACTTAGTATACATGATAGCAGAAAGCATTTTGATTCATTATACACAGATGGAGCACAACTTTTCACTTCTCTGGTTGTATGTGATGTAGAATTACATCATACATGCAGTCATACATAAAGCTAGGGCTATGATGTCCATTATATTCCACTATCTTTACTGTCTCCATGCCCCCTCCCCCTCCCACCTGTGTGACCAAAGTTCCTCCATTCTTCCCATGTCCTCCCCCACATTATGGATCAGCATCCACTTATCAGAGAGAACATTTGGCATTTGGTTTTTTGGGATTGGCTTACTTCACTTAGCATGATATTCTCCAACTCCATCCATTTACCTGAAAATGCCATAATTTTATTCTCTTTTATTGCTGAGTAATATTCCATTGTGTATATACACTACAATTTTTTTTATCTACTCATCTATTGAAGGGCATCTAGGTTGGTTGCACAGTTTAGCTATTGTAAATTGAGCTGCTATAAACATTGAAGTGGCTGCATCACTGTAGTATGCTGTTTCTAAGTCTTTTGGGTATAGACCAAGGAGTGGGATAGCTGGGTCAAATGGTGGTTTCATTCCAAGTTTTCTAAGGAATCTCCATACTACTTTCCAGATTGGTTGTACCAATTTGCAGTCCCACCAACAATGTATGAGCGTGCCTTTCCCTCCCACATCCTTGCCAAGACTTATTGTTGTTTGTATTCTTGATAATTGCTATTCTGACTGATGTGAGATGAAATCAGAGTAGTTTTGATTTGCATTTCTCTAATTTCTAGAGATGTTGAACATTTTTTCATATGTCTGCTGATCGATAGTATATCTTCTTCTGAGAAGTTTCTGTTCAACTCCTTAAAGAGGAGGCCAGTTTTTATTCCTACTCACTGTCTCCATATCATAGTGATAGGAGACCCAATTGGTTAATCTTGGAATAACTAGGTTGACTTACCATTCTTAATTTATTCAGAAGCTAGAATATCACAACTTTTTTCATAAGTGAAAAGAATATACCAAACCATTCCACTACTTTCCTATCCTTATCAATATCAACCTCATATTATCTGCATTCTTCATTGTGCTGCTTTCTAAGGAGATGTATTGGTAGTAAGTCCCTGTAACTTTTGAGTATGATGTCAGTAGATTTCTATGTGACTTTGGTGACCTTTCATTACCTGGACATTTCAAGCTGATAGGAACACTCTTGCAGGATTACAGGGTTAGATACCCAGTCACTTTCTAGACAAATGGAAAAAATTCTAAAGACTGAGAATAGATGCATTAGGAACAATTTGAAGAGAAAATCATTCAATGAAAATGGAAATAGTTACTTTCAAAGTAAGAAAAGGCATTGTGTTTCTGGCACTGGACAAAAATGTATGCTACCAAAAGCAGGGGAGATTTAAAACTTCCTAGAGCAATATCTTAAGACCTGCACATGAAATAATTTCTTTAAAGAAGTAAACATTATTTTCCATCAATTTCCATGTTTCTAAAAAATGTATGTCTCCTGTCCCTGAATACATAAGCCTAATTAATCCCTTTCCTTTGGGTCAGTATAAAATCAAACAGAAACTTTACAGCAATCTCCTCTATATTTCAACCCAATTTTTCATTTTTTTCTTCTGATAGGCAAATGTATGGGTTCCCTACTCCCTACTGCCAGAGCCCATATGATGAAAGGATTAGTACTGTGGGTGAGAATACCCTGAATACAAGTCCAGTGAAGAATTCATCAAGGTCTTCCATTGTCCTCAGTTGACAATGCAAATTAGTCTAAGAAAACATTCAATTCTGAAAGAATGACTTGTGCATGTATTACAAGGGTCAGCAAACTAAAGGGCCAGATTGTAAATATGTAAATTTGTAAATATGGCTTTGTGGGCCATATGGACTTGGTCCTAACTACTTGATTCAGCTGTAGTAGTACAAAAGCAGCCACAGACCAGAGGTAAACAAATGAACATGGATTTGCTCCCACCCCCTGACAAAAAAAAAGAAAACTTTCAGTTATGAATTTTGAAATTGGAATTTCATATAACATTCAAATTCATGAAATAAGTGTTCTTTTATGTTTTTAACCACCTAAAATATAAAAATTATTTTTAGTTGTGGACTATATGAAAATATTCAGCAGAGTTGGCTGGGGTCCATGGCCTGCCAGCCCTTGGTCTATTTTGTTTTCTCAGCTCTATAAAACTAAGACCCAATTAGGCTCATAATTATATAATTAAAAAGGAGCATTGTGACTATACACACACACAAAAAAAAATTGAAGGTAGAAATGAAGGTAAGAACCAGAATCCTGATGCAAGAAGGAGCCTGAAGTAGTTATCACAACTCCCCCATCTTCAAAGAAGAAAGGATCACAAAGATGCCTTTCAAAGACTATTGTCATAGTGACTCTTGTAGGAGATAGGAAATTATTCTTCAGGTGCCAGAAGAAAGAAAGTCTGTATGGTGTAACATGAAAATCTCAACCCATCTGGACCTTTGGCATAGTTCTGTTGTTAACCAGGGAGATCTATGCTCTTAAACTGAACACAGTACCTCTCATGGTTTCGATTTGCTTCAAAAAATAAAACATAATCTTTGATCTTCAAAGAGTTCTGGTTTGGAGTCCAACATAACATAATTTTGTTCAGCTGGATGTTTAGTAGAGTGAACTCACTACTTTGTTTCCTTCTCATAAAAATCTGTCTTTTATTGGTAAACACTCACGAAGACTACCTTGTTTTGAATTTTTCCAGCTTTTGTCATTTAGGATATGGAGTGTTTATTTGGTAAATTTACCAGAAATTGCCACATCATAAACATTGCAATGATGGTAACACAAATAAACATGCCTAAGACAAGTTTGAGCACTTATCAAATGTTCAATAAATATATCTTAATTTCTATCTTGATACAGAGCATCTCAAGTATTCAATGTGAGTGTCCTACAGGTTTTAATGAATTTCAGATGGTGTTGACAAATGGTGAAAGCACCTCTTGTTCTTTAGTTTAAACATTCAAGTGTGTGGGGCGAGGAGTGGAGGGAGATATTTCTTATTGTCCAAAGAGAAATATCTTTAAAAGAGAATATGCCATTTTCTACAACTAGTCTAATATTTTTTCCCTGCTCATCCCAATCTCACAGCCTAGATAAAGTAATCATAAAACAGTTTATGCTAGTCCTTGACAACATTATACGGTATTACAATGTGATGACCCATCCATTACTTGAGAACAAGGTAACACAAATAGACTTTCCACATCTGCACAGAAGTTTTCTGAGGTGGGATTTACTTCATAGGCTTTCTGCCAGTGTTTCAGCATTTCTGTTTCTGCTCTTTGCTTTTATTCTACAAATAGGACAGAGTTCAGAGAAGGTCATAGTTTTATTTTCTTTCTGAGCATTTTACCCAGTCTAAATATATTTATGGATTATAGTGGGTCAAGAATCCCACGCAATTTCTAGATTTGATAAACTAAGGTTCATGACAAAAAAGAAACCAATAACATCTGAAAATGAAGCTTTGGTCAGACAAACTATTTTTTAACAAGAAAAAATATTCTCTGCTCTATAAATTTTTCTTGAACATTTGCTTATCATGCTCAAGTACAAGGGAGGAACAGAGAGTAAAAGTTAATAGAGCTTTATTAAAAGATATTAGAAATGAAAAAGAAATATGTCTTTTAAAGTATATTGTAAATGCAAATGTTGTGAAATCTGTAAGAGTTGGAGGAAATTGAAAAATTTATCCTGCCATCTTTCAGGGAATAAATATGGGTAAATTAAGAAAACCAATTAAGATATAAAAACAGCAGGCTTGATGGTTTCAAGGCAAGAGATAGCAGATCAAAAGTTTCAGGAAAAGATAGAAAGATCTCTTAGCTTGCAGCAAAGAATAACTTATGAAGTTTGTCAGCCTTAGCAGAAACTAATAGGAGGTGAAAGCGTAAAAACATGGAATGATCAGAGAAAATGAATGTGAACCTTCACTGCAGGAAGACTGGAAAAATTTTCCTATAGTTAATGATGAGAATGAAAAAAGACAAAGAGCAAAAGGCATGTTGAGGATAAATTTTGGTAAATGCCTACAAAGTGGAAAAAGTAGAAATTTCTAAATGTTACCACCTAAGAGTTGTGCTTTCTTTTATCCCCTCAAAGCTAAGTCAACTTTTGGGGGGTAAAAAAGGAAAAACATTTCAAGGATCAAAATAGATCCTATTAATCCTTTCTGTTAAAAAGATATGCAAATATATAATCCAAACCACCACCTTTAATTTTAGACTTGTGGCTAATCATAGAAGCTAAATAAATACAATTCAAAACATCTGTGGTAGCAAATATATTTGCATTTGACTATTTAGTGCCCAATAAGGATAGTCACAATTTGGGGATACTAATTTCTTTGGGAGATGAGAATCTTTGTGAACTTCCCTTGAGTTTTGACAAATTCTATCACTACATAGTAGACATGATTTGATGACAGTTTCTGAGTCCAGCTCTTAAGTCACAGGCAACTTCTACTTTCTATTTCCAGAACGCTCTTTTTGGACTTATGAACTACCAGTGAGTAGTCAAACTATCGTACTGAACAGAATATTTGGAAATGCCTGGAAACTTCATGGAAGGAGAGGGAAACATTTAAAGCCATTCAACCTGGCTGCCAGTTAAATGTCAGCGGAGCCTGGCCCACATTCCTGAGCCACAGAATGATAGGATGAATAAAATCATTGTAGTTTGAAGTCACCAAGTTCAGAGAGTATTTCTTAATCAGCCACAGCCAGCCAGAACAGAATTGGTTCCTGGAAGTAGAATACTAGTGTAACAGATCTCAAAGGTGTGGGATGAAGACCAGGAATGTATACCGTAGGAAGAGGGTGAAAGGTTGGCCAACCCTATTTTGTGGCAACATGGGAATAAATCAGAGAGGAGTCCTAATGAACTCATACATTCCATGGGATAGATTTTTTTGAATAAAATATAGAGTTCCAACTGACTTCCGACTATCTGCCTATCATAAACTATGAAAAGAGAAATGAAGGCAGTATTAAGCTATCTAGAAGCATTTAGAGGAAACATAAATAAACTAGGAATTTAAGGGTTTGACATGGCCTGTTTCTCATTTTCTGATCTTTACCAGAAAATAGATTCTTAAAGTCAGAAAAGGTTTTGAGTAGATCAAATCAGGAGGGTAACCAAAATAGGATGACATCATGGCAAATGGTTCTATAACATGACTGAAAGACTTATTTTTTTTCTTTAACTCAAAATGTTTTAAGGGAATGCCTAACAGAACTTCTGATATTCCTTAGTGTGTGCTTTATAATTAAGCAATAGGTTTCTTAGAATCTTAGAAGTGTTGCCCCACACTTACCTTATTGGATCCCAAAGTACTGTAAAGGTATCCCAAAGAGATTGCAATTTAATAGGTTTTATCTAATCTAATGAATTATAATTGATTCATAGAACTTCTATTTTTAAGTAATTATACTAACAAAGAATAAAGAGCATAGTAATAATACAAAATTAAGAGTCTTTGGAACACTTAACCTACTATATAAGAAGTTTTCAAAAAAACTACACAGCTGGGGGCTGGGGTTATGGTGCAGTGGTAGCGTGCTCGCCTAGCACGCGTGAGGCACTGGGTTCGATCCTCAGCACCACATAAAAATAAAATAAAGATATTCTGTCCACCTACAACTAAAAAAATAAATATTTTAAAAAAACTACACAGCTGTAAATATAGAATGTTTTTCTTTCTTTCTTTTGGAAAATAAAGGGTAATTCTGAGTGTAAGACAAAGAGATGCAACAAATTATTTCCAGAGAACCATAATGAGCAATAATCAATGAACCTATAGCATGTATCTAGGTAGGTTTCAGAAATGTTATGAGCTAGCTTGGTACTAATTCTTCTCTTTTTCAAGAGGATTTTTAGTGTTGTTATAAGTAGGGTATATAGGCATAAGCAGAAACCATAGGGGTGAGTCACAGGGACACAGTCACAAAGGGAGATGAGGTCAGCTTTCTTAAGAACATAGAATGTACACTCTGCTCTCTCAAGAGAACAGGATATCTCAACCAGGAATTATGGAGGTCTACAAACTACAAGGCCAATAAAAGTACCACTCCCATTTCTCCACATGCAAAACAGACCCTAAAACATAAATCAGTCAGTAAATATCCCTGTGAAAACAAAGCATTTAAAAAGGAACCTATCAACATACAACCTTGGTTGCTCTCAATTAGGTTTGCAGATGCGACAAAATCAGGAAATATAAGGGTATAGTCAGGACCCCTGGGAAATACAGGAGCCATTCTCACTCTGGAGGTGAATCATATAGTGTCTATTAGGATTGTACCCTCACTTTCATTAAGCCTTTGATGTGTCAGCTGTGCACGTGTGTGTGTGTGTGTGTGTGTGTGTGTGTGCATGCGCATACATGTGTGGTCAGTAATCATGCTGGATTAGGACACAAAAACTGAGGGGCCTAGTTCTTTTTTTGACATTTGTAATCTTAACAACACTGTCTGTACTTACCTGTTGTGTGTGAAGAGTTAGATAACTACT
Organism: Xerus rutilus; assembly: GCA_028644305.1. NCBI lineage: Eukaryota > Metazoa > Chordata > Mammalia > Rodentia > Sciuridae > Xerus > Xerus rutilus. The sequence goes on from CM053412.1 coordinate 29,198,043, forward strand.
GTGTGTGAAGAGTTAGATAACTACTCTTTTATATCACATGACTTGGACAAAAGCCACCACGCTTCAGTTCCTCCAGTCCATGGAGAGGCCCGTTTGTAAATTAGGCAAGACTTCAGCCTAGCTTCCAGTTGACAACTACGATCACCTTTCTAAACATGTGCATGAACCATTTGTAAATGGCTACTTCAGCTTTTTTTTTTTTTTGGTACTGGGGATCGAACTCAGGGGCACTCGACCACTGAGCCATATCCCCAGCCCTATTTTGTGTTTTATGTAGAGACAGGGTCTCACTGAGTTGCTTGCTTAGCGCCTCGCCATTGCTGAGGCTGGCTTTGAACTCGCGATTCTCCTGTCTCAGCCTCCCTAAGTGCTGGAATTACAGGCTTGAGCCACAGCGCCCGGCTTACTTCAGCTCTTTTGAATGTGCCCCAGCCAATAGCAAGTGAAGCAGAGATAAGCCAAAAGCAAGGATTCACAAACAAAATAATGCCTTTGCATTATCATAAGCCATTGAGTTTGTCATCTAAGTAGTCTGTACAGTTTTATGAGACAGAGAAATGAATGGATTTCCTCTGTTCAGGATATCTAGCAAGAACAGAAAGGATGATGGTCATAAAAATGGGCAGATCTATTTATAGACAATGCAAGCCTATAATGCAGATTATAATGGAAATAAGTAAAGCATTATATCAGTGCAGATTACATCACAGTTATCCATGCACTTAAGATATAGTATAAATAAGACCAGTCACAAGTTTTATAATCCTCATTTTAGATGAAAAGCATTATTACTAGATGAAAATTCTCATTTTAGATGAAAAGTAATATTACTACAGCAATATTGAAACTATGATTTTAGGTTGATCCCAAATATTCCTGTAAACCCAGTAATCTACAGAGAGAATACATTCCATCAATCCTAGAGAAGTAGACACACCTCTGAATAGAGAATACACAGTCTCTACCAAAATTAAGAGAATGAATAAAACAAAATGAAAGAAAAAATCCAGTTGCCAAGAAGAAAATGTGTTATAAGTATTCCTGCTATCAAAATGCCTTTGGTTGTAGATAGAAGAAATTATTCTTGTCTTGAAGAGTAGCATTCCCTTGAACAGAAAATAAGAAATCATCCAGAAGTAGAGATTGTATAAAATCTGCCAGTAAACAAGCTGGAGGCCTTTGAAATTCTTGAAAAATGGCAGTGGATTGCATGTGTACCCCTAGATAATTTAAAACGTACCATTCCTGAGAGTTTAAAGGATAGATATGTATAGCTTTTACCATTGTTTCTTTGTAAGTATGTGATTTGGAGGATTAAAAAAAATAGAAGAAAATAAAACAAACTACAAATTTAACTATATTAATTTTAAAAATACTGAATCTTTAAAATGAACTTCTTACTGATATAATAATAGAAGATTTTCAGGGAAGAATGCATGACTCTTAATACCCACATTCTTCTAGGGCTGTAAAAATATTCTGTACCCTCTCTGGTACTAAGGCTCACGTTATTGTGTAGCTGGGCCTTGTTCCTTTGCCTAATTTGAATGTATATTTTAATAGGGATATACCTTCAAAAGGAAAAGTACTCAAATGCCATCAAGCCCAGTGAGGTAAGTAAATGTAAACACAGATGATAAACTGTCACCAATATACACTTTGATCTGATTGAGATTTTTTTAGGAATAATAGTCTATTCCAGTCATATCTCATCACAGTCCTTACCATTCTATTTTTAAGAATAGATAAAAAGAAAAGGTATTCATTTAATTTGCAACATAAGATTCAGTTACTAAAAATAAAGTATTAAGATCCCACTTATGAAACTACACAAGATACTTGGTTTAACTAATCTTGATGTTCATGATTTATTTTTTATGGATGTAAAAAAGTGTGGGCAAACATCAATGAAATGTACCATAGTAATAGTGACGGTACATGAATAATTGAAAAGGAAAATATTTTTTATCGCCTATACACTGTTATGTTCAGATGCTCCATTTGTTCAAATAGTACGGTATGTCTCCCATATTCCCACATTCTGTCCCTAGCAGTTACATTACACCTGGAATTCCTTCATCTTTGCTTTCTATGGCTCTGAGTTTCACCCCACATTTAAGACTTGGCAAGTGTCACTCAGACATTGAGTACTTGAGTAATACTTTTTCTTTTCTAAAAACCAAGAACAGAACTATTTATGTTACATGTGTCACTATTATTTACCACCTTGTATGTTTTTTGATGGTTTGTAGTATGCATCGTCTTCCAAAATGCATATAAGTAACACATACTTATGAGAAGACTAGAAATGGACTATGTTTAATCAATACAAAAATATTTATTGAAAATCTACTGTATGAAATTGCTAAGTAGAACTTGTTTTCTTGCCAATAGTGCACCCTCTAGTAATTAATATATGATTTTTCAGTAGAGTGAATAGATTATTTTTCTTTACAGCCTGAGTGATCCCAAGCATAGTCATTTTCTCTGTAGATCATCAGTTGGAAAAACAATATTTTTATTGGTGTTTTCAATGAACTTTCTTTGATGATTATGAATGAACATTTTAAAATGTATTTATCAATATTATCCATCTCACTGAATAGAGGGCACAAACATTGTACTTTATGATTATGGTGGAGAAAAAACAAAC
>CM053412.1:29201195-29290664 GCA_028644305.1 Xerus rutilus
TTCATCTAATTAGGGGTGGGTAGAGAGATACTGGAGGCCAATACAGCAAGGAAAATCCAGTATCTTTATCCACTGGAGGTTTTGGCAAGAAATCTGTGCAGGAATTTTAGCAAAATTTTACCTGGTTCCACGTTTGAATGGAAAGCAAACACACCTATTATCTTCAAAACTCTTAGAAGGTGGCACCTGTAATACTGAATTATTTATTATTCTTACTAATTCCCTTTTTTTTCAATGTACAAATTTATCAGTAAAGGCTTCAGAGAGTAATGTTTGGTTTTTATGAGACAGAAAATTAAGGAAAAAAATAGAGAAGTTTCCAAATGTTTTCATTTTCTCTTGGAAGAAATTAGTGCATATAAAATATTAGACAGGGGTGTGCTAGAGCCAAGACTTTCCAGCTGGTGAGAACTGATTGTAGGCTATTGTTCCAACTCTGCAATATAACATTGGTAGCTTGAGATCATCCAAGAAGGGAGTAGTTACACCTTAGGAATTGGCAACTGCTGTATATCTAGGCTTTTCCAGTTATTCAGTATTCACTGGAATTCAACTGACCATGGACATGGCAGCTGGAAAGGATTAGGAATATCAACCTCTAAAAGTCTGGAGTAACATTAAGGTCACTAATGGAAAGATAGCTCAAGCCAATAAGTTAATTAAGAACGTTCAATATATATTCCAGTTCTCTTCAAATACCAGAAAAGTAATATGTTAATTAACTAACAAAATAAAACAAAGTTACATATGATTTTTAATATTCTATATCAAAGATGTTAGTTTTATTTCAGAACCACAAAACAGAACAGAACATGGTATCTTCTGTTCTTGGCAAAGCTAGGTCTCTACTCAGATAATTACACAGCTATAAGAAGAAAAGCAATGCTTTTCCTTTTATTACATTATATATACTTAAGTAGCAGTTTCAAAAGTTCAGGTAAAAATATCATCATCATTGCTACATAGTAACACCAATATTCCATTATTGTTTTTCATACCTTACAAGATAAACTCAGTTTTACTGAGGTTAAATGTTGTCCACAGTATTTGACGATGAGTAGCATGGTTCACCTGATTTTCTTACTGTTCGGTGGCAGTGAAAGAGCTGTGTATTATGACTTGAATGTTTTCCCAGAAGGCAACTCTTATCAGTGAATATATTCTTGGCCCAGTTTATTTTCTTAGGTACGTGTGAGGAGAAGAGCCACAGCCCTGAGCTCATTGTTCGTCTACTGCACACGCTCAGCTTCATTGAGGTTCCGCACTGGTTGTCCACCAGATGTTCAATGTTATCTCCCCACTGAAGGTTGTGACAAAACTCCAGAGAGTAAAATGATGGCAATCTGTCACCCACTCATCATTATACATTTTTTTCATTTTCCATTATTTTCTACCTTATGTCACTGTTTTTAGTGTGTAAATTGTTCGTTGTTTATTTCTGCTCATTTCTTCCATCAGTATTTTTATTTTTAATGACATTCAACTGCTGAGAATACTCTTTAGAGCAAAATTACACTTTTCTTCATTGAATAGAAAGACAAGGGCACAACCATTACTCGCAGAAACCCAAAGGTGAGGGGTGTTTTGCTATCAATAGCAGGATGCGTGATGGATGCCTTGGTTTACATTTTAATCCCATCAGATTGTTGCTGAAAATTATGATAGAGTAGATATTTACCCACTAAAACTCTCACAATTTAATTGAAAAAGGTTGAATTTGAATCATTCTGCCAGCAACCAGAATTTTGGTTGGGCACTTGGATGCACAAAAGGTTAACTAATTACTGCATTCTTTGTTCTCCTGCAGGCCTTCTCTTTTGAAACACAATACAATAAATCAGCAAGTTTTATTAACTAAAACTAAGTGGAGGTAAAATAAGTAGAAGTCCACAAAGCATGAACATGCCAAAGATCCTACTCATGGAGTACATGGCATGTCCCAAGAACATTATAAATCAAACTTTTTTAATAAAATCCGGTAACAGATACATTATAGATACAAACAAAATGACAATGAGACAATAGTAGAGGGAGTGATGCAATTTCAATAGGACTAGAAAGTCTTCACAGAACTAACACTGTCACATTCGAACTTCGAATCATGAGAGTGATTTTTTTGTATACTTGAATTAAGAGAGGTTTTCTGTAGAAAGGTGTTCTGCTGCAGAAGTAAAAGATGACTTAAAGTAACAGAGGCAGTGGATCTCAGCCCCGTAAAAAAAAAATACGCTGTGCCTTTAGCCCAATGGTAAGAAATATAGATGAAAATTCAGTAAAACACAAATCGTGAAGCACTTTGAATACCAGGCTAACTTTATAGAAATTGATCTGATAGGTGTCATTGCCCCTGATGGAAATTTTTCATCATTTTTCTTGTTTATGCATGAGCCCCACAAAGAATTGAACTCTAATCTCATTCTGATTCATGCTCTGAATATTAAGTGAAAGGAGAATATAGCTTTGGTTGAGTAACTCTTGAATAGAAACTTCCTGTTTTGTTAATTTATGCCACAAGTATCTTTTCATTGCTTTCTCTGTATCTCAGATTCTACTAGATGATGAAGTATAGCAGGGAATCATTTTTGTGACATGACAGATAGGACCATTCTTTGCAACAGTTAAATATTCTGTCTTGTTAATACTCTGCCTTGAGTGTTCATCTGGCTATACAAGATGTTTCTGGATTAAAAGTTCAGGAATTAGGTAAAGGTTTAGGATTTTAAAAAGATGATCTTTTTGATTACCTAAACAATTTCACTTGGCATTCACTGATCCAACTCCCTGTTGTTCAATAAGCATTGGGCCTAATTTTCAAAATCATTGGTCAGTAGAGATACTGAAAATATTATCAAGGTTTTAACAGATATATATGTATATACCTACAATTTTTTGGCTGGCCTCTTAGAGATCAGGTCCTGACTTATTAGTAATTTAGTTAACACAACCTTATAACTTAGTATTATTGACTCTATATTGTAATTCAGAACATAAAGTTTGGAGTAATTAGATAAGGGTTTATATTTTTCCCCCATTGGCAATTATCAGTAAATTCAAACTCACATTTATGTGGATCCTAAGACTAAACCCTAACACTTTTTATATTCGAATATTTGAGACTGTTATTCATTTATATACTAAGTTGGGAGCCAAAGAGGCCATCCAATGAGATGACACTAAATCTTTATATTTATACCTATATAAGTACTGACAGTCAAATAATTATTAAATTTGAACTACTCAATAATACACTCCAAAATACAGAGATTAGATGGAATGTAAATGATATGGTTATTGCTCTTTTCCTTTCTTCAGGAAATTACAGATAATTTAAGTCAATCAAATATGTTATGTAAAGTTGAGTATATTTTTCTTTTTGATAAGAAAAGTGTGCTTGAAAAGAGCCATAGAATCTTATTACCCATTTGATGAAATCAAAGCCATTTGTTTGATTAATGCTCAAAATTTAAATTTACTACTGCCAATTAAATAAAAATTTTTGCTAATGAATAATGTTTCTTTTAAGAGCAAAAATACTTTTAGTGCACTCAAACAATTGCACACATCTCATTGGAGAATTCCAAGAAGGGATTTCTTAGAAATCATCATACAAATTCAATATGACTGTTTGAAATCCAGAAAGTGGGGGTTCATATAAATTTCTCATTTTCTTTTTCATTGAGAAAAGAATTCTGATTATGTATATGTAGCCATACAGAACATCAATAAGTGATAGATATTTTAAAGTACCCAAGAATGGTTTTAAAGTTCTACAACCAACAATATTGTTCAACTAATCTTTATCCTGTGTTATAAACATTGAACTTCTCATAGGGCATTGTCTGAAACCTTATTCATAGTTGTCTGCTTCGGTTCCTTAGGGCTCTATAAACATAAGAGCAATTCTGCAATTGCTACTCAGACTGGGAACTTGAAAATGGCATTTTGAATGTAGATGCAAATTGAGTCTGCCAAAGAAATTTTTCTGCTTTCCCATTCACTGCAGGCAAGGTTTTCTTGTGTGGGCATTGCAGCATTAAAAATGGGAAGTGTAAATTTAAACCTGCTGTATCATGATCTGAGATCATTATCAATAAGAACAATAAATATCCTTGAAATCAAAATAAAATGTCCCTGTAGGGCCCATTCCCTCGGCTTCTTTTGATGACCTTTTTCAAGAACTTCACATTATTTGCTCATCTATGGTTACATATCATAGCTATTCTCAACAAGCATCTGAGATAAAGTGTCAAAAGACAAGCTAAATATGTAGATTATTTTTACGGGAATCAGGACTCTATTTTTAAAAGGCATTACAATGGAAACAGTACAAAGAATCAATGGGTTCCAGCCTAGAAGATGGAGACCTGACTTTGGATTTGGATTACCTGCTAGTAGGTCTTGGGCGAAAGTTGATTCCTTTTATTCTCAGAGATATCTTTAACCATGAAAATCAGGTTACGTTAATTCCATTTCATGATCATCCTCGCAAAGGACACAATGTGTTATTCTGATGGCTGGACTTTTCAGATTCATTCGCATGCATTAACCTTCATGGTATTTGTTGAGTTATTCGACTCTTTGTATATCATGAATAATTTCATTAAACATTAAGAATTTACCCACACTGTATCTTTGTGTATTTTTAAATATTTACAATTTGTAATACTGAATAAATATGTAATAGATGGGTCAGGGTTTCTAGGATTTAATATTGCTTAAACCTGTCATGTATTATAACCTTTTGGGGCTTATATAATATTCAGCTCCTTAATTCAGCGTCAGTGCTGTTATCATATGTTGATGGGAAAATAACAGCCATGTTGGGGCTCTCCAGTCACTAATAATTCCTATTTTGATTTGATTAGCATATAAATGTTCCTAGATTTATGCAGTGTCAGGGGAAAATGTATTAAAAATATTCCTCAGGGTTCTCTCTTTCTCTCATTTTAATCAGGCAAGAGAGAAAGAATCTTGTCATGCATGAAGCCTAACTTGCTTTTCCTCAAATCCTTGACTTATAGAAGTCCCCCCTCAAAAAACTGGCAAAAGATGACATCAAAGGAGACTTTATTTCACAGTTTATAAAGAAGGGCCATTGATAAAATAGACCTTTTCTTCAGCTCACCCTTCCTCAGATATCTATAGTATGGTAGAAGAGTAGATAAAGATTCTATTATAGAGAAATCTCAACTAAGCTCTGTCCAGATCAACTAACATATGGAAAAATGTCTTCTTGGAGTAGTCCTAAATATTTACAGCCCAGTTGATTAAAATTATTAAATGAGTTTCTGTACATTTATATTTCCCTAATACATTGAAATCTAAATGAATCCAGTTGCATCCAGTGCTATTAAAAGTGCTGTTCCACAGTAAAATTGAGGGATGCCAAAAAAGGATAGCAACAGTCATAAAGAAAAAGCCCTTAAACAGCCTCAGCATTCTTTGTCTTACAAAGACAATGAAATCGGAAAGGTAGAAAAATGCTAAATAAACATGAACAAGCTACTAAAGTCAGTCAAAGAGGGGTAACACTTCCATTCTGAAAGTGAGCACCCTAGTTTTTAGCACTAACTTTGCCCATAAAAGAATTACCAAAGAAAAACTTACCAAAACTCATAAATGGCAATGCTTAATCAAATACAAGTTAATGTCTACCAAGAGGCAAAGGAGTCAACTCTCTATAATTCTAGATCAAAACTAAAATTCTCCTTAGATGAAAAACAACAAAAAACAAAAATCAAGAAAAGATGTCAAAATTAAAGTTTTAGAAGATATGGTTTAAAAAACAAACTAGCTATTTAGAACTTATGTGTAGGAAAAAACAAAACAAGAAATCACTATCTCACTCTTATCCAGTTAAATTGATATTTATCTTCCTGATTAATTTTACATTTCTTTGAGTCTTTATTGAGTGCTGAATATCCTCAAAATCATTATCAAAGCCATCTTGTTCTGAACATATTTCTAGACCAAGTTTTGAAGGTCCAGGAATTTTTATTTCAAACTTTACCCTAATTTTAAATTCTTATCTTTTTGACACATTCAGAATATGTTTCATACACAATTCAAATAAATATTTGCAATGTATATCCTTACAGAATTATCTTATTGATTTTCTTCTTGGCAGTTAGAGTGTATTTTTTTTAATAAATCTTAACTCTATTACCAAAAGAACATCATTGACTCATAGGCCATTTTCACTTAATTCTTATCGGTGTCATTTAAAAATGTGATTTTTCAACTACTAAAGTAATCTAAAATATGTTCATGAGGTTTTGTTACTATTGTTTTCCCCTTTTTTAAATTTAAAGGCATGTAAAGTTGTCTACTATTTCTTTGAACTATTTTCAATTTGCCTTTGTAAGACTAAAATAAAACCTGTATTTCTCCCCTAGTCATCAGGCTCTAGAATATGCCAAAATCACTTTCTCCCAAGATTCCTATCATTTATACCCACCAACTTGTGCTTCCATATTATGCATAATTAAGGCTAGTTGTTGCCCTAATTATGGGAGTATAATTTCTTTGATTTTCTGGAAAACAAAATTGTCAATTAGCATATTAAGAACTGGTCAGATTAGCCAAAATACAGTCAGCACATTGAATAATACGCAGACATTTTATAAATATTTACTACATGGAATTATAGAGATATTTATGGCATGTTTTATAATAAAAAAGATGGTACATCATTGTAGATGCAATAATATTAGAATTTTTAAGAATTGATTAAGCTACATATAGGAACGCTTTCTAGATTTAGCTAATATGACCATGCTCCATGTGATGGAATTTCCTAGAAATGTATGTATATGTATATTTAAAGTAGGTATATGCATATATAGATATATATATATAAAATATATATGTGCATATACATATGTATATATGTATGTATACATACAATTTTATAAAGAACATAAAAATGTGACCTGTATTTGACATACAAAACCTATTCCATATGTATCATAGTTCTATAAATGAAAAATAAATCAATAATTCTTCTAGTAAAAAATCCAGGATATCTCTCTGATATTGACATAGATAAAAATTTCTTATAAGTATCTATCAAGCATAAGCATACAGGAGAGATATAAATTAAACTACATTGAAGCAAGGGAATTCTCTACATTGGAAAAAAATGAAAAGAAAACAGGCAGAGTGAAAAATATTTTTGGCATACATAAGTAACAAAGTGTTTTGTTCACAACATAAAAGGGGAAAAAAAGAACTCCTGTAAATCGATAAGACAAAAATAGACAATGATGGAAATAGTATCATTCCCACATTTACAACAAGATAAGAAGCTGTAGTATAAACAGGACCTTAGGATTTGATTAACTGGGACAGATGCTGCTGACTAGTATGTAAGCCAGTAAGAATATTTAGCTAGCTATTTTAAAAGAATTATTAGATGCCAAGAATGGCCCAAAATTACAGCCTGAAGCTCCTGGAAAAATTAAAACATAAATACATCCCCACCTGATATTCACAAGTAAGATCTGAGAGATTCTTGGAAAAATGATTAAGTGGTGTTTGCTGAAAGTGGGGAAGAACAACCTGGTCGAAATCAACTTAGACCTATGCCCATCAGTTTAAGAAACTGAAAGTTTTAATAGTTAATGAAAGAGCAACAACAATAAAGTTATGCTGAGAATACATACGAGAGGAAACCTGCAGGTGTAGGGGAAATGGCAGCTAACACCAAAACTCTATTCAGAAAATCCACACTATTTTCACTGAGTTTCAAAAATCTTTATTCCACAGTGGATAGGAATCAAAAGTGTACCCTGGGATCCCTTTTGGGAACACAATGCAGCTGAGGGGAGAGGAATATTTAAAAAAAAAAAAAAACCTCCTCCTTCCCTGAGAGCAGTTAAGCAACATCTTCAAGGCTCAGAACTGTTTCTGGAGAAAAGACATATAGACTATCTAGGGTCATGCTCCTAAAACCCAAGCTCATTGCACTTATCTAAGACAGATCCAATTAGAATTTCTGAATCCTTTGTCCTTTTCTGTCCCTTGCCACTGTGCTAATGAACACTGAGTAAAAGTAGTGCTGAAATAGACCTGAGAGAGTTTCAAGAGAAATATTATTTCTATGAACAACAAACAGGAAGGCCCAAAGCTAAGCAAATTTCAATCCCAGCTGAACCCTTGATTAGAGTAACACAATTATCTTTCCTCACTAAATGGCTAGCAAAAGTATTTAAACTCATCTCCAAACATAAAATTATTTAACTCAGACTACCACCCTAAACATAACTGACTTGCAACCAAAACTTATTAGATATATGACATAGCAAGAAAAAAAATGATGAAAAGGACAATTATCAGAACCAGATCAAGTATGACATGGCCTTGGGAAGCATCAGAAAGTGAACTACAATAAAGCATGTTAATTTTACATGAAAATGATAAGACAGCAGGCTATATCAGATAATTTTATAAGAGAAATGCAAACAATAAGAATAAAAACATTAGAAATAAGTTTAATAATGGAGCTGAAGACTATCTTCTGTGGTCTCATCCAGAGATTCAGCACAAAGAAAGAATCAGTGATCCTGAAGATAGATGAATAGAACTTTATCTAAATTAAAATATAAATTAAAGAATAGTGGAAAAAAGAACATAATACAACACAGAAAAATCGTGAGACTGAACCAAATGATCTAACATGTATATATTGATATTCCAGGGAGAGAAGTAAAAATCATACAGAAGAAAAATTTAAAGAAATAATAACTAGTAATTTCCCTGAATGAATGAAGACTAAAATGCCAAATCCAAGAAGCTGATAAAAAACCAAACTGGTTTTTTTAAGAGCTAAAAAAACTTTTGAGTTTTCATCATCATTAAACATTATGATCAAAAAGAGGCAATTATTGAGTGCCTCCTATGAGTTAAGACACAGTAATAACAGCCAAAGCAGAGAGTAGTCACAAGAGAATATGAACTCACAGTGTGTCCCTGTGTTGGCATATCAACAGCTTTGTGCAATCATCTCTTTACTTGCAGGGCATGTCTATTTATGTTTTTCTTATACTTCATAAATATGTGAGATCTAACAATATTAAAAATGAGAAGTTTTTCAAAAGACTGTACAATTTCAAGATGTATATACCCTAGATATCATATTAAACTCACATGAAGCAAGCAAGAATAATACAGTAAGAGAGGCACGGCTTTAAATCAAGAAGTCCAAAACTTTGGGGTCCTCTGACATCTTGTTTGGCTCTTTGCTGGAGACTGAGTAACAGGCTAGCTTAATAGGAGTCTCAAGATGAAGTAAAGATATGTCTTAGACTAAAGAGAGGAAACAAGTCTTGCTTATTTCTAGGGACAGGCATCCAAGAACATGAGTTTTAAATATATCTGAACTGAAAGATCCCCACAATGGGTGAATAAAAGGAATGAATCTCACATTCTATAGTTGCCAACTCCTCAGATTCAGGTTGCTGTCTACTCAATTAGGTGGTTGTTAATCATTTTTTCAAACACACACACACACAGAAATGTTATTAAGTACCTAACATGCCCGGCGCGGTGGCACATGCCTGTAATCCCAGCACTTAGGGAGGCTGAGACAGGAGAATCATGAGTTCAAAGCCAGCCTCAGCAACAGCGAGGCACTAAGCAACTCAGTGAGATCCTGTCTTTACATAAAACACAAAATAGGGCTGGGGATGTGGCTCAGTGCTCGAGTGCCCCTGAGTTCAATCTCCAGTACCAAAATAAAAAAATAAATAAAATATAAAAAAAAGAAGGGGTCTTGGTCCTTCCATATTTCAAGTTTTGGAAAATAAGGAAAAATCAGCAATGAAGATTTCAGAATAGCAGCCCCTGAAGTAGTACAAGAACTAAGAATGGCATCTCTTAAACAAAGGGAGGGAAGTCTTTCAAGAAGAAGAAAATAATGCTATTGATTTAGTATAGAGGAAAATGGGTGATACAGTAGAGAGAATGAGCAATTGCAAAAACAATGCTATTAATTAAATGACAGCAGATGGGAACCTGTGCCAGTGGAGAAGTTGGCCTTGGACGGGACCATGAGCAGTTCACCATTTGTAACAGGCAGAAGGGTAGAGTAAATAGAGTGGTAAGTGTTGTGTGTAGAACATGCAGAAGTTACTTTTCTGTTGGATTTTATTTTCTTAGTGACATTGGAACTAAAGCCAGAACTAAAAGATAGGAGACAGCCAGAAGGTATTCGCACTTTGAAGTGCAAAGTATGGGATAGACATCTGGGAGCACAGGATAGTGATTGAAGTAGGAAATGAGAATTGCCAGACAGTATCAAGAGCCTTTTATAGCTGGTTGGAAAGAAGTATAAAGTGAAATTCACTGCATGGTGGTTTACTTTTCTCTAGCCACACTGAGCTGCTCAGGCTAGGTACAGAATAGTTGCATTTAGATACATTCAGAGTTTCACCAGAAATCTGAGAAGAGCAATGGAATTGAAAGTGTATGCAACAGAGAAACAAGGAAATTCAGAGTGTATGTGAAGTAGTGAATTCAATAATGGCCTTGAAACTTGAAGGTGGGTACTGAAAGAAGAAAGGGCAGGGGAAGGGTGGACAGACAGCAAAAAGTGGTGGAGTCAATGGATTAGAAGTCCTGAATTGGTCAAAAAATTATTGATAAGGCTATTGGATGAGGTGAATTAGAATCACATGTAATGTTGGTTGGAGAAGGAATTGCTAGGAAATTAAGATCTTGGAGGTATTGGAGTAGTTGGTAATAGCATTCTTATGGCTTGGAAAGCTTTCTTATTGTCTTTAATCTGGTAACTCCTAGTTGTCTTTTTGGATTTTGCCTTCCCTGCCATCTTCTAATTTGGCCTACTTTCTCTTTCTACTTATTACTTTCACTTTTTTCTACTTTATTACTTTCTACATATTACTTTTAATATGCATTTTTAATAACAGCATTCACATTTGCTTGTAAAATTTTAATTTACTTGTCTTCTGGGTATAGAACGAGGAGAAGGATAGCTGGGTCAAATGGTGGTTCCATTCCAAGTTTTCTAAGGAATCTCCATACTGCTTTCCAGATTGGTTGCACCAATTTGCAGTGCCACCAGCAATGTATGACCATGCCTTTTCCCCCACATCCTTTCCAACATTTGTTGTTTGTATTCTTGATAATTGCCATTCTGACTGGTATGAGATAAAATCTTAGAATAGATTTGATTTGCATTTCTCTAATTGCTAGAGATGTTGAACATTTTTTCATGTCTGTTGAATAATTGTATATCTTCTGAGAAGTTTTGGTTCAGCTTCTTAGCTCATTTATTGATTAGGTTTTTTGTTTTTTGGTGTTAAGTTTTTTGAGTTCTTTATATATCTTGGAGATGAATGCTTTATCAGATGTGTGTGTGGTAAAAATTTGTTCCCAGAATGTAGGCTTTCTTTTCACTTCATTGATTGTTTCTTTTGCTGAGAAGAAGCTTTTTAGCTTGAACCCATCCTATTTATTGATTGTGGATTTTACTTCTTGTGCTATAGGAATCTTGTTAAGGAAGTAAGGTCTTAATCTAATGTGATGAAGGTTTACAACTACTTTTTCTTCTATTAGGCATATGGTCGCTGGTCTAATTCCCAGGTCCTTGATCTGCTTTGAATTGAATTTTGTGCATAGTGAGAAATAAGGGATTCGTTTCATTTTGCTGCATGTGAATTTCCTGTTTTCCCAGCACCCTTTGTTGAAGAGGCTGTCTTTTCTCCAATGTATGTGTTTGGCACCTTTGTCTAGTATAAGATAGTTATATTTAAGTGGATTTGTCTGTGTGTCTTCTATTCTGTACCATTGATCTACATGTCTAATTTGGTGCCAGTACCATGCTGTTTTTGTTACTATAGCTTTGTAGTATAGTTTAAGGTCTAGTATTGTGGTGCCTTCTGCTTCACTCTTATTGCTAAGGATTGCTTTGGCTATTCTAAGTCTCTTATTCTTCCAAATAAATTTCATGATTGCCTTTTCTATTTCTATAAGGAATAATGTTGAGCTTTTCTTTTTTTTTTTTTTTTTTTTTGGTACCAGGGATTGAATTCAAGGGTACTCGAACACTGAACCATATCCCAAGCCCTATTTTGTGTTTTATGTAGAGACAGGGTCTCACTGAGTTGCTTAGTGCCCCGCTGTTGCTGAGGCTTGCTTTGAACTTGCGAGTCTCCTGTCTCAGCCTCCCAAAGTGCTGGGATTATAAGGGTGAGCCACTGTGCCAGGTTTATGTTGGAATTTTAATTGGAATCACATTGAATCTATGTAGCATTTTGGGTAATGTGGCCATTTTGACAACAGTGATTCTGCCAGTGATTTGATCTAACAGCATGGGCAATCTTTCCATTTTCTAAGGTCTTCTTCAATTTCCTTATTTAGTGCCCTGTAGTTTTCATTGTAGAAGTCTTTTACCTCTTTTATTTAATTGATTCACAAGCATTTTATTTTATTTTATTTTGAGGTTACTATGAATGGGGTAGTTTTCTAATTTTTCTTACAGAGGATTCATCACTGATGTATAGAAATACTTTTGATTTATGGGTGTTGATTTTATATCCTGCTAATTTGCTGAATTTATTTATAAATTCTAGAAGTTTTCTGGTGGAATTTTTTGGATCCTTTAAGTATAGAATCATGTTGTTGGCAAATAATGATAGTTTGAGTTCTTCTTTTCCTATTCATATCTCTTTAATTTTTTTCATCTGTCTAATTGCTCTGGCTAGAGTTTCAAGGACTATATTGAATAGAATTGGTGAAAAAGGGCATCCCTTTCTTATTCTTATTTTTGGAGGGAATGCTTGTATTTCTTCTCCATTCAGAATTATATTGGCCTTGGGTTTAGCATAGATAGCTTTTGCACTATTGAGGTATATTCCTATTATCTTTAGTTTTTCTAGTGTATTAAACATGAAAGTGTGCTGAATTTGTCAAATGCTCTCTCTGCATCAATTGATATAATCCTATGATTCTTATCTTTAAGTCTATTGATGTGATGGATTACATTTATTGATTTCCATATGTCAAACCAAACTTGCATCCCTGGAATGAATCCCACATGATCATGGTGTACTAGTTTTTTAAATATGTTTTTGTATGCAATTTACCAGAATTTTATTGAGAATTTTTGCATCTATGTTCATCAAGGCTATTGGTCTGAAATTTTCTTTTTTGATGTGTCTCTGTCTGGTTTTGGTATCAAGGTGATACTAGCCTCATAGAATGAGTTTGGGAAAAAAAGGAATTCCTTCCTTTTCTATTTCATGAAATAATTTGAGGAGTATTGGTATTAATTCTTCTTTGTAGGTCTTGCAGAATTCAGCTGAGAATCCATCTGGTCCTGGGGTTTTCTTGGTTTGCAGGTTCTTGATGGAACCTTCTATTGCTTTGCTTGAAATTGATCTGTTTAAGTTGTGTATGACCTCCTGCTTCAGTTTGGGTAGGTCATATGCCTCCAGAAATTTTTTGGTGTCTTCACGGTTTTCTATTTTACTGGAGTATAAATTTTCAAAATAGTTTCTAATAATCTTCTGTATTTCAGTAGTGTCTGTTGTGATATTTCCTTTTTCATCATGAATTTTAGTAACTTGAGTTTTTTCTCTCCTTCTTTTCATTAGGGTGGCTAAAGATTTGTCAATTTTGTTTATTTTTCCAATGAACCAGCTTTTTGTTTTGTCAATTTTTTGAATTATTTCTTTTTTTAAATTTAATTGATTTCAGCCCTGATTTTAATTATTTCCTATCTTCTACTTCTTTTGGTGTTGGTTTGTTCTTCTTTTTCTAGAGCTTTGAGATGTAGAGTTAAGTCATTTTTTTGTTGACTTTTTATTTTTTTAATGAATGAGCTTAATGCAATGAACTTTCCTTTTAGCACTGCCTTCATGTTGTCTCAGAGATTTTGATCTGTTTGATCAGAGTTTTCACTTACCTCTAAGAATTTTTTTCTCTCTTCTCTGATGTCTTCTGTTATTCATGTGATATTCAATAGCATATTATTTACTTTCCAGGTGTTGAAGTAGTTTCTATTTTTTAATCTGTCATCGATTTCTCATTTTATTCCATTATGATCATATAAAATGCAGGGTAGTATCTCCATTTTTTTTTTTGTATTTGCTAAGACTCGTTTTGTGACATAACATATGATCTATTTTGTAGAAGGATCCATGTGCTGCTGAGAAAAAAGTGTATTTTCTCATTGATGGATGGAATACTCTATATATGTCTGTTGAGTCTAAATTATTGATTGTTTTATTGAGTTCTATGGTTTCTTTGTTTAGTTTTTGTTTGGAAGATCTATCCAGTCATGAGAGACCTGTGTTAAAGTCACCAAGTATTATTGTGTTGTGGTCTATTTGATTCTTGTAGTTGAGAAGGATTTGTTTGATATACATAGATGCCTCATTGTTTGGGGCATAGATATTTATGATTATTATGTCTTGTTGATGTATGATTCCCTTAAGAAGTATGAAATGTTCTTCTTTATCCCTTTTCACTAACTTCAGATTGAAGTTCACTTTATCTGATATGAAGATGGAAACTCCTGCTTGTTTACATGGTCCATGTGAGTGGTACGTTTTTTCCCACCCTTTCACTTTCAGTCTGTGGATGTCTTTTCCTGTGAGATGAGTCTTTTGAAGGCAGCATATTGTTGGGTCTTTTTTTATCCAGTCTATCAGTCTATGTCTTTTAATTGATGAGTTTATGCTATTCACATTCAGGGTTATTATTGAAATATGATTTGTAATCCCGGTCATTTGGATTTATTTTTGTTTTTTACCTTCACTTGGTTTCTCCTTTGATTGACCTTTTTTGTTGTTGTTTTTCAGTGTAGTTCCTCTCTTTGTATATTTTCATTGTTGGTTATCATTTCCTCTTCATGGAATATTTTGCCAAGAATGCTGTGTAGTACCTGCTTTCTTGCTGTAAATTCTTTTAACTTTTGTTTATCATGGAAAGTTTTTATTTCATCATCAAATCTGAAACTTAATTTTGCTGGATATAAGATTCTTGGTTGGCATCCATTTTCTTTCAGAGCTTGGTATATGTTGTTCCATGATCTCTTGGCTTTTAGGGTCTGGGTTGAAAAATCAGCTGAGATTCAAATTGGTCTCCCTCTTATATGTAATCTGATTCCTCTCTCTTGCAGCCTTTAAAATTCTATCCTTATTCTGTATGCTGAGCATTTTCATTATAATGTGCCTTGGTGTAGATCTGTTATAAGTTGGTACATTTGGTGTCCTGTAAGCCTCTTATATTTGATTTTCCAATCCACTTTTCATGATTGGGAAATTTTTTTATATTATTTCATTGAAGAGATTGTGCATTCCTTTGGTTTGACATTCTGTGCCTTCTTCTATCCTGACAAATCTTAGATTTGGTCTTTTGATGCTATCCAATAATTTTTGTATGTTCTGTTCATGATTTCTTATCTTAGCATCTTTACTGAATGGTCAACTTTATTTTCAAGATTATATATTTTGTCTTCATTATCTGAGATTCTGTCTTCCAAGTGATCTAGACTTCTGGTGATGCTTTCTATAGAGTTTTTTGTTTGGTTTAACGTTTTCTTCATTTCAAGAATTTATGATTTTTTTCATAATCTCTAACTCTTTCTTAAAGTAATCTTTTGCTACTTATATTTGCTCACTTGTCTCTTTGTTGATGTGATTGATGGTTGCCTTTATTCTTATTTCTTTGTTGGAGTAATTATTTTTTGCCTCTATTTGCTTGCTTAAGTCATTCTTTAATTTTTAAATCATTTTAATTATGTACATTCTGAATTCTTTCTCTGACATTTCATCAACTGTGCTGTCAATGGATTCTATTATTGTAGTGTCTAGGTTTATTTGGGGCACTTTCTTCCCTTGTTTTTTCATGTTGATTATGTATCTTTCTTTCTTGCAATGCCGATCTGAGGCATTATGGTTTCTATCCTATAATCTTATAGTGACACTACATATTACCTATATCTCACCTTGATGTTCACTTCCAGTCCCCAGCAGGTATCCCCAGGTGGACACTACTGCCACTAAAATGGTGGGAGTAATAGTGGAAGTAACTCAAGATGGCAGTGGGAGTGGCCTTGGTTGGGATCCCTGAGTGGTCTCTGAAGGTGTTCCTAGGCCTTGGCCTGTGCTCCTGCCAGTGAGTTGGCAGGAATTCGCATGGAACTGGGGGCGGTCCTGGGCTTAATTTAGGCCAGGTCTCCCACAGGTGTCCCCGGAAGCAGTCCTTCCCCTGGGTCTGGGTTCCCCTGTGACTGGCAGCTGGTAATCTAAGTTCTGCCTTTGGTGGGCTCCCATGGTTCCTGAAGGTGGTCCTGGGCCTTGGCCTGTGCTTCCATCAATCGGCAGAAACTCTGGTCCGGAACTCCCAAACTGTTGAAATTAGAAATAAACAGAAAGCAATTATAATTTAAGAATATAATATTTAAACTGAAAAAACTAAAGAGAAAGATGTACTCATAAAGTCAGCCAGGGAGGAATTTACAAAATTTAGAGTAGAAAACAAATAAAAATTATAGTAGATTGTTAACAGACAGGATACAGGCAACAAACAAATAAACAAACAAAAACAGTGGCATAATAGTTTAAAGTACTGAAAGGAAAAAACAAACAAAAGCCTACCCGTGATTCTAGACCCAGGGAAAATATCCTTTAAAACTTAAGAAGAAATTAAGACATTCCCAGTAATCAAAGTGTATGGAAATATTTCTAGCAAATATATTTTATGAGAAATGCAGAAGGTAGTTTTTAAATAGAAACCATATGGCACAATTTAGAAACTTGTCTAAAGAGTATCACAAAAGGAAAATAAGTAAATAAAATACTGTTTTCCTTACTTATAAAGATAATTGTTATTCAAAGCAAAATTTGTAACACTATATCATTTCTTTGTGAAAGTAGAATGTATAGACAAAAATAGAAAAAAGATATTGGACATATATGGATATATAGATCTTTGTAATGTGCACAAATCAACATGATATTATTTAAAGTTGTAGTCAAATTATTTAAGAAAGAATATTCCAGAACTCAGTATAGCCTCTATAATACTCTTATTCATGCATACTACTTGTGCTTATTAATGAGATTTGTTATATTTCCAAATATATATACAGTATGCATTAATCATTGTTCCACTATGCTAAAGATGGTATATATGGTGAATGAGATAACATGAAACCATTAAAGAGAATCAATTAGAGATGGCAAAAAGGAAAAAGCAAACATTTAAAGTACACACAGAACATATCGGAAATAGCTAAAAAGATTAAGTATGCACTCATCCAACCATATAAAACACTTTAAATGTTAATGGTTTCTTACATCAGTTAGTCTAAAAGAATCAAACTATATGCTACTTGTCAAAGGCTCTTTTCAAGTGAAGGGATGAAGAAATATATATATCATGAAAACACTAGCTAAAAGAACAGCTATTGTTATTTTAAGCCAAGTAAACTGCAGAACAAGGAATACTATTCAATACATTATTAAAGGTAAATAAAGGTAATGACAAAAACTATAAAACCATCTGAAGTCACCTGTGAATTCATAAAAATCTTAAACATATATGAGGCTAAAAACAAAGCTGCCACATGCATGAGGCAAAAACTGCTATTTCTTTCTTATTTTATTTATTTATAAATTGACAAAAATATTTATATATCATTTTATATAAAAGTATTTATATATCTATATACACACCCACATATATATAAAGAGAGCGAGCGAGAGAGAGAGAGAGAGAGAGAGAGACAACGCACACAGAAGAGTTGTGCTTTGTTTTGTTTTGTTTTACAGACAGATTCTCAATAAGTTGCCCAGGTGGCCTCAAACTCGTTATCTCCTGTTGTTTTATGCCATGACTTTCCTGGTTCTGTCAATGAGCTGGGGTCCCAGGGGACGAAAGTAAGGGGTCCTCAGGAGGGACAAAACAGGATCCCATTGTACGAGGTATGGGGTGGACGGTCGCAGAACCAATTCACCCAGACTCCGGGGCCTGGTAAGACTGTTCTGCCAGAGTGAGATGCAGAGCCCGTTTATACCAGAAAGTACAGCAGTTTAAGAATGGTCCTCGGACCAATCATGGCCCCAAAGTTACAAACAATGGGGTGCTCCTATAACCTCCTGCTTCAATTTTGGAAATAGCTGAGATTACAGGCAGGAACAACCATGCCCAGTTCAGCGTAATGTTTTGACATAGGTATACATTGCAATATTGTAGAATAAATAAATCAAACTAATTAACACATTCATTAATTCACATATTTATTTTCATTTTGTGGTAAAATCATCAAATTTATTCTCTCAATAATTTTCAAGTATGCAACACATCATTACTAACTATGCTTACCAATTGTTCTACAGATTTTGGGAACTTACTCTTTTCTTTGTATCTGAAATCTTTTATTTTTTTGAATAAAACTATCTCATTCCTCTGCTGATCAGGTATCCTCCTTCTCTCTGCTTCTATGAATTTGATACTTTTAGACTACACATGTAACTCAATTCACACAATATTTGCTTTTCTGTGCCTATATTTTTTCTGTTGCTGAGGCTGCCTTTGAACTCATGATTTTCCTGACTCGGCCTCCCTAAGTGCTGGAATTACAGGCTTGTGCCACCGTGCCTGGCTTATATTATTTCTGTTATTACATGTTCTTCTATTTCATTCAGGATGTTGCAAATGACAGAATTCCCTTCTGTTTTAAGCTGCATAGTATTCCATTGTGCACATATAACACATTTTCTTCTGTTGATCTCCACTCAAAAACTGATATTGGAAATGAGAAAGACACATCCAAAATTATGGTTGGAGATCTCAACATCCTTCTCTCACTAAGAGAACAAGTGGGCATGAAATTGGCAATGATATAGATAATCTGAAAAACACTGATCAGTTTCATAGAGTATTTTCCTTCAAAGGAATAGAATACACAAAGTTTTCAACTGTGCATAAACTCTTATCTAATCACAATACTCTGGACCAATAACATATAACACAAAACATGTAAGATATTAGGAATCAGCCAGGCATGGCGGCCCACACCTATAATCCAAGTGGCTCAGGAGACTGAGGCAGAGGATCACAAGTTCAAAGCCAGCCTCAAGCAATGTTGAGGCACTAAGCAATTCAGTGAGACTTTGCATCTAAATAAAATACAAAATAGGGCTGGGGATGTGGCTCAGTGGTTGGGTGCCCCTGAGTTCAATCCTCAGTATGAAAAACAAAAAAGATATTAGGAATCATATGAACTATGCTGGCAACATACTTCTTGTTCTCTATATACCATTTGTTCTTTCTAGATATACATGACATTAGAGTATATTTTGACATTATACATAGATGTCTATATACCATTCTCTTAAGAGAACCAGAGAATCCTGAAGAAATGGCTAATTCTAGGGCTGAGGCAGAGAAAACACCAAGTGATTCTGCAGCACTTAATAGTTCCATAAGTTAAGGAAGTGCAAATAAAAAAGTAAGGGGTGTATAAAAAGATACACAGGAGTCAATCTGAATTTCCCATGGCTGAAGCAACAATACTTTGAGCAACAAAACCAATAAGACAACAGTGGATTATCACATTCCAAAATTTTATACACGAACATATCTGATCTAAATGGATGATTGACTAATAATTAAATAATGATTAGTATGGAACAGTCTTTCTCCCTGAAGAATTTCAATAAATAAATGTCGAAGGAATGAGAGAAATAGAAATCATCATTAAAACACCACAGTAATAATTACTTCAGGCAAGATCCACTGATGAAAGCTAAAATTAGTGGATGAAACTTGAAAGAGAGGAAATTTGCATATCCTTACAGTAATTTTCCATAATATATATTAATAACTGAGGTGGGTTTTACATATATTCACAATTTCTTTGATACTTCTCCCTCCAGGAGGTGGAGCTTAATTTCTCTTCTCTTTACTGTAGGCTTGACAGAGTTTCTATCTCACTGGCAAACAATAAAGAAAGAAAATAAACTTATAATGAAGCAATGTAGTAGACATCACCACAATCAAGAAATCAAGATCAAAATCACCAGTTATTATCCATTTTGAGGTCAAGTGTTCCCTGAGATGATGAAATATTTCATAAAAATTGATACACTTATCTGACCAAGAGAAAATACACAAAGGGAAACTGAGGTTTGTTCTAACCAATACCTGATCAGCTGTTTTCGAAAGGGTCAAGTTAATGAGAAATAAAGAAATACTGAGAATCTGTCATGGATCCCAAGTACCTAAAGAGACATGGTAATCTGATTCCATGTAGCATTCTGCACTAAAATCTGAAACAGAAAAAGGATATCAGTAGAAAGAGTTATGAATTACTTTACCAGTTAAACATTAGTCTGCATGGTTCAATTATTTACATCATTCCTTGCTATGATTCTAGCAGAAATTACTATTTGTTTTCTAGGACACATTCTCATCTTGTTCCTTAAAAATAAAATTAATTGACAGCTGCCTACATTGTCAACCAATGAAGATTACCTTTCTCAGTCTCCTTGCTACTGTATCTATGTGAATCAGTGGTTCGATGATATATAAAAACTGTTGTATGTGACTTCAGAAGCTTCCTCAAAATAGAATGGAGTTCTGTTCCCTTTTGCCACCTGCTACCTGGCAGGACCCATCCTGGGCCATTAATTTTGAGGTCCTGTCAAAGAGATGGTTTAACAGAAAGATCTGGGTGGTTTCTGAGTTCCTCCATAGCAGAAAATTGCCAGATGGTCCCCAGACTATTTTCTTTTCGATGTGGGGGGAGCAGGGGTGGCGGGAATCTTGTTTAGGCCATTTGTTTTTTGTTTTCCTTGAATCTAAAATTAAACCTAACTGATGCTGATTTATAATTGGTTCATGTTTTCTTTTTATTTATGTTTTCTTCAATAATACTGCAAGTTACTCATGTGGCTACTATCCTCAGAGGAAGATAAAACTCACATACTCAGTTCCATTGTAATAATCAGTAAAAACTCATTTAATTGATGAATTGGTCATAATTCTGCTCCCTGGATACCCAGGTACAGCACATGCAACGGTGGCAGAGTTAAGAAATAATTCCTACAGGCAAGGTTGCAAATCATTTAAGATTCACATCTATCTGTGAAGTTCCCCAGCACAGATCACTAGGCAATGCTAGACTACCTTGCACGCAAGGGTCTTCCCTTGTTTCTCAAGTATTTTAAATCCACATAGCAAATATTTAACTCCACACCAAGTTCTCTGTTAAGAACTCCAATGACTATTTGTGTTGCTGTTCATATATTGATACGGCAGCATTTATTGATTTGTATGCTCTGCTTATCACTATGACATTAATCCTTATTAACACTAATGCAGCTTACCATAAGTCTAATTAAGATTCACCAGGATAAAAATGAGATTGGGACAATTCTTATTTTTGCTTAAACCAGCTTGTCCATTCCCATTTGTCTGATTTTCCTTATTCATTTGTAGAAACTGTTGCTTTTCATTAACTCTGTAATGTGTTCTTTTGATAGACTAGTTCCAGAGAAAATCAAATGATATTTTAAAAAATTCATTTATATAAAAATAGAGAAAAATGATCATATGAAAGAGATCAAAATTCTTATTAATATTATTAATAGTAATAATTATCTTAGAGAATTTTCCTTGTACCTTGGGATTTAAAAGTTTGGACTTTTGTTAGCTGTGAATATAACTGCTGTGGTACTAGATAGCGATGACTATATCTTTTACATCTTGAGGGGTAAGGTCAGAAAGAGACTTGATTTCAATGGTGTGTCACTTAGTTACATGATATAATTCTGAAAATAGAAAGTACTGCATGCCCACTTTTTCATTCAATCAGTTCATCAGATTTAGGTTCCTTTTAACCAGTTGTGATGGAATCTCAAAATAATTTCCCCTCAAATTACAACACAATTATTTATTATCATTATCAAGAATCCCCTACTAGCCATAGTTGTATACATGACTGACAGCCCAGTAGATTTGTTTAACCAGTATCACCACAAACACACAACTAATACATTTTAGTATGACCTTATAATGGACGCTATTTGATGGGAATTTTTCAGCTCCTTTGCAATTTTATAGGACCGATGTTGTACGGACGATCTACTGTGAACTGGAACATCATTTTGTGCTGCATGATTGTGATTATATGCTTCATCCTAAATAAGTACATAGAATTTTATTATCTGACATTAATATTTAAATTGATTATACAATCTTCGGCTATTCAAAATAGGTAATAAAACTTTTCATAAATTATATTTTATTTATATGTGAAAATATCTATAGAATAAATAAAATTGTATTTGCCAGGACAGAGAACATAAATACTTTCTCCTTTTTAAAAAAATTGATTAAATATTGTCAGATTATAGTACATAAAACTATTAGTTTGTACTCTGCCAACAATTTGTAGAAATGCCCTTTGCTTAATAACCTCACCCCCACTACAAGTGATAAAACATTTTTTCTTTTCCAATAGGTTAGTTTATAAGTTGTATCTCATTGTTTTATTTAACTCTTTTCTTGGCTCCTTTTTGATATTGACTTATTAGTCCTTTACTTATTGATTTGTAAGTAATCAATTTATATATTAAAAGTTGTATTAAGGAGATTAATTCCTTTTCTACAATATGAGTTGTAAATGTTTTATGGCATGTTATTTGATTTTTTAAAATTTATATGTTATTTATTAAAAAATTTAGATTTTTATGTAATACTATTTTATTAGTATATTCTTTGTTGCCTCTGGAGAGGCAGTCATTCAAAAGTACTCCCGTATACAAAGAACACATTTGAAAACTATTATACTTCTCAATGACTGTTATGGGTTTCTTCTTGAATTTTGTTTTAATCGTTTGACTTTTTTAGGGGGGCATTACAATATAAGAGAAATCCAGATTATTATTTTTTACTCAATTAAAATATATTTAAAATCCTATTTTTCTATTATTTCCAATTAAAAGCCAGTATTTAAGAACACGTACTGTGGACCACACTCATCCTCAACACTTTGAATGTAATAACTCATTTATTCCTGAAATCACCCTATGTGAATTCATCATATGTGAAGCTGGCTTGTACTGGTATTTTCATGGCTAAGTTTATGAAATCAGTTTTTGAACATAGCCATTATTCTAAATTAAAACCGTCAGCATAAAAATTAAGTAAATTATATTGAGAACAAATAATAAGAATGACCTTTTTAGATATTTTACTATTATTTTTTTCCTTTGAGATGACTTACATCTAAAGATCTATGAGAGAAATTCTATATAATGATGAAATCATTATTTTAGTACCATCAAGTTTATACATTTGAATTCACCATGGCAAGAGCATTTTTCATCACAGAAATTGACAAATGCTGAAAATCAAGGCTTTTCCTCCTGTGTAAACTTATTGCTAAATCTTTACTGGCATACAATTATAATTACAAATATGTTCATGTTTATAACCCTCTTTATATATGTGCTGTGTATATGGTTGTTTATATACACATGCATGTGTATAAGAATGTACATGTGTTTGTGACTGTTTTTACATTTCAAGACATTCTCTTTGTTTAGTCATCTGCCAATAACAAATCATTTTAGTTATTGTGACTTTATATTTTAATATTGCATGAGAGAATCACAGATTTTTCTTATTTTCAGAGTTTTCCTTCCATTAATGTCTTTAAATTTTTTGAAATATTTTATTTTTATTTAACCTAGTTTTCATTATAATTATAGTGCTATGTTTTAGTTTGAGTTATGTTAAATTCTTAGGCTGCATAGAGAGATTGGCATATTTATTATGTTAAGTACCAGGAACACAATATGTTTTAATACACTGATATTTTCTTTTTCTTTACTTTGAAGCTTTTTGAATCTTCTTTGCCTTTCCTCTGCACACTCTTTAAATCATGTTGATACTACTTGTTCCTTAAAGATTTGGTTAAATTCTTTTTAACCTTGGGCCTATTTTTCTTGTTTGTTTGTTTTGTTTCGAGTGTAGGAGTTGGTAATGGGGGTAGTAAATCACTTGGCTATTTTCTCTTTTACTTCAATGGAATTGGTCTGTTTAGATTTTGTTTTCTGGCTCAGCTTTAATAATTTTATATTTGTCATGAAATTAATCTATTTCATGCACATTCTCAAAACAGATCTGAGCAAAGCAACCCACTGCACAGCAGTAGTCTGTGCCCTGCCAGTCTCCCTCAGGAATTCTTCAGTCAGTGTCTGCTTCTCTTTGCATGAGGCCTTTGTCTAAGCTGTGCAAGACACCTGGAAATGCTTGGGAATTAATTTATAGCTGCTGGGGTCAGCATTCAAACAATGATTGATGAAGGTGTGCATATATCCGGTTCCTACACTCAACCAATGAGGTGAAGCTGAGTTTGTGCTTTGAACTCCATATAATTAAACGTCAGTTACTTATCCAGGGTGGTAACTCTAGTGATGACAATCTTTTATAGATTGTTGTGCCTTTTATTTTTTCCCATTGACACCAAATGTCCTGAGCCTTCCAAATAAACCACTGTAATGGCCCCAGCATCTTTGTTTAAAGATCAACTTCTGAACAGAGCCAAACTAACATATAAATTAAATTTCCTTTTAATCTGTAATTTCTGATTATTTTCCTAAATTTATGTTTATTTTGTAAGTATACCTGTTTCTTTTTTATCTTTATTTTTTCATTACAGAATTTATTTTGATGGTTCCCAACTGGGGAAATTTTCCCAGAAAGCATTGAAAATATATACGACTTCTAGATTGTCACAATCACCAAAAGGAATAATAGTTTCTTCCTGAAGCCAGGCATGCTGAATGCCCTCCATTTTGTGTCATACAGCCCGTAAAACAAATGATTCTTCCTAAAATGCCAGTAGCAACACTGTCAATAAGTCTATTATTAGGCCATTGAAAGAGTCATAGTGCTTGTGATGGTTAATCTGGATTGTCGACTTGATTGGATTAAGAAATGCCTAAAATTAAGAGGCTTCTGGATGTGTGGATGAGGGTGTTTCCAGGAATGATTGGCATGTGGGATAGCAAACTGAAGGGAATACCCACCCTAAATGTGGGCGGTACAGTCCAATAGGTTGGGGGCCTGTATGGAACAAAAAGGTGGAAGAGAGCCATGCAGAGGCAAACTCAATTCTTCTTGAGTGGGTGCTTCCCTCACGGCTGTGAGCACCCGAGGACATCCCACTCCTGCTCCTTCACTCTTCCAAAATGGACTCTGACCAGAGACTGCAGGGTTTCTAGAGCTTCAGTCCCGGACCCGGGCTGCCTCATCAGTCCTTCTTCCTAAATTCCAGCATCTTGGATTGAGCAATGACTGGTTCCTCCAGCTCTCCAGCCTGCAGACAGCTACTGGGAGGCTAACTAACCGGCTTTGATCCTGTAAGTCAATCTAATAAATCCCCTTTTTAAAATCATATATATTTATTTCCTGTTAGTTCTGTTCCTCTAGAGAACTCTAATACAGTGCTATTGCTTTTCTGTTTTCTAATTTATACATGCGTGGTTTAATATATGTTCATTTCTTCCTTCTGTTCACATTAGTTTTATTTTGTTTCTTTATTTGTAGCACAATCAGATTCATTAAGAATTTATTTACAATTTAAATGCTTAAATTGATTTTTATTCATATATTCATGGCTATGAATTTTTTATGTGTAACTTATAATTTTTTCTATGTATTTAATGTACAGTTTTTATCCTTATTTTTAGCCACTAAGGAATTCATTTTTATTTCTTGGCTACCCTTACATCTTTTAAGATTTTCGTTTTAAAATTTTCAATTTTCTGTAGTTTTTTTCTTCATTATTTTGTTGTTCTTATTGTTGTTTGTTATTAACTTCAAACCTTATTGACTTATGATCATACAATGAACCCTGTATTATTTCTACTTTTGAGAGATTCCAGTGTTTTCTTTGTGGCTTCATATGAGTCACTTTCACTGTCATTGTTATTACTTGAAAATAATCTGTATTTTTAGTTTAAAGAATTATTAGGATATATTAATTACATATACCATATTAATATTATTTTGTCCTGTTTTATTTATAGTGTTTGGGATTGAATTCAGGGCTTCACATATGCTAGGCAAGCACTCTACCACAGGGTTTAGCCTTTACTAAAATATGTCGTTTCAGTTTTATGTATTTTTAAAAATATCTATCTGTTATGAACTGGGAGAGATTAAAGTCTTATCCCAAAATATTTTTGCCTATTTTTCTCTATATTGCTTATTGACATTTGTATTTACAATATTCATTAAATTGATAAGCATTACTATCAGCCTTTTATGGCCACTGTACTTTCACATTGCAAAGCATATTGTTTATCTCTTTTAATATCTTTTCCTGAATTTCATATTTTTGGATAGAATGGCTTATTTATACCTTTTTAAAAATTCTGCTTGTGAGGACGATATTTGCCCATCATTTTTCTTTTAACTTTTCTGAAGCCTGGGTTTTTACTATTTCTTGAAAACTAGACTTAAAGGAGTTATATTCTATGGTCAATTCTAAAATTATTTTTATTTTAATGGTTCATCTTAGAACATGAATATTCATTGGTAGTGTATGTGTTAAATTGTAATTATTTATATTTATGTCATCCCTTTTGTTTTTATTTATTGTTCAGTGTATAGATGTGCTTGTAATCTTTATGTGGTCTGTATTCCCTTTATATTATTAAGAGACTTTGTTCTTATTCTAGTCAATTTAAAGTTTTGAATTTCAATTGCAATGTTTACATTTAATGTAATTAAAATAAATATTTTGATTAAATAAAAATAGTTAATAGTTATCATGTGCAACATGATGTTTTGAAATACATACACTTTGTAGACTGGCTAAATTAACGTATTTAACGTATACATTAGTTCACATTTTTGTGGTGAAAACAGTTAAAATCTACTCTCAGTGACTCTCAAGAATGAAGAATATTATTGTTAACTGTAGCCATTATGTTGTCTAACAGATTTCTTTAACATTATTTATCTAATGGACATTTTTTGATCTTTGACCAATCTCACTCACACCTATGCATCCACCTCCTGGCCATCACCATTCTATTCTGTGCTCTTGACTTGTAGGAGATTCTGTATCTTGGCTAATGTGAATAATGCTACAATAAACATGGGAGTGCAGAGGTACTTTCAATATATTGATTTCATTTAATTTGGATATGTACCTAGTAGTATGATTACTAGAGCATCTGATAGCTCCATTTTTAATATTTCAAAGAATCACCATACTGCATCTCATATATATACTATGCACATTCTCACCAACAATCTTCAAAGATCCTCTTTTCACTACATCTTTGTATACACCTATTATTATTTTTCTTTTTTATAATGTCTATTTTAATAGGAGTTAGGTTGAATTTGCATTGTAGGTGGAATTGCATTTCCCTGATACTAGTGATTTTGATCATTGTTTTATATATCTGTTAACTTTTGTATATCTTCCTTTAAGAAACTAAGGTCTTTGTCCATATTTCAAATCAGGAAATTTGTTTTCTTAAAATTTAGTTGTTTGACTTCTTCATATATTTTGGATATTATTCATATATATTGGATATATATTGGATAAACCCCATATCAGATGTTTGTATGGTTTGAAAATATTTCCTTTCATTCTTTCATATTCCTCCTAATGGGAAAAAATAAGCTTCAAATATGTATTTACTTTAATATTTCCTAAGGTGCACAGAGATTTTTTTAGTTTGAAATGATCTCATTTGTCTGTTTTCATTTTTTTTTTTTTTTGCCTACGTTTTAGGGTCAAAGAATATTCTATGTGAATTTGGGAAGAACTTCTATTCTTTTACCATTGATGGAGTGTTGTTTGTCTATTCATTAATATTTTTTACTGATTTTCTGTCTGTATAAACTGCTCATTACTGAAAATAGGGTATTGAAACCCTCTACTTTTACTGTATTGCTGTCTATCTCTTTTATCATTATATAATAACCTTTTGTCAATTTTTTTGTCTACTTGTATAGCTGTTGACAAAGTAAGTGTATGTTATATAAGTGTAGCTACCCCTGTGCTTTTTTGGTTTCCATTTTCATTTAACATGTTTTTCCAATGCTTTATTCCAGTCTATATAGTTCCTGAAGAGTGAAATGAGTCTCTTATAGGCAATATACAGTTGAATATTATTTTCTTATCCATTCAATCACTCTATGTATTTTAGAGAATTTAATGAATTTATATTTAAGATAACAATAATCAGGCAAGGAATCATTTATGTCATTTTTCTATATTTTTTTCTGATTACTTTGTAGATAGATTCTTTATGCCTTTCTTCCTCTCCTGTCTTTGATTGAGATGAGGAGACACTGTCTAGTGGTATACATAGATCCCTTATTTTTATTCTTTTGTGTATCTACTATAGGCTGTTGCTTTCTGGTTACCATGAGGTTTACATAAATTATCTTATTGTTATAACAACTTATTTTAAGTTGATTACAACTTCATTTTGACTGCATGAAAAATATCTATAATTTTATTCCATCTTCCAAAAACATATTCTTTTATGTTTTTGATGCCACAACTTGCATCTTTTTGTAGTGTATCCCTAAATAATTATTTTGACTATTATTTTTTAAATGTTTGTCTTTTAACTTCATAATAATAATATGAGTGATTTATATACCACCAGTATGATATTTAAGTATTCTGAATTTGACTGGATTTTCTTTTATCAGTGAGTTTTATACTTTCATGTTTTTATGTTATTGAATACTGTCCTTTTCTTTTGGCTTGATGAATTTTCTTTTAGAATTTCTAGTAAAACAGATCTAGTAGGGCTGACTCCCTTAGCTTTTGTTTTTCTGAGAAAGTCTTTCTTTCTCCTTCATTTATGAAGGGTAGCTTAGCTTCAAAAAGTATTTTTGGTTGTTGGCATTCATTTTTATTTCCTTTGGCACATTAAATATATTATAGTATTCTCTCCTAGGCTGCAAGTTTTTGCTGAGAAACATAATGTTAACCTTATTGAAATAATATATTTTTTTCTTATTTTCTCCTACTGTTTTCAGAAAAGTTTGTCATTAATATGTGTGTGTGTGTATGTGTGTGTGTGTGTTTGTGTGTGTGTGTGTGTTTCTTTCTTTTTCTTTTTCTTTCTTTTTTTTTTAGTACCAGGGATTGAATCCAGGTGTACTTAACAACTGAGCTGCATCCCCACACTCCCAACACTTTCTAGTTTTTATTTTGAGACAGGGTCTCACTAAGTTGCTTAGGGCCTCACTAAATTGTCAAGGCTGGCTTTAAACTTTCAATCCTTGTCTCTCAACCTCTCAAGCCTCTGGGATTACAGATATGTACCACTCTGCCTGGCATGTCATTGTATTTTAACAGTTCACTTTTAATGTATCTTATTTGGTAGTCTTATTTGGTTTAAATGTAATTGGAGACCTCTTCCCACAAATTTGGAACATTTCCTGTTATACTTTCTTTAAATAATAATTCTTCTCTTATCTCTCTTTACCTTCTTAAATCTCCTATTCCTAAAACATTTGCTCTTTTCTGCTATCTCATGAATGCTATAAGCATGTTTTATTACTTTTCATTGTTTTTAAAATGTTTTTTCTCTGCATATTTCCAAATAATCTGCCTTCAAATTCTCACATTATTTCTTCTGCTTTATCAATTCCAATGTTGACAGTCTCTGTTGAATTTTTCATTTCATACATTGTATTTTCCACTCCAGAATTTATTTTTTCTTTCATAATTTTAATCTGTGTTCTAAATTTCTCATTTTAGTTTTTTGATTATTAACTTGATATTGTTGATTTTTTCCTGAATTTTTTTGAAGTTCCCTGAGTTTCCTAATGTTTTGAATGCTTTGTCAGGCAATTTACATAACTCTATTTCTTTAGGGTTGGTTACTGGTGCTTTATTGTGTTTGCTTGAAAATGTTATCTTTCCAGTTGTACTTGATCTTTATGATTGTGCATTGCTGTATGGACATTTCAAAAAGTAGGTATTTATTCCAGCTTTGCTGACTGGCTTTATCTGAGAAAGCCCTTCACTATTCACCCCATCCAGAGATTCTGTGTAGGCTATCTTACATAGCTCACAGGAGGCTTTACTATTAGAGTTCTTTGACAGGCTACCTGGATGCCAGGGTCAGCAGGTAGTTGGGCCTGGTACTTAGTTCATGAGATTGGGACTGAACTCTATATCCATTGGGATAGGCTCATTGAATTGCTTTAATATGGTAGGACTGGGTCTTCAGTTTGCAAAAGTGGGAGTGGAACCTGTGTTTTGGGGATCCAGATGGAAGCCTCAATTCACAGGTTTATCTAGTGCTACATGAACCTTTAGCCTGAGTCTGCAGCATCTACCCAGGCATTGAAACTCATCTGATATGTGTGGATCCATTGAAATAGACCTGGAACCTGAGTTCACAAAGCTGGTATAACTATGAGGAGGGCCTGTAGCCTGAGTCCACAGAAAAGGTTTGAGTCCTGAGTCTATCAGGGCTAGCCTAAAATCTCTGTCCACAGCCAGTTCTCTGTCCACATCTCTGTTCTCAGTCTGTCTGACACTGAGAAATACTGTGCTTGGCCAAGATCCTGAGTTTGCTAAAGTAGTACTGGATGGTATGTCTGTGGACATCAGTCTGCAGTCTACATCTGGCCTGGTACTGAGAAGACATGGAGCCTGGGTCTGTGAGGGACAGTCTGGAACCTAATATTATAATACTATAATATTATAATATTATAATACTAGTTTGATTCCAGTTGGCTATTCTAGTGCCTGAAACATGGAACTGGCCCAGATTGTGTGTGGGGAATTTTCCAAAAACTGGGCATGCAGATACTGGCCTGGAAGGTAGGTCCTCAAGAGCTGTCCTCTTTCCTAGGTCTGTGGAAGCCAATCTGGAACCTGGGTCAAAAGGTCAACCTGAGCCGGGCGCGGTGGCGCAATCCTGTAATCCCAGCACTTAGGGAGGCTGAGACAGGAGAATCGCGAGTTCAAAGCCAGCCTCAGCAATGGCGAGGTGCTAAGCAACTCAGTGAGACCCTGTCTCTACATAAAACACAAAAATAGGGCTGGGGATGTGGCTCAGTGGTCGAGTGCCCCTGAGTTCAATCCCTGGTGCCAAAAAAAAAAAGGTCAACCTGGGTTTGTCAGGGATGGCCCAGTGCTGGTAAATATTGGGATGAGTCTGTCACCTAGGTTAGTCTAATGAAGCCGGAATCTTGGATATGCTGGAGCATTAGACCAAAGGTGGCCAGCCAGCCTGGAGGTTTGAACTGTGGAGATCTAGAAAGCACTGGATTTTTCTGAAGTGAGTCTGATATTGGTGTTCTAGATAAATCTAGCATACTCTCCCCTCCTCTTTTCCCTAGCTGAAGTTCTTTCTTTATGCTATGCTGCCTGGATTTGGGATAGGGGAACGGTAGAGGACATGTAAAACTATCCTTTATATCCTCTTCAACATGATTTTTCTGATTTCTCTTCTAATTCAGGTTATGTAATCTTTCAGCTGACTTCCTTAGCTTATGTGAACTATTTTCATGTGTGGATAATTATTCAAATTGAGAAACCAAAGGTCAAATGTTTTCTCTGATATGCAGATGCCAATTCACAAAAAGGGGGGGGCACAGGAAAAATAGAAGTACTTTGCATTAGGCAGAGGGGAGTGAAGGGAGGGAGCAGGTATAGGGGTAGGAAGGATAGTAGAATGAATAGGACATTATTACACTATGTACATCTATGATTACATGGCCTCTGTAATTCTATATCATGTACAACCAGATGAACGAGAAGTTATATTCCGTTTATGTATGATGTTTCAAAATGTCTTCTACTATCATGTATAATTAATTAGAACAAGTTAAATAAATAGAAATGTTGCTGGGCACAGTGGTGTATGCCTGTAATCCCAGCACTTTGGGAGGCTGAAACAGGAGATTCACGAGTTCAAAGCCAGCCTCAGCAAGAGCGAGATGCTAAGGAAACTCAGTGAGACCCTGTCTCTAAATAAAACACAAAATAGGGCTGGGGATGTGGCTCAGTAGTTGAGTACTCCTGAGTTCAACCCCTGGGACCAAAAAAAAAAGATGTTAAAAAATAAATTTAAAAAATTTTACGTTATTGAGATTAAAACTGTATATATGTTGTACAACTATCATGACCGGATGTAATTTTATTTTAAGTAATATTCAATATTTAGAGCCATTCTTTTTACCATCATGTTTCCATTATTTGTTCATTAAAGTTCATTCTCCAGAAGTTTCTTCAGAAAAATGTTGGCAATGATATTTTCAGAAATTTTGAATTTTTAATATGCTATTTTATCTTTATGCTTGAATTATTCTTCATTTATATATAAAACTTCAGGCGAGGCACACGTCAGTAATCCCAGCAACTTGGGAGGCTGAAGCAGGACGATGGTGAGTTCAGAGCCAGCCTCAGCAATGGCGAGGCGCTAAGCAACTAAGTGAGACCCTGTCTCTACATAAAACACAAATATAGGTCTGGGGATGTGGCTCAGTGGTCGAATGCCCCTGAGTTCAATCTCGATACCTAAAAAGCAAACAAACAACAACAACAAAAAAAACCTTCAGGCTATAAGTGTTTCTCTAAAAGGCATTTTAGTCATTAATTCGTTGTCTTATATAAGTGACAATTACTGGATAACAGCCTTCATTTTGTCTTCTTTCTGCCAGGACAATCAAAGAATTTTGTTTGTTTTTTGCTTTCATTTTTTTTAAACCTGACATTCATTAATTTTATGAACATGTGACTTGCTATCTAAATGCTCTGTGTCAATTAATCTTAGGGCAATTGATATCTTTTCAATATGTTCATTCAAATGTTTGTGTGTAGGGGGGACATTGTTGGTTTCGATTTTATTTTTATTTTTTTGGGAAAAGGTTTCTGCACTTTAGTTTTACATATTTAATTGTAGGGTTTTTTTTTTTTGAACAATGCCAAAGTGACAGAAAAGTTGAAAGATATTTAAATTAAGGGCTATCTACATTTTACTTCCCTTCACTAATTCTTATGGTTGTCTCATTTGTAATATTTCTTTCCTCGCCTTTCTTTTTGCTGAATCATTTAAAATTATGTCACGAGATCACGCACCTGTATTTCATAATTTCATTTCTAAATACACCTATAATACTTACGTAACTACATCAACATTATATGCAAGACAGTTAATATTAATTCACAATTATCTGATATATGTATTATCTGATATAATTTGAACATATTTCTTCAATTATTTAAATTTTTCCTTTTTATCTATGGAGTTCTTTTAGATCTGCAATCGTAAGAGTTTCATGTGTTTGCTATTGATTGTCAGGTCTTATACTGCTTTAATATTGACCAGTTGTTCTAACCATTTTGTCTTTCATTACTACTGCTATTTTTTTGAAACATATGACCAATTTCTGATATGGTTAGCTTGTCTTCAATGTTGTTTCTTCGTCCTGATATTTAGGTTAAATTTTTTAAAATACAGTCTTCAGAGATATTATATACCTCTTCTAGGAAATCCATTACGAAGCTCATCACGTTAATAAGCTCATTTTGTCCATTTGTTTTCTATTGATGGTACTAAAGCTGGTATCTTTTTTAAGATCATATCTACTACCCATATCATATCTATACCCATAGTAATTATACCATTGTTATCTATAATTCAAAAAGAATAAGTGAAAAAGTCCTCTTCCCAGTCAATGGTTTTTAGTGTCTATGAGTATGCATTAATAATACTGAATCAATTATTTTATGGATAGAGTAGATTTCATGTCGCAAAAATCATTTGTTTTCTATTTTTCTATTCACATTTCTTTTATTAACTGGAAATCTTGAAAATTAGTGCTCTTCTTCCTTATTTTTTTTTAATTTTTATTTATTTTTTTAGTTGTAGGTGGACAGAATATCTTTATTTTATTTTTATGTGGTGCTGAGGATCGAACCCAGTGCCTCACGCGTGCTAGGCAAGCACGCTACCACTGCACCACAATCCCAGCCCCTCTTCTTCCTTATTTGTACTCATTTTTTCTCTCTCATTTTGATATTATATTGACTCTAACATGGCTTTTAAGATGTATTCAGTGTATTAAAATATCTTCATTGTTATGTTTAATGCTCAAGTATTTACAAGTGTGGCAAATATTTGCCCCTATTAGTTTCTGAGAATTTCTTTGTTTTCTGTTTCTTTTCCAGCCCTTACATAGAAACAGATATTTTCCCAAGAAGCCCTGGCTATTGTAGAATAATATTTAAAAATCAATATACTGCTGTTAAGTTTATTCATTATAGACTCTTCTAGTGAATAGAGTTAAACATTTTTATTGAAATCATAAACTAATATTGATATCTCTAATTCAAACCTATTGGCACAGGTTTCTTCCTGACCTTGCCATTTTGTATTTTTATCTCCTTTTAATCATAGTGAGAACACTGCTCTCTGATATATTAACTCATTTGGTCCATCTTACAAGACACCTAGTTATTTCAGAATTACTACAAAAGTACCATCATTAGGTATAAGCATTGCTTGTGAAACTTAAGTTTTACTTTTTGGTCTTTTGTCTTTTAAATGTGCCACATAGAAGACAGAATGCTATAGGACTGTTTCCCAAGATACCTGGATTATTTTTATTTCTGTATAATTATATCATGGAATTTAAATGCTGTTTTTTTCTGTTTCTATTGTTTTTTAATATTTATTTATTTTTTTAGTTGTAGGTGGACAGAATATCTTTATTTTATTTTTATGTGGTGCTAAGGATCGAACCCAGTGCCTCACGCATGCTAGGTGAGCACGCTACCACTGCGCCATAACCCTAGCCCCTATTCAGTTTTAAAGTCTTCCACCATTTCACTGTTTATATAATATTTGAAATACTTTTTCAGTGTAAATAATTTTTTTACATCATATTTTTCTCTCAATATTTCTACATGTTTGTTATTAATTTATAGGCTAATTTTATATCTTGCTCTCTTACTTTATTCATTTGTAATTTTTTTCATTTATTTTCTTAGATTTTCTAGTTTTACTATTATGTAATTTTTAACTGGAAATAGCTATGCTTAGTAGCGTGTTGGCAAACCTTTATTTTCTTGCTCCTCAAAGCAAGAAATTTTTGCTTCTTATAAAAATTCACAATATCCTGATTTTTAATGTTTGTCAAATTGTATGATGGAAATCTCACCACAGCTGATTTCTCGCTAGACCTGTACTAGCATAGACAATTCCTGAAAATGTAACCAGTGACTTTAGCCAGCCAGCATGACCAGATATAAGTAGACTTATGCATGCCAACTGGTTCTACCTTTTTTTTTACCATTTCACTAGCTGATATTATTTTAAACACATCTTTGACTTATCAATCTAATAACATTTTGAATAAAAATAAATATTATAGGGCCACTTACTACTTAGTAGGAGCATTTCTAGTGGGTCCAGAGCATAAACACTTTGATCTCGAAAAAGTATGTGCATTCCACAATTGCCCTTTCCTAAAGTATAAATGGCATTTTCCAATACACAAAGCATTGCAGTGCTTATTGCCCTTCCATTCACATACATATGATGGACTTTTCTCAATAGCAGATATTGAAAATAATGGAAGAAGAGTTTATTCTACTTTAATTTATTTGATGTGGGCTAGGGATATAGCTCAGTCATAGAGAGCTTGTCTATATGTGAGAACCCTGGGTCCAATCCTCATTACTCAAAAAAGAAAAAAAAATGTTTATACATTTAGCTGATGTTTTCCTCTCCTATACCTGTGCCAAGTAGATATATTTAAGAATATTTTTTATTTTTTTCATTTCTTTTTTAAAAATACTTTTATTTTATTTATATGTGGTGCTGGGGATTAAACCCAAGGCTTCCTACATGCTAAGCACATGCTCAACCCCCAGTCCCCTTTTAAATTTTTTCTTGAGTACCTAGTAGAGTTGCTAGAGTAACAGATTGCAATACAATGTGACTCTCCCTTTTTTTGTGTCCCATTGAGTTCATAGTCTTGTGGCCCAAAGATTATAGACTCACATTGTGCATTAGCCAAATTGTTAAATATTTTAGTTGAAATTTTCTTAGTAGTAACAGGTTTGTTTTAGTCACTTTTTCACTGTTGTGACTAAAAGAAATACAAGAACAATTTTGAGGAAAAAGTTTATTTGAGGGCTCATGTTTCAGAGGTCTCATTCCATAGACACCTGGCTCTGTTACTTGGAGTTTGAGGTGATGGTGAACATCATGGTGAAGAGTGTTATGGAGGGAAGTGGTTCAAGGAACCACACCAGGAAGACTCAACTTACCAGATACAACATATACGATCCAAAGGCACACTCCCAATAACACACCTCCTCCAGCTATACACTACCAGCCTTCAGTTACCACTCAGTTAATCCCTCTCAGGGGATAAATTTACTGATTGGGTTAAGGCTGTCATAACCCAATCATTTAACCTCTACACTTTTTTGCATTGTTTCACACACAAACTTTCTTTTCTTTTCTTTTCTTATTTTTTTGGTACTGGAGATTGAACTCAGGGACACTCAACCAGTGAGCTACATCCCCAGCCTTATTTTGTATTTTATGTAGAGACTAGGTCTCACTAAGATGCTTGGTGCCTCACTTTTGCTGAGGCTAGCCTTGAACTGACTTTGAACCTGCCTCAGACTCCTGAGCCATTGGGATTACAGGTGTGCGACACCGAGCCAGGCTATATTGACACATGAACTTTCCAGGGACACCTAATAGCTGAACCACAACATTCTGTTCCTGGCTTTCAAAAGGTCATGCTCATCTCACAATGCAAAATACATTTAGTCCATTTTCAAGAGTCTCCATAATTTCAACAGTTTGAGGATTGCCAAAAGGTCAAGTCAAAGTCTCCTGTGACACTCAAGGTGAACTCTCAGCGTGTGTCCCCATGAAAATCAAAAGTAAGTTACACATATCCATTATATAAGGGTACTGAATAAGCACTTTTATTCTACAAGAGAGATACTGGGGCACAGAAAGACAGGATGGGACCAAAGCAAGACCAAAATCCACCTGGACAAACAAGTCCTGCAGCTCCACCATGTCTAGCATCTGGAGAACATGACATCATGATGTTGTCTTCAAAGAACTTGTGTAGCTTCATCCCTCTGACTTTTCTGGTTGCAGCCCAAGTGGCCTCTCGGCTTGTCTTTTCTTAGAAAATATTCCATGGTGCTGGCATTTCTGAATCTCAGGGTTCTCTACTTCAACTTCAACTTCCTCCTTACATCTCCAGGCATTGTCCTCTCACAGACTGCCTATGGGGACTCCAATTCTGCTGAAAATTGCCTGGCCTCCCAGGCTTTCCTTTTAAATCTTGGAGAGAGACTCCATGGCCTCCTAGCTATAGCATCTGGCAGTCCTACATAACCAAGTACCGTGTGGTTGCTGCCAAGATCTACTGTCATCTTGTGCAGTAGCCTGGTCTCCAGGGACCACAGCTGCAGCAGCCTCAGAGTGCTGCTGTGGCTGAGCATGGTAAAACAACTTCCTAGCCCTCACCTCCCAACTCCTGCAAGCAGAGTGCCTCAAAGGTTTCTTCTCAAAGGAATTTTACTTTACTCCCTTGAGCCTGAGATGGGTGTGGTCTTGCAAATTCCTGAGATGCTCTCAAACCTTCTTTTCTATGATTTCTGTTCAAAGTATTTAGCATTTCTTCTTGGACAGCCGTGTCTTTAATAACTGTAACTTCTTTAGCCCTAGTTTTACTCCCATCTTTCAAGTTCAAGCTGTTTCAAATTTTTCTGCTCTGCTTTATGCTCACGAATATCACAATAAACTTGTCTAAAAGCTGCCAATAGTATCCATGCCACCACCTGAATACTCTGTTGTCTAGAAATTTCTTTCACCAGATTAAGAAGTTTATTCCTTTCAATTCAGTCTCACAGAAAGTCTCAGATCATGAGCAAAAGGCAGGCAACTTCTCAGCCAGAGCATAAAATGAATGGCTTGTAGTCCAAGTTCCTTTAGAGTACTCCTCCTCGGAAACCTCATGAGCCTACTCTTTATTCTTATAGTCAGAGGGCCATTCTGGTTTTTTGAACTCCCACCAGAATTCCCCACTAAGCTCCACATACAACTATCTAAAACTTTTCCAGATTGCACTGATAAACTTTCCAATATTTCTCTCACAAATTCCAAAAAGCTCCAAAAGCTTCTGTAGTACATGGTCAGATTAGTCACAGCAACAAACCCTCTTCTTAGTACCAATTTGTTTGAGTTACCTTTTTCATTGCTGTAACCAAAAGACCTGGCAGTAACAATTAGAGAAGGAAAAGTTTAGTGTGGGGCTCAAGGTTTCAGAGGTCTCAGTTCAAACATGGACAACTTCATTCCCCAGGGCCCAAGGCTAGGCAGAATATCATGGTGGAAGGGCATGATGGAGGGAGAAGTTCAAGACATCACACCATGAAGCAGGGAGAGACTCCACTTGCCAGAGAAAAAATATGTGCCCCAAAGGCACACCTCCAATGACCCACTTCCTCCAGTCACACTCTACATGCCTGAGATACCACTGAGTCATTCCTTGTCAGGGGATAAGTTCACTAATTGGGTTAGGATTCTCATAATCCACAATCATTTCACCTCTAAACCTTGCATTTTCTCATACATGAACTTTTTGGGGACACCTAAAATATAAACCTATACATTATAAGGTTATATCTACCCCAAATAAGGGAGGACGCCAGTCACCTCTGAGCTTTCAGGAAACATCTCCCCTTTTATTTTAGGCACAACTTATTGTTTTTCAGTGACATCATAAAACGTTATCAATGTGAAATAAAAGTAAATAGGGTTCTTTGCTGTAAAGGTGGGAATTATGGTTTCCTGTATCTACATTCTAAAACCAAAGAAGGAAATAGCAGTTTATTCTCTTTTAATATTTGCTTTATTTAATCTAAAAATATTAAAAATTGTTATAAAACATTATTGAATATACAATTATATAAATAAATATGTACACATACCTATATCAATATATGAAAATATTTATATGGTTTAATCTCCATATTATATAGTTATAGATTGATTATTCTTTGTCCAATATTCTTGGAAATAGAAGTGTTTTGAATTTCAGATTCTTTTACATTTTTTGAAATTTATATATACATAACAAGTTATACTGGGGATGGAGTCTAAGTATAAATACAAATTTTATTTATGTTTCATATATATCTTATGAAACTATTCTGAAGGTAATTTTATACAAATGTTTAATAATTTCATGAGTGAAACAAATGTTCATGATATTAAATTTCCCATTTGTGGCATTATTTGGTGGAAAATGTTTCAGATGTTGGAATATTTTAAATTCACATTTTCAAATTAAGGATACTCGAATTGTATTCATATAGAAAAAGTTCAATATTAGAAGAAATTTAGATCAAGATAGAGAATATTATACAACTATATGTGACAAAATGTGATTATGTATATACAAATACACATATTAAGGGTATATATAAGATTTACATATTACATATGCTATACAATATATATAATGGTACATATTTCTATATATAAATACACAATAATGTAAATGAGACCCACAAAATTTTTAAAAATAGCTATATCTAGAAAGGGAAAAGGTATTCTGAATGTAGTCAAAGTTACATTATTATTTTCTGGTACATGATAACTGGTAATTTTTGAAAAGTAAGAAAATTTTTTCATATATTATTTCTATTTCTGTTGTTTCTAGAGATAGTCCAGATGATGATGAAAAGAAGAAAATAATAAGGATATTGGTGTAGATTATAATTGAATGGTACATGAAATATTAAAAAAATTGAATTAGTTTACTCACTCTACCTAATCTGTATTTCATAAAGCTACTATAATCCAGACAGCATGACATTGTGAAGAGAAAGACACATATCCTCTCACATGCAGTAGAGAGGATAGAATTAGATCCAAACAAATATGATCAGTGGTTTTTGGTAAACACAAAGGAAATTAAATGGAAAAAAGAAGACTTTCTAATATTATTTTATGGGGGTAATTAGACATCCCTTAATCTATATCTCAAAATTTGCAAAGGAATTACAAAATTAAATTCAAAATTTATTACTAATATTTATATAAAAATTTAAACTGTAAGAAAACAGAAAAATCTTTGTGACCTTAAGTTAGATACCTAGTCCTTAGATATATCAAATGAAAAATTCATAAAAATCAATTGAAAAATTGTACTTCATAAAAATTACCAGTCAAGTTCTTGTCTGCAAAAATCATTTTTAAGAGAATGAAAAGACCACTTATATTCAAAAAGAAAATATTTGTACATCATATGTCAAAGGACTTATACTCAGAATATATAAAATATTTTTGAACTCAACAATATAAAAACAAATCATTCACAATCAATATAAGCAAAAGATTTGAAAAGTCATTCATCAAACAGGACATAAGGAAGATAAATGAGCATAAAAGAAGATACACAACATTATTAGTCATACTGGAAAAATCAAGAAAAACTACAAAGTGGTACTATATTTTAACATGACTTTAAAAAAACTGATAATACCAAGTGCTGACAAAGATAAGAAACTGGGATTTTCATAAATTTTTGGTGACTGTAAAATTTATTCATTTTGCAAAAGACTTTGGCCACTCTTCATATACTTAACATACTTCACCATTTGAACCAGGATTCTATTCCTAGGTATCTGTCCATGTGAAATAAAACCTCATGCAAACTTCTGTACCAAAAGTTTGTAGCAATTTCATTTGCATTCTTTAAAACCTGGATGTATTTTTTATACATAATATAGTACAATTATGAATTGAAATACTACTCAATAATTAAAAAGAATGAGATCATAGAATTATCATATAATAAAACAACACTATTCTTACTTGACTATTCTTACATACATGATCAAAATAAAAACTAGCCCATGAAAAATTTCTAAATAAATGTCTTTATTATAGTTAAAAAATAGAAGCAGTCCAAATGTGTATACATTAATAATAAATGGATAAATAACAGGAAAATATATATATACACTCAAAAGAGAAATAATTTATCAATAACAATAATGAAATTCTTATACATGCTACAACATTGATGGACCTTGAAAATATTATTCTAAATAAAAGACTTAATCAAAAAATACCATATATTTTATGATTTCATTTATATGAAACAACTAGGTAAGCAAACCCAGAGTGACAGAAGCAGGTAGCTTCCTAGAGTCATGATTTTGGTGATATGTGCAGGGGTTCAGGGATAAAGAATGATTGATAATGGTTACAGGATTTCTTTTGACAGTGATAAAGTTTTCTAAAGTTGATTATATTGATTGTTGCCCAACTCTATGAATATTCTAACAAAAATTAAATTGTTTAAAAACACATCAAAACAAATTTAATAAGAAAATCATAGGATATGTTTAACTCAATAAAAGTAAAAACAATGCAATTAGACATTGATAAATGCAACAGTATTGATGAATGTCAAATGCATTATTGAGTCAATTGGGTTGACTAAAAATTCATCATAAGATGATAAATATTGTATGATTCTATTTATACTGTATCCTGGGAAAATAACAAGTTCATGGGGCTGGAGAACAGCATTATGTTTATCTAGAATTAGAAGTTAGGGGAAGACTGGTCTACAAAGTGTAGCAAAGGGGAATTTACTTGGATGATAGAGCTGTTTTGTATCCTGATTATGATGGTAGTTACCCAAATCTAATCATATGTCAAATCTCATACAATTGTATAAATACATAAAAGATTCTGTGCTAACTGGAGGATAAGCATGCCGCCTTGCCAAAGGCCCACCAGAGACTGAAGGAGGGCCTGACTGAGCACTGCCTCACCAGAGAGAGGACTGATGGCACACACGTGGCGCACTGTAGATCCTCCTCTAGCAACATGCAGTTCCTCCCAGACTGCCTCAATCTTAGGACATTGTAGCCATTGCTATAGTCCTACCCACATGGTAGCCTCCACCATGGGACCATGGACAGGACTCGGAGGAAGCTGCCTGCTACAGCACCACACAGGCCCGCCCTTCCATCCCCATCTCTGAAAGCAGTCACATCCATTTTGGGACACTGCCTTCATCATCTTGGGTTACTTCTGCTGCTGCCTCTGCCATCTTTAGTTGGGACAGCTTCCATCTTGGGACACCGAATGGGGCCTGGAAGCCCAACAGCAAGGTACCTACCTACAAGTTTGACATTACTGCC
This sequence comes from Xerus rutilus, assembly GCA_028644305.1. Classification (NCBI taxonomy): domain Eukaryota; kingdom Metazoa; phylum Chordata; class Mammalia; order Rodentia; family Sciuridae; genus Xerus; species Xerus rutilus. The sequence goes on from CM053412.1 coordinate 29,243,452, forward strand.
GCCACCAACTAGTGACATAGCCACTTCCATCTAGGGACAACAGGACCTGGAAGACCATCACCAACATCCCTATGGGCGTGGTTATACCATCTTATTGCAGAGACAAAGGAGAGCCCTGCATGGGGGCTGTCCCATTCTTTTTTTTCTCCTTCTAACAGTCAACTTTTTTTGATTTCCTTTTCACTCTTCCTATAATCTAATACCTCTATACTCTCACATCCTACCTCATAAACATCTCATTTTACAACCTGCCCCTTTCTCACTCTGTCTACCATTAAAAAATGTAAACCTTTATGCAAAAATATTGACTATAGGAATAATAATAATCACATACATCATTACTGTTTATAACAACTAAACTGTAATTGTCTAAATAGGAACTATTATATTTATGGCTGCATATTTTTTGTATTGGGTAATGTAAACATTGATCTCTCCCTTAACAGTGAGGTATTGGTAACCTGCAGGGTCACTAGAAGATTACAGACCAGAAACTGTAATACCTCAGATCCACACTGCAAGAGAGGAAGACATATGGACAACATGAAAAAACAAGAGGACAAAGTGCCTCAAATAAACCATGATACAATAATAGATATAATAGAATAGAATAATAGAATTATTATCATGGATTATCCATTATTATTATAATGGATTCACAATAATAGAATCCATTGATAACACAGTAGATGAAATGTCAGAGAAGGAGTTCAGAATGTACACAATTAAAATAATCTGTGAATCAAAGAATGACATAAGAGAGCAAATACAGGCAACAATTGATCACTCCAACAAAGACAAGAGACCAAATACAGTTAGGAAAAGATTACTTCAAGAAAGAGATGGAGATCCTGGGGGGGTGGGGGACCAGAATTCTTGAAAAGAAGGAAACAATCAAACAGGTGGAAAAAAAAAAAAAAACCTCAATAGAAATCATCACCAACAGACTACATCATTTGGAAGAACCTCAGACAATGAATACAAAATATACAATCTTTAAAATAAAATTGACCCAATAGTGAAGATGGTAAGAAACCATGTACAGAATATCCAAGAATTATGCGATAACATCAAAAGACCAAATCTAAGATTTATTGGGATAAAGGAAAGCACAGAGATTCAAACCAAACAAATGCATAATCTCTTCAATGAAATAATATCAGAAAATTTCCAGATATGAAGAATGAATTGGAAACTCAAATACAAGAGGCTTATGGGACACCAAAGGTACAAAATTACAACAGATCTACACCAAGGCACATTACAATGAAAATGCCTAGCATACAGAATAAGGATAGAATTTTAAAAGCTGCAAGAGAAAAGAATCAGATAACATACAAGGGGAGACCATTTTGGATCTCAGCAGATTTTTCAACCACAAATCTAAGAGATCCTGGAACAACATATACCAAGCCCTGAAAAAAAATGGATGCAAAGAAAGAATCTTATATTCAACAATATTAGACTTTAGATTTGATGACAAAATAAAAATCTTCCATGATATACAAAAGTTAAAAGAATTTACAGCAAGAAAGCCTGCCCTAAACAACATTCTCAGCAAAGTATTCCATGAAGCAGAACTGAAAAACAACAGTGAAAATAAGCAAAAGGAGGAACTACACTAAAGGAAATGCTAATCAAAGGAGAAACCAAGTCAAGTTAACAACTGAAAATAACCCAAAAAGGCCAGGAATACAAACCATATTTCAATAATAACCTTGAATTTTAATGGTCTAAATTCAACAATAAAAAGGCATAGACGGGCAGATTGGATTTAAAAAGACCCAACAATATGCTGCCTTCAAGATACTCATCTCATAGGAAAAGATATCCACAGACAGAAGATGAAAAGATGGGGAAAAATACAACACTTACGTGGACTGCGTAAACAAGCAGGTGTTTCTGTCCTCATATCCGATAAAGTAGACTTTAAACCAAAGTTAGTGAAGAAGGATAAAGAACATTTAAAACTACTTAAGGGAATCATACATCAGCAAGACATAACAATCACAAATATCTATACCCCAAACAATGGGGCATCTATGTATATCAAACAAACTCTTTTCAACATCAAGAATCAAATGGACCATAACACAAAAATACTGAGTGACTTTAACACACTTCTCTTACCACAGAGGTCCTCCAAACAAAAACTGACCAAAGAAACTATAGAATTCAATAATGTAATTGATAATTTAGACATAACAGACATATATACAATATTTCATCCATCAACAAACACATACATGCTTTTCTCAGCACCATATGGATCCTTCTCCAAAATATACCATATGTTATGCCACAAAGCAAGTCTTAGCAAATACAAAAAAAGAGATACTACTCTGAATTCTATCTGAACATAATGGAATGAAATTAGAAATCAATGATAAAATAAAAAATAAAAGCTACTCCAACATCTGGGGATAAATAACACACTACTGAATGATGCATGAATAACAGGAGACATCAAGTGAGAGATAAAAAATTCTGATAGGTAAATGAGAACTCCAATACAACAAATCAAAATCTCTAGGACCAGGGGCTGGGATTGTAACTCAGTGGTAGAGTGTTTGCCTCACATGTGTGAGGCACTCGGTTTGATCCTCAGCACCATATAAAAAAATTAATAAAACTAAAGATTAAAAAAATCTCTGGGATAATATCAAGGCAGTGCTAAGATAAAAGTTCATTGCATTAAGCTCATTCATTAAAAGAAGAAAATGTCAACAAATAGATGACTTAACATTACATCTCAAAGCCCAAGACAAAGAAGAACAAGTCAACACCAAAAGCAGTAGAAGACAGGAAATAATGAAAATCAGAGCTGAAGTCAATGAAATTGAAACAAAAGCAACAGTTCAAAAAAATGTCAAAACAAAAATCTGGTTCTTTGAAAAAATAAATAAAATCAATAAACTCTTAGTCACTCTAATGAAAAGGAGAGAAAAATAATGTGAATTACTAAAATTTATGACTAAAAAAGAAACATCACATGCTTGTAATCCCAGCAGCTCAGAAGCCTGAGACAGGAGAATCGGGAGTTTAAAGTGAGCCTCAGCAATGGTGAGGCACTAAGCAACTCAGTGAGACCCTGTCTCTAAGTAAAATACAAAAATAGAACTGGGAATGTGGCTCAGTGGTGGAGTGCCCCTGAGTTCAATCCCCGGTACCAAAAAAAAAAAAAAAAAAAGGAAACATCACAACAGACACTACTAAAATACAGAAGAAAATTAGAAACTTTTGAAAATTTATACTCCAATAAAACAGAAAATAACAATGACATTGACAAATTTTGAGAGAAATTTGATCTGCCCAAACTGAATCGGGAGGACGTAACAATTTAAACAGATCAGTTTTAAGCAAGGAAACAGAAGACGCCATCAAAACCCTACCAACATAGAAAAGCCTGGGACCAGAAGCATTCTCAGCTGAGCTCTACAAGATCTTCAGAGAAGAATTAACACCAATACTCTTCAAATCATTCCATGAAACACAAAAGGAGAGAACTCTTCCAAACTCATTCCATGAGGCTAGTATCACCCTGACACCAAAGCCAGACAAAGACTCATCAAGGATAGAAAACTTCAGACCAATATCTCTGAAGAATATAGACACAAAAAATCTTAATAAAATTATGGCAAATCTCATACAAAAACATATTTAAAACATAGTGCACCATGATCAAATGGCATTCATCCCAGGGACACAAGGTTGGTTCAACATAGAGAAATCAATGAACATAATTCACCACATGAGTAACTCATAGAGAAGAATCATATGATTATATCAATAGACACAGAGAATGCATTTGAAAAATTCAGTACCCTTTCATGTTTAAAACACTGGAAAATCTAGGGATAGTAGGAACATACCTCAACATTGTAAAGGCTATCTATGCTAAATCTAAAGCCAATATTATTCTAAATGGAGAAAAATTGGAAGCATTCCCTCTAAAAACTGGAACAAGACAAGGATGTCTTCTTTCACCTCTTCTATTTAACATAGTCCTTGAAACTCTGGACAGAGCAGACAGGTGAAAAAAATTAAAGGGATATGAATAGAAAAAGAAGAACTTAAACTATCACTGTTTGCCAATGACATGATTCTGTACTTAGAGAATCCCAAAAATTTCACCAGAAAACTTCTAGAATCAAGAAATAAATTCAACAAATTAGCAGGATATAAAATCAATACCCCTAAATCAATTGCATTTCTCTACATCATTGATGAATCCTCTGAAAGATAAATTAGGAAAACTATCCCATTCACAATGGCCTCCCCCTGCCAAAAAAAATTCTTGGCAATCAATTTTTAAATGAACTGAAAGACCACTACAAGGAAAACTACAGAACACTAAAGAAATCAATTGAGGAAGACCTCACTTAGAAGATGGATAGATCTTTCATGCTTCGGATAGGTAGATTTAATTTTGTCAAAATTGCCATACTACCCAAAGTGTTATACAGATTCAGTGTGATTCCAATTAAAATCCCAAAGTAATTCCTCATAGAAATAGAAAAAGCAATCATGAAATTTACTTGGTATAAGGGACTCAGAATAGCCAAAGCAATCTTTAGCAAGAAGAGTGAAGCAGAAGGCATCACAATACCAGACCTGAAAGTATACTACAAAGCTATAGTAAAAAAAACAGCAAAGTATTACCACCAAAATCGACATAGGTACAGAATACTGGACACAGAGACAAACCCACATAAATATAGTTATATCATACTAGACAAAGGCACCCAAAACATACATTGAAGAAAAGATAGCCTCTTCAACAAATGGTGCTGGGAAAACTGGAAATCCACATTCAGCAAAATGAAATTAAAACTCTCTTACCATGCACATAACTCAAAGTGGATCAAGGACCTAGGAATTAGACCAGAGACCCTATGCTTAATAGAAGAAATAGTAGGTCAAAATTATCATGTCAGATTAGGCCCCGTCTTCCTTAACAAAACTCCCAAAGTCCAATAAATAAAATAATCAATGAATGAGATGGATTCAAACTAAAAACCTTCTTCTCAGCAAAAGAAACAATCAGTGAGGTGAAGAGAGCCTACAGAATGGGAGCCACGTTTTACCACACACACATTAAATAGAGCACTATTCTCCAAGATATATAAAGAATTCAAAAAACATTACATGAAAAAAACAACCCAATCAATAAATGGGCTAAGGAGATGAACAGACACTTCTCAGAAGAATATATACAATTGACCAACAAATATATGAAAATGTTCAACATCTGTAGTATTTAGAGAAATGCAAATCAAAACTACTCTTACATTTCATCTCATGCTAGTCAGAATGGCAGTTATCCAGAATATAAGCAACAATTAAGTATTGGCGAGGATGTGGGGGGGAAAGACACACTCATACATTGCTGGTGGGACTGCAAATTGGTACAACCAATGTGGAAAGCAGTATGGAGATTCCTTAGAAATCTTGGAATGGAATCACCATTTGACCATATCCCACTTCTTGGTCTATATCCAAAGGACTTAAATGTTTATAGCAACCCAAATAATAGCCAAACTGTGGAACCAACCTAGATGCTCTTCAATAGATGAATGGATAAAGAAAATGTGGTATATATACACAATGGAATATCACTAAGCAATAAAAGAGAATAAAATTTTACCTTTGCAGGTAAATGGTTGGAGTTAGAGAATATCATGCTAAGTGAAGTAAACCAATCCCAAATAACCAAAGGCCAAATGTTTTCTCTGTTAAGTGGATGCTAATGTATAATTGGGGAGGGGGGTGCATGGGAGGAGTAAAGGAACTTTGAAAGGAGAGGGAAGGGGGGCAAATGAGGGTAAGAAAAATGGACATTATTACCCTAGGTGTATGTATGATTGATTGCATGAATGGTGTGACCCTACTTTGTGTACAACCAGAGAAGTGAAAAATTGTGCTCGATCTGTATACAATAAAGCAAAGAGCATTCTGCTGTCATGTATAACTAATTAGAACAAATAAAAAAAGGAAGAGAAGAAAAAGAGTCTGTGCTATATGCAAACATTTCTAAGTGAAAAAAAGTAGAAGAAAATATTTGGCACAAAACATCAATATATAGGAGATGAATTTTTCCTCTTTCTTACTGAGAGTTGTCTTACTTCTTTTTTAAACTTATAAAATGTTGGTCTTACATATGCAATAAGTATTTGCAGAGAAATTGTCAAAGATAACACTTGGTAAGGGCATCCTACCAAAAATAGTATGAAGGGACAAAGAAATCCTTCCTGATCCTTCCAGGGTTCCTTGCATCTGACAGATTTTTTACTCTTCTGTCTTGCACCCAGAAGCTCATAAGGGTCCCTCTTCTCTTGTTATTGTTAAAGAAACTATATTTTGAAAATAATTATGTAAGCATTCTGACTTTACCTTAAGTTATCAATCCACTGATGTGAGTCAAAATCAATCTCTTTAGGCATATTTTCGTATCAATATCGTCTTCTTAACTTGGTTTGTCTAAATTTGGAGATAGTATAGCCCAGTATACTATAGTAATTTAGTTTGAAGTATTTCAATTTCCTCATGTAAAATAATGAAAATATATCTACCTGGCTTACCAAACTAACAAGATCATTGTCTCTATGCTCTTACTAAAATAGCACATAACCACTCAGTTGCTCTTACCAAAAGTCGGGATGTCATGACAGAATGTCCTCTTTCATTCAGTCCTCTACAACTGTTAGTCCACATCTCTAATGGTACATTCTCAACATCCTAAGTATATTCTTTGCCTATGCCCCACTGCATTATTCTGCACTGCCTCAAATAAGGCCTTCAATCTTGCATGGATTACTATGATAAATTTCTATCTTGATTACCTATTATAAATAAATCTCTTATAAGCATCAATGGTCTCCCATGCTTATCCCCATTTTCATGTCATGATATGCTCTTCCTAAGTAAAGATCTAACAATGTCCCATTATCTCTTTAAAGTTCATATAAAACTACAACTCAGAATGAAAGTCAAACCCCTTCCATTATCACATTACAATTAAATACAAATCTACTCTCTGAATTGCCTTATACTTTCCTCTCCTACCAATGCCCTTAGAAGTGTGCTTTGTTTGGATTATAATCAACCACATGCAAATGAATAATGATCTTGTTCCATATTTTTGTGGCACAAAATATATGTTTTTCTAAAAATGTCTGTCTGCCTTCCCTACAGCCTTTTTGTTTTTGTTTTTGTTTTTCTAATATCTATTTGTGATTAAAACAAACCACAAAATTCATTTCAATGTACTAGGAAAATACTCCCAACCACCACCTAAGTTACAGGACCCATATCTTCACTTTCGGAGTACTGATTCTTGTTATCATAGTCCTTATTACATAGACTGCTGCCTTTTCCCCTCCCTAGATTGTAATTTTCATAAAAAAAGGGACTGTCTTTTCTCACTTATACATCTAACATGTTACAGTTACTTGATACAACAGAGATAACATTTTGAATGAATGAATGTTATATGAGAAAAAAATATTTTGAACTATGAAAAACTTTAAAACATATATCAATATTATTATTATCACTTCCATGTGAAATATTAGAGTAAATAATATTTGACTCCTCCTGCCAACTATGATTGCCCTCTCAACACGTTTCTGAGGATGCCAAATATCAAGTTATGGTCAAATAATGCAAGATATTGTAAGCCAATAATCCGATTTCATCTTTCATATTTACTTATTGATTTTGGACAAAAGAATTTATATGAAGCATAATAATATCATCTGTAAAATGGAGATATTAAGTTTTATTTTACAACGTGATAATACATTAATGATTTGCATATATATGCATACATTAATGATTGTGCATATGTATGACCAGTAGTTTTTTCTTTTTCTATTATTTGAAATAAAATATGTAGGCATTATAAATGTTATTGTTTCACATGCTAAAAGTTTGCTAGAAAGAGTTTATGTACTATCCTTACACATACACTGCTGCTATTATTGTTATTGTCATTTAAACACAAATTTAGAGGAATAAGCAAGAAGGTTTCCTCATATCTGGGTGGTGAGTTTATATCACAGGTGTATTTGTGGCTTGGGGCACTGTTCATAAAATAGAAATATGTGATGCCAGATATTGTGTGATGCCATATGAGTCACATTTTATCCTTAAGATATAAGGAGAGAGAAATTTTGCAGAGAACTGAATTGTCCATATTATTTATTGATATACATGCTACTCTCTCTTATGCACCAACTGGTCTAGATATTGGGTTTATTTTTATAAATGAACTTGATAAATAATTAAATATGGAACTGCCCCTGCTATTCTGTCCTTGGCCTCCTGGGGCATTAAGAATTCATGCCTCTGTTGACCCTCAAGCTTCTACTTCTATTTCAGTAGCCTGTGTGCCATCTGAGAGAAGCCTTGTCGCTCAGCTGAATTGTGTAGTGTTTTTCTGATGTGCAAAGGGTTGACCTGAGGGAAGCCTCTGGACTCATTTTCATTAGTGATCTAAACACATTTGGAGAGTAGGTTAGGGGATGGCCAACAGATTATTTGCTTCTCAGCATGGTAAAACTACCTTATTGTCACCGCCTACTGGCTCAGAAGAAATCAACCTCCTAAGTAAGCCACTGTTCTGCATTTCACTGGGCTGACTAGTGCTGTTATCAGGTTCCTGAGGATCATCAATGAGAACCAACTTTCCACTGATTAATCAGGCAGGACAGGGCCCCAGGGAAGGGAGCTGATTCTTTCCATGAGCTGTTTATTCCTCTTCCTTTGTTCATTGCAAGTTTCTATTTGCATCCGTTTTGAGTTATGTATAGGTAGACCAACATTCAGTGATATTAGACACAATCTTGTTTTTAGTGAGTTATAAGATTCTTTGCTGCTTAATTTTTTAGCTCCTAATTATCAGCTATTAGCATATTAGAATTAGAAATGACTACTATTTGGTGTTCAAAAATCATTTTTCCTTGTCTTAGAGATAGGCTTTAAGGCTCAGCTTACACATAACCTCCGGATAGGTGCGTTGTATTATAACCTGAAGTCCTGGAAAGCATGGGCTTGGTATATCTTAGCCTGTATTTAGGGGCAAAACTAGCAAGGATAGTGTTCCACAAAGGTAAGTCTTGCTCTGGATCTTATAAATTCCAGAGGGACAAAATAGCATCACTTCCAGAGAGAAAGATTTCGGATAGTTTCACACTATATACAAAGAAGAAAAACAAAACAATTTTCTCTCACATCCCAGAGGAGAATTCAGTTTTCTCTCCACAGAATTCTGTCATTTTTTTTTTTTTTTGGTGTCTTTCATCCATAGAGCATTTTTTTCTACTTAAATAAATTTCTTTCAAAAAACATTCAAAATGACACAATGGAACAAAATTGTTTGAAATCCATTTGAACACCAATCATATTAATTTCCAAATTATCCCTGGGATTGTTGGAGATCAGGATTCAGCCTTGGGCATGGCTATTTAGCAAGTGAGCCAAGACATTGAATCTCAGCCATTCAATTCTTTCTGGTCCTGCAGAGATGATCACTGGTCAGAGGCCTCCTGCTGACCTCTGATGCTCTCTGCCTGCACATCTCTCAGTCTCCACCCAGTCTCTCTCTTGCTAGCAAGTTTTTTTTAAACCAAGAAAGAAGAAAAAAATATTTTTCCTCCAGATATCATCTGTTTTGATGCACATGGAAATCTCAATTTGCTGAGAGTGGTAGATTCCCTAGGCTTCATCCACAAAGATTTTGGTAGAAAAGTGTGGGAAGCAGGGGTGGAGAGTTCACGTAAAAGAATCAGCACTTTTAATTATCCCTTGAATGGATTTAGGTACAGTGATCCTGTACACACTTGGAGCAAAATTGCTGAGGGAAGGGAATTTGTTCTTTTATTTTATATTACTGTATATATTTAAGGTTCTCAACAAGATGTTTTGATGTACATCTACATAATGAAATGATTACTAAAATCAAGTAAATTAACACATCCATCACCTGACAGTATAATTTTTGTGTATGTGTGATGAGAGTACATAAACTCTTTCTTAGCAAACTTTTAACATGTGATACAATAACATTGATAATAGTCCTCATGAAGTACATTAGCTCTCTAGACTAGTTCATCTTACATAATTGCAACTTTGTCCTCTTTGACTTGCACCTTGCCTCTTCTCCCCATCCCCTTGCCTCTTGTAACCAGTATTATTCTCCCTATTTCTGTACAGTTGACTGTTTTTAAATTCCACATAAAAATGACATCATGGGACATTTTTCATTGTGTGTCTCTTTATTTCACTTAGCATAATACTCTATATTTTTCCCTGTTGCTGCAAATAGCAGAATTTTCTTTTCTAAAGTTGAGTTATATTCCATTATAGATTGATAAAGATGTACAGCCATAATTTCTTCATCCATTCATCTGTCAATTGATACTTAGTATGCTTGCTGTGTTTTGGTGATTGCAAATAAGGTTCAATGAACATGGCAATATTGATATCTTTGCAAAATACCAGTTTTGTTCCCTTTGGATATCTATCCAGAAGTAGCATTGCTAGATCATATAATAGTTTCTATTTTTCTATTTCTTTTTATTTGTTTCTCATGGAACTGCCTCTCTGTTTCCATAAAGGTTGTATCAGTGCACATTTCCACCAATGGGATCAAAGGGTCACCTTTCTTCACATCCTTGAAAACATCTGCTACTATTTGTTGTTTTGATAATAACTGTCCTAATGAGGTGAGATGATATCTCATTGTGATTTTGATTTGTATGTGCCTGATGATTAGCGATATACATTTTTACATGGATTTGTTGACCATTTGTATGTCATCATTGGGAAAATGTTTATTTTGGTAACTTGCCCATTTTTTAATTGGTATATTTTTATTATTCTTTCCTACTGTTTAGTATGAGTACCTTATATATTTTGAATATTAACCCTTTATGGGATGTCTGTTTGCAATTTTTCCCCATTCTGTAGTCTTATTTATATTTTGTTGATTATTTCCTTCTCTGTGCAGCAGCTTTTCACTTTGATGTAATCCCATCTGTTTGCTTTTGCTTTCATTGCCTGAGTTTTGAGTGTGTGTCCAAAAAAACAAGAAAATTATTGCCAGAGCAAATGGTAAAGAGTAGAGTCTTTCCCTATTCTTTGTTCTAAAAGATTTCAGAACAAATATGATTTTTTTGTTTATTTGTTTTTACAATGCTTAATTTCTTTCAGGATGTTCCCAGGTGATTTATTTTTGTAATCACATTAATATTTATAAAACTCCTGTGAGTATAGTACTATTGTATTAATTACATTTATCAGGTAGGTGGGGGGAAAAAAACCCCTAAGGATAAGAAAGTTTAAGTACTTGGCCAAGGTTACAGAGTCAGTGCACAGCAGCCCTGGGATGAAAACCCAAGTCCATCAGATTCAAAATCTCCTTCTTCCCACCATATCACGCTGCCTCCTCACGTCCAAGTCTGCCAAGATGCTTGCCAGTGAATCTGGCAACCTCTCACTTTGGCATTCTCCCTCTCTCCTCTCTACATCTTTCTGGCCTCCATAAGGGCTAAATATCCATGTATCTTTGGGTTTGATTCCAAGTAATGTGGGCGAGGCCAAAGAAAATTGAAAGAAAATATCTTATCGGCTCTCGAAGATTATGAATTTTATTGGCAAAGACAGGTGTCACACATAACAGTATTTCCAAAGAGCAAATGAAAATAAATGTGATTATGACTTGGGACTAACTTGGTTTTGAGATAAATAGTGCCCTAGGTTTTACTTAAAATTGATGTTGATGTTATGGAGATTTCCTACATAGCAATGATGGCGTCTGTCACTGTCAAAAATTCAAGTTTCTAATTCTGATTTTTATAAGCAAAATATCTAAAATAATGTCTCCTAAACGTTGTGGGGCATATTATTTCTGAGGATATTGTTTTAAAACAGGAAATTTGAACAACATTTCACAATTAAAATTATAACATATTTAAGGAAATTTTTAAACACTGATCACCTTGGCCAACTGAAGTGATCAAAATAGGACTTAGCTGCAAATATAGGAAAGGAGTCACAGACAGCAAGTACAATCTACTCCATGCCACAGAAACAAGGAGGCAGTTGGTACAGCAAGTAGAGTGTCAGCATCCTAAGAACACAAAGTGATAAAATAATCCAAAAGACTGCATAAAATAACCATGAATAAAATACAAATTTAAAACTGAGCTCTAAAGAACAAGAAACACAAAGGTAGTAAAATAGAAGAGAGAAATAAAGGCAAAAGCACTAATGAGAAGTTGACACCACTAGGATTTGCGATTTGCAATAAACTCAGGCCTGATAAGCTACAGACTGGGATGCTCACACACAGAGACCAGGTGCAGGAATTGTTCACATTGTTTTAACAGAAAAATCTCTACCTGTCCTTGGGAGCCTGAATGATATTTCCCTACCTGTAAAAGTATTTCTGATAGGATAATACTGCATTTCATAGGAGTTTTATTTTGACTGGCATAAATATGAATAAAAACTGGTGTACCCTGAAAATTGCTGAACTTTCTAAAAAAATAAAGAAATTAAACCTCTAAAACATTTAATGCAAAAAATGAAGGTTAGTTTTGAGGTTCAGAAATATTTTAAGAATTCAAGTTCATATAACTTAGGTGAATCTTTGGCTAACTAGACATTTTTAATATATTCAGTTTAATAAAAAACAGATACATCTTCTCTGGTTTGTTAGGATTAGGTATAACATGCCAGTAGATTTTATTTTATTTGTTTTTTTCTCACCCAATAAAATAGAGTCACTAATTTTGAAAATACTAGTACTACTTTTTTAAAATGTTTAGAATTGTTAAATATATAAATTTATGAGGCCACAATGAACCATTATTCTGACAAACTATTTCAATAGCAATTATGTTTGTATTAGGTCAACCTTAAGGTAGAATTAAAAATCTTTATGCAAATAAAATACTTGAACAAATATTAACTTGAGTTAGATAATAAACATTAATTATATACTAGGTTGTTTGTAAAATAAATTACTGAAAACATAAGTTCAAAACAAATTTCAAGTTTATATACTTTTCCCTTATTTGTATGTGGTAAGTAGTAATTCTGCGCATTAGGATATGATAACGAATATGTTCATTTTGATACTTTGAAAAGTTCTACAGTAAGGAATATGTATGAACATAGAAATATGTAGAGGTTTGTGAAAATTTTATTTATCATGGTAGAAGCTAGCTAAGGTTTGATTGTTTATTTGTAAGGATTCAAAGAGAGTTTTAGTAGCAAATGATATAATAACAGAAACCTAGAATTTTTTTTGTTAAGGTAAAAAAGTAATTTTTGATTATTAGTCTACCATTAAGAAGAAGTAGCCGGGCACGGTGGCTCAAGCCTGTAATCCCAGCACTTAGGGAGGCTGAGACAGGAGAATCGAGAGTTCAAAGCCAGCCTCAGCAATGGCGAGGCGCTAAGCAACTCAGTGAGATCCTGTCTCTACATAAAACACTGAGCCTGGGGATGTGGCTCAGTGGTTGAGTGACCCTGAGTTCAATCCCCAGTACCAAAAAAAAAAAAAGAAGATATATTTTACCTTCTGTGTAATCTGCCTAGATAACAAATATTATGACTGTTACCAGAAAACTGTCTATGGGTTGTGTTTATTTCATTATGTCCTTGATTATTGAGCAAAAAAAAAAAAAAGCAGTTTCTCACTTAAAAATTGAAGTTCTTTGGAAATCATGTTAACTTTTTTGTTTATTTTAAAAATATTTTCCCGTCAGTTTGATTAAAAAGGTTGTAAAGTATTAATGCACTACAATCCATGATCCTATATTAATTGAATGTTCAAATCTCCTGACAACTTTTGATATTTTTCCTTCCCCAAATCAAATCCTAAATGACATATTTTAAATCTAAAACTGTCCTTCAGATATCTCAGTGGGTTGCTTGAGGATCACAAAGATTTTCTCTTTTACCTTATAGAATTGAGGTGTTAAAAATAATTAGGATTGTTTGATATGTTACTATTGCTAAGTTGTATGGGAATTGTCAAATCAGAAACCTTATCTAGGTTAAATTTGCATGGGTAAAATGATATTAGTATAAATAGTGCAGAAATAGTATGTGGTATGTAGCTTGTACTTAGAGATTGTCATTGCCTTCTGTTATGGGTTAGAAATGAGTTCTACCCCAAAAGCTCATGCAGTAGACAACACAGGAATGTTTAGAGGTGAAACGTCAGGGGAGTTTTAAGCTAATCAGTGGATGAATCCACTAATATGCAATAACAATATGGTAACTGCAGGAAGGCAGCACGTGGCTAGAGGTACCTAGGAGGTAGGTCACTAGGGGTGAGACTTTGAGTTAATTAATATATTTTGCGCCTGGTGAGTGGAGCTCTCTCTGCTTCCACGTTGTCATGTTCTGAGCTGTCACACCCTTCCACCATGATATTTTGGCTTGTCTTGTGTCCAGAGGTAGGGAGTCAGCTGACCATGGATTGAACCTCTGAAACCAGGAACCAAAATAAAGTTTTCATCCTCTAAATTGTTCTTGTCAGATCTTTTTTTCATAGCAATGCAAAGCTGACCAAAACAACTTCCCTGGCTAGCATATTTATTTATTTGTCATTCTTGTGCTGTTTTCTATTTTTCAATCCCAGTACTCTTTTGCCTGGTATTAGACAACAGTGATATAGGTTATTGGTCATAATTTCTCTTATTTTAAAGGTCAGCATAGCACCTTCTAGGCATTTTTTTTCAATTAGGAATTCATATTAGTTACTTACTTTTATTTTATTAATACAGAGATGCATCAGACCTCTTTAAATATACTGAACCTTTTAACTTGATATTCTTGATACATTGTAGATACGCTCTTAAATGTTTTAAGTTTCTCAAATTTATGTGTTGTATTTGATTTTTTCTGTCAAAATTATTCTTCTTTAAAAAACATAAATAATATCTGTATCTTATGGAAATAAGAATTTTGTTATATTTATAGCTTTATAAATATATTTTAGATTAACTTTATTACCTTGTTTTGCATGCTACATAACAGATTCCCTTGTTAGTTTCATTACTCTTGCAAAAACTCTCATTAAAACATTCACTTTTGAAAAAGCAAACATGAGTTCAACACTACCATTTAAAGCCAATTCATGTGCAAGTAGTTTTTTGTTTGATTGATGGTTTTAGTTTGGTGCTTGCCTGAAAACTCTTGCAATAAGCCACATGACACAATGTACCATCATCAAGAAAGACTGACCCCATCAGAACACCATGGAAAAATATGCTAGATTCTTATAGGTGCAGATTCTAATGGTATCAAGCAACTTTGAGATCACACCAATAGACTGAGTTTGAATTTTCAGAAAGATGTAGATGGGTTCACCATGACTAGCTCAAGATCTAGCATGTCCCGGGCTAATTATATGGTGTTGAATTCATTGAGAAGAAACATTATTCTCTTTGCACTCCTATATGTGTTTTTTTTTTTAATTTTTTAGTTGTTGATTGACCTTTATTTATTCATTTGTTTATATGTGGTGCTGAGGATCGAACCCAGTGCCTCCCACATGCGAGGCAAGTGCTTTACCACTGAGCCACAACCTCAGCCCCTCCTATATGTGTTTTAATGTTGCAATTTTTTTTATTTTTTATTTTTTCGTTATTTAAGGAAACTTTGGCTCTTTTCTCTTAAGCTATCTATACACTATAACTCACAACTAATTAATAGGCTGTACTTTTGCAAAATAAAACATTTACAAATGATATCTTATTCTTACTACCTATTTCAAAGTCTAAATAAAATATAAAAAAAGTGTGTATAAAATATTTAAAGGAATAAAAATAGACTTTAAAATGAAAGAACAAGAGTGTGAAAAAAAACCAGAAAATATATAATATAAATATATATATATATATATAAATTATATATAAAAACAGAAATATCATCTCTTAAATTATATAAATGTTATGTCTCTATATATATATTAATATATCTTATTGGGATGGGGTAAAACTAAATAAAAAATGCAAAAGTAAGATTTATAGGACAGATTGGCAATAGGTAAATATTTGCCAAAATGCAACAGTGGAATAGATTTATGATGTATTTGAGAGTGGTGAAACATACACCACTCTCAAGTCTCTGCCCCAAACACTATTCATTTGCATGTGGATGATTTTTTTAGATGCAATCTCCTGGGGCTCTTTGAGTGCATTCCTTGGTTGCTAGATTGTGCCTGAACCACACAGGAAAATCTGTCAAAGAAAAAAGTGTTTGTCCACGGGAGCAGCTTTCAGAATATATTAGATGGGAGTTGGTAGATAAATGCCACATGTTCTAAGCCATAGTCAATAATGCCTGTCTTGAGGTACACAGGAGAATTGAGCTTCCATTGCTTACAGCAGTGATCTGCAGATTCTCTCTGTTAGTCCAGTAGGGCAACCATTAGTACCTCAGCCTGGATGACTTGAACAGCAGAAATTCGTTTTTTCATAATTCTGAAGGATAGAGTTTGTGGCTGTTTTCTTCCTGTGTTTTTATATGGTTTCCCTCAGTCAGGTCTATTATGGGCTGAACAGTTTCCCCCTGAAATTCACACCCTAAAGCCCTAATGCCCAGCCTTTCAAATGACTGCATTAGGAGACATGGACATTAAAAAGGCACTTATTTTTTAAAATGAAGCTATCAGGATCAATCTAACTGATATCTTCATAAGAAGAGGAAATCTGGGCACAAACGAAGACATCAGGGACAGATCATGTGTGGACACAGTGTGAAGGTGGCCATCTCCAAGCAAAGGAGACAATCCTCAATTGAAGCCTAACTGCCAACACCGTGACCTTGAACTACTATCCTCCTGAACTGTGAGAAAACAATTTTTTGTTATTTAAATCATTCAGTATTTGGTATTCTGTTAATGGCAGTCTTGGTAAATAATATAGTCAGTATGTGTTCTAATCTCTTTTTATAAGGACAAGAGTCAGATTGGATTAGAGTCCATCCATTTGACCTCATTTTACTTTAGAAACCCTTTTAAGGACATCATTTCCAGTACAGTCACAATACATGGTACTTGGGGTTAGGACTTTAAGAAACATAAATTTGGTGAGGAAAAAAACTATCCTATCATAATACTGATTTTCCTAATCTCATGCTTTCCTCATTCCTATTTGTAGTTCTCAGGGATTATTCCTAATAAAATGTCTCACAATCTGCTTTTGAAGAGTTTCAACCTAAAACAATTAATTAAAAGACCTAGAGAAGAAAAGGAAGAAGTTCAAGACAGGTTCCCAAAACCTCACAGAACAGGAGACTAGAGAAAAGGAGGAAGAGATATTTGAAAATGTTGTGGTCTAGAACTTGTAAAAATTTTTTAAATATCCAGAGTAGAATAAATAAAAATAATCCCTTTGTAAATGCATTGTATCATTTAGGGTACATTAAACTGCTTTTTAAGTGAATTCTTAAATGTAACATCTGAAACCCCTTTGAAGCTCATTTTTTCCCTAATCAAACCATCCAGAGAAGGATGGTTTACGATTGAGTGGTTTCCCTCCATGGACTTCTCCTCCTGCCATTCTGTAGTTCCACCTTTGCCCCAAACTTGTTGCCATCCGTAGTTCTGCAGAGGAATGGGGAAGGTTACAATGAGCTCAGCAACTCTTTTAAGAGTGATCTGGCCAGGCATTCTGGTGCATGCCTGTAACCCCAGCAACTTGGGAGACTGAGGAAAGAGGATACCAAGTTTAAAGCCAGCCTCAGCTACTTAGCAAGGTCTTAAGCAACTTAGTGAAACCCTGTGCCAAAATAAAATGTATTTTTTAAAAAGGGGTTAGGGATGTGGCTCAGTGCTTAAATGCTCCAGGTTCAATCTTCCACACAAAAAGAAAAAAGAAACACTGATCCATTGTAGAGAAGTCTGATCCTTGGTTACCATCACTGTAAAAAAAAAAAAAAAAAGCTGAGCAGTATAAACAATCTGTGTGCCTTGCTACCAAGTTATTGCTATAAAAAAGGAAAAAACAGATTTTTGTGGATATCTACTATTTCTGCCTTATGCATCATGGTAACACTACAGAATAAAAATTGCAAAGACCAAAAACCATCTAAATATTGATCATGT
Organism: Xerus rutilus; assembly: GCA_028644305.1. Lineage (NCBI taxonomy): Eukaryota > Metazoa > Chordata > Mammalia > Rodentia > Sciuridae > Xerus > Xerus rutilus. The sequence goes on from CM053412.1 coordinate 29,261,582, forward strand.
ATCAGACAAAAATACATTATTTACAAAGGGACAGCAAATATATCACAATGGAATTTGCATTAAACTAATCTTCAAAATTCTTAGTAAGTTATTTGTGAATTAGATATTTCAAGGAAATGATATTTAAAATTGAAGGTAAAGTAAAGCATTTACAATAATAAATTCATTATTATATTAGATATACTATTATATCAAAAATACTATTGAATGTAAAAAAATGATGAAAAAATTTGGAGTGAGTAAATAGGTTGTATTTTAAAAAGCTGAAAGTAATAAATACTTTTTATCATGAATTTACTATACTTCTAATTTAATCCTACTATATTGAGAGGTATTTATTATTTTACATAAGAATATTTGAATTGGATCAAATAATTTTATGTATTTGTTGAAGACATTTTAAGATCATTGATCTGTTGGTGTTTGTACATATCAATATGTTTTCTCATGTTAAATCATTTTCTATTTAATTTCTCTTATATCTTTTAAACACAAATATAACTTGTATATCTAATAATAGAAAATATGCCTCCTTTTCATTATACCTGAAAATATTTATAAGTAATTCCTGTATGTATTAGGCTACCAGGAAATAACACATTTTAAAAATGGAAATAATACAGAGAATTATCATAAATAAGTATAATTATTAAATTTAAAATCCTTATTAAGAGCATGTGTCTCTATTAATCTATCCTCTAGGAAAATAAGGAAAAACAAAACAAAATAGTAGAATTAGACATGTCTAAATCAATAGAATATTGCCAAAGCAAGATTTAAAAGAAATTTCCTAGCATTGAATGTTTATATTAATGAAGAAAAGTTACATACATATATGTATGTATATGTGTGTGTGTGTATGTATATATATATATATATATATATATATATATATATATATATATATATATGACAATCTAGATGAAAAGGATTTCCAGGAAATATAATTGAAATATATGAAAATCTAGATGTAAAGGATTTCCCAAGAAAATATAATTGACCAAAAATGACCCCAGGAAAGAGCTATCTGATCTAATCTAAACTGACAGGTTACCAGAAAGTAATTTGAAGAATTGCACTACAAAATACATCTCCCACAAATAAGTTCCATATACAATTTTACAGAGAAATTTCATTAAGTCTATAAATACCAGAAAACCCCAAAATGAGGGAAGAATGAAAACTTGCAAGTTCCAAAGTAAAGTAAGTATATAATGGATACACAAAACATGATCAAAGATAGATTGTATATAACACTGATGATAAATTTCAAATGTTAATGTTATTGCCAAAATATTAAAGAAAATACTAGCAAAAATAATGTAATACCACATTGAAAATATATTTGACAACACTGGATTTATTAAAGGAATGCAAGACTTTTCAATATTAGAAAATCCAATACTAAAATTCTTTATACTCTTAATAAAACTATTGAGAAAAGTAATATGATCACTATTGCAAATTCTTACAAAGTATCTGACAAAATTCAATACACTTAGAGATTATTATGTTTTAAATATTAGGTGTCCCTCAAAAGTTCACATGTGAGACAGTGCAAGACAGTTTATAGGTGAAATGATTAGGTATGAGAGTTTAAACATAATCAGTGCATTAATCCTCTGATCAGTATTAACTAGGTGGTAACTACAAGTAGGTAGGGAGTGGCTAGAGGTGATGGATGTTTAGGGGCATTCCTTTGAGGTATATATTTTGTCCCTGGAGTAGAGTTCTCTCTGCTTTTTGATGCCATATTCCCAGTTGCTTTCCTCTGCCACACCCTTCCACCATGATGTTCTGCCTCTCCTCTGGCCCAGAACAATAGAATGATGATTCTATTGTGGACTAAGACCTCTGAACCTATGAGCCCCTAAATAAACTTTTCCTCCTCTAATTGTTTTTGTCAGGTCCTTTGGTCACAGTGGCAAAAAACTTGACTGAAACAGGAATGGAAGCACTGAAATATTTTACTAAAATAGTTAGGAAAAAATCTTTAAAAATATGCAATAACTGTATAAGAAAAAAATTTAAATATTGTGAAAACAAAACTACATTAGAAAAACTTGAAAGACTGTCTTTGTATATTATGACTTGACATCATATAATTGATGTCAAATTTTTATGTAGTTTATGTACTAAGTTTTACTTCTATAAAAATGCCAACTCTTGTTTTGCAGTTAACACTGATTTTAAAAATTAAATATCTGTAACTATCTACATGTTTTAGTTTTTATTGGTGCATTGTTAGTATATATAATAGTGGGATTCATTGTGATATATTTACAAATGTATGTATCCTAATTTGGTAAACTTCATTCCCAATAGATAATGTTTTGTTCACTAATGGTTTTCTGGGTATGATTGTTTCTCTATTTTATTTCCACTCACACATAGTGTTTTGTTTATTATTGGTATATGGATATTATGTTTTCTATATGTGCAAGTTGAAATTAAAATGTGTTACAGAGCTTATAAAAAAGTACATGTATGCATCAATTAATAGAAAAGCCAAAAAAAAAGAAAGAAAAAGGAAAAGAAGTTCATTCAAAAATATGCTTAAGTGCATTGAGTAATATGATTTATGATAAACTTATCTTCTCAATGGTTTAAAATTGGATGATTAAATTACCATTAAAATACTATTTAATTCTGTCTAAATATCACACCACATGTCAAGAAAAATTGTAAATGAATCAATGGCTTACATGAAAAATAAAAATATAAGAGAATTAAAGAAATAGGAGAGAATTACATGTTTATTTAAAGACAGAGGAAAATATCAAGAGCCAAATGAGAAGGTGAATAGAGAGAGATAGGAAGAAAACTTTTTTATGGCAAAAGTAGTCACATCCAAAGTTCAAAGAAAGAAGAAAAAAAGACAAAAGACATTTGAAGCTTTTATCAGAATTAAAAAGCTTACATCTAATACACCAAAAGTTCTAAGCAACAAATAGAAATGTTGCCAGCAATCTAGAATAAGTTGGGTAAAACGTGATAATGCTTTGCAGAACCAAGGTAAAAATCCTTAAACATATGAAGCATAACAAGTTTTGTATATTAAGAATGCCATATTAAGTTATACTGATGCACCATTTTTATATATGATATTCCATTGGCAAGGCTGTGGGGAAATATGTTTAAATGTTGGTTCTGTGAGAAGATCAATAACATTTTTACAGACTTACCTAGATGTAGCAGGGGTGGAGGTTAAGTGAAAAGATTTCAAATACCCAAATTAGGAAATTAGAAACAAAAGAAGATATATCACTACAAACCCAGTAGAAACATTATAAGAAAAAAGTATAACAAAACATGAACTCTAGGCAAATAAAGTAAACAGCTGTAAACAGCTTAGATTTACTGAACGAAGTCCTAGAAAGAAAGAAATCAACAAAAACTAAACCAAGAAGAATCAGAAAAGATAAATTGATTGAAGAAATAATGAATTTGAAATAATAATTAAAACTGTTCTCATATACATAGGGCCCAGATGACTTCAGTGATGAATTCTGTTAAATATTTTAAAGTGAGATAATGGCAATCATTTTCAAACTCTTCCATAAAATCAACAATTAAAAATAAAAACACATTTCCAAGCTTATCTATGAAGTCATTTACTTTGATACTAAAATCAGACTAAACAGTATTAAAGAAGAAATCTGTAGACCAAGATTTCTCATCAATATAGATACAAAAATCTTAAACAGTTTTTTAAAAAAATGAAGGCAGCAACATAAAAAAGAATTATGCCTCATGATCAAAGAGAATTTATTCTAGCAAATCAGTTCAATATCTGGAAATGATTTAACATAATATATCATATTAATAGAATATAGACTAAAATTACATGATCATCTACATAGATTCAGAAAAAAATTTGACAAAGTGATAAAACCTCTTAATACTAGAATCAGAAAGTTTGTCTATGAAAATAACTAACATCAAAATTAACAAAAGTCTGAATGCTTTTCTACAGTAAGTGGAATGAGGCAAAAATGTTCACTTTTACTACTTTTATTCAACGTTATACAAGAGGTTCTAGCCAGTGAAGTCAGGAGACAGAAAGAAAATACATTCATTTCAGAAAATAAGATGCAAAACTATATTCACAGATGATATGTTTAAAGAAAACTGTTTAAAGAAAATATGTTTAAAGAAAACTGTTTAAAGAAAACTCAAAGGCATATACAAAATAATCCACCACCTAAAAAGAAGACCAACTATTAGACACAACAGAAAGGTTCAACAAAAAAGCATAATACATGGTACAACAACTGCATTTGTACATTCAATAATGGGCAACCTGAAAATAAAAGAAGAAAAAATTCCATTCTCGATAGAATCAAAAAGAATAAGAGATTTAGGAGTAAATTTCAATAAAGTGCAAGAATTGTATGCTGACAACTAATTATTAAAATTAAAATTAAAGTTTTATTAAAAATTGCTTATTAAAATCAAAATCTGTATGTATGGAAAAGCATTCCAGGTTCAGAACCAGAAGACTGACTATCATCTAACATTAAGATGATGAGTTATTCCAGAGTCAAGTAATTATGACAAAAATCTCATCAGGCTTTTTTTTTTTTTAAAGAAATTGAGAGGTTTATTTAACATTTTACATGTAAATTTAAAGAACACAGAACTTAAAACAGTGCTGTGGAAGATAAATCTGATGGACTTTACCAATCTTCCTAATTTTTAAACTTGTAACTGTAAAATAATCAAGATTAATAGGGAACAGACAGATGTGAGCAGTGGGAACATGAGGTTAAGGGAATGATTCTGTAAACTGGGCCCACTGTGCTGACCCCACATGCTTTCACTTTTATAAAGCAATTTACTTGAAGTCCTGCCTGGCTTAACTCAACAGAATATGTTATATTACTCAACATACTATCCATCTGCAGGAAAAATGCAAGCCCAAATTGCTGATGATAATAAGAACACACGTTACCCCGAAGAAGGGGACTTTTGCGAGTCTTGTGCAGACCAGATGCCAGAACTCAGGAACTAAAAATAATTCCTCCTAATCATAAAATCTGTATGAAAATGTCCAATTAGAACCAGTAAGCATGGACCAAAGAGACCTAGAGTGGTCAAGCACAATGGAGACTTGAAAATCTGCTGTCATTCTGCTGTAAGTCAAAAGTCAAGAGGTGAACATAGGCCACACTATCTGGAAACTTCCCTGGAACTGCCAATCATACTGAATGGCAGGAGAGGCACATTGACTCCTCTCCGAGGGAGCTCACCACCACCCTTAAGAATGTCCCCCTTTCCCCTTTCCTATGTCTGCTAGTAAACCCATACCTTTTACTCCGAGCAACATTTTTGAAATCTTTCTGGGCCCGATCTCCAATATCAGGGTGTGAAGAGGGGCAATTGCACTATCTCGGTTTTGCAGAAGTCTTCTGCCTAAAAATAAAGACAGGGTGGTATTGACATGCAGATAGGCATAAAGGGTTGAGACAAGAAATGTATCCTTGTACGTCTATTTGGTTATATTTCTAATTGCTTTTTGACATAGCTATCAAGATATTTTGATGAATATTTATTACAAAAAGCTTTGTTAGGACAACGAACACCTAAATATTTTTTAAAATGAATTCAAACAATAATTTTCAACAAATGCATAAAAATATTAAAGTCGATCACAGAATTGAAGGTAAGGACAAACACTGAATGTCTCAGAAGAATATACAGGAAAAGATTTTCAAGAAACTGACTTGGCAAAGATTTTTTTATTCTAACACCTAAAGAAAACTCCATCAAAAATAAATTAAATTTCATCAAAATTAAAACCGCACATCAAAAGACTTCAGGTAATTGAAAGATAAGTCAGATTTTTAAAAAAACTGTTTATGATAAATCCAGTAAATAATCATGTCCAGAATTTAAATCTGAATAGAAATTGAACAGGTAATTCACAAAGGATGATAGAAAAAGGTCAATAAGCCCATGAAAAACTGTTCCACATTATTAGTCATTAAGAAAATGCAAATTAGAACTGAGATACTACTTCACTATCACTAGATTTGCTATAATAAAAAAGATAGGCAACAGTAAGTACTGGTGAATATGTGGAGACAATTACCCTCAGATATTCCTGATATTAAGGAATGTTAAAAATTAAGGCCACTTTGGAAAAAAAATTGGACTTTTCTTCAAAAGTTCCATTATTAAAACAATCAACTTCACTCCTAATTATCTCTCAAAGGAAATGAAACATATGTTTACAAAAAGATTTGTACTTATATATTTATAGCAGCAATGCTCCTAATAGCCAGTAACTGGAACCAATCCCATCAACTGCTGAACAGATAAAGAAAATGTGATATATGTACAGGATAAAATACTAGACAGCCATGAAAAGTAAGAGTGCTGAAATATGCTACAATGAGATGAACCTCAAAAACATACTAAATCTGAAATTGGAAAACTATCTCTGAAGGGTCATATAGTAAGTAGAATCTTTAGATTGGTTTTGCAGTTCAGAAACTGCAGCAGTTGCAACCAGAAACTGCAGCAGTTGAAACTGTTCAGTTGTATCTGTTTTTTTGTTTTGTTATTGTTGTTGTTGTTTGGTGTACTGAGGATTGAATTCAGGGGCACTCAACCACTGAGCAACATGCCCAGCCCTATTTTGTATTTTATTTAGAGACAGAGTCTCACTGAGTTGCTTAGTGTCTCACTATTGCTGAGGCTGGCTTTGAACTCTCCATCCTCCTGCCTCAGGCTCCTGAGCTTCTGAGATTACAGGCATGCGCCACCGTTCCTGGCTTCAGTTGGATCTCTTCATCTCTTTCCTGGTAGAAAGAAAGCAGACAGATGTCAAGTAAATTAAGTGTTGTGGCTGTAGCCAATATAATTTTATTTATAAAAATGGCAGTTAGGAAGGATTTGACTTTTGAGTTAAAGTTTGCTGACATCTGTGCTAACTAAAAGAAGTCAGACACCAAGCCTGCTTCCTATATAATCCCTCGTATGAGATGTCCAGACAAGGTGAATCTGGAAACAGGTTTACAGTGAATGGCATACAATGGATATATTGGAAGTGATGAAAAATGTTATAAACTGTTTATAAACTCAGATTTTGCCAGTAGCTACACAAAATTTCCTTAGAAAGTTGTAGTTGTAAATTTAAATTGATCAAATTTATTGTAAACAAACTATATCTTACAATAATTTTAAACAATACCTAAAGTAAATATTTAAAAAATTGTTTTTGTTAAAATATGTTTTAGAAAGATATATGGTTTCAATATCATTTGGTATACTCGTGTATATTATTAAAATACTATATAATTAAAATGTGAAAAGGTCACTATGCCAAGTTCTGATCTTTTTGAATTCAAGCAAAAGACAACTCAGAGAAGTTAACATTACTCATTCAGAATTATATAACCAATTAATACAGAGTCAACACTCAGATTCAGGCCTCCTTGTGTTCATTTCTTTCCTACTGAGTTTCACTGCTTTATTTATATGGTGGGAAATGTGGAGGCAACAAAAAACATTACTTTCAGTTCTCTATTTCATTTCTCAATTTGTTCATGTTGATCTGATCAATAATAAGCCTGCTCAAAGAAACAATAAACTCCTAGGAGGTTAAAGAAATAAATTCAAACATTAGTGATTTGGGATCATTTTTAGATCTAACGACTCTCTGAAATGTTATAATGTTAGAAGATCTTCCCAATAGAACTCTGATTATTTTTAAGGAAGGGATGGTTATCTTCCTTCAAACACTTAGTGATAGCTCAGGTATCAGTTTCATAAGGGTTAATCTCCTTGTTTAAACACGCGTAATCTTCAGGTATATAGAAATTATTTTGAGAAATTTATAAATTGGCTATGAAATGTTAGTGTGTTTTTTTGTGATTGTTTCATCTTTTAAATACCACCACCCCAGTCACCTCAGAAATGAAGAGTACTTTAATTCATCCCTGTTTGCACATGGTTTTTAAATTTTAGAATTATTTAAATGTTAGAAATATGCCAGACAGAACATTTAAAAATTGATGGAAAGTTCAGTACCCAGGGTGGTTATTTATTATTATTCATATTGATTGCATTCCATTTATATGGTTGCCTTTGACATTTCTTTAAATTGGGAAAAGTCATTAGCGTGATTTCTTTCTGTGTTGATTTATATAGCTTGTTGCTTTGCTTGGTTCTAGGATACTGACTTCATTTCTCAGGACGGATACCACAGACCATTAAGTTTAGCAATGTGTAGACCAAAAGTTTTGTGCCCATTTTTTTCTATTTTGTAAAAGGTCTGTTTACAAAATTTCCATGTCTTTAAAAGAAAAGCGTAAAGGTAAGCAAAAGAATGGATCACTTTTTGTAGAACTCAGCGATTATTTCTCCCATTGACTGTACTAGAGCCATGCAAACAGAATAAGGTTTGTGGCATATTTGGAGTAATTTCCCATTCTATACTTTCCACCCCTCTCTATTAGAAAACTACAAAACATAATGAAACAAAATAAAAACACTAAAATCAAATAGATGCAAATCATAGGAACATGTGCGGGTGGTCAAGAGGAAGTATTTTACATTTTATAAAAGAGACCTAAGCTGCTTCAGAGTCAAACTGAGTTAATTGGGATAAAATGCTGCTATCCATACTGTTCTATTAGATTGGATTTGAAGTTATTACTGCAGGAGATTGGGTCAGAATGTACTACAAAGACAGCCAGATTTCATCCAGGTTGTTTATTTTCACTTCTCTCTTTAAACTGTGTATGTGCATGTATATAAAATAGCCAGTTGCATGAGATTTCACTTTGGTTTTAAATTGCTGTTATTTGCTAAGGGTACTTAGTAGCCTGGATAGCTATATCTTTGTGGTTTAGCCCTCTATCCTAGCAATTCATTATTAAAGCTAGAGGGCATTTTTTTTACTCATATCCAAAATGGGCACAGGGACTTTGGCTTCTTTATACATAGTAAACAATTTTTAAAATATCACAGTGGCTTTTAAAGAAAAGTAAAAAGCAACACACATGCACTCACACACACAAAATACATTTGTTCTTTTCTGAATTTTGATTATGTATAACAAGTGGATAATTGTCTTGAATTCTGGATGCTACTTGAAGTCATTTCCTGGGCAATTTTTAAGAGAGTGCTACATGTAAATTTACAAGTTTGGAAGATACTTTATACAAGTTAGAGATTTTTCACTCTCTTCAAGGTAACATGTAAGTTTGACAGGAGATAAAGCTCTGGACAAACATGATGGAAAGATGGTAGAGAAGTGTCCTAGGCAAGTAAATGCCAACAGCTAGTATCTCATCACATTTGTCTCATTAGCTCTTTTGAATAAAAATGTGCTACTCAATTTAATTATCTCTGGCTTTTTTGGTTTAGTTTAGTTTTGTTTCGTTTTGGTACCCAGGATTGAATCCAGGGGCATTTAAACACTGAGCCACATCCCCAGTCAGGTTTTTATTTTTTATTTTGAGACAGAGTCTCGCTAAGTTGCTTAGAGTCCTGCTAAGTTGCTGAGGTTGGCTTTGAACTTACGGTCCTCCTGCCTCAGCCTTCTTTGGAGTCACTGGGAGAACAGGCATCGTCACCTGGCAGGCTTATCTTTTTTTTTTTCAAACAATGTCAATTGTAATGCTAACTTTTACAGAGTTGTTCACTCTATCAGAGGAATTCTTTGAAGGCTTAATTAAGTACATTAATTTATTAAATTCTTCCAATCATTCTAAGGGATAGATACTATAGATGCTCCTGGATTTATGATGGGGTTATATTTCAATAAACCCATTAAAAACTGAAAACATCATGAGTTGAAAACCCATTTGACACATCTTACTTACCAAACGTCATAGCTGAGCAGCATAGTATTCTTTGTTTATACCTGTAATCTGGAGCTGATTGGGAACTGTGGCTCGCTGCCTCTACCCAGCATTACAAGCATCCTAGCCTGGGATAAGATCAAAATTTCAAATCCACAGTACTGCTTCTTCTGAATGCATATGGCTTTGATAACATCATAAAGTCAAAAAATCATAAACTGGAAACTGTATTTTATTCTAAGTTTATATTGGGGGAAATTAAAGTATAAATGACTTGCCCAAGCTGTCCTAATCTTAAGCAGATTTTTGAAAAATTTAAATTACCTTTAAAATTTTTGAGACTTTTTTATGATAGAGAATATTTGAAAGAAATATATACATCATTACTCAAAGGCAGTATCCAAAGGGGAATTCTAAATATGTTTGGAACAATGTAAGAGTTTTGGAAGAGGTGTATATGATCTGAGGTTCACATTTTTTTGTTTGTTTTTTTAAGAACACAACATTCCAGTAGATGCATAAGGCATCTTTTAAAAACATAAGTTGTTTTCAATTAATCATCCCTCTGGTGCTTTTCTGGGAAACCAGCCTCGATCACACAACCTTCACCTTCCAACCTCACAGCATACCTACCCACACAAACCCTCTCTCTCTTTCTAACTGCCACCCATTTCTCAGTGGGTGCCAAAGGATGTGAGTACTTGTGTCTGATTCTCATGTAAACTCATTTGCTCTGGAATTTTTAAAAGAATCCCACCTCAACTCAATCAGAAGTTCTTTACCCTGTAATTGGTCACCGAAATGAAAGCCCATGAAGACAATGAGTGGGACCTTTCTAACTCAGGTCTGAAAGCTGCCCTGCCCTTGCCATGCACATCAGCAGGGCAGACAGTCAGCATGTACAAGTCCAGATTCTTTGACCCCTGGCTAATCAGGGAAGAAGCCTGGCTAATGAGAGCAGATTAATGCAGATCTGATGATAAGCCTGCATGGACACTGAGCTTCCCACACTGGTCAACAAAACAATAAAACTCTTTCATGGATGGTAGGGTCAGTACTTACTGTTGACCTCTGTAGACCTCAGCTTCCAGCCCAAACCCATCATATTCTATAAATACCATTATTCATTATAAAATTGCCCAGTCCATCTACAACACAGCCCTGCAGTATTTGACTCTGTGACCTGTTCTTAAAGTGACTCTTAGGGATTGACCCCATCCTGTGTGTACAGAACAATTTTTTCCCTTTATTTGTTAAACTTATTTCAGTCATTAACCTTTTTCGTAACCCTTTGATCTCCCCTTACCACTGGTTTCAGCATGAGAGACAGAAATAATTGACCTGTTGTCCCGAAACATCCAAATAGGAAACCCCACAGTGAAGCCTTCTTGGATGCAGTTTCCCTAGCTGAGGATTAGCTATCTTGATCAAATTCTTCCCTTACAGTCTTCCTCACTAAGGGCAAATTCAAGCACCCCAAGCTGCCCAGTTACTTAGCAAGTCATTACACACTTTCCTATGATGAGGGAAATTATCACACATTTGGGAGTTTGGGTCAAATTCTCTGCTCTTAACTGAGATTTCTCACCTAGTGTCTGTAACAAAAAGCAGATACAATAATTTGAAAATATCAGTAAACAATGTTATGATCACTGGCTGAGGACGAGGGACACAAGAAAGGAAAATATACTGGAGTCAGAGAGCGAGCGCAGGGCCCATGTCCACATGCTATTGCATCAGTGGCAGAGGATTAGGCCACTGGGGGCAGCTTCTAGGTGCCAGATCTTCCCCCCTTAGACTGACTGACATGCAAGGATCCTTTGAAACTATACAGACAGGGCATTTGGCTAAAAGCACAACATCTTATTCAAAACATGTAACAGTTACTTACATTCTGTAGGTGAAAAGTGTGTCAAGAACATTCTATTTTCAGTACTAGTTCTTGATACATTTGCAGGATGAAAATCTTTAAATCTTTCCAGAAACTTTGAATCACTCTTGATTTTAGTGAGTTGATTTTTCAAATTCAGAAAATACACTAGAACCATTGCTTCTCACAGTATGGAGCCCAGAGCAAGAGTATTACCCTTATAAAGTAACTTGTTAAATGTGCCCACTCTCAAGCCTACTCCAGGTCGATTAAAGCAGAGACTTTAAGGATGCTTATTTGCCACTACATCGTGGAGTCCATTTTGCTACTGCAAAACCACTTGGTGTCATTTCCCTATGATATCTGTCTATTCCTCAGCTACCTTAAAATAACTCCTTGCTGGCCTTCCATTGATAAAAGCTATAGATATTTTTCTTACCCAACTAAAACACCCAGATTCTTGAGAACCCTAGGGAATCATGATTAGAAAATAGAGGTTATTTGGTTTGGTGTGTGTGGATGTGGGTGTGTGGTTGTGTATGAATGTGTAGTGTGCTGGTGTGTTTGCAGTCAGGGTAACGATGAAGAATGTATTACAATGAATATATTACATACTAGTAATCACTGACTTTGTTTTCTTATAAGTTTAATCCTCAACCAATTTGAAGTTTTAAAAATTTACTTCCCATTTACCTGTTTCTCAAGTTAGCCTTGATAATGACAAGGTATTAGGCTCACAAAGATCCTTCTCACTTTCTCTGGGGTTCTGTAAACCATCTGGCATCACTGAACGAGGAAGCCAGAGCCTCATGACTACCTTTAAGGGCACCTCAGAGGGAACACTGTACTTGAACTGTTTGTAGGCCATGAAATGGTCTCAGCCTTCTTGACTCAGGATAGGTTTTATGAGACTGTTTTCATTCAGATTGTTGATTGATAATGCCATTAAAGAACTCAGGAAATTAGATGTCAAAAAAGCTTACAGTGTAACTTGGAGATTTTTATAATATCCATAATTGAAAGATTGTTAACCTTTGTTTGAAAAGAAGGACAAACTAGCCATCAACACTTGAAAAACTCATCTGTCTATCCAAAATATTAATTATACATGAACTTGATTTACCAAAGAAAAATGAAATTAAAACCCAAAACAAACCAAGAAAACATCAGTTAGAAAGATACTGTGCTTAGTTCTCTTTCATGCTATTTCTGCTTACTTCTCACGTTTTATGTTGTCTTCCAAGTCATATGTATCTGCTGAGGGGGCCTAGATTTCTAGTTTCCCCGCCTCTCACTATAGTACATGGTCAGTCTCCCTCCATGCCTAACTCCTGTGATAAATTTTGTGTCTTATCTAAATCTTTCATTTTCCTTTTCCCCAGCTTGCTTTCTGCTAGATGGATTAATTCTTCTTCCTCATCTTTCAGTGGCAGCTTTATTAAACATTAATAAAGTAGTTTTTTTCCAGTTGTGTTAATTTCTTTCTTTGATGGGGCTTATAGAACCTCTTTATGGGTATTTTCTTCAGTCATGGTGTCACCGGGAGAATAGAATCCAAGCATTGCACCAGTAACTACCATGAGAAGTCTATTTTAGACAGGGTGGTCTGAGAAAGCCTCCTCTGTTATGTAAGATGACATTTGAGCTGAGAACTGAACATTGAGAAGGAGGCAGTCATCTGGAGATCGTGAGAATAAAACTCCAGGGAGAGAAAACAATAAGGTCAAAGCTGCTGAGGAAGGGAAAAGCTTCTCACATTCAAAGAAAACCAGGCAAGTCTGCAAGGGGGGGTGGTGGATAATAGTGAGTAGGTGGGAGTGAAGAGGATAAGAGCTGAGCTTCCAGGATGCAGGTCACGGTAACTAATTTGGATTTTATTCTAAGTGCTTGGGGAAACTTCTGGGGAGTTTTAAGCAGTGACATGATTTGGCTCAAAGGATCGCTTGGGTTACTGATGTAGGATGGCAAGGAGATAACAGAGGGAAAAGTGAGAGCAGTTAAGAGCAGATGAGAAAATGCAGGCAAGGCATAATAATGGCATGGCTAGTTTAATGGCACTGGAAATGGAAGTGTCCAGATTCAGCATGTATTTTGGAGACAGGATTTCTAGACCTTGTTGATGGATTCGTTGCACTACAATAAAACGAGTGAGTTACATCCCAGTGGAATTAGCCATTTAAAGGAAGACTCTTTAAACCTGCACTGCCTTAACTCAGATGAATGCATTGCTAATGGTGCAACTCTATTTAGGGGCATATTAGGGCAGGTGTCCTTTATAATTCCTCAAATAATGTTCATAGGTGGATCAAGTGCACTCTTTAATGCTCAGTAAGTCACTTAGCCAAATCCAGCCTTTTCCTCATTTGCATAGCAAACAAAGGCTAATTATGTCTGCTGGATGGACGGCAATTTACTGAGACATAAATAACAAAAAGCCAAATTACAGAAAATACAGGGACAGAGATAACTTTAAAAGAGAAGAATATAAAAATAAATGTTTTTTTTCCTTTGTTTCTTTGTTGATGCATCCTGATTTAGGCCTTATATCGGTCCTTGACCACTGTGATCTGTCCACAATACATGGACTGGATTCATTTGGACGGCAGCTAGCCCAGGAAAGAAGCAAATCCTGTTAACTTCAGTTGACCTTCCTATCACTTTCAAAACAACCACAATAACAACAGCAGTCACAGTAGCCGCAGCTATAAAATCCCCTGGACTGACTCTCCCTCCCTTTTATTTTACTCCCCTCCTATGGCAGTGAACACAAAGGACAAATCTGTCATTAACTATTTGCAAATGATCAGTTACTCACGCAGCTGTTTGCTCACCCCCTAGCCATGCCAAGCACAGCTGCTCAGATACGCCAGCCCAGTTTGGCTGGGTCACCCCCCACCTACCCTCAACTGCCCCAAACTGCCTCAGGAAGAATAGGGCAGGCTGAGCCCCAAGCTGGCAGGGTAAAGTGTGGTTTTCACTCCCAAAGTATCCCCACATTTTCACTTCCCCAGGCCTTCTTGAATCACACCAGGAGACTAAGAGGTGCTTGACCAGCAGGCTTACCTTCCATGGCTGCTGCTGGTCTGCGGATAAAGGAGTGATAACCACGCAGAGATTCATGGTCAATTCCTAAGAAAGCATCCTAACTGCTGCCCGAGTACTCTGATCGCATTTTTTCAAAGCAAGCAGCTTTGTGCTTTCACTTATTAATTTTCGCCAGCTTCTAAAGGTCAACGACCTGGCAAGCCGAGATTCACAAATAACAGGTGCAGAGACTCCACCGTCTGCCTCCATGGGACATCGCTCTGTCACTTTTATTTACTGAATCAATCCACCAGTGTCCAGCAGGAGAACAACAGCTAAATGGCCATTAATTGTGGGCTGATGTGCAGATGAAACAAATCTCCAAAGGGACTGTAAACCTTTGTTCCTTCCCCCCCTCCTGCTCTTGCTATGGGATTAGCAGTAAATCATTCAGTAACGCATCTCCTCATTATAAATTTACCATTAGGGTCGTCCCAGGTGAGCTAACGCTAACCTCTCTCCATTTCTCCTCTCCCATTTCTCCCTCCCTCCTTCCTTCCCCATTTCTCCTTTTCTTAATCTTTTTCATCACGATCTTTCTATTTTTCCCTCCCTCATGTATTTATGTTCATTACCAAACATACTGGCCTTTTATTAAGTTTACTTGGTGTCCCAAGGAACACCCATGCTACCATCTGCCTTTGCCCTTCTCTCCTGTGTGTATAAATAGGCACAGAGTATGGAAACAGCTGGGATTCCTAGGGAAGGAAAACAAAAGGCAGAATTTTTTTTCAAAAGAAATTCTTCTTCTCTTCCTTTTTTCTGTCATTATTCTTTAGAAAAAGCTCTTTAACTCCTCGGGGTCCAAAAGGAGCTTAATTAAAGTGTAAAAGGGAATTTGAAAGTAAGTGTTAGACAAAGAAGAAATACAATGGATCTAAGCTCTGTCGAACAGTCCAGGGAATGCACTATGAGATCTTTGTAGTATCTCTACACATGCACAACTCTGACTTGGCCCCCACTGGCTAGTTATTGGTGCAATTTGGTTTGAGGGGCATTAGGAAGGCAATCCTCAGCTCTGTAATGAATCCACAAACTGGTTTCCACAAGGAGTTCAGGTCCATAATGGATTTCAATATATTTTACATTTTTGTATTAAGCATAATATTTTTCATAATATCCTTTAAACATAATGTATCTTTGAAGTTAATCAGTCATCTACACTTTAACATAAAGATTGTTTTGTTTTGTTTTGTTTTATTTTGTTTTGTAGTCATTGGAGGATTCAGAGAAAAGGAGAGTATCAGTTAAATGAATCACTTGGATGGTTGAGAATGACGTGGTCATGGAAAGTCCCAGAAGAGACAGTTCCTTAAAAGAGAAATGATAAAGCAAAGGAGGGAGGGAAATCAAGAGGGGTAAACTTTCACTGTTTCATAGCAGTGCTAAGAAAGAGCCTGGTTGTAAGTTCCAACAAACAGAGTCTGGAGTCTGTAGAGTTGGGGAAGGAATTGCAAATCACACTTGCTCAGTGAAATAATTACAGGTGGACAGAAGTTCATCCCCAGTGACTTATTCATGACATGTGTTTGTAGATGCATAGCACAGTATGTTGTGTGGGACACAGGAGGCCACAAAACTAACTTGCAGAAGTGCCGTAAAATATTGATGGCTAGATATATTCACAGCTGAGACTTCCTGGTTATTCAAAATTCCAGGGTAACTGAAAAATAACCAGATTTTAAAAATTCATATTGAAAATGTATATTTAATGTTGTTTCCCTAATGTTTATAAAATATTGTGGAAAGGAAACAGTGTAGTTTTAAGAATATAGTCTCTAAATCTAGACAGCCCAGGGTTTATATATCTACCTCTTCCTTGTGTTAGCAGTGGAATCCTGAATATCTTGAGCTTTCATTAATTTACTCAATAAATACCGAGCATATGGTTTCTAGAGCTATAACAGTGAACAGAAATTGACACTGACTCTACCTTCATCTGACCAAGAGCCCAAAGGTGAAATACTAGCTGTAGAAGTACTGAGAGGTGCATGAGGCTATACAACAAGACTATTTGGTTTGATGTACTGGAGACAGTTAGGTGGTAGCAAATCTGGACTGTGGGGTATAAATGGGTCCCAGGTATACATGAATTTAATCCCTTCACCCTCAGGGTGACTGGGTAAAGTCTAGGCTTATAGAATACCCAGAGATAGTTGTGTCCACTGTGAGCAATTTCCTCATTTTCCTCCAGCATGCATTTTCAAACTATGATGTGAAAAGTTTGTAATGAGTTAAGGAAAATGAAGTTCAAGGGGAAGCATTTGAAACAAGGGCACCAGCAAAATGTCCTTAAACGTTTGGCAATCTCTTAACTATTGGGCATCATGGGAGGTCAACTGTGTTCTAATACTGGCTCAGCTGCAGAGTAACTCTGTGCACTTTAGTAAACCAGATAACATCTTTGGTCTTATTTTTCTCATCTCTAAAATCAGAAATTTTGAATTCATTTATTTAAATTGTTTCTTTATAATTCTGATTATCAAACTTAATGGTAGAAAGACAAAGAAGCAAAGGTTTGGGCTGGGTGATGTGCTGTAACATATCATGGAATTTACTTGATTTTTAGTGTTTCTTATTTTTGTTTCCTAAATGCATACTGACATGTAAAACATTGTGCTATTTAACTTGATAAAACAGCTGTGAACTAGAATCCTGTAGTGACAAAACATTATTAATGACAACAGACAAATAGTAAGGTTTTAGTAGGATATTTATCTATACAATTTCTCAAACTTCTTAATATATAAAAATAGAAAAATTCCAAATACAGAGAACTTCCTTTCCAGTATTTAAAAAAAAATCTCTTGAGTAGAACCAATCACAAAATGATAGACAAAGAAGCTGGAACAAATAATCACAGTTCAAGGACAATCCCAGCCTGGTTTCCATGAAAACCAGGCCTTTGAACTTCACATGTGTAGTGGAGCTGGGCTCTGATCAGTGATGAGTTATGTTTGATCCCTAGTTGGAGATCTATGAAGCTGAATATGTTTCTGGTATACATAATTATAGGAAACCCTAGGCTTAAAGAAACCATTAAGAATTTTCAAAAATCAAATGTACTAAAAGAGAATAAATTAATAAAGCCTTATGTCAATTAGATGACCACTCTGAAATGAAGACATCTCACTTACTGACTAACTTATATTAAAAGGCATCTCAATGTCCTTGGTGGTAGCAAAATTTTATTTTCATTTTACAGAAGGAGCAAAAAGTCATGTTAGCATCCTCAATGAAAAAACAAAACAAAACAAAAACGAGTGACTTGTACTCTATCTTACTTCCTGGTAGAAGCAGCTATATTTAACTGTAAAATTTCTTGGAATACTGAGAAAAGTAGCAATTTATACGATAGTTCATTTTTCAAATAAAATTGGTAAGTTCTTATCAATTCATATGTCTGGGGTTGTGGCTCAGTGTCAGAGCACTTGCCTCACACATGTGAGGCACTGGGTTCAATCCTTAGCACTACATAAAAATAAATAAACAAAATAAAGATATTGTGTCCATCTATAGCTAAAAATACTTTTTAAAAATCATATGCCATGTCCAGCACTGTATGTTGATAGATAATATAAAGTTAGCATGTGGTTTTTAGAACTATAACAGTGAACAGAAATTAATACTGACTCTACCTTCATCTGACCAAGAGCTTAAAGGTGAAATGCTGACTATAGGAAGTTCTGAGAGGTACATGAGACCATGCAACAGTATGATTGAGTTTGACCTACTGAAGGAGTTAGGAGGTGACAAGTAGATTTCCATGTTTTAGGATCAGAAACCTGCCTAAATAAGATAATATACAAGGGAATCCTAGCCTGCTCTCCAAAGACAAAACAGGGAAGAAATGTCAAAGTGAAGAACAAAGTAAAAAATCCATGAGCAATGCCTGAGAACCTAGGAAAAGTTTTTAACTTCTCAAAAATTAAGAAGCTAATCAATCTTGAACTTTTGTCTTCAAGAACACCACGTGAGATACAAGCATTACCATTTTTGACAGTAATAACTTTACTCACAGTACTTTGTTAGAAGTCTCCTGGGCATCTCCACATGTATTTCAACCTCAGCACCATTAAGGGACTGGACATGAATATTTTTTAAACCTTTGATCATTTCAAGAGGATAAGATGGGATAGGAGGAGACTTTTATGCTGGAAATTGTATGTCATTGTCCAAAGTAATACATAACACATCTGCCATCTTCACAGGAAAAAACCCTGTTGTCTTTTAAAAATTCAGCCCTAAGGGTCTCTCCTGTGATATGTGACCTAGAAGACAGATAACTAGGGGGATGCTTTGAGTGAAGGAATCCTGGGTTTTATTGCTTTAGGATGTAACCACCTTCAGAGCTTAGAAAGTAGTTGCTATTTAATTAGAGAGATTAAACCAGGAATGTACTTTTTTCCTAACAAAAGAAAACCCTGGGGCTCAGGGGAGCTTTGGGTATCTATACCTTGCCTAGAAGGGAAGGGTTTCCTTATTTAAAAGGACTTGACCATATATCTGGATGTGGGCTTTCTAGTCAGACTTATTTTATTCATTCTTATGAGTAACTGTCCAGTTTCCAGTAGATAGTGAGCACGTTTACTTATCAATGAACCTCGCTGATCCAGTTTACCTCATGCTAAAGAGTCTCTAGAGTGTTTAATAGAACTTCGATAAAAGCAGGACAGAAAAAAATACTACTTATTTTTATAAGATTTGAGGGGTTCACAGAATGATTTTGATTTGAAGAGCATATTTGCCTTTGACTCTTTGATTATCCTTTACTGGAGAGAAAAATGATGTGCAGATTTAAGATGCATAGGGGCAATAAGTGAGAATAAAACATAAAAGGTTTGGTTGGGGCCAACCAAGTTAAGGGGCTGGCAATGTCAGCAGACCACTGAGACCCATTCACATTTTCATACAGATCAACATGTTCCAGGCTTCATTTTCATAACAATGATAAAATATGAGATAAAATCCAATCCAAGTACACTTCCATGTTGTCAGTATGAATGAGATTTTTATTCTCATTGAATTTCATCGTAACACAGACAACCTGAAGGAAACACAGATAATAGCAAATACAGTTGTAATAGCAACCATTGTGGAGTGCTAAATTTAATCCCTGTTCCCTGAGACCAGTGCAGCTCCTAATCATGTGCAAACTATTCAACACTGTGTTTTCACCTTGAATCCAGCTTCCATGCTATTCAAGATCAGGTAACTTTGAGGCCAGAATTAGATAGGCAGTCAGTGTAGATAGGTAAATTGAGTCAGGTTGATTCAGGAAGGCCAATTTGAAGAAGTATTAAAATATTAATGCCTCCAGAGCCCTTCCTCCACCCTTATCATCCCTGTTCCAACCAGTTGCTAAGGTAATCTGTCCCAAGGAGTTGTTAATTACACCTGAGCCCTTACCCCTATCAGTGTGCTTTTTGGCCATCCCACCAAACATTTTGGTCCTAGGCAAGTACACAGGAAGGAGAGAGATAAGGGGAAGAGAGCAGGAGAACAAAGGAAGCCTAGCACATATAAAAAGGCAAAACATGTGTACTTCTTGGGATACCAGGATAACAGCTATGGTCCCTTTCTCCCTCCCAGAAGAAGTCTATGTTACCCCTTTTTTAAATAAACCCTGCTTAAATGCTTGCCTTGGTGTGCTTCTCTATTGTTCAGACTTCAACATGTGAAGGAGCAGAACTTGTCACTGGTAACCGGCGGTATCAACTTCACTTACCCCTGCAAACTCTACAGCCTTTCCTGGCCCGCTACTTTATCTGCTAGTCTTGTCCAGAGACCATCTTTGTAATCATTTTCATTCACATGTACTTTCAAATTTCCTTGACTTTCCACATGTCATTCCCTTTGCTCCAAAATATTTTTTCCCTCTTCTGTTGGCTGTGAACTCCAACATATCTTTAAGATATAGTTCTAACACGATTTCTATTTGAGGGAACACTCAGTATTCTCAAGCAGGTTTAACACTTCCAGTTCCACATGGACTCATTTGTGCCCCCATTTTAATACTTGATTTACTTAGCAAATATTTGTTGAGTAACTGTTGTGCACTAGGTACAGTGCACTGCTAGCATTTAGTATACCCTTGAGAACACAGAATATTGCAGTTAATTTCTTTTCATGTAGGACTGCCCCACTAGACTGTGGGCAGCTTGATGATAGGCTCTACCTAAATTATCTATATCCCAAGGAGCTAGCATGGTTCCTGTGATTTAATAATCACAGTTGTTACCTTATTTATGAATTGATTAAAAAGTGTGTTTTCGAGGTTCCTGATTCTGAACACAGTAACACCATTTGGTATCAAACAACTCTCCTCTTATGCTCTTGTGTTTCAGGGAGTTTGACAATTAGTCATTCATTTATCCAATAAGTTTTGAGCACATCATCCACACTTTTATGGTATTCTCTCCTTTCTGGATAAGATCTTGTTTCTTACCTCTAGATCATTTTCTTAAGAGTCAAGCATTGAGAACTTAACCACACCCCTGACCTTCGCCATTTCTAGTTAAATGAAGTAACAAAGCATTAACAAGAACCTGTTAAGATCTCATATTTTCATTGAGAAGCAATTTATCACATCCTAAGTCATTCATGGTTCTTGTTGAACTAATTGGGGTTTATACAATTGGGAGATTTTAGATTCAAAGAGATTTTACAGGTTCCCTTGTCTTACAACCTTTTAGTTCTTCTCTGATAAAGCTTTCAGGCTCTATCTGAATGCTTCCTAGAGGAAGAGGGAGTCCACACTGTTTCTCAAGATAGTTTATACCAAGTTTATTGTTTTACAGTTGCTTTTAGTTGCTGTTGTTCTTATATTGATTCAAAATCTTTCCTCTTATAATATCCTGGTGCTTAAAAATCATTAGAGTAGGTATTAATTAACATGTAACAAATGGAAAAATCTTTTGGGAAAATAAAATCTCCTGTCTTAGAGTAAGGTTGTTGAGGCAAACTTTAAAGTCAGCATGCCAGTGTCCAGGCTGTGCTCTTGCCCTCTTTGGCTTCTGTGTGGCCTGGGGGAAGAGGAGGGGGCTAATGGTCCTTAAAGCAATTAGAGACTCTCTTGGCAAGGTTCTGCTCTGTTGCACACTAGAAGTTCCAACCCACGCCCTCTGGGTAATTAACTTGCCTGTTGGATCTTGGCCATTGACACGTTTTACTTTCCTAGTTGGTGTCAGTTAATCAACACTTACACAGAGCCTGCTGTGACAGAACTCTGTTCTAGGCTCAGTGGAAACATCAACCAACAGTGGCCATGGCATTCACACACAGCCCCCACTCCTTTTTTTTTTCCAGGGACTGGTTTTAAAGAGAAGGAAAAGAAAAATAGAAGATGCAGCATTCAACTTCTCATTCTTAGTCTTTCATGAGCCTTGTGGAGAACCCAACTGAGGACAATAACATCTATCTTCTGGAGATCTCTGGAGCTTAGCTTACAAATATTTTGGCTAGATATTCTTTAAGATAGGACTTAATTATGCTTTCCCATTGTATACCAGCATATACAACTGCATGTTCTAGCTCTACAGAAGAAATGCTAGGTGTCTGAATATATTTGCTTCAGATATTGAATTTGTCACTCAGCAGGGATCTTATATGGCTATATTAGAGTCCTTGGGCACAAATTCGTGCATGCACAGTGTGTCTACAAATGGGCTCCCTGCTTTAACCCTTATCCAAATGTATGTATCACCATTTCTGAGACCTGTTCAAATGCATTTAGATGCTGAATTTTTAAGAGTATAGAAAGCCAGTACATTCATCAGATAATAAATATTACACAACATAAGCCCCACAAAACCTTGAAACAGAAGGTGAACATAGCAGCCCCTACTCTTTCCAGTCATTGTCCTCATCAGTGACTACTTTACTTCTTATTGTGGCTTTATCTTTGTGCTGTCTAAAACTCAGAACAACAACAACAAAAATTTGTGTGGGTTTATGTATTTACAGTTCTGCGATTATGTTGGAAAAAAATCAAAACCAAAGCTGCTAAGATTTTTCAAACCATAAATAAAATATCCAGGTGAGGTAATGTCAGAATCACTGTATAGTCTACATTGACCAGGAAGTGGCCTATTACCATTACTTACTAGTTAAATATAAATATAGGCTTTAAAGTAAAACAATGTGGTTATATATATATATATATATATATATATATATATAGAGAGAGAGAGAGAGAGAGAGAGAGAGAGAAGTTGTGTTTAAATGTAGAGACCAAATGGGTCAACTATCAAAGCTTTGCTTAATAGATTTTTGTTTTTTATGTGTGTCATTATTTCTGAGACCTGTCAGTTGCTCTGGGGACAGAAACAGTGTGCTTCTATGAGTTTTCCCAAGGCAGGGGAGAGAGAGAGAGAAAGCCAGTTAAAAGGTTTTTGAGCTCAACAAACGTGTCCTGAGAGCCGCATGGAACAGGGGTGAAATTGTAGCTTAAACCTGTGGGGAATAATTTGTTGTTAGCAGTGTCTGGCAGAGGCGTGTGCAACGGCAGCGCAGTTTTGTTTAGGGAACAAATGGGGAAAAATGGACTTTAAAAAGGTAGGTTCGAAGGCAGGAGGGGTTGGGGAGAAAGTGATAGAAGCTTCGAATGAGGTTGTGGATTTAGGAAGGAGATTTAATAGACTGAATAGCAGGTCACAGACAAAGTAGTGAAAACTAGAGCACAAGACATCAGTAAGAATGCACCGCGTTAGCACCAGTTGCCGATCAAGAGAAAGCTTGGATTAAGTAGTTTGTTATTCCTCTGGCTGCTCCCACCTCTGATAATGTGTTTTCCCACATGAACTGAGTATTTTGAAAATCCATATTAATCACCGAGACCAGGGTTTGTGTTTATGCCATGGGCATCTATTGTGGAAGCTGCCTAATTTGCACATGGGTCCTGCTTCCAGTGGGATTATTGTGGCCTCAGAAGGCCACTGACCCTGACCTGGCAGTGAATGTCCAGCTCTTCCTGGGATAGTACCTGCTGCTTTTGCTTGGCAAGGCTTCCTGCCTTCAGCTCCTCAGAGTAAGAACGACATTTCAACCACAGGAAAGTGGGAATATAAAAGCTCTAAACATTTTGAAAAAATCTTCTATTCTAAATGTTCTATGGCCACCATTCTAACTTTGCCTTTTCCTCCTCTCACTGCTTTCCCTTTCCTTTAGTACCTCAAGTTGTTCAAAGACTGGGCAAATGGAACAGGTGGAGACCCATAGCCACCACATGGCCCCCAAGGACACATCTCCATTGTGCAATCGAGGCCAAGTTTTCCTTCAGGCCGTACCAGCTTGATGGCTGGCTTCTATATATGCAGCTTTCCCTTATTGTGATGAAATGCCCAAGAAAAATTAACTTATAAAGAGAAAGATTGGGCTGGGGCTGTAGCTCAGTGGTAGAGTGCTTGCCTAGCATGCGTGAGGCCCTGGGTTCGATCCTCAGTACCACATATAAATAACAAACAAATAAAATAAAGATCCATCTACAACTAAAAAAATATTTAAAAAAAAAAAAAGAGAAAGATTTACTTTGGCTAATGGTTTCAGAGGTTTCAGGCAATTGTGGTTTGGCTCCATCATTTTGGGCCTGTGGTGAGGAAGATCATCATGGCAGGGAGCATATGGTAGAGCAGAGCCCATTCAATCCATGGTGGGTAGTTGGAAGCAAAAAAAAAAAATTGGACCAGGGTCTCAATATCTCCTTCAAGCAATGGTCCAAATAATCTAGCTTCCTTCTACCTTTCACTGGCCCCACACCTCTCAATAGTGCCTTTGACTGACAAATTCAGGTTCAGCGTGGCCCTTGGAGGACATTTAAACTCCAAACCATAATAATTCCTTAGGGTGATTCTAAAAGGGACCTATTTGTCTAATCTGGGAGTTTCTTACTTCCATGTAGTATATGTGATAAAGGGTAGTGAAGAATGAAGGGAAAACAGGACCAAGCTAAAGATCTCTTTTGGGTCCTTTTACTTCCCATTTTGTCTCTTCCTATCTGTGGAGCATTTGGACAGCTGTAGCTTTCATTTGTATCTGTTTACTGCTAAAGGACTACACAGAGTTACCAGAGCAGGATCTAGGCTGGTGCTGGCCCTCCTATGAGGTTCATTCAACAACACTGAAAATTATCATTTCTTAGGAGAATAACGTGGCCTCTGAATTCATAGGGTTTGAATGTGGCTCCATCACTGACTACCTGAGACTCAAATTGCTAAACCTCTCAGTTCTTCAGTTCTCTAACCTGTAAGATGGATTGTTGTAGAGAACTAATGAGATAATATAAGTGCAGCCTAGACCAGAGATGGAATTGTGAGTCTCACTGCATGTATGTTACATATTGCTACTAATAAAAATGGCAAAGTTGTTATCATGAGGTCCTTGGTATTGTGACAGGTATTTTTGTTGTTTATTTTATCTAAACAATACCATATGACATGTGCACTTGTCATTGTGTTTACCCATTAGTAAGAGGCAGAGATAATATCTGAACCTGTACTACCAGACCTGGACTTTACTCATTATTCAAGTATTTCAGCTACAGAGAAGGTAAATCACAGTGTTCAAATTTTGGTCATGATGTTAGATGACAGAAAATATTATAGATAACTAGAGTGCTAGATAGTCGATAGTATCTCTTTCTTCTTATTTATTTTCTTTTATTATGTACTCTTTCTGGGCATTAGATAAAATCTTCCATATTTAATTTTATCATTAAAAGAACCCTACAAAGTATCATTACTTGTTATTACTATTTGATATAGTAGCCAAGGATATTTTTTTTCAAATCTACATGTAGTTGCTGTGCTAATATTTGTTAAAGTCAGAATCTGCAGCCATGTTCACAGCCCAAATTCTCACCAAAGTGTCTGTGGCAGAATACGCTAAATGCTATGTGATTGCAAGCATCAAGTATTAAATAGCGTTTGAGTTGCGGACAAAGAAACAGAAATTCTTGAGCAATGACATTCAGTAAGACAATTTGTGAAACTTAGATGCTAAATAAAAAGGATAGCTTAGCTGTTTGGATGCAAGCCTGTTTCTCAATCTTCTAGAGAACCATTATCATCATTAAAGTCATCATCATCTTAATAATAGCCCAATAAACATTACCCTGTACACAGTTTTCAATAGTTCCATCCACAATATATAATGAATCCTTCATTACATATATTTGAGACACTAATATCATTGCTATTTGAGATATGAAGAAACTGAGACAAAGAATCAGGTCAAAGCTAATGAAGATGTGACCTACATCTCCTGAGGACCACTTTAATTATCTTAACATTTATTCTGGTCCACTTCTAAGAAATACACCCCCCAAAATTAAGTAAATAAATAAAGAGCATGTCTCTCCCATTCATCTCCAACAGTAACTTCCAAATAGTGGCTGAGATTTAAAATATGTATAGATTTGTGTGAAAAGCAAAACATGACAGAAGAAGAAATATAAGTCTTCTTGAAAAACAAGAAATTGAAAATGAAAAACAAAACAAACAAACAAAAAATTTTAGTCTAATTACTTTCATTTTTATTTTCATGTTTTGAAACATGAGGTGTGAAGCAGGGCTAAGAAATCACCTGGTAAAATACATGAAGCCTGTCTTGGAAATCTAGGGAGACTGCGAACAGGAGATGATATACATCTGGGACTTGACTGGTGTATGACTGGGAGATAACCAGTCATATACCAGGTAGAAAGGGGATGTGAAGAAATGGGGGTACTACTAGTACTATGTGAAAGAAAGTCCTGTGTACACAACATTACTATTTAGATTATCTTTCTTGATTAGAAAGGAACCCATGATGTCTGTGTCTGTAACCACATGACCACAGTGGATCCTATTTTGTTATTCCAGGCAAAATTATCGGGGAAGACATACTCATGATTATCAAGAGATAATCACTTCTGTATACCTAACTCACCATTATTTAACCATGTGGTCTTAGGGGAGTCATTTTATTTCTTGCCACCTTAATTTTTTTCCATTTATTAAAAAGAAGGAAGGAAGAAGGAAGGAAGGAAGGAAAGAAGAAGTCAGTGAGTTGGCTTAAGTTCTCAAAAATCAGTGCATAATTATCAGTGCATAATTCACCAAACCATGACAGAAACATTTTTTCCACCAGATTCTGTGAGTGAGCATATGATCATTCAGCCCAGGTGTTTATGTAATTTTGATAAATTGAACAAATACTGAATGCTCAGTGGCCTTCAAAACTCATCCTGACACCTGTGTGGTAGGCTGCCCTTCTAATAGTGGTTGAAGAAACCCCTCCCCCCCACTGACCCACTCCCATTGCCTTAGGTATTTCAGACATGAAATTTTATGAAATTTTAGTAAGCCAATACATTTTTCAGAATAGAAAAGATATATGTACACACATATGCATAAAATTAGAAATTAAATCCTTTCCTTCAAAAATCAAAATATCAGAATTCATTGCAGGTGTTTTCTACTGTGGCACATCTACGTTACACTGCAGAATTTCTTTGACTTTATTGGCTAAACACTCTAGTTTGCAAACAAACACTCAAGGAAACAATGACCCATTCAAATTATCTTGGAAAATGAACAAAATTTTAACAACACTTATTTTACCTAGAACTATAAGTAAGCTGTAGTCAGAAACTGACAGGCTTATACTTCTTCTCTCACTTCTCTCTGTTTTTCTCTTCTTTTTCCACATTTTATTTATTTTTTTTCTTTTGTATAATATGCTCTTTGAAATACCATCAAGATATATTATTCTAACTATACCTCAAAACTTAAGAGTCTGAACTCCTAACACCTGCTGTCCATTATCATATCTCATAATTCAACATTTTGAGTTGTTCCATGACATATTTATGTTGAACATCATCTTTTATTTGCTTTTAAGAAAATTTATTCAGTTTTTTGTCACTTTCCTTTTTCCAGAGTCAATCACCATGATATAATTTATGAAGTTATGTATCTTGTTTTATTGTGGAAGGATGAATTGGTCTAAAGTGAGAAGGATCAGATTATAATGCAGAAATAACTGGACAACTGGGGAATTCCTGAAGTAGGAAGCCACCCACGACAAGTGAAGATGGCCAGGGGTCT
The DNA here is from genome assembly GCA_028644305.1 of Xerus rutilus. Lineage (NCBI taxonomy): Eukaryota > Metazoa > Chordata > Mammalia > Rodentia > Sciuridae > Xerus > Xerus rutilus. The sequence continues at coordinate 29,289,436 of CM053412.1, forward strand.
CTGGTGGTCTGGGCAAACAAATAAACAAACAAACAAACAAAAAAGTGTGCTAGTAAAACTAATAACTGAAAATCAATTTATACTGGCATGTTTCAATAAAGAGACATGGAACAATTCTAGATGCTACTGGTGTAACTGGCTGATTAAATTTACAGTAACCCATTGGGATCATCCACTTGTCTTGTACCGGCCACAGTAGAAAAATAAATGAGAAATTTATTCATTTACTTGGTAATTATTTGTTGAGAATTTAATTTATAGCAGCCTTATCTTTTCCCATGACAGCATGTTTCTCACTTGAGGTTGTCATGAAATAACAACAGAACATCTAGATGAGTGCTGGGGATATTAATTACTTTAGTCTAATATTGTGATTGCAGAAAACTTGAGAAAAGAAGTTTGCCTTCAATCCAATAGTTTAACTTCCCCTCCCCATTCTTTCTTCCCTTCCCCCTTATACCATTTTCACCCCTATTGACAGCATTATCCCACCCAGACCCTATAGGATGACCTTAAGATATATCCACACAGCTGGGTACAGTGGCACAGGCTTGTAATCCCAGGGACTTGGGATTCCAAGACAGGGGAATTGCAAGTTGGCAGACTAGGAAACTTAGTGAGACTCCATCTCAAAAAAAGACTGAGGAAGTAGCACAGTGATAGAGTGCCTCTGGGTTCAATTCCAAGTAATGCCAAAAAGAGAAAAAGAAAAAAAATCATACACGAAAATAGGAAAAGTACAACCCAAGAAATGAAACAAAACAAAACCCATTGCTTCCTAGAATTTGGCCTCCATCGCTTTCTCCCTAGGATTTTCTCTGGTAAAGCTAGGTAGATCTGGAATTTCAAAATCTAGATATAAGCAAGCTTGAAAATCTACATTTCATAATCCCAGTCAAAAGCTAGACCACATTTGGATTTGCCTTGTGGCATTTGAAGAAAGTTACATGCATACTCATGGGAAAAAGAAAAGTAAAAAATATATTTTAAAAGGGAGTTTACTACATTAACTGAATTAGACTGGCCCAAGCAATGGTGGATCTCTGTTCACAGGGGTGTAAGGGAGGAGGGGGCATGGGGACAGCAAGGGTGGTGGAATATGATGGACATCATAGCCCTAACTTTATGTATGACTGCATATATGTTGTGATTCTATACAACTTACAACTAGAGAATTGATATGTTATCCTCTATCTATGTACAATGAATCATTTACACTGTTAACATGT
>CM053412.1:29291164-29369887 GCA_028644305.1 Xerus rutilus
TTTCTTCTTCCCCTACAATTGCATTATTTTGTTTCCTTCAATATTCTACATTTATCCATATTAATCAGTTCAACATCTTCCCAGGTATTGTATTGTCTTGCTATCATATGTAGATAAGTGTGCTCATACACAGGTTGTGAAGTATGCTTATTCCTTGAATATAACCTGGAAGCAAAGAAGGCTGCTGTTATTGTGGGTTATTATTCCTGCACAGGAGATGACAGGAGAGGCAGAAGCTATTTGGAGCTCAGTCTGAATTGCAGTCTTAAGCACATCTGATGTAGCGCATGTCTGGAGGTGGCATTTCTAACCTTTTTATCAACTAGGTTCCATGGATCAGAATAAATGATAACAATAGCTCACTGCCTTCTGCTGGACAGATTTGCTACTTGAAAAACGATCAGGGCCCTATTAAGAGAAGCCACACCGCCCTAATGGGGAGCAGATCACAGACCAGGTCTCTCTGCTCCTGTCTCTCTCTGTATGAGGGGACATGACCTTGCCTGTCTTTTTCCCTGGGATCAGTTGAATGATAGACTTCTTTTCTTTCCCTGAATTGTTACAGCAAGAGGAGAGGAAGGATTTCAGACTTTTTTTCCCCATTTTCCTTCAGAAAAGAGACATAGCCCATTTTAACATCCCCATTATCTATGTGTCTGTCCACAAAAGCTCTATATGAAAAAACCCTATGGTTTCACAATGATGACAAGCCCTCTCCAATGCCACTCTCCCAGTCCATGGTGCTCCTGGGGCTCCATTTTCATACTTGGAAGTGTAATACATTTACTAACTGCCCGCCAATCTTCCTTACACTGACCCACCCCTCAGATTTTCCCTTTCATGAATCACCTCCCATCCCTCTTTTTATGTTCACATATTTTAGTTCTCCTTCAAGACAGTTCCAATTCTACATTCTCTCTGAAGCCATCCTTACCCATTTTGACTCACAGTACTATCACCTTCTTTTGAACTACTATACCATTCTCAAGGCCCAGTGTAGACACTGAAACTTATTATATCATGTTCATTTATTTAATATAAGAATGCAAGACTGATTTTGTTATTTCTTACTTGTTTTTTTTTACCTTTTATCTCCATACCCTCTTTCATGTCTTCCATAATTACCCTATTTTATGTATTTCATCTATAACCTTAGGAATGTATGCATTTATCTAATTTTTAGAATATTATTTGTGGGTATATGAGCTTTTTAAAATTATATAAATGGTATTGCACAATATGTTTTAGCTTTTTTTATATAGCACTGTATTTTTTATATAACACTGCATATTAAATCATTAGAAAAAATAGGTAGCTATCTAGCTACAAAGAAATAGCAGAAGTAGTAGGTAGATAGAGCTGGGGAAATCTCCCAACTCATTTTCAAAGCTTCAGTAGAACCAACCTGGGCGAAGAAATCAATCAAATACAATTGTCTTATTTGCTGTATATTCCTTATTTCAAACTTCAAAGAAAACCAAAGAGTCAAAAGATAATGTTTGGCCAAGAAAGATTCATGTTTCTAGGAAAGTAAGTTCCATGACTCAACAAGAAATGAATGAATGATGCTTTTTTGCCCACTTTTACTTAAGGATAGGAATCACTGGAAAATCTCAAAGAGAGTATTTCTTACCTAGATTTTTAGACAATCAGTGTGTGTATGGATATGAATATCTGCTTCTGACTCTTCCTTCATCTAGGGCTGAGAAATATGTTAAAATTCTGAGAATTTTAGAAGTTAGAATACTTCAGATGCATACATTATTCTCACCATGACTTCTGTGTACCAGAAGCACTTTTGCCTTAGTAGAACTTTTCTTCTATTAAAAAAAAAAATAACATCTAACCCACTGTGTTGGCCTAAGATGAGCATCGGAACCCACACTGGATATATTATTCTATAATTAATTATCATTGCAGATATTTTCTGACTTCAAAATAAATTAAAATTAAAGTATTTTTATGGTACCTAAAATTATCATGGACTCTAAGCATTGACCCTATTCTGTTCAATGTATAAGCCAGTCCTGAGTAGGAGAAGGTCAATGATCTATCACTCCACCAACATAAACAATTTACAGTAGCAATATGTAGTTTGTATGACATTTGGGTATTATCTTACTTACAAGAACACTAAGTAAGAAGTATTAATAGCATTATTTTTAGAAACACTGACACCAAGTTTCCTTTAGTTGTGCTCTCACAATAGATGTCAGTAAGTAGCCTAATGTTGCAGGAACATGTATGTGTCTTCTTAAAAGCCCAGTGCAATGTTTATTCATTTTTCTTTATTATGAGATCAGTGTTAGATTTAGAGTTGCTTCTGTTTTATGCTTGGCTTTCCCCTCTTACCACCATTTCAACAAACGGATATTTTTAATAACAAACACAGGTCCAGTGTCCTTTCCTATATGTACTCTATCAGACATGTACATAAATATATTTATTACATAAATATATAATAGTGAATAAATGAAGACAACAAAGAGTACTCTTTGTGAGCTGGGCTTTTTATTCTTAACATCTGGCATTGCCACTTTTTTTCACTCTCTGTCCTCAAAAATAAGATACCACTGGGCTGAGATTGTAGCTCAGTGGCAGAGTGCTTCCCTTGCATGCTTGAGGCACTGGGTTTGATCCTCAGCACCACATAAAAATAAATAAATAAAGATACTGTGTCCACCTACAACTAAAAAAAAAATATTTAAAAAACATAAGATACTACTGATGATGATGATGATGATGATGAGATAATAAAATAATAATAATAACCATAGAAGCCAAAACTCTAATTTTATTTATGGGACCGGACTATCAACATATTGAGTCTTTGGACAAAAGGTATTTTTGTAAAATATTCCAGCTCTGTAAGCTTTATTCCTGAGGGAAGCGTGAGCAATACCAGGTTCAACGCTGGTAGGAGTATGCAAAAGAGTAAAGCTCTTCCTGCTGCCTGTGATATGATCCCTTGTCATTGTGGAGGAAACCACATGTAGGGGAGTCTCTGGCCTCTGCAATGCACAACAACATTCATCTGTCAGGCTCTTTCATTTGAAAATAATGAGCAGCCAAGAGTTTGAAAAACTAAATCTATTAAGAATATTTATGCAGGAAAACTATCACTAAACACCTCCATTCACTCATGTAATGAGATTGGCATCACGATAAAATTCTTGTCTTGTAAGATAATGATCTTATGGCTTTTTCTGGCTCTTAAACCAAAGATAATTGGGTTAATCTCTGCGGGAAGTCCATCTGTTTCCAGTAAACCATTTTAATTGTGGATGACTTTATTTCAGAAACGTGGAAAAAGGTCTTGTCACTTGCTTCCTGATCCTGGGAAATACAAGAATGGATGTCAAAATTCAAAGCATAAATATGTGGGAAATATGACTGCCACAGTGGAATTGCCTGTCTGCAAAAAGTATGATACCGACAATATTTTATATTTGTTGAATGATTTTCATTAAGAATTTAAATATTAAATTTCTGGCATTAATAATGTGCAATGTTTCTGAGACAAGGACAGAGAAAAGTATTAACACTGCACAGAAACATGAGAACATGAGATTGTGAAGAGGCAAAAATATAAAGCTAAGAATATAAGGTCAAGTTTGTAAACCTTGCATATATATTGCCATGTGTGTAGCATTTGGGCATATATAACAATATTTTGTGCTGTGTTCTAACTATTTCACATGCAGGAGTCTAATTAGTTCAACTCCATTTTGTAGGCTCACTGAAGATAAAGACTTGTATAAATCTTCTCTTTTATAAGCCACAACTACTAGATATATATTAAATGATTAAGAAACTCAAAAATATCTTTTCTGAACAATTGTTCACTTTGTATTTGTGTTAGATATGAAATTATTCCTTTTAAAATACCAATGAATTTTACATGGTAAGTTAGAGAACATTGCCATAAACATTTGCACATTTCATGTTTTCTCTATGTGCTAGAGCACTGTTAAGAAAAATATACATACATATACACATACTCCCTTTCATACCCTCCATCTTAATTGATGGTTTTAAATCCCAGCACTGCCACTTATTATTAGAGACCTGGCAGCATTAATACTATGACCAAAACAGTTTGTTGAATATGTCACACGTTATGTCATTATGTGTGTGTTAGACGTTGCTACAGTTCCTTATTATTTTACAGTCATGACTACAGAGAGTACTATGCTTGTGCATGGACTTCTATTTTGCAGATAACTGCTGAGAATGTCCCTCCTTCTCTTAGTCTTAGCCTAAGTGGGGGTAAGTGCATCATCAGGTGCACCAGGAAGTGTACCATTAACTCTTGGTCTATATCATCAACCCATTCCATTTTGTAAGAAGGAGACTATGTTCCAGTAAAACAATAGTTTTCCTCATTTTTTATAATCAGAAGAAATCCTATGTTTTGTGTTTCTCATTTTACATTTTAGAATGTAAAACCTAAGAAAATTTAATCTGCATTCTACCATAAAAGCAAGAATCAAGATTTCCACAGAAAAAATAATAACAAGGAACACAAGGCACAATCCTTGGGTTCACTCACTCAAAATATATATATTGAGCACCTGCCATATGACAGACACTATCTTGGAGGCAGATCCAGAGACATATCTGCCATTCTTTGCTATTTATGGTCTAGGGGAAGAATGACAAAGACTCAGATTTACACTGATCCAAGTACAATTACAGCTCTGACCAGGGCTGCAAAGGAAAATTACTTGGTGCTGAATGAGTGAACCAAACAGCGATTTAGCCTGAAGTGGATATCCTGGTAGTTTTTGGTTAATTAATTTATTTATTTATTCTTATCAGTTATACATGACAGCAGAATGCTCTTCAATTTATTGTACACAAACAGAGCATGGTTTTTCACTAATCTGGTTGTATACAAAGTAGGGTCACACCATTTGTGCAATCATACATGTACCGAGGGTAATGATGCCCATCTCATTCCACCAGCTTTCCTATCCTCATGCTCCCTCCTATCCCCTTCCTCCCCTTTGGCCAATCTAAAGTTTCTCTACTCATTCCATGCTCACTCGCCTTATGGATTAGCATACACTTATCAGAGAAAACATTTGGCCTTTGGTTTTGGGATTGGCTTACTTCTCTTAGCATGATATTCTATAACTCCATCCATTTACCTACAAATGCCATAATTTTATCTTCTTTTATTGCTGAGTAATATTCCTGTGTGTGTGTGTGTGTGTGTGTGTCGCAGTTTCTTTATCCATTTGTCTATTGAAGGGCATCTAAGTTGGTTTCATAGTTTAGCTATTGTGAATTGAGCTGCTATAAACATTGAAATAGCTGTATCACTGTAGGATGCTGTTTTTAAGTCCTTTGACTATAGACTGAGGAGTGAGATAGCTGGGTCAAATGGTGGTTCAATTCCAAGTTTTCTAAGGAATCTCCATACTGTTTTCCAGATTGGCTGCACCAATATGTGGTCTGACCAGCAATGTAGGAGTGTGCCTTTCCCCCCACATCCTCACCAACACTTACTGTTTTTTTGTATTCTTCATAACTGTAATTCTGATTGGTGTGAGATGAAATATTAGAGTAGTTTTGATTTGCATTTCTCTAATTGCTAGAGATGTTGAACATTTTCTCATATATTTGTTGATCTATTGCATATCTTCTTCTGAGAAGAGTCTGTTCAGCTCCTTAGCCCATTTATTGATTGAGTTGTTTGTTTTTTTGGTGTAAAGTTTTTTGCATTCTTTATATATCCTGGTGATTAATGCTCTGTCTGATGTGTGTGTGTGACAAAAATTTGATCCTAAAATATAGGCTCTCTGTTCACTTCATTGATTGTTTCTTTTGCTGAGGAGAAGCTTTTTAGTTTGAATCCAGCTCATTTATTAATTCTTGATTTTATTTCTTGTGCTTTAGGAGTCTTGTTAAGGAAGTTGGGACCTGATCAAACATGATGAAGATTTGGGCCTACTTTTTATTCTATTAGGTGTAGGGTCTCTGGTCTAATTCCTAGGTCCTCGATCCACTTTGAGTTGAATTTTGCGCATGATGAGAGATAGGGGTTTAGTTTCATTTTTATGCATATGGATTTTCAGTTTTTTGATGTAGTAATGGTGGAGTTGGGGCTTATGGTGGCTACTCAAAGCATATACTGTGCAGGACAATGCTCTTTGTGGTGTTCCAGGAAAAGAGAGCAGGGGTGGAAAACTTGTGTGATAGAAGGGAAGAAATCACGTTTGAAAGACTAGCAGTTATCAGGGAGACTGAGGTGAAACAGTCAAAATGCATAAAGACCAGATTATCCATGATTTGAAATCATGATAAGCAATGCATAAGTAAACTTCTGAATATTTTTCTTGAATTATTATTTATTCATTTATTTATATGCATTGTAGTAAAATATACATAATATAAAATTTACCACTTTAACCATTTTTATGTGAACACTGCAGTGACATTTATTATGCTCACAATGTGGTACAACTATCATCACTATCCATTTGTTGAACTTTTCCTTTATTTCAAACAAAAAATCTGTAACTATTAAATTACATCTCTCCAATTCACCCTTTATTCAGATCTGATAAACTCCCATCTTGGTCTGTTTCACCTGCTATAACAAAACACCATAAACTAGATAACTTATACACAGTAGAAATTGATTTCTCACAATTCTCTAAGATCATGGCAGGCTCGGTGTCTGATGAGGGCTTGCTTTGTGGCTCGTGAACTGTTTCTTCTTGTTCTGTCCTTAGATGGTGGAAGTAATTCAGGCCTTTCTTTTAAGGGCACAAGACTCACTTGTGAAAGCTCCATTCCCATGACATAATCATTTCCTAAAGTCCCTGTTGTTTAATACCATTGCCATGGGGGTTATAATGAGAATGTGTGCATCCGGGGGCACACAGTGTTAATACCGTAACTCCTGCTTTCTACTTTCTATGAATTTGATTGTTCTAGATACCTCAGATAAGTGGGATCATGCAATTTCTGTTTATGCACATCTGGTTTATTTCAGTTAACATGATGTTTTCAAGGTTCATTAATGTCCAATAAATGTGTTCACTAGTGAGGAATGGAGCCAGATTTATGTTTCTAAATTTTTCTCCAGGGTCAGGATGGGGCATTCAGGAGATGGATATAGAGAGACACTTTCAGAGGCTGTTCTGATGCTCAAGATGAGAGAGAATGTCGTCTGGTTGTGGATGGAACAGTTGAAGGTGTAGAGAAAGCAGTGGATTCAAGATACATTTAAGGAGAAACTATTTCAATCAATGTGCTCACCATCACCATGCGGGACATGGGACAAATATGAAGCATAATAATGCTATTTTATTACATTAGCTACAAGGCTGTGTACAGCTGGCAAAATCAGCAGATGGCAGTTTAATAGAATTGTGACCAATGGACAGATAAGCAAAGCTTAGTTGAAAGATGAATATCAGAGATGAAGTATGCGATAATGATAGAACAGAATGAGGTGGCGTGATCACATGTTAAACGTTAAGATGTAGACATAACTATTACAGCTACAGAAGGCCTGATAAGGGAATGTCCGGTGGGAGTTGGCGTAATCAGGGGAACTTCATGAAGGAGAAGGAAGTCAGCTGGCCTTTAAGAGGTTGAGGTCCATTTTACTTAGAGGGGAAAAATAAAAGCTTATCTCAAGAAAGACAAAATGATGATGCTAATAAAATGCCAAATTAGTTTATGACCAAAGTAAAATTTCAAAAATGGATAAGAACTTTTGCAACTTCAACATTGAGACAATGTTTCCACACTGTTTTAGATAGTAATAAGTAATTCAATAATGTAAAATAAATTTAAAAGAAGATAATTCTTCTAACTTATCTTCAGCATATCCTGAAATGGCTAAGTCACGCACTCTTTTGTCCCAAAATGACTCTACAGAGATGAGGGGAAATCTTTTAATTTGGAGCAATGTCCCCTGCTCACTGTGAATACAAAGTTCACATTTTCTAACTAATTTTAATATATTTGAAAGTCTAGAACAAATAGACTAATTTTTTTTTCTTTAAGATGATAGAAAACTAAGATCTGACTGTCAAAGAGCTGAATCTACCTCATACTGCCAGGAAAATTGCATTAGTGTATGGAGCAACTAATATCAGTAGGTGAAGGAGATAAGTAATGAGGCAGAAAAAGAACAAGAAGACTGAATTTACAAAGCAATCCATGGTGAGGCAAGATATTGATTTGAAATTACAGTTGATTACACTGGTAGGGGGCAAAGAAGGCAGCGTTTTCTGTGATGTTATGAACAAGTGACATTTCAAAGCACTTTTCATGTGTTTGAACTCAGACCTCTTATTGGGCTCCACGTCAGCACAGAGAGAGGAGACACAGGCAATTGCATGAGGTCAGCTCTGTTTGTTTAGGTTGAAAAAAAAAATTCCTGGTTAGAATCTCCAGTTAGAACTTGGACAACTATGAATGAAAATGTATTACCATAAGGCCACACCATTTTCCTTTGGTTCTATCTACAAGTTTCCCTGTAACTTCATTTAGCTTCTTCATCAATGACTCTACCAGTTAGAAATTATTTGCAGAAACACACACACACAAATAGATATAGATAGGTAGGTAGGTAGGTAGATAAATAGACAAATACACTTCTATATATTTGTCTGGTGCAAACAAAGTATTAGTTTGGCAGATTACTAAGGCTACCTCCCAAGAATTGATTACAGAACATATTATTATAAGTTAAATGAATCATAAAAAAACAAATGTTATAGGATTTAAAAAATCACTACAGACTTTCAATGTGAGCAGTATTTTAGATCAAGGAAGATGGGAACAGGGTCTTAAGGGTTGAGTAAACTTGGGCCAAATTTGTGCGCAAGGAAATATGAAGCACCATGTTTCTGAGGAACAATGTGAGAGAGGGATTTTTGGAACCACATAGCTCTTTCAAGGAAGCTCTGGCTAGTAGAGAAGAAAAGAATCCCCTTGAAAAGAATGTTGACAGCCGGGTGCAGTGGCACACACCTGTAATCCCAGCACTTTGGGAGGCTGAGACAGGAGAATTAGGAGTTCAAAGCCAGCCTCAGCAATGGGGAGGTGCTAAGCAACTCAGAGAGACCTTGTCTCTACATAAAACACAAAATAGGGCTGGGGATGTGGCTCAGTGATCAAGCACCTCTGAGTTCAATCCCTGGTACCAAAAAAAAAAAGTTGACTCTCAGTCTACAAAACTTGTGATGTTTTGATACAGATATGTGAGACTCCAGTTATTTTCAGGGAACTAGAGTTTTGATAAAAGATGGTATTTTAATAGTAAAAACAAAGGGACAAGTATAGAACATGGCTATCCTTTCTCTCCTGGTGGACTTAGACTCTGACTTTAGACAAGATGTGCTCAGAAACCTGCCACAGACTTCCTCAGGAGTTCAGTATTCCAATGTAAAAGCTTGGGAAGATGAAGGTAAGAACTGGAAAGAACCCATTGCCCAACAAAACGCTTAAGTGGTATACAATGGAGCGAAACAGTAACAAGGTCTTAAAGGCGAAACCGACTGAATACAGGGTGGTCAAGGGTATGGTTAGTAGGCCTGGGCTCATTCAGTGATGGCAGAAGAGGGAATAACTGGTTAGAAAAAGGACTATAGTCATTCTAAATCCCCAAGGCTTAGTTTGTGTGAGTGTAAGCTGGTTGCTAAAAGTTGCCTTCTCCTGGGGTCACCTAATACTTCAGCAGACCCCTCTCTATATGCTGTCCTTCATTAGCTGAGCACATACCTAATTAAGGGTGTTGACTCCACTGAGATAGATACTAGTGGGTTTCCGTTAATGAAATTCTTTCCTGAGAGAGAGCTCTGGCTGCCAGAGGGCCAAGCATTCAGATGGACTAAAATTATTCTCAGGCCTAGCTATACTTTAGGACCATTTCAAGGGCTTTCTAAATGACAATGAAAGGTCCTCCCCAAAGCAATTAAATCAGTCTTTGGGGGTTGGGCAGCATTATTACTATTACTGTTTTTAATTGCACAGGTGATTCAAAGGGGCTTATGAAGAGTCTATATTTCATATTTATTTAAACGTGAATTACTCATGTCAGACTTGCCTTGGCACTTGTCAAAAAGGAAGATTCCTCAGGGTCTCTGGAAGTGGGCTCAGTAATCTGCATTTCTGAAAAGGACTGCATTTTGAAATCTACTTGCTGAGATGGATGTGGATTGCCTTGAACAGCTCCAGAGAATGGGTCCTAAGTAAGATCTGGAAAAAGTTCTTTTAACATGAGATGCTGTTCTATTTATTTTGAGATTTAGGGGAAAAAAAGCTGGCTTTAAAATTCTTCTGTGAAAAAGTATAATTGTATCACGGGTCTGAAGGTTATATCCGGAGTAGAGTCTGGTTACTTTAGTGACTAAAGGGTTTTCCCTAAAGCTGCCATATATTTTGAATAAGTAATGACTGAAATCCTTGCAGTCCTGAATACACTCGTGAACCTAAACCTAGAATTGCATGTGCTACATTGTCACCTGCAGACATTTATCTGGCATGCCCTGCATGTAAGGCATAGAGAAAAGCCTGTGATATAGCATGTGTGTAAGGCACAGTCATGTCCTAAAGGATATTAGTCATCTTAGGAAGTTTGGAAAACAGAAAAATTTAATTTTTCTAACTTTATATTTCCACATTTCAGATATGGGAACTGAAGTCAAGGAATTGGTTTATTTAGTTATCCTTTCATTTTACATGAGCCATGCTTGACATGATACCTGATTTTATATCCTCTGCAAATATAACCTTTTTATGACTAGGGCAAAATAGCACATGGTCTTTCTGAGTAATTGTGGATTAAAAATGCATAGTTTTTTTTTTTTGATAAAGAGATCATGTTCTAATTATTAAGGCTAGTAGCTTCAGTGATTTCCGGATGCATCTACTTTTAGTATTGTGTAAATATGAACCCAAGTAGTAGCTTTGAAATTCACTCCTTGCATGATTTTTAAGTATATTTACATACATAAACTTTTTTTGCCATGGAATCAAGTTTCCATTCATTCACTTTTTTTTTTTCAACCTCATTTATATCCTAGGAATTAAAAACTTATTGCCTTATCTTGTGCTTTTTCAGCATGCTTCAATCACCTTCTCGTCCCCACATAGTTAGCAAACAATCCCTTATGTTTATGAAGCCACTTAACAATCAAATATTTCACATTTACTTCCCACTGGAATCTAAATCATTATTATTATCATTAACCAACTGCTCTGAAGCATGAACCAGTCTAGTGCAAACACTGAGCAGGGAAAAGTGGTTCCCATTCATGGGTATCCAACAGTGGCCAGATAAGCTCAATGAAGGGAGGAAAATATGGTTGGACCTCAACCTCACAACCAAGAGACAGTAGGTGTCTGCCATTTTACTGGTTTTCTCAAGGTGTTGATACAAATGTACAGATAATATTTTGCCAAAATTTGGTTAAACTGATTACCAGAAAACACTGCTCATCATTTGGAGTAGATTTATTCAATCTTGGACAATTGCATACCACAGTCAATGAATTTACCCATCAGATGAACTTCTCTCTCAAGAATGAGTAAGATGCAAGCTTTCATTGCCCATTTGGAATTCTGTTTATTAACAACAAAGATCATAAATATCCATGTGGTTTGTTGTTGTTGCTTTTGTTCATTCTAGATTTGATATAGGACTACCTCAGTTAGCTGCAGAGAATTTATTTCATCTAGATAACTAAGAGAAAAAGTTTTGTTTAAGTATTAGCAAAAGAAAACAAAACAAACAAAAAAACCCTACAATTTCTTCTCTCTTATTCTTTCCTCTTCATCATCTTTCTAAAGTCTATAGCTTTCCGAAAAAGTGCATATGTATACATGTATGTGCACAAACACACATATGTATAATTTTTAGAAGAAGATACTTATTTCTAATGTGAATCACAGTATATTTTTAAAATGTTTCGTTTGGGGCTTTTATGGTTTTGCTTTGTTTTTTATGAGACATATCCTATCCATCAGTTCAATGAGGTCTTCGGAGATTGATGTTAGGCACTTAATGGGGTAAACAGTACTCATATGACTAGCACCTGGACACCAGGAACATCACCTGAACAGAACAGAGATGCTGTACAGATATCTGTATGACTTATTCTTCCCACAGTATTGACATATAAAACAACTCATGTACCTCTTATAACATATCTATCATATTAGTGTTACTACTGAGCAAAGTGCCCACAATGGAAATCTTTACCTGTCTTAGCGAGCTGGGGCCTTGCTGTAGTTTGAATATTTTTTTTTCCCCTCTGAATTTCATGTTGAGATTTGATTGTCATTGTGGTTATGTTGAGAAGTGAGGCATTTAAGAGGTGACTAGGTGATAAAGGTTATCAAGAATGATTAAAACCTTTATTGTAATACTGGGTGATTCTCCTGGTAGGGAGTAAGCCCTCACTCCCATATGACTGGATTAGTTACCCTGAGAGTAGATTGTTATAAAGTGAGGCCACCCCTAGTGTTTGTCTTTTCCATCTATGTCCTCTTTTTATTCTGCTTTCTGCTATGAGTTGAGGCAGCCTGGTGCTCTCACCAAAAGCTGAGCATATGCCATTGCCATGTTAATAGACTTCCTAGCCTTCAGAATCATGAGTCCAAATAAACCTCTTCCCTTTATAAATTACTCATTCACCAGTATTCTGTTATAGCAACAGAACTAAGCTATGTATATATATCAATGACCTAAGATAGGGCTCTATAACAAAACCCCACATACTACATAGTTTAAACAACACATATTCATTTTTCACAGTTCTGGAGGCTGGGAAGTTCAAGGTCAAGATCCTAGAAGATCCAATATCTGATGAGGGCCCTCTTCTTGGTTTGTACACTGACATATTACTATGTCCTCACATGGCCTTCCCTTGGTGCATTCAAGTAGGTAAAGAGAGATATTTTTTCCTCTCTTCTTTAAAGGACATTAATCTTATTATGAGGGCTCCACTCTCATAACTTAATCTAACTCTAATTACCTCCCAAAGGCCCTACTTCTAAACGTCATCACACTGGGAATTAGGAGCTCACCACATGAAGTTTGGAAGACACAAATATTTACTCTATGACATTGCCTGAGGATCAGAAGACCAGAAATCTACCTATTTGATCCCCAAAATGTCATGATTTCTCTGTTTCTCAGCAGCCATGTGTGTCAAGTTCACTTTCCTTGACAATCTCAAGAAGTAAAGATTAAGGGTGAACAATTTAAAAATTTAAGGACACTTCAATTATTTTTTACAAAAGATAGTTATAAGCAAGTAAATATACAAACATATATTAATATTTTTATATAGCAAAATATATAAAGATCACTGATAGACATATGTATTTGTAGCAGCCCAGTAATTTTGACTTTTATCTCCAACACATTTTTTTTCACTTTCAGATACAAAAAACTTTACTACACTGAAAAATTGAGACTATGCCCAGGATGACAAACATTTTCTATATTGTGCTCAAAATATAGGCATAAAAATCAGTGTCAGAGTGAGGAAGAAATCTGTTTTCTTTTTCTTTCTTTGTCTCTCTCTCTCTCTTTTTTTTTTTGGTAGTGGGAATTGAACGCAAGGGTGTTCAGGGTATTGTTGAGTTGCTTAGGGCCTCACTAAATTGCTGAGGCAAGCTTTGAACTGGAGATCATTCCGCCTCAGTCTCGCCAACTGTTTGGACTACAGGTCTACAGTGCCGGGCCGGGCTATGTTTTCTTTTCTTTTCTTATTTTTTTTTACTTAGCTTTTCTCATTCATTAGAGGATCCTCTTCAAAGGGAAGACCAAAGACTATTTTGATTATCCATTTAGTAGTAGTTGGATGATGAGGAATTGGATGAATAACTGGCTAATACATTTAGTCTCCAATTTTTTTTTTTTTTTTTTGTACTGGAGATTGAAATCAGGCCACGTAAGCACTGAGCCATGTCCCCAGACCTTTTTATTTTTTATTTTGGGACAGGATCTCACTAAGTTGCTGAGAGCCTCTCTAAATTGCTGAGGCTACCTTTGAACTCGAAATCCTCCTGCCTCAGCCTTCAGGGTTGCTAGGATTATAGGCATGCACCACCATGCCCAGTTGTCTTCCAAATTTGAGTTCAAGCTTTCTCAAGCAAATGGAAGGGGATGAATTGTTCACTCGGGCATCAGAAAAGTCAACATTAAGTGCTCTCTGTATCAGTCTATGTATTAGAGAAGATAGTGGAAGCTTTCTGCTCAGGGAGGATGAACCCAACCCAAGAGTTGTTTTTGATGTCAGAACCAAAGCAACTTAGACCATGACTCAAAATTTAAAAAAAAAATGGCTGGTAATTTAGTTTAGTGGTAAATTTCTCCTGGGTTAAATCCTCAATAACCCTCAAAACAATCAAACAAACAAAAAACCATGATCTTCAGACACATGTAAGAGGTTCTGAAAAGGTTTACCACTTACATATTGAAACTTGCTGGGGGCAGTCTAGCTGACCTTCAAAGCTGGGGTGGAAATGGCTGGAGGGAGTAAGAAAAAGAGACTGGTTTGAAATTTTATTGTGGAGAGGTTAGGACTAGAGTAAGGAGTTCATGTAGAGGCAGAGTGTGCATAGTTTGAATCTCCTTTCTGCACCAAAGAAGAAAGCACTCACACCTGATTGTCAGTTTACCCAGATGTTGGGTAGAAGAGGAAGAGAGAGAGGTGAGGCTTAAAAATGGTCAGTAGTCATGGATCATTAAAAAAAAGGAAATCAGACTATTACAGAAAATTAAATTCAGCTCTCAAGAAGTTTTAAAATATAATTGTCATTGCAAAGCACAGGCAAAAATTTAAAATAACAAAGAAAAAAATACTGTTACTGGGAAGTAGTCAAATCTGACTAATTATCAAAATATGTTTCAGATAATTGCTAATATCTGAAGAAGGCTTTGACTTTGAAGAAGGCTAAATTTTAAAGCAGTGTGGTTTAGAAATGTTCCAGAAAGTAGATAAATTAGAAGAGCTTCAAAATGATCAGGATTTGACTAGGGCATGTGAATAGGGGAAGAATATTCAGGCAAAATGCCCTTCTCAGTACCTATTAAAAACATATCCATTTTTCTTTCTTCTTTTTTTTAAAGATCTAAGTATATACAGTCCACACAGAGAGAAAAATCATCTTTGAACAAAATTTATGATAGAATATATGGCCCACTGTGCATAGAATGTTCAGACAGAGACAAAGAAAAATATATTTTAACTTTTGAATTGAGTATTTATTATTTTTATGATCGCTTCCTTTTTTCCTCCGTTCACTTTCCCTTTGCACGGTTGTTTGCTGATTCTCACAGATAGGTGGGAAGGTGGGTAGCATAGATGTCCACACCATAAAGCAGCTTTCCCTGGGGTCAAAGTAAATCACTGCATAAATCAACATACATGAGAATTTCAGAGTCCCTGGGCCTCAGGAGGACTTTTGAAACTGACACGCTGGAGCTTTTCAAGTCGCCTTTGTGTAATTTGCAGGGTATTCTCAGCATCACTCCTTCTCTACTTCCTACAGAAATGTTAGAAAACTTCAGACAGAAGCTTTTGCCTTTGAAACTTGCGGATATTTTTCCACCCACAGCTTTGTTTTTGAACCTCAACTGCCACAAGCAGCCTTATAAACTGGATCGCCAGAGCCCATGGATAGCGCACCCTCCCTGGTCAAATGCCAAGAAAATTTTGCTGAAGAAATCTCCTGGTAGTCTCCCCCTACCCTGCAATGAGGATTTGGAAAGGACTCCAAAGCCCTCCCTCTTCTCAAAAACTGGGCCCACAGGGTCTGGAATGATTTGTAAAACACTACAAAAGGAATCAAGATAAAAACTTGACATACCCTCTGGCAGGGTTTTATGCATTCATACACAATTTTAGTGGGCATTGTATAGCTCTGTGGGGGGAATTGAGCTGAAGGAGATTCTTGTTTTGTTATTTATTTATTTATTTAGAAAAACAATTCCTTTTAAAAAATTTTTTAGTTGTCAAGTTGAAAAAAGGTATGTTTTTAAAAGGATCCTCATTTAATTTATTTAAGCTTGGGTGATCAGCGGGACAATGAGGTGAAAGGAGTTAAAAAGATAATGTGGTGAACACCCTCATGAGTGGAAGTTCATTTCTAAAGGAGAGTCTTTACTCTTAGAAATTCATAACATTTCCAATCTCTTTTCCTTGCCTGGAATAAAGTGGCTAAACATCTGTTCAGTTTCATTCAACTTATATTTATTGGCAGCTCATATTTGCTAATCTGTTTTCTGAGAATGTAAAAACTGAATATAACATGTTTTTAGGAAGCTTTCAATCTCTTTGGAAAATAGTTTAATCAACAGATAATTGTACAATAGTTTTATAAATGTGATGAGATGTATGGGTTGATGGTGGAGGAAGTAAGGGAAGAAAGTCTTGTAAGAAAGAAAATCACCAAAATGATGTGTCATTTAGATAGATCAGTATCATGAATGAGCTGTGCCATTAACATAGACCAAACATCTTCGTCTTTCCACAATGTTAGAATTTATTGAATAACAAGAAATTTACAGGCTACACCACTTTCATGTGTAGCAGTTCACCAAACACTCACGAGTCATCCGATAGTCATAAGCCAGATAAGCACAGGTTCTTTTATTCCAGTCTTAATTTCTAATAACTATACCCTGCTCCCAACACACGACATATAAACACACACACACATATATTACAGAAAGGCTAAGAAAGGGGAAAGGCATTCACAGGAGTTCAGGAGATTGAATTGAGAGCAAAGGTAGAGAGCAGGTAAGAATGCAGAGTCACTGTAGGTGGTCAGGTAAGATTAGGAACCAGCCTAAGAACTCAAGGCACAGAGTTTTCAAAGCACACAACTCATTCTAGGTCAAGGTCCAGACAGATGGCAGGTTCAGAGTGTCAGCTTGACATATCAACTTAGAGTGTACCATGCATGGTCATCAGGGGCAAGAAAAACTGTGCTCTGTTGAAGCCCCAAAACAGAGATTCAGAAGTTCATTGCTATGTGATTTTCTGGGGTAATGCTCACAGTGACTGACAAAGCGACAGGGTCAGGGTGCCTCTGTGTCTATCTTGGGGTTCTCTTTGAGACCTTGAATGAGGGGGATGTTTCATTCAATAATCTGTTATGTTTGATAAGCTCATGGGCCTCATTTTTCTGAAATGAGTTTGATATATCCATGTTCTTCTGAATAATTTGGTAAGTTCACAGGTGGTCATTTTTAGTAGTATAGTTAATTTATTTATCAGTTTCACCTTATGGTTGTGCTAGGCAGATTGTGGTGGTTTATTTGTACAAACAAGGTATATAGTTATTCCACCTTAGCACTTAAACTCAAACTGTAGTAGCTTATGGCAAAGTACCGCTTTATAAAATAGAGTACCATAGGTATATACTTAAGTCTGAGAACTAAAGTTCTATACATCATGGAATAACTCAGATCAGAGCCTGGCTTGCTCTCTAAAGTTAGGCAAAGAGATTTTTAGCAAGGACTCATCTTTCTCCCTGCTCTTTATTGACTATAAGGAATATCAGTCAATGCTTAGCAATGTCTGTGTAAGAGGCATTAGCCACAGCCATGCTTAGTCATGTCTGGACGCAATTGATAAGGACCATCACCTAGACACAGACAAAGCAACGCTGGAGTGTGATAACAATGAGCACCAACTTGGAACTGTATATAAACTGCTTGTCCTGCCACATCAGAGAACTTTGCTCTGAGGACATCAGTGAGACTGGCCGCCTTGCTATCTGTCCCAGGATCTACTCCACCACTCCCTGACATCCATCTGTAGGCTGAAGAGAACCACCAGACAACATGATTCGCTCTTCAGCTAAGAGAGGTTGCGCGGCATTAGAGGTATTTTGGGACTCGTGGTTGCCCTAGGATTGTGTGGTATGCTTGCTGTGTTTAAATAGTGTGATTGAGTTAACATTTGATGTTAGGTGTGATTGAATATCAAATATACGCTTGTATTCAAAGACAATCCGCCTCTGAGTACTTATTAAAAGTGCTGCTAGCGACATAGACAAAGTAGAGATACATATACTCACACATATACACCCTTGTGCACAATATTTTAAAACAATGGGCAAGTAATTACAAAAGCAATTATGTCAAAAAATAATAATAACTTTCCAGCACTTTCTTCTTTTTTTTGCTATGCAATTTAAAATATATTTGTTCTTTTTAGATCTGCAATGGAGACTTACTTTGACCTTGTACTTATAGATATTCTTATTTCAAAAGAAAAAGAAAAAAGTTTAGTAGACATATAATCACAAATTACATCAAGAATAGAACATTTTGATTTCCAGTTTTCTTACTTTTAAGCAAGCATTTTTCTTTTTTAACAACATTAACATTTGCCAGGAAAGATTTTATTGGAATAGAGACAACAGGAAGTTCCAGGTAGGCAGAGAAGATATGAGCCAAGATTTGCTAAAGAAGATGACTGTTTAGATATTTTTGATTAAGTGGGGAGTTTAGAACAAACAGTGACTGGTGTTGATGGCTTAGAGATGAAAACATCAGAAATAGTTTTCAGAGTCAAGTGAGAACACGGAGTATAAGGGAAGAGGAGAATGCAAGAAGAGCAATATGCAATTAAGTGAATTGTAGAATCCTTAGACTTGAGCGCGCTGATAAGGAGATCCAAAACAGATGGATATGTTGTCCAAGAATCAGAAATGGAGAACTTTCTAAAGGAAACAAAAAAATGAGAAAGGAGTTAGCTGGGAATCAGGAAGTAGTACTTCTTTTCAGAGAAAGCAGGGATGCAGGAATGGAATAGGGCAAGGGTAACAAATGTATGTGAACAAGATAGAAATAAAAAAGGCTCATTTGGGGTGGTATAAGAAACCTCAGCAAGTTTAAAAGTTGGGCTATCTTCTAAGAATGAGTATGCCAGGGGGTTGACACTAAAGAAAAATTAACAATATTTGGAATATTACATATGAAAACTGGGACAAGAGGAGATAAGTAAAAAATATTGAGAAAGGGTGAAAATCTAACTCAATAGAAAAAGAGAATAACAAAGCTGGGCATTGTACAAGGTTTCTACAATTATACCAAAATGAAAGCAACATTTGAGTCAAGTAGATAAATGTTTTCATTTAATGCATTGTTTTGGACTACTATGAAAAACAATGAGTGATAGTGTGGATGACAGAGAAATGAGTGGATTTCTTAGTTAGCAAATCTCAGCATTTAGAGCTGAACTGGGCCCAGATCTGTGTGTGGCACATGCCTACAGTCCCAGCAGTTCAGGAGGCTGAGACAGGATGATCCCAAATGCACAGCCAGCCTCAGCAATATAGTGAAGCCCTAAGCAATTCAGTCAGCCCCTGGCTCTAAATAAAATAAGGGTTGGGGATGTGATTCTGTGGTTAAGTGCCCTGGTTTCAATACCTGGTACAAAAAAAAGAAAGAAAGAAGAGCTGAACTAAGTGGTTAATCTCAAATTTAAGAATTTGAGGTTTTTTAGATGTAAGACAACAGAGGATTAGGGATGAAAATAATGAGTGTAGTATATAATAATTATAAAATATATAATAAAGATACGAAATAGTATAGTGCAAACAAAACATCAGTAAAAAAAATAGAAGGATAACTTAGAAATGTAAGGAAAATAAACAGAACAATAATCATAGTCAAAAGTTTACTTTTATGGGAATTAGAAGGTCAAGTGATAGAACATAAATATGGACATGTGAAATTTCAATTGTACAACCAATACACTCAATGTATTAAATGTTAACTATTTATAGTCAACAAATAGAGACTGCATATTATTTGATGCATATGAAAAATTAAAAATCATTTGTGTACTTAGTCAAATTAGAAAACTGAATATATTCGTGAGAGTTTGTCTGAGGATTCTAGCAAGGGAACATAGCTACTCATCTAACCTTGGCAAAGAGTAATCCTCCTCTATGAGGGAAGGTCATCCTCCTCCAGGGAGCACAAAGCTTTGGGACAGATGCACATGGAGCAGTGAGGGAAGAAGACACCACACCTAGCTCATCTGATCAGCTGGATCACCCTGGGGCTCAATGGGGTGAGATGTTGCAGTGAGATCACCCCCAGATCCCTCAATATGTTCCTGAAACTAGTAAGCTGACATTTAAATTTTCTGAGCACAGTGTTATACAGAGAAATGAGCAAGAATTATTCACCAAGTGATCCAAATCAAATCATAATGAAGAATATAAGGAAGAATCATGTCAGAGTGGGAGAGAAGAGGCTTAGCCAGCAGTTACTTGGTCTTGAATGTTTTAGTAGATGGGGCTGGAGGGTCAGAAACATTGAGTGTAACATCTACAAAACATTTGGATCAGCAATTAGAAGTTTATTTGCTCAGTTGAAATATATTTATTTAGTATCCACTATACACTCTCAGGCCTTACTCTTAATTAATGGAAATGACGTAGTTCTTGCTCTTCTGGAGTTTGAAACTGATATTGAGAAATGTTTAATGCAAATAATTATCTAAAAAAATACCTAATAAATTTTCATCCTAGTTTCGTCTGCTGTGCTAAAGGCTAACTCTTGGATATGCTGTAAGTCATGAGAATCCTCAGAGATTGCTATATATTTTCTAAACCTAGGTTTTCATCTGCAGATGGGGAAGACAGTATAAATAGTGTGAACTGTATTATTTCCCATATGACAATATGTGTGAAAGCATATTTAAAGCAAGTAGCATTCTACTAGAAAGTGATTGTTATTAGTGGATTTTTTTTCCAGATAATCAAGTATACATATGCTTAAGGATTATAAATTGTTACTTTAAAGCAATGTGGCACTACTGTTTTTAAGATTTTTTTATTTAGGGAATAAACTGATTACTCTTAATGTTGTAATCTGTGGAATTATGAGAAAATAATTGTACAAGGATAAGAAAATAAATGTAACAAATACTAAAAGAAGAAAATGATTTTGTGTTTTAGTAAGTTTTCTCATTATTTGTATTTCTTTTCTTTTAAATTTTGGCCATCCAACAAGTAATTTATTATTCTATGTAGGGAAGATAAGATAAGGGATCAGAAGATGAGGGTGGAATTCAGACTAATTGGCAGTTAATGTATTCATGTGGCTCAGAAAGAATTGGGAACAGTTTTAAGAAACCTTCATTCATGTCATCTAGCTCTAATTGGTGGTAAAACAATCTACATATAGAAATGAAATTAAAAACCCAGTGGGGAAAAAAGTCAAAGCTAAAATGAAAGAAAATTGCATAGTAAACATTACTTACATTATGATATCAAATAAAGGAAAACAGTATCAAGAAATTAATACCACAGGAGCAAAAGGAAGAAATTTGATTTCTATTTGCATGTCAAAATTTCTTTTAGTTAGATGCAAATCTGAAGGTCTAACATTTGACCTTTCTGGATTTATTTCCCTTTTCCCATTAGTTTAATTGTCTATATCTTAAAAGCTAACAAACATTATTTTTAAATTGTTTAATGAAACAATTGTTCCATTATGAAGTTCTGTGAATATCTTCCTAGCATCATCAGATGACAGAAGGGAGAAGTGGTATTTGTTATCCCAAGGAATATTTAGGATAGACATTTGGGCAAATTTTAAGCCATGAAGTCCCAGGATTTAAAGAATGAATAACTGTTTCCCTAGAGTCTTCGTGTTTGTCTCTACAGAGTAAAAATCCATTACCTGACCATAAGGTAGGTGGTAGGGACGATGGCCAGTTATCTTACCAGCAGAGGATACTCTTAAAATTATTGCTGTATAGAAAATATAAAACCATTTCATGTGTATTGGTTGTTTTGTTTAATGAAACATGTTTTCATACATGTTAATTTTTGTTTGCATAAATACTGTAAGAAAAATTGTGAAACGTACACAATTAAAGTTAATTTCTGCAAAGAGTATCAGAAAAATGTGGCAGATATTACACTAATGTTATTGTGATTTCTAAATTCAAACATTTAAGTTTAGAAACATTGTTTATAAATTGATTTATATTTCAGCTACTTTTCCCAAATCCTTTTATTATCTTCACTGTTTTCCAGAGAATGTTTGTTACTAATACAAGTCAAATGTTTTAATTTTTAATAGTTTCCCATTTCTATCATAACATCAATTTATTTTCTTCCACTACAAAAACAAATGTGAAAACAAATGATTATTAAAATGTTGGATATAGGAAAAGAGCAGAATGTACTGGTGTGATTATTCCTGGAGGTTTTTTTCTGGACATGTTTGAACATTGGTATTTGCAAAATTGAACCACTGAATTTCTTTAAAAAAAGTCTGTCTTACAAAAGTACTACTCTTTAAATTTATAAGATTAAAGTTTTTAATTTTACTTGCAAAATTTTTTTATTTTTATGCTGAATAACAAACATACCTAAGAAAACTAAATCTCATGAGACTTAGGCTGTATATCATATAATGGATAGTTCTTTGTTCACAATGTGACTTCCTGTATTTTTTTAGTTCCTAATATTTATTTTCCACTCACTTATCTAAAATTTTGGTTATGAAATTGTGTACTATAGTGCTCAGGGTGCCACAGCTAGCTTCTATGGATGCTTCAAGATTTCACTATTTAATAAATTATTGATCTTTTTAATGTTGGGTTTTCACACAGGTTTTGTGACAAAAAACAAGTATTGTATAATTATGCCATATCAAGTTAAAGTACTAATAAATCTAATCTACCAAGGTTTGTTGTACTCAATAAGTGCAAGTATCCATCTCATTAATAAGTAATGGTGATTATTTTAAATGAAATTTTTATTTTATGTGTATTAATTTATCAGACAGCTAATGAGCTTTAAAAATATAATACTTATTAACTTATTTGGACCTAATTTCATGATAAATGGACTAATTAGTTATTCATTTTGTTAAGAGTATTTTGAAAAACATGCTGAGATAATAGGATGTCATTACTAGGAAATATTGGGAGAGTTGCCCTAAAGAGTTTAAAGTAAAATTTAATATGTATTTCTAAAGTCGTTACACAAAATAATTCAGTCAGGTATAAAATTTTTGGATTGTAAACTTTTCATCTCTAAACATTATATAGATTCTTTTACATTGCTTTAAAGCACTGAATGATGGTATCATTTAGAAGTTAAAAGTATATTTCATTTTGAAAAATTTTTTAGTGTTAATAAAGTGAATATTGAGTTTCAATGCGAAATTCTTGACAGAATGGAGATTATAAACTATCTCAATCCTGTAATAATAGATTTCTGTATATTTAAGCATTGTTAACCTACAATTGAATAACCCATTGAAATAGTATATATTTTTATTCAAAAAGCATTTTGTGGAAAGTAATCATAGCTTTCATTCATTTTTCAATGAGTTTCATGATCAATCTTACTTTCTATTTTTTCCCACCAAGATAAATCAATAAATTTTTTCTGATTTATTGTATTTTGAGTACATATACTCCATTTTATTTTTACATTTTTATTATAAATTTTCTTTTGTGACAAATAAATTGAAAAAAGAAAGCATGAACATGTTTTTAATCCATTCAATTTTCTTACTGTATGAAAGTAAAAAACGGAGCAGATGATATCATAGGATAATCTCTCTGGTGATTTTAAGCATTATTTTCTCTTTCTATGCAGCAAGATCAGCAGCTAGTCCAGAAACCAAGCTATTCAATACCTATGACCAAAAATGAGAAGCTTGAAATATTCACAGAAAGAAAAGATCAGGTTGACATGATTTTTATGGGAAAATCAATGTTCTATTCTCCATCTTGACTTATAAGGCCAGTTGCCATTCTTCAGAGGTCCGAGAGACTCTGTGATTATGGCAATGCCTATGCTGTTAAAACTCAGCATGTTGAATTCATTGGTATTCATTTAAATTACTCATTTGGTTTCCCAAGGGTCTATACTTCAGTTTCATTTTGACTTTCAGGCATCACTGAACCAAAAATAAAAAGCAAAGAACAGCCAAAACCATAGAATCTCATTTTGTTTCAAGATTGAATTGGGGAATTTGCAACAGAAATGATCCTGACACAGAGGAATGCTCAGTATTGTTGGAGATACTTGTAAAAGCCAAGAACCTTTTCAGGAATTGAGCCCAATGATTTGGTTGATAACAAAGTGAAGAAACCAGGTAAATATCAGGTGATTATCACCTGGTTTGGGGTTTTGCTGCAAACATTTTGCAGAGCTCTAACTGCAATGTGCATTAGTCACGCTACTGGAGCAGAAAATCAATAAAATGAGGTTCCAAAAATAAAATATTCTTTTGGAATGTTGCTCTGAACTAATTAGCAATGACTCATTTAAAAGGACTTACCTGTCATTAGGGGGGAAAAAGATATTTACAAAAATCAGCTCCCAGACAAAACATTTTTTTGTGATTGAAAGGGGAAAAAAGATTAAAAACTTTGATTCACAAAGTGACTTTTATTTTGACAATAAATAACACAGAAGTCACATTGTGAAATGAGAAACTTAATCATTTTTCTGTCATGTTATTTGTCAAAATACACAGTAAAAAAATGATAACTCATAAATAAAAAGTAACTTTACTTCTTTTTGCTATTCGGAACTTATAAGGGGAGAAAAAAGCTTCATTTGTTAATGATTTTGGATAAATGATTTTGGATAAATCACACTACCACACTTATTGAAAACAAATTACAATTGCTTGATTTTTAATTTTGTTTGAAGATAACTCTTAATTTTCTAATCTTTCCATGTAGGTTAAATTTATTTTTAACCAAATAATTCATATGTTACATTTTTAAGGTAAAATTTATCATTATAATTGTATAGTGTCTTTTTGGGGTAAGTTGTCTTATATGGAAACATATCTTATAAATATACTTGGATACCTATTGAATATACATATAAATACATATGAATTATATAAATTCTAATAATTTGTAGTTAGTGGGTAACTTGAACATTACACACTTTCAAATGTTAAAATCTAATAGGCTTCCTTAGTATGATTATTTTTCCATTTTAGAAAACTGTGTTTAAAACATGAAAATTTCTTCTTAGAAGATATACAATAGATCAACAAATATAATAAAAAATGTTCAACATCTCTACCAATTTGAGAAATGCAAATCAAAAAAAATACTGCTCTAAGATTTTATCTCATGTCAGTCAGAATGGCACTTACCAAGAATACAAACAACAGTAAGTGTTGGCGAGGATGTAGGGGAAAAGGCATGCTAGTGGACTGTAAATTGGTACAGTCCTTCTGGAAAGCAGTATGGAAATTCCTTAGAAAACATGGAATGGAGCCACCATTTGACCCAGCTATCCCACTCATCAGTCTATACCCAAAGGACTTAAAAACAGTATACTACAGTGATACAGCCACTTCAATGTTTATAGCAGCTCAATGCACAATAACTAAATGGTGGAACGAATCTAGATGTCCTTCAATAAATGAATGGATAAAGAAACTGTGGTGTATATACACAACGCAGTATTACTCAGCATTAAAGAGAATAAAATTATGGCATTTGCAGGTAAATGGATGGAGTTGGAGAATATCATGTTAAGGGAAGTAAGCCAATTCCAGAAAAGCAAAGGCTGAATGTTGTCTCTGATAAGTGGATGCTGATCCACAATGGGGGATGGAACGTAGGAAGAATGGAGGAACTTTGGTTAAAGGGGAAGGAGGGTAGGGGAGAAGATATGAAGGTAGGAAAGATAGTGGAATGAGATGGACATCATTGTTCTAGGGACATTTATGACTGCACATACAGTGTGACTACATCATGTACAACCAGAGAAATGAAAATTTGTGCACCATTTGTGTCCAAAGAATCAACATGTATTCTGCTATCATGTATACTTAAGTAGAATAAATAAATTAAAAAATAAAATATGAAAATTCCTTATAGTTTAGAAATAAATAGCTGAAAGGGACACAAAATATTCATCTCTAATCATCTCCATTAAGAAAAAACATGAGAGCACACAGAAGAAAGTTTTCAGATTCTTATATTAAAATACTTTGACTTGATACTGATTACTTAAATTTGTCTTAAATAATAGCAATGCATCTAATCATTTTCAATCTCTCAAAACAAAAGACAACAATTATTAAGTGCTTTGCAAAATTGCGATCAGTACAGATAAGTTAACAGTATGGTGGTTACTCTTAGTTGCCAACTTGACTGGATTGAGAAACTTCTAGAAAATGGGGACATTATATATCCTGGTGTGTCTGAAGCTGTTTAAAGAGACAATCGCCTGTGGTCAGCAAATTGAGTGGAGAAGACTCACCCTGAGCTGAGCAGCATCATCTAATTAGCCTGGGGCCTGGTAGAACAAAAGCAGAAGAGTGAAGTCCTATACAAGTATGCTTTATTGTTTTGGTAAGAACAAAACAGATCCAGGTAATCCACCAGTCTGAAGATCTGGAGAGAGGAGGATCTAGACCATAGGACTGAATCATGGAAAATGAAGTAATGTGAATCAGGAGTGGGTGGGCAGTAGAGTACAGTAGAATGTTACACATAGAAAAATAGCCAAATTCTGATTATGTTTGTGATAAAATAGCTGTGGCTTCAAACTTAGGCAAGAAGAGAATTGTCATGACACTTAACATGCCTAAACACCAGTAGAAACTGTTTTTATTCTACTGTTCACAGTTATTTAATTCGACAAATAGGTAGAACAGTAGACTATAGGCAAGACATTCATTTCTTAGTTTACAGTAGAAAAAGACGAAGGTATTATTATAAGCCTTCTGGTCCTCTAGAATAATAAACAGCTTTATATCTCAGGTAATTTTAAATACCTCTCGTGTACTGAAATTCCACTATGAGAAGAATTACCAATGTTTTGGAATATATTTAGTGAAATCAATTATAAATCAGATTCTTTTAGAAGGGAAGAGAATTTTATTTATTTATTTTTAAAATATGAGTTTTAAAAAACTCTAAGCCTGAGAACTGACAAATTAAGAATTTACTATCTAATTTAACGTAACCAAATAAGTCAAAGAATCAGGATGTGTAGATGAAAGCTGAGAGAATAATATTAGTATGAGCAAGTGGGAGAATAAATAAATAGGGAGTAGCGAAAGGATTTGAAGCATAAATTGCATCAGATAAAGGGCTATAAAATGAACTGATCAGAGAGTAACTCCATGAAACATATTTGGTTTTTAATTTACCATGTGATAATATAGGATTTTATAAAAGTTTGCTAGCAAATTAGTTTAAATCTATTCAGGATTTTTAAAAAAAAGTCATTTCAACCAAGAATTGACTCAATAAGAAAAGACATACTAGTGACAAATGGTAATATATGCATTTGGGAAAGGTGCCAATGTTAAATCCTGCCTTATTTAATATTTTAATGAATTAGAAATACATGAGATTGTGGATCAAATTAAATTGGGGTGATTCTAATCCCTCAGGGACTGGATAAATCTCCTCTGCTTGCATATTGGAGCTTTTCTTTCAGCTTTTTTAATGTCTGTGATTTAATTCTAACTGGCTATGCCTTGAATAGAGGTAGACAGGTGAAACTAGAAGCAAGGAGACCAGAAAACCAGTATCAGGATTCATGAACTCCTGGGACCCATTTTCTTATTAATTAGTAATCTTGAACAAATTACTCAGATTCTTGGTATCAATATATTGTTTTGTATGAGACAAACAATGTCTTTATTTGTAAAGCTTTTGTTATTCTGGTAAAATAAAGAAAAAATATTAAGGTATTCTGGCCCTTTGTTTTCAATGTGCATCAAAAGACTCAAGAGTTCCATTAATATTAGTTTTTTCCTCTTTTTTAAATGTACATGGACAAAATTGCTGATTTTTTCAGATAGGGAAATGGAGCTCAGAAAGAAATGAAGGCAATCATTTGAATAACCATGTACAATCATATACAAGGTGAGTAAATCCTAGATCAAATATTCAAATTCCTCTATCAGCACTCTATATCCTACCCATGAACCTTTTGTTTTTGTACTCTTACTTTATTCTAAAACTTTCTTTGGCTTTAAAGCTTATGGTAGATAAAAATATTGTGTTTTCATAACCTTAATGACTTTTTTCTTTTTTGGTACTCGGGTTCAAACCCCAAGGGTACTCTACCACTGAGCTGCATCCCTAGCCCTT
Source organism: Xerus rutilus (assembly GCA_028644305.1). NCBI lineage: Eukaryota > Metazoa > Chordata > Mammalia > Rodentia > Sciuridae > Xerus > Xerus rutilus. The sequence goes on from CM053412.1 coordinate 29,319,286, forward strand.
TTTATTTTTTATTTTGAGACAAGGTCTCACTAAATTGCTTAGAATCTAGTAAAGTTGCAGAGGCTGGCCTGGAACTTGCTATCCTCTTTCCTGAACCTCCCCAGTTGCTGGGATTGAAGGCATGCACAATAATATCCAGCTACTCATTTTAATGAATTTTAAGATCCAGGGCAAAAGCTTTAAACATCTGCCTATAAAGTTATATTTATTGACTGTTCTTAACTGAGGTCAAAATCATCAATAAGAATCTGAGATTTCTTTTTCTTCAAATTCTTAATTTTTTCCCAAAGTTTATATTATTGTGATTATTATGTGCATTTTAATTTATCTAAAAGCAGATTGTAGAGTTATTTTTGAATCCCTTTCATTATCAACACATTTTTATGAAAAAATATATATTCAGTTCTTTATAAGTTTTTTTCCCATTCATTATATTTCAATGACTATCACTGAATTCTAACCTCATCACATATTCACTTATGAAGTGGAAATGTTTTGATATATTTTAATGGGTATGCTTTTTAAATGTCAATAAATTGCTTTCATGTGTGATTTTTCTCTCTTAACCACTGCCACTTTGTAAAACTGCTATTATCCACTGCTCTAGGAAATACATTTCACTACATAAAATCATAATCATTAAAGGCCAAGAAAATTAATTTTACATCTGTTGAGTTTTAGAACCCAGATGATCAGGATGGTTAATAGATTTGAAATAATGTTTTCTGAGTAAGTTTATTTTATTTTATTTACTTATGCTCCTAAAGAAATATACTAACTTCTCTGGAATTTATATCATTAAAATATAATAGCAATATGTCTATCCTTGCAGGAGGGTGGTACAACTCTTAATAGACCACAGATGACAACTATAAACTCTGACTAACATACAAAAAGAACTGACCAAAAGCTTTGAAGAATGAGCAAAAGCAGGTTGATTTTGAGGATAATGGAAGCTTCATAGGAAATGGCAGTATGGGTTGTTTCTCATTCTCACAGTTGTTAGTATAGGCAGATGATACCCATGGAACATTTTGACCAGGGCAACAACACTCTCATAGGAAACTGCTGTCTTTAAGGGCTGAAAATATTCAACAGAGGGAAACTGTAAGATGATGTTAAAATTATTAGATAAGAAAGTGACTATGGAAAAAAAACACTAAATGAGATTGGGGAAATAAACGTGTAATGAATTAAGTTTAGAAAACCTCAGGATAAAGAAAATAACAAAGAAAACTGGATTTCTTTTAGCTGAAAAAAAAATGTGAAATTGAAAGTCCCTTGAATGGACTTAATATTAACAGTAAAAATGAAAACAAAAATTTGAGTGACCTTGAATTTAGACTAAAATATGTTTAAATCTGAAAAAAAATAAAAGTCATTAAATAAATAAATAGATCTTCAGGACCTGTGAAGTAATATTTTAAAATATCTCATATAATTGAACTTGAAGTGGCAGAAACAGTTAAAAAGGGGGAAGGGAGTAGCAAAAGGATTTGAAAAAAATACTGCCTAAAACTCAATTTTTAAGTCATTAGATTCTTCTTTGGCATTTTGAAATAAAATATGAAGAAATACTTTTTCACATGGGCAGTATAGGATATAAATGGGAACACAGGCAGATAGAATAGTAATTAAGAACTGAGCTCTGGAGGTTGACATTTTAATTTTTCCTATTCTTAACTTTTCTCCTCTTACAAAATGGTCAAAATAACAGCCTGTATTTTAGTAAGACATCATGAAGGTTTGAGTAAATAAAACGCATGTTACTGACTTAATGAGTAGTCTAATAAATAATACCATTCAAAAACTGTTTAAAATCAACATCATCATAATTATCTTCATCGTCTTCTTCATCAACATATGCATTATCAGTACCATCATCAATATCATTATCATCATCTTTGGGGCCATGATACCCCAATACCTTGTGATACTTCTGCCTGCTTGAAAAATTTCAGGTTGAGTATGAATTTAGGTTAATATGAGATTTTTTTCTTTGTTTCTTGAATAATGTTGTTATGGTTTAGATGTGAGTTATACCCCAAAGGCTCATGTGTAAAACAATGCAAGAAGGTCGAGAGTTGAAATGATTGATTTCTGAGAACCTTAATCTAATCAGTGCATTAATCCCTTTGAATAGATTAACTGGATGGTAACTGTAGGCAGGTAGGGTGTGACTGGAGGAGAGGAGAAAATGGGGGTGTGTCCTTGGGGTTTATATTTGTCTGTGATGCCGGGGATGTTTGGGCATTCTCTCCCTCTCTGCTTCCTGGTGCCAGGTCCTGAATGGGAGGAGGCAGCCATCTATAGAATAAAACCCTTGAAACTATGAGGCCCAAAATAAACTTTCTTCATCTAAAATTATTCTTGTCAGGTCTTTTGGTCACATCAGAAAACAAAAGCTAACTAAACAAATGTCCTTTACTCTTTCAAGAACTCCAAATTTCATTTGAATAAGATGGGTTTTGATTTCCTGGGATTATATGGTACTTGTATGAAAGTCCATTTTTTTCATCAACCTAAACTTTTAAGTAAAAATTAATAGGGAAGTTGTTTTGGTTCTTGTGCATGTTATATAAATTGTGATGTTTTCTTATGTTGATTTCCTTCCTCTGATGAAGCACAGCTCCCTCACTTTCTTTACATCAGTGAAAATGCTACTTATGCTTGTTTCAAAGGCTAACTGATGAGTTCTCAGTTATTAATCCATATCTGAACTGATTTGCTGTCATGAATCATCCCATTTACTCAAACATTTTATATATCTGCATCACCATCTAGTTTTTTCACATGTGCATCCTTTTAATTATTCTTTGGCTCTTTTCACTTCATTTAGTCTTATATTTCAACAACTATGAAAGTCTTTGAAGTTTATGATCAAGTCTTTGAGTTATCTCTTGGGAAATGATCTTTTACAGTGCCTAAAATTAATCCTAGTAAAACCAGTTGGTAATTAACCAATAGTTGCAAACAAATTGCATAGATACTCCACACCTCTGAAAAATCACAGCACAACATACCATATACATCACTCAACCAGGAAGAGCAATGCCAGTCATAAAACATAGCAAGGGATCACCAAACCCTGTAATGGAATGAGTATTCTCTTAAGCTATCCCCCCGCTCCTTTATGGAAAAGGTAATCACTTAAATGTCTCCAAAAACTGATGGAAAGTAGTGCTCTCAACATAAGTATATGTACCTTTATTTTCTTCTTTATTGTATTTTTGTTTTTCTTTAAGCAGATAAAATTTAAGTTGGAGAAGAATCCCTGGGATTTACTTACTTATTTACTAATCTGAAGCAATATAGTCAAAGTTACTTGGACTCAAAAGACCTACATTTTACATAATCTTACTTGGTCACTGAATTATTATATGAATTTAGTTAAGTTCAATTAATCTCATGAGGTCTCAGTTTCCTCACCTGGAGAGGAAAAAAGTTACAAAATCAAACTGGCACCTATTATGCCTTTCTAATATGCACTCTGGAAAATGGCTTTATCATTCTATAAATAGATCAAACATTTTCTTGTCATTTGATTAAAGAAGCATGGTAATTCTGCTGTCAAATATTTTAAATAAACATTGTACCTTAAATTAGAAATTTTTATATCTAAAACAGCCCAAATTCAGTCAATTCACTCATAAATAATATAAATAATAAATGTTTGCCTTCTTTAACACAATCTGAGAAGTTCACACCATTCTGCAAGCTAATTAATTAAGGAAAGCAAATGGCACCTTTAAAAAACAAAACAATGAAAAATAAGAGTTAGATTTCATGATTTATAAATTGTATTTTGTCATTCTTCCAGTGAAAGTTCATTAACTTTCAAAATGCTATCTTTCAATACCATGATTATTCTGCTACCAATAAAATATGAGGAATTTTATATAAGAAGTCTCATGCATTAGGCTTGCTCAACCGCATCCATGCCTTCATGTTGCAGAGTAAATTTCATAAATGATATGAAATAATGGCTGATAAAATGAGGTCTGTAGATCATACTTCACTGATATGGCCAAGTTGAGAAATCCCACAAGATTTTCACTACCTTGTTTAGTTCATTCATAAAATGGGCTACAGACACTACAGCATTTATATATGCATGAGTATATTTATATAGATAAAGATAAATCTATTTATATGAGCATATGTAACTATTCTGTCTACATGTATTAGAAATGTTTTTTGAAGAGACACACCATCCTGACACATCAAATATAATATATTACTGCTTTGTGTACGCATCAATTCGGTGAAAATGAGAGTTGACGTACATTTAAAAATGTGTCAATTTTACTTAAAGCCAGGATTTTTAACTAGATTGTAATACACCTAAGTAACATATCCATATATTACAAACTAACATCTAACATTCAACAGAATATGCAAAACTTAACATCCTCACAAATCTATTGTTTATATAAAAGAGATTTATTTTTATTTTGTTTGTTTGTCCCACTTTGCTTTCCCACATTGCTACACTTAAAGTTTGAGTATTAATGGGTGTTACTTAATAACCACTCAAAATGCTATATATATTCTCTTTGATTAAATCATTTTTAGAGTTAATGTTCCTTGGGTATGCAGGCCCAAAATATGAGATATCTTTGATTCCTCTTATCGTGAAGAGCACTTCCGGTACACTAGCAAAGTCCTTTGGCTGCATCTTGTAGGTGTATCTTGAGTCCACCAAACTCTGCTCACCTCTGTCCTATCACTCTTAGTTTATAATGCCAGCAATATTCCTAGGCATTCAACATCAGCCTCATATTTGTTGGTAATTAGTACCCTCCTCCAAATGCATGTTTTTCCTTTCTAACCACAGTTAGAGCAATTCCCTCAAAGCATATTAAGCATGCCATTACCCTTCTGATCAAGTCCAATGTTTTCGCAACACTGTTAGAATAAAACATAAAATTCTCACTGCAGCTTCTATGACCGTGCACTGGGTCAGTGTTTCCAAACACGTCCACATTCTCTCATTCCTCTCCAGGCATATTGTTCTTGTCTTTCTTAAATTGAGCTTTGTTCTAGCTCTGGGCCTTTGCATGGAACCCTGATGAAATAGGTTCAATGTTTTTCAGGTGTAGGGAAATAAGAAAACATAAAAAAAACCATCAAACAAATAAAAATAACTATTAACTCACAACTCACAATTCTATATCCAGTGAAAATGTATTTCAGAAAATGAAGGGGAATTTAAGATAGTCTCAGAAATAGTAAAACTTAACCACTGACAGCAAGCATACCGTAAAAAAATGGCTAAAGAAATTTCTCTAAACAAAATGGAAATGATAACAGAAGGAATACTGGAATGTAAGAAAGGAGGAGAGAGCTTGGTGATCTCAGCAACAAAATAGATTTGCCGCCTTCTTCTGAGTTATTAAAATTAGGTTCACTTATTGATGTGAAATTGTACTGTAACAATATCTGATGTGGTTCTAAATGTATATAGAAGAAATAACTCTGATAATTATGTTATACACAGGGAAGGTAAAGAGATATAAAGGAGGTAAGATTTTTGTACTTCACTTGAACTGGTAAAATTATAACAATAGCAAATAGTGACAAGTTACTTATATATGATGTAATACCAAGAATATACACTGAAAAGTCTTATAAAGAGATGCACAATAACATTAGAGATAAATTAGAAAGAAATTCTAGAATTTGTTCATGTTATCCATAGGAATACAGGAAAGAAGAAACAGAAAAAACAAAACCAGAAAAAACAAAAATAAAGTAAAATAAATAAATAAATAAAATGGCCCTATCTTATTAATAAGTACAATAAATGCAAATGCTCTAAACAAACACATCAATCAAAAGACAAAGATTGAGAGAATAGATTAAACAAGAAGACCTGATTATATGTAATCTACTGGAAACTCACTTTAAATATAACAATATAAGCATAGTGGAAGTAAAAGGATGGAGACAGATTTATCATGTGAACAATAATCAAAGGAAAGTAGGAGTAGCTATAGTATTATTAGATAAAATACAGTTTAGAATAATACATTTACCAGGGATGGAGAACAACATTATAAAATGATAAGAGTCACACCACAAAGAAGACACAGCAAGTCTTATTGTACATATGTCAACCAATACAGTGGAAATATGTGTGAAACTAAAATAAAAAATAAAAAAATCACAAATATGCACACTATATATTATATTTATATGTAAATAAGTGTATAATAAAGAAATTTAATATCTCTCTCCACATATATATGGAGAGAGAAAGCTCATTCTCTGATCTACTGAAAAAACTACTATATAGAAAATCATTAAGGATATATATAAAAAGCATCAATTCATAGCATCAAGTTGGCTTTTGAAAGCCAATCAAATTCAGAATACATGTTCTTTTGGGATGTCCATGAAACATATGTTAAAATAGACTATATTATCTGCTAATCAAATTTAAAAGATCAGCTTTGAATCTTTAAAATTAAAAAGATGTTTGAGTCAGTGGGAAAACTCATGTGCTTAAGTGGTAAAATTGAATATTACATAGACACAAGTTCTTCCCAAGTTATATAAAAGGAGTCAAAATTTTAACAAAATCCAATCAATTATTTATTTGGCTTTCAAAGGGCTTGAGCACACAGGTCTGATTTTCACCTGAAGAGTGAATGTGGCAATAAATAAATAAAATAAATAAATAAAAATTTTTTGAAGAAGAAGATGGATTTGCTGTCAAAGGAATTGGATCCGAATTCTGACATCACAAGTTTATTTTTGATAATTTTAGAAGCACTGAGTCTTTCGGTTCTTATTTTATACAATTCATATAATTGGAGTAATTACTTACAATTTACATTGCAATTATGGTAAACATAGAAATAAACAATTTAACACAAAGTTATCTCTCAATAAGTCAAGAATTAAAGGGGTGAAAAAGGAAAGTTGCTACTGGATTCTGGAGTTTATATGAGCAAGAATTAACATTAGGATAAATATTGCAATTCATATTCGGCCCAGCTCTGCTGTTAAGTTTTGGAAAGGCATGTCATAGAATTTTCAACACTCAAATATAAAGTATAGAACAAAGATATGACTTCTCCATTCTTCTTCTGAAGAGAATGTTCAGTTTACTACTTAACAAACTCTATTAGGTAAACCTATTATGGAAATATGCTTCAGCAAATGTTTTAAAAGAATTTTCTTACTCCAGTCTGGATTAGACTGCCCTATACTTGTAAATTCATGTGTGTCATCTTGTGAAATTTTTGTAGAAAAAATGGAATATACATATAAAAAACAACACATTTTACATCATGCTGAGTAAAAAGGAAAAGGCCATGAATAACAAATTAATTGAATTGGTGGAGTGCAACATGAATGACAAATTAATTGAATTGTATAAAACATAGGCTGAATTTTTTATACAAGATATTCTTTCAAATCAAACAACTTAGACATGGGCCATATGTAGCCAAACATTGTCTTGTCAGGTGAGGTTTTCCTTCATGCTGGTGGAAAGGGACTATACCAGGCCTGGAGATGGGAGCCTAAGATGGTGAGACTTGGACCAGAGAGGAAAGAACTTTCTCAGTTTAATGAAACTCAGAGAAACCTGGAGAGTTTAAAGAGTTGAAGAAGTACATTTTGAGCCAACTAGAAAGCAAAAGCATAAATCAGGAAACTGATGTGATGAGAAAGTAGTCAGAAATTATCTGTTAGCATTTGCCTAACCACTTCAATCAGTTCTTAGGTTGTAGAAAATAAGAGGCTGGTGTAACTGGCATCCTGTTTTGAGTCTGTTGAGATCATTTATTACCTTTATTTTGCAATTTTTACTTCCTCCACTAAACAGCCAATTTCAACTAGTAATATCCATTCCTTTGCCTTACCTGAACTCTGCACACAATGAATTGATGAAGGTGTGGGTGCTTCAGGATACCAGTTTTATATCACTAGCCACTAATGATAGGTGGGGGGAAAGACAAATAAATTAAAGTGAGATCACAGAAATTTACAAGCTATGTAAACTTGAGCCAATCCCATCCTGGCATTATTTAATAATAGTATGATATAGGAATAGTCAGTAAGCAAGATTATATGACATAACCTAATCATATAAATGATTTCACATCACACTCCAGAGAGGTAAGAGCATCTACCCTAAGCCCACTTGCTGTACCCTGATGTGGAACATGTGAGCATTGTACATACTCTCTGCCTTTGATTGACTTTAATTTAATCAGAATTAAGAATTTCCACAGGTAACAATTGGGTCTTACTGGATTTGCTTCATGAAAGCAATGGGTATAACAAATGACAGGGCCTCACCCTTCTCTATGATTGACAGTTTGCCAGGGGAAACAAGAATGAATATGCAGTGTTTTGTCTCAGTTCCAGGACAGCGTATCACATCTTAAAGAGACTACAGAACACAGATATTTTTCTGTGTGGTTCATATAGCTTCTCCATTGGGTTTACCAGGGAGATAATTTTTTTTCTTGGTTGGGACCTCTCCAACTACTTGATTTTTACTGGGAATCCAAACCATTGAGAGATTCAGGAAATTATTTACAACTAAAGTTTGTAGATTATTATAATAAAAAGAAGCTGAGAAAGTTGGAGATATAGTTCAGTGATTGTGTATGTGCTTATCATGCTTGAGGCCCTGGGTTCTATCCCTGCAACATAGAAAGAAAGAAAAATGAAGAGGAAACTGAAAATGATCTAATCGATACACCATCCACTGCTGAAAAGCTACTTAAATCATTTTGTTTTGTTTAATGCTTCAAACATTACAGTAAGCACTGGTGGAAATATCTTGTGTTGGAAAATTTACTTTAATATTTAGTCATTTCTGGAGCTAAAGGCTCTTTAGCAGGAATGGTGGCCCTGGCTTCAGATTTTTTACTTCACACACACAAAATGATTAGCTTAATAATTGTATTAACTGTACCACCTATATATGCCATCTATTTAAAATGCCTTCTATTTATTTTAATAGAAACCTTATTCTTATTTAAATACATTAAAATATAGTTTCTTGGTTGACATTATAATAATTATAAGATGGGATGTATTGAACAACTGGGGAACCATTCATGCAGCTCTTTACAGAGTCAACTGGAGCTCATTGGTTCTTTACTTTAGTATGTATATATTTTTTTCTGAAAACTGTTGCCAATCTACTGAAATTATATGAACAAATGACAAAAGCAAAAATTTAAGATTAATTTTCATTTGTTTTAAAATTGAAAAAAAGGTAAATACCTATTTTCATCTTATGCTGGGTCTGTTCATTCATTCATGTTCTTTTTCTTTTTGAGTTCTTAAAAAAGAAAATAGAGTTGTTTTCTAGTCTCGTTTATATCTGATAACAACATTTCACAAATTATATTCTGACTTGCTTGTTGATATGTGTTACATGCAAAAAAGCCTTCCTTGATGTCAAAAGAAATGTCATTCATACTCATTCACTCTTAAAACATAAGTAAAGCAGCCTTAGCAACTTAGTGAGGCCATGTCTCTAAATAAAATATAAAAAAATATTAGGATGTGGCTTACTGGTTAAGTGCCCCTTGGTCCAATCCTTTGTACCAAAAAAAAAAAAAAAACAAACAAACAAACCCCAAAACAAAAAACATAATTTTCTGTCTCTCTTCCTTGCCTCACTGCTAAACTTGGTAGACACAATGTTGTCAGTGTGGTTCTGAGCCATGACCCTTCTGTTGTTCATTTAGGGGACTGATTTTTGCAGAGGCATGATCCACCTAAGCACAATTGAGACAAAAGGTAGGGGCATTTCCTGCAAAAGACAGCCCTGTCAAGAGAGATTGTCTTAAAATACATGAAAGATTCTAAGAAAAACTTTTGAAAGGTTTCAAAGTCATAACTCCAGATGAGATACTACCTATAGTTAAGATCTAAAGGTAGAGAAGCCAAGTGGTAGAGTTTGGTAAGGGAGAAAGACAAGGAAGGGCAGGGGGAGGAGGGGAGGGGGAGCGGGAGGGGGAGGGGAGGGAGAGGGACAGGCAGGAAGTCAACAACAAGGAATCTTTCTTCTCTGAGGAAATGAATTAAAACAGAAAACTCAGTCTGTATTCAACAGCAATAATGAGGATTCACAAAGCAAAGTAGGGTTGTGGAAAAGCTCTTTTATAATGAGCATTGAAATTTGGGTCTGACTTATTTTATTTCACTTTCTTTAGATTCTGGACTATGATGCTGCCACTGGGTGTGTGCATTTGACAAAATGCACCCTAGAAGGTTCAGTGCTGTCACTGGCTTAGGATGTGGCTTACTTACTTATTTATTCACAAATCTCTGGATTTGTGAATCTTTCTATGACTCCTTTCTGTGACTCATTTAACATCTCTCTCACTTTCTTCACCTTCCTGAACATGAACCCAATTAAGGGAAATTTTTCACTCAGTACAAAAGGACTGGGCTTGTTCTGTAGCCTGGATTCTGTCTAAGTGCAGGTGGTACTTCTTTAGCATGTCTAACAGTAACAAAAAATAGAATTCTCTCCTTACGGAGGTGTTAGGAGAATTAATTAATGTTTATGAAGCACCTCAGCTCCTTGGATGAAAGGGCCCTGAAGAATTCTCTCATTTGAATGTGATATTATTGCATCATATGATCCTGTGGCCAAGCAGAAGATAAAAATAGTTCCCTTAATACAGTGATGTTACTTTAACTCTGTGAGGGAGGCGTTCTCTGTTCAGTTGCTGGGAATAGGCATCGACTAAGTATTTTGGGGAGTGGAATTGAACCCTTTCAATTTTTTGGATTACGCAGTTTTCTTCAACAACCACTCCCCAATTATATGACCTTGATTTCAATGGTTGAGATTTTATTTCTTTCCTAAATATGCACAGCAAGGATAAACTTTTTCACTTCTTTTTCAGAATTTGATCACAAAACAATGTTAGCAGTCTATGTACAAGTATACGTAATTGGTAAAGCTTAAACTGATACTCTTTGTTCAAGTGCTGGTTCACAGCACAAAATCTATACTCCAAAACAAAAACAGTTTATTATCAGCTGCAATGGTGCACACCTGTAATCCCAACAGTCATGAAAACTGCGGCAGGAGGATCACAAGTTCAAAGCCAGCCTCAGCAACTTAGTGAGGCCCTAAGTAACTTAGAAAAACCCTATCTAAATAAAAATAAAAAGGGCTTGAGATGTGACTCAGTGGCTAAGCACCCCTGGGTTCAATTCTGGTTAAACCCTCCCCCCCCAAAAAATGCTTATTGGAGTGATTCACAAATTAGGGAATTAAGGATTATTTTGATTGGATAAAATGATGCTGCATTCATTCCTAAAGTCAGCACATCTTGGATCACATTACATGAAAACCAAGTCAGACTGCATTCATGGCAGAAAATTAACTGAAGCTTAAAGTATTTCTCTCCTGGAATAATTACTTTGACTCTTTTAAATTGTTCTTTCTCTCAAATCACAGTGGTAGCATCTGTTTTTGTTGGGGAAGTTTATTTACTCACTGTACTTTTGTTAAGGGTAAAGTAATGGAAGTGAATTGATTCATGATAAAGAAGATTAAAATAACATTAATAAGTTATTACACCTTAGGGACTCGAAAATAGAATTTGAGAACTTTATCAACACTCTCATTTAATTCTCATGCTAGCCTGAGAGGTAGGTGATCATAGTATTAGTATTTTGCAGATGAAGAAATTAAGGAAAAGAAAAAATAGAGGAAACTTTGTAAAGATTGGAAGGTGATAGAGACAGAGTTCAAACTCAGGCTCTTTGACTCTGGAGTCCCAGAAGTTATACCGTGTCACTGGGCAACATCATGAAGGTCCATTCAATTACTGAACTCTTGAGTGTCCATATTTATAAACTCTAATAAAAGATAAACCCTCAAGACACGCACATGTAAAAAAAATGTGGAAATGGAAAATGCATTATTTTTTTCCTTTAGTCAGTGCATTGAAAAAATACTGGCCCATGAAGTAAGAACATGGCTTTCCGCCAAATGAGAACTTTAGGGCAAACAGCAGGACTGACTGAGCCCACAGACAAAAAGGACGGCTCATACTTGTTCTCTATTTGGGCCTGTTCCATCTTAGCCAGACAAAATTGTGTCCTTGGATCTCTATTTGAAGAACTCTCAGTTGGCATTCTGTTATTGACTGTCTGGAGAAGTTTGGTTATCTCTCCACAAGGAATTCTAGGACTGGACTCATGACCTTGTCACAAAGACTAAGCCTTGTGCTTCCCCTGAAAAAAGATAAACAGATGTGTCTCCCCTGGTTAAATGGGGTGTAAAACAGCACTTAGGCTTGTCACTGCTCCTCCCAGTCTCCATCAGCGACGTGCTACTAAATTGTGTGCTCCCTGCTCAAGCAGCTGCCATCAGGGTAGGAGGTGACAGGCTCTTGGATAGCAAGATGTGTTTTCAGATGTGGGATAGTCAAGGTGCTGCTATGAGTAAACCGTAGGAGAATTTAGCCATGGTGCTTTTATTTTCGAGGTAATGAGTGAGATGGAAGGGCCCCCCTATGAGGACCAGCATCCCCGAATGAGGGACTGGCTGGTGTGGAGATTATACCTAAGTAAACATTTGCTTTTTGAAGAGATCTGGGGAATTTGCTTGACTTTCCCATGTATCTGTTTATCAGATGGTTATAGGGAAACCCATAGGAATGCTTGTATGAGGACCACTGGACACATAGGCAGCAACCCCAACTAAATGAGCATGAGCAGGGTGGACATTTGATGTCATGCCATCTTGCCCTTTTGGTTTTATTGTCACGGGATTAGGGAGGGTCATTCACTGTTTTCACTTTTGGATAAGAAGCCCAGGGAGACACTGCACTTCCACCTGAGAGGTGCTAACAGACTCAGGAAAGGGGCACAGTACCTTCATTTCAGTCCTTTATGGATTTTGAAATTACATGGGTCGATGCAAACTAATGTGTAAGAATTTACTTGCAGAGCAAGATCAGTGATAGCAGACCCTTCTCATAATTCCAAGGTTTCTTTGGCTCCAGTTAGGCATTACGGATATTTCCACTGTTCGAATTTGAAAAAAATATTTATAGATTTCTAAAAAAAAATTAAAAATTTATAGTATATGTAGCATAGTAATAAGAGTAAAACACCAACTCATGAAAACATTTTTTTCAGTAATGACCATATTCAAATCCTTAGATTGACTGTAGAAATTTCATTCATGTTCAAACTTTTGCCAATAATAAATTAATCAAGAACAGAAAACAATGTAAATAATATTTACCCTAGGCCAAAGAGCATAGTAGTTTGGAATTTGGACTCTGAAGTAATACTAACCACACAGCAACACAGGCTTATCACTTGTTAGTCATGTATATTTATGAAAAATACTTTAAGCTAAATTTTTTGTTGTTGTTGTTTATTTATTTCCTTTTTAAAAATCTGTCAAGTGAACATAATATCATCTACATTCTGGGATTATTGTAGGTATTATATGGAAGAGTGTAGGAAAATGTAAACTGAGTACCTGACAAATAGTACACAATGAAGACATATTAGAGATTATTGACATTATCACTATTTCATCTTAGATTAATTATACATATTATGGTCTTACATTCTTTTTTTTAATATTTTTTAGTTGTCAATGGACCTTTATTTTATTCATTTATTATATGTGGTGCTGAGAATCAAACCCAGTGCCTCATGCATGCTAGGCAAGCGCTCTACCACTGCACCACACCCCAGCCCCCATGGTCCTATATTCTTAAGGACAAAAACAATGCTTAAATTTTTAACAAATCTACTAATTTTACCTATGACATTTAAAATCTGGGTTCAGATAATAACAATAAATCATCTGTGATAAATCAGACTACCTCAATCTGCATAATTTCCCCATCATGTCAATTCCTGATCATATATCTTTCCATTTCAGATCCAACTACTGAAACAAATACACACAGATAAACCCAGTGGTTATCACAGGATAGTAAACTTTAGAAATTTTCTTTTTTTTTCTTATATGAATTATCTACTATTTGTATTGCTCATACAATCAGAAAACAGGAAAATGTGTTCTTGAATTATTTGCCGTCTTCCCAGTCTTCCTGCTAATATTCCTCTTCATGTTTTCATCTTTTTCAACCACACTACAATACAGTAGTTCTTTGGTGACAACCTTCTATACAATGACTTTTATGGAAAGTAGTAATTGCCACTCTCCATAGTTCTATAGTTCCAGAGGGCATGGTGCACGAATTATTAATGTAGTATCACCTTTCACACAACTCTAACACGAGATGCTATATTGGTCTCTGTCTCTGAGTGAAATAAATGAAAGAAAATGGAAAGCCTTTTCCCATTGAGGTATGATATTTTCCTAAAGGAGTACAGATAACAGAGCATATGCAAATTTGCACACTTGCTCTTAAATTGAATTTCAGTTTCAAAGTTTCCATATTTTTAAATAAGAATTTCCTCCTAATAGAAGCTGGACGGTAATAATTTACTTTCCCTACCGATATTTAAATTTATTTGAAAATGAAATGAAAAAAAAAAAGAAACCAAAGAATTACGTTAACTTTGAAGAGGAACATAATCAAGATTTCACTACTTTTTTTATCATACAAACTGACTGTTATACTGTAGAGCATCAGAACCTGAAATGCTTTTCTGCCAAAATACAGAACAGATGTAGGAGGGCACCTTGGGAACCATACATTGCAGAGTGTGGCTGAAGAGCTATTTTCACACCTCTCCCAGCCCTGTCTTCACCTGTTTATGCAGGAAACAGACCTGTGGATTTTAGTTCATCTGGTTCCATGCCAGTGGATTCCCAGTGGCTCCAGACAACTGCTTTCTCATTTGAAGTTCTGTTCTTTTCCTTCTAGTTTTTGCCTGACAGTTGCTCAGTTTTGGCAGCTGGCAGAATTTCAGAGGCCTGTTTATTACAAGTTGCCTCAATTTACAAAGAATTGGACAAAGAAAATTTTTCTAAGAATAAAAATCAGAAATAAGTCTGCCATTATTTTGAGGAGGGGGCTCACTGCTACATGGAATCCTTCAGAAAGAACAGTGGACATGTGGTTCTGCATCCTGCCATGTGCCTGTTAGCATTAACATCAGGAGGGAAAATTCCTACCTGTAAACACCAGACATATGTCCATACCCATCAATTAACAAAGCCACACAGTGTAACAACATCTAAACAATGTCCTGTAACTAATGATTTTTGTGTGAAGTATTCAACCAAATAATCAAATGTCTCAGCAAACTCAGGTCATATGTACTAAGTAATAATATTAGTTGAGTTGAAGTCTAATAATAAAAAGAGAATTAAGGATGAATTACTATGAAGCAGAAAACTTCCAAACTTAGATACTTAATAAGTTAGAGTGAGTAGGGGCTAAGGATTAGTTGTAAAATAATTACAGGCCAAAAGTCAACATTCCTTTCTTTTGTGTCTTCCCTGACAAAGAGAGCTTTGCAGCTGCTTTTCCTGGGGCATGGCAATTAGTGTCATAAGAGCTCCTGATCTCACTTTGGAAGTTTTATTCCAGAGAAGTTCAAACAGGTAGTATGAACTTGGTTGGACAATGTGTACATTCAGTGTCAGAGACTCCCTCTGCATAAAAGAGATTTGAATGATGAGACTATTTTCCTATCTCTCTTTCCATCTCAGTGTGGATATAGTATCACTGATGAAACAAATGAAAGGCTTCCCAATAGTTACAAGGAATGCAGATGTATATCTGACCTGTGTTTCCATATCCCCTAGATGTATGTCTCCAACTACCATATGTAAGTGAATGTTGGAAGAGAGATGACAAAAAGTTTTATAAAAGATTTAATTTTTCTAGTGTTCATGCACAGAGAATGAACTGATTATGTCCAGAGATTATCAGAAGATCAGAGATCTCCCAGCACCAAAGCTTCAGGTTACAAGTCATCTTGATCATGACCTTTTGTCTTCCTTCTTTTTTGTCAGGCAGATATTTGCTCAGAGATGATGACTTGGGAAATAAAACTGTCATTGGCCCTTCAAACTTTCTTGGGAACTAGTCCTCTTAATCTGAACCATACTTGGATTTAGAATTTCTTCAGAATCATTAAACATTTGAGGCAATCTATCAACAAAATGGAATATTTAATGGTTATGGATGAGTCTTAGGGAATAGAGGTGTGTTAGATACTTTATACCCTTAAAATTCTTTGGGGCTGGCATTGTGGTTCAGTGGTAGACCATTTGCTTAGCACGTGTGAGGCACTGGGTTTGATCTTTAGCACTACATAAATATAAATAAATAAAATAAAGGCATTCTGTTTATCTCTAACTTAAAAAAAATTTTTTAAAAATCTAGTGTCTTCAAACATGTCAACTGCTCAGAAGTACAGCATTATCAATCATATCACTGAAAGAAAGCCAAGCAGTCTAGAACAGAGATTAGCAAGCTCTTTTATATATGTATGCGTGTATGTATGTATTTATTTTTTAAAGCCGGGAGATACATGCATAGGCTTTTTGGGCCTACAACCTCTGGACACCTCTGGTATTCAACTCTGTTATTATGCACAAAAGCAACTATCCATCATACATAACAAATGGCTGTGGCTAAATTTCAATAAGATTTTATTTATAAAACTAGATGGCTGGCTCAGTCTGGCTATAGGTTGTTGATTCCTGGTCTAGACTCCTGCCCATAATGCATTTCCAGTTTTACTGGGCAGGCATAGATATATGGAAAGAGACAATTAAAGGCAATTACCTAAGGAAAAATCAAGTACACAATATAGATAGTAAGATGTGCAAAAGTGAGGAGGAACAAGCAATAACTGAGAACAATGTTTTACACAAAGCGTTGGATAGAATCACTGCTGTTTGTTTAAATTCTGTAATCCTCCATTACTATCATAATAAATTCTTCTCTACTATGTAGCTCTCCTTTCTTGGTTAAGTCTTACTAACACAAAGAGATACATTTGTCTTTAGAAAAGGTAGGAAGAAAGGCGCTGGAAGATAGGTACAGCAAATCAAGGACTTCTGAAATTCAAGTTGATGGTTAAATAAACTAAAAAATGGCATAATATGAAAATTGAAAACTTTCCATCTTCCCCATCATCCCCATATCAAATCCTGGGAGTCTCAGAGTTTGATGACTGCATTGTTTAAGAAAAGTATGTGTAATAATTCTTAGAAATATTTTGACTTTCTGTTTTTATTACTGGCAAACATGAAGCTCTTTTCAAACTAAAAAATCAAACTTATAACTCCAAGCAAATATTGTGGCCAAGCACATTTATTTTTTGATAAAAATGAATGTCAATTTAATTGCAAATGAGGTACTCTCCTTAGACTCCTGGAAAATTGCAATCCTTGCCCTCTGTGCTCAAAGTTTGGGTTTTTGTGCTGGATTTTCCTGACCTGGTTTAGAAAATAATGTCCTGAGTTTCACCCAGCAATATTTAAAAAGGCATCTTGTGCAGATGGTTTTATGGAGATGTGAATGAAAATGAGTCAAAGACATCTCAGAGCAGCTGTAGTCTCTCACTGAGAGCAACCAAAGATATCAAAGTGGCTGCGTGAATGCTGAGGACTTGGCCATCTTCCTTATCAGGGAGCTGAGTCTCCTATCAATGAAAAGACTTCCTTTCCCTTAATGTGATCAAGATGAGTCTCTAAGGGTCAAAGTTGAAGCACATTAGTGCAGAGATTAAAACCTACCTTCTGCCCCTCTCTATTTAACCTGACCACAAAAGATAAAAAAGATTTTTAGATTCTGGTAAGCTGACTCATTCTTATTCCCTCTCTCTCTCCATGAACACTGAATTTATCATTTAAATGTTAAAAAGGGAAACCAGATGCTATAGTTATTAACTTTTGGAATCAACTATAATCTTCCTATTAAATTCTTCCATCCAGGTACGGGCAATTATTTGCTTGATCTAAAGGTGCAGAAAATGCAGGCACACAGGGTTTCAGAAAGTCCAGTTTAATAAGACAGGTGGGTAACTAATAATGTGGAAAATTACCTGCAGATTGAGGATATTGGGAATGACTAATGGCCAAAACTAAGCGAGTAAATTAGTTGCAAAATGATACCATTTGCAGTAGTTGTGTGAACGGGGGACAGAAAAGCACAGTGGCATGTGGCAGAGAGTGGAGCTGGCCAGAGTGTGCATGTGGTCCATGCTCAGGAAGGCATGCCATCAGCTTTCGCCCCCCTCCGCCACCGCTGCTTCAAGCCTTTATTTATTTATTTTTGCTCATTTGGTATAATCTGTGCTGTGAGTGTAAGGTTTAATAGTGTAAGCCCTGGAGTCTAGTTAACTTTGTGAAGTCTAACGCAAAGTCACCACCAAGGTCAAAACCATCAGTTACGAAACTTGAATTTTCCTTAAAAACCCAGTAGATTCAGACAATCAAATATAGTCAACATTTGTAGAAAAGGGCAAAGGTTGAGCTTTGGAAAACTCAGAACCTAAGTTTAATGGTTATTAATAGGTAATGTGTTGGCACGTTACCTCTTAGCCAAGGTTGCTGAGCAAATATAAAACAAAACATTTATTTATTTATTTATTTTTAGTACATTGAAATGGTAGTTATTCTGAAAGCAGAGTCTTATAATGGATAGATATGTTTTATATACTAGTGCTTTTCCTTAAAAAAAAAACCAAAATTATAAATTGATGGTATGTCTTATATCCTAACACCCCTTAAAATACATGATATATACATTTTATTGATATCAGGTCCATTTTTTGAAGCAAATTTGCAGAGCTTCCTCCCTTTCTTTTCTCCTAGTGTCTTTGACATACCATCTAGTATCAACAGTTTAAAGCTGGTAACATATGACATCCAAGTTCATTGTCTAGACTTACATCAATGAATGATAACAGAAACAAGTTTAACCAATAAAATGTTATTATTCATGTGTTCTACAAACTATATAAATATGAGAAATACATCATAGATTTAACATTCTTGATACTAAAGGGATAATAGTCTGGAGGAAAAGATAATTAACTCCTTAATCCTTTTTTTAAATGATCATTGAATGAAAAATTATACTGGTAGAGGAAACTGTGATGTGTTTAAGAGAAACACACCAAACACTCATATAACTAACATGCTCAACTGTATAAGCCTACCACAAAGTGATACCTTGTTTGCCCTCTTCCCTTATGCCACAAGGTAGAGAACTTAAACTTTCTCCAAAGCTAAAGTGAAGACAAGAAGTACATAGTTACCTCTTCTGTCCTTTCACTATCAGAAAACATGTTTTCAGTACTTTTTGGTACACATATGAATTCACCTTATATCCAGGCTCCAGAATATACATGTATATTATGACTGTCTAACTAAACTGGTATGACTTTCCCTGTGTTTTACTGACTTTACTTGTAGACATTGTATTCCTTCTCCAGGTTAGTTCATCTATCTAACCAATAAAATTGTCTGATAACTTCCTGGGTATTTTGATGCACAAGTAATTTATGGGCTTTTGTAAGATGCCATGCAATTTTTGTACCTCAACTCTAAAGGACTAATCCTTTTTTCACTTCCCTTTATAATGTTGGTGTTGTGGAAAGGCCAAAGGAAGAGCTGGCTTTTGTAGAGACCTACCTTTGTGTGTGTGTGGTGGGGCAGGAATGGTCAAATGAGGCACAGTGCTAAATATTAGAGGTGGAAAGAACAAAAATCCCAAGATCTCTTGCATTTGAGCATGGGCAGCCTAGTTTTATAGAGCAATTTAGATATTTCCATGAGCATTTTATGAAGAAAAATTGCAACTTCATTAGCAGTTGCCAAAGAGAATAAAATGACTTTAAAATGCACTTGCTAGACCACCTATTTGTTGTGCAGTCAAATCTTTCCCCATTCAGTGTATACACTATATAGATGAGAAAAATGAAAAATAACTCACATTTGTGAAGTGTTTTTAATTTATTAAAAGACTTTGACATTATCTAATTTATCAAGTTTTTCACCTCAAATAGTGAATTCATAATCTTCTGTCTAATACAGTGCCTTCCTCTGCTTTTCTTTTTCCCTGTACTTATTCACACTTAAAAACTGGAAGCCATTTTGCCTAGTTACCAAGTTCTATTTATTTTACCCATAGGATATCTCTTGCATCTGAAACTTTGTTTCCATTTCTATTGCCATTAGTCTATTACAATAAAAATGTCCAGAATCTTCTTCCATCATCATTTATACATTTAAAAATATATATATCAAAAGGAAAAAAATATTGCCAGAACTTATTTGCAGAAGTATGATTTTCTTATTCAAAAACTCTATCCTTATTATCTACAAAATGATGTTCATATTAATATCTAATCACTCACAGTTGATGGAATCAATCTTTCAGGAATTATCTTTTCATCTTTTTTCTCTGTGCTTTCTGATTCAAGATGAATCTGATGTGTGTGTGTGTGTGTGTGTGTGTGTGTATTCTGTTCTACCTCCCTGAACTACTTTCTCTTTGTAATATCTATGCTGTGGGTCTATTTTGTAATTTCCATAGAACCCATGGCTACCACTAAAAGTGGCTCCTTCCCCAAACTGACTTTGGTGGTCTAAACAGATGCATGAATTATTTTCCAATCTAGTGAGACAGGGTCAAGAGGCAGCAAGGTCTGGGAACTGTCAGCTGCTGTTCTTGTATCTTTGGTTGGTATTATAAGTCAAATGGGATTTGGGAACATGTAATCAGTTGGGATGAAACGTGGGTTGCAGATGGAATGTAGAGATACATTCTCACTGACCCAGATTTTTACATTTTCTTTTCATTTCTTGAGAGGAGAGGATAATTTAGCTCAATAAACTAATGGAGTATACTACGACAAGTAATCTATTTTATCCAGGAAAAATGGTTTTATTTGCTGTGAAGAATATGAGATTTCAGGATGAATGAGAAATCCTGTTTCAACTACGAGGGACCTAACATGATGAAGCAGGGACCCTGTAAGGAGTGGGTGAGAAAGAAGGCGGCAAGCAGAACAAAGGCCACCATCCTGTGGATTCCTGGGAAGCAAGCACCAAATGAAATAAGACGGAGATGAGGAGAATTACAATGGACTTTTTCTCCCAATTATCTCTACTTTCAAATCTTTCTCTATGTCCTTGCCTTAAATGGAGTTGTTTTGTATGCTCTATTTTGTGGAAAAGCTGTGTCCACTTCACAGATGGACCCTAGACTGATGAGACCACACACACACACACACACACACACACACACACACACCACCATTACCATCATCACAAACAACAAAAACAACAATAAAAGGGTCCTAAAAGATTTATTTCTCATACAGTGAGCCTCTCCAGAGATAACAGTAGCTCCCAAGCAGATTTGAAAATGGATTGAAAGACCAAGAAAAGAGAACTGGCTTGGAGTGTTGGGGATGTAGCCAGTGTAAGGTTTACATACATGTGCAGGAGGCTGAGTGGTTTAAGTTCCTGCCTGTCTAAAGAAACAAGCAGTCAGTTTTCCATATCAGCTTGTTCAGATGGAGGACTCAAGGGGGACAAGAAAGGGTGAGAAACAATAGCTGTCGGCAGGCCAGCATCAATAAATGAAGTCTGACTTCCTTAATGAGACATATCTTCCTGCAGTAAACATCAAACTCAGAGAGTGGTGGCAGAAGAGGTCTAGGCCAATGGGAGAAACTTCTATCTCTAATACATTTTAAAATTAGTGATGAATGGTGTTTTACAAAAGCATATCAACTTGTAATCAGGCTTTTGGTATTATTATTTCTTAATTGTTTACAGATAAAGCATATCCTTACAATTTTCACCAACAGGTTTTAGCTCCCATAGCACTTTCCCCACCCTAGTTGGTATACCATTTGCTGCTAGAATCCTATAGCTCTGTTTCTTTCATACTAATAAAACATTTTTCTATTGTATTTAAGTTTGCAAACTTAAAATAAGTCTCAGACTTTATAATTCCATTGCACTATTACCCAGCTTGTGTTGAGCAATGGGATAGGCTGCTGAAAGACCAAGGAAGACACTGGAGTTGGGATAAGAGTTACAAGGTTTAATTGAGAAATACTTACAGAGGAGGTCCAGTGGCAATGGGCTGAATAAGGCAATCTGGGGCATTTAGTGCCTCAGGGAATCTCTCCAGAAAGCAGCAACTCCTATACCCTCTGTGGTTTGCCCTGGGGCAGCTTCCTGGGTGAGCACTTCCCTCTGCAAGGTGCTCTGGTGTGCTCCAGTTATCTTAGGAAGGAGGGTATTATAGGTGGGTTATAGAAACAGCATTAGCTTAGCTTGCTTTGTCCCAGTGTTTGACCAGCATCCCAGGGAGAAGTTGTCCTGGTATGCATGCAGGAAAGTAGATTTCTACAGATAATGCTAACCTGCTCTAGTACCCAACATATATAAGAGAAAGCCAGTGTCCTAGTTTTCCTGGGCATTCATGGCCCAGGGTTACTCTCCTTGTTCCCTTGACTTGCCCAGGTTCCCGGAACTAAAAGAGCATTGCAGGGACATGGATACTCTTTTTTTTTTCCTGCCCTTTTTTCCTTTAAGGATGATAAACCCACTTGACTTGGAGAAATGGATATTTTTTTTTTTTTTGGTTTTGTTTTGCTTTGTTTTTATCCTGTCAAAAAGAAAAGTGCAAGTGGTTCAGGGTTGTGGATGTGTGTGGAGGATTGGGGTAATTCCATCAGTTTTTTCACTAATGCCTTTTTTCTTGCTGTTGCTCCAACTCCAATTTAAAATACTTTTTATTTAGCTATGGTGTTTCCTTAGTGTACTTTGATCCTCAACAGTTTCTAAGTTCTTCCTTGTTTTTCATGATCCTGACAGTTTGAAGAGGACCCTTCAGATACTTGTAGAATGTCCCTTAGCTTGGATTTGTCTGAGGGTGAGGCAGGAGTTATGGATTTGGAGTGGAGGAAATAGAACAGAGAGTGCATTCTCATATCTTGTAAAGGAGAACTAGTTCTCCTCAACAATCTTTGAGATTAGAAAGAATATTTTATGAACTTTTGTACTTTTCCATACTAATGGATATTTTCCTCATAGTTGCTGCTCAATACATCGTTACTGAATTAATAAACACATAATAGTCTTACTGGGAAGGAAGATTAGGTGGTATGTTATTTTAGGTTAGAATCAAGAAAAATGAGTCCTAACCCCAAAGTTCATAATCAACCAAGTTAGCATAAGAAAATAGGTTTTCTTGACTTTCATGCTTATGACAAGACCAATGAATTAAATGGCTTTCTTTTGACATGTGACATGCTTTCTTTCTCAAATCCCGAAAGCTTTCTTTTAGGAAAAAACTGATTTGTTTTGTTTTTTTATTTTTATTTGTTTGTTTTTGTGAGTGTGTGTGTGTGTGTGTGTTTTTCTTTTTTTTTTTTTGTATTTTAGATTTTTGGTTTTGGAAAACCTCAGAGATCCAGAGAATTATATTCTTAGGGCAATTTTTAACATTATGGAAATTTGGTTGCTAGCTGGTAGAGTACACTGCTCAGATATATCTAATTGAAACTTGCTTTATGAGGTATGATTCTATGGGAACTTCAAGGCTTCTACTGGCCCAGGAGGAGCAGATATTTATGGGCCAGGAGACTTTTAACTTTGGCTCATTCCTACATTGTAATAAGTGGCCTCGCCTGTCTCATATCCTCTGCCCCATCTTCAAAAATGAAGATGTATCTGGTCTCCTAAGGGATTCAGAATTTGGGGGTTTAGCATGGATATTTTTAGCACATCAATTTTTCCTGCCAGCAGACTTTTATTTATGGATGCATTCTTTACCCATATGATATGACTAGGAAACTGAAAGAAAAGCTTCTCACTCAAACAACAGACACATGGACAAAGAAGGCTACCGTGAATGTGCATTTCTTAAAACCTTTGCTATAATTCCCTGAAGTCCTATAACCTTCCCTGACATCAGTGAAAATTATTAGTTTTGTTCTCCACTGTCATGTATCATGGTTACCTCTAATTGAAATGGAGGTGTTTCAAATAGCACAATCAGTTAAGAATCTTGCCAAGTGCCTCATTTGGATAATTTATAGTAGGAGTTGAAGCTGATGAGTTCAGAGCCCATGGGTCCCTGGAGTCCTTAATCTTTGATCATATTTTGTGGTGGGACAATGCTTGATGAGAGTGGAGTTTGAAGATAACTGCTCCCTGCAAATGTATTTATCAAATACCAATGTTCCCAGCAAAGTGATTTGAGATGGGGATTACCTATCACTGGAAATGAACCACAAGGAGTATCTTAATTTGAAGAAAGTACAGGCTTGATACTTTTTAATAAATTCCTGATATTGAATAAAACGTACCACAGCTCTCAAGTTTAAATGACTTTTTTTCATCAGAGACAAGTAGAAAGTGAGAGCAAATGGCTAAGAAAGAAATGAAGGAATTAACATCTTTGGGTAAGATTCTGCTGAGAAGTGGCTGTGAATATGATAAAAGAAGATAAGAAAAAGTAAAAGAAAATCATTCTGGATCATGTCAGAAATGCATTCCAAACCGGTGTTCCTTGTGCCAAATCAAGGGTTCTCAAAGAGGCATCACCTGGTCAAGGGGATTTGAAGCTCAATCTATTAGGGCACAGAAATAAAGAATTGAAATTTTAAGTTAAGAGTTTTTTTTTTTTTGCATGTCCCTTTCAAATTTCTATTTTTGTTATCTGTTTGATACTATATGTAATATATTAAAGTAGAACTTGTAGGAATGTATAGCTAATACATATACATTTTGAGTACATGGTGCTTTTTTTTTTTTTTAAACTGAGGTAGGTTTGTGATGAAAACTCTGTCAGATCACCCAGGCTTGACGTGTGATAGTGGGAACAGCAGAACACTTTCTAAATATTCATGTTTTCTTTGTGGATTTTTAGCAACCATGGATATGCCAGAAAATTTTGTAACTATGTGTGTAGCCTATATTACTTCTAGGAATGATTTACGTATGCTTACTAGACTCTGAATTGTAGTACTTCCATTGTTTATTAAATTTTTGTTCAAAATTTAAAAGAAAAAGAAGAAAAAAAGATTTAATATATAATAGGTACTCTCATTCTTGTGTTCCAATTTGATTCAGTAGTCCTGATTTCTTTGGTCCATTTTTTTTTTGATAACTTTAGGGGCTATTAGCATAAACAGTTTAACATTCCTAGTGTTCACATAATCAAAGATTTCTGCATTTAGTCTTCAGTATTTTCCTTTGTTTAAATCTTCTTGAGGTATGTTGAACAGAATGTTTTATGATTTTACAGATTTATCTATGGATATAACATTGGATTGATAATGTATATTTCTATTGCTATTAGATACTGGGCCACTTATTTATTCATTCATTTAACAATTATTTGTGGAATACCCAGTATGTGCTAATATGTGATTATTGACTTCATACCAGATATAAACTAATAGGAAGAACTATGCTTTTAACCTCATCAAATATGATAAAAATTATGAAGCAGAGATGTAAAAGGGGAATCCTGATTTAGTTGAGAGGGCAAGGAAAGTTTTTAAGCAAAATCATTCTAAAGCCAAGATGAAGAAGATAATGATGTTCAAAATAATGACACATGATGATGTTATCATTGAAAATAATGGTACAAAAGCATATTTTGAGAAATTTTGGGTAGCAATGTTTTCCTGATAAATTTATGTAATTTAATCCATTTAATCCTAACAATAAGTCTAAGAATGTAGATTAGTATTAATTTACATTTATTTCAAATGAGGAAATTAAAGAACAAAAAAGGTGATTTTTTGTCCATAATGGCAGGACTATCAATGGTGAATCTGCAACTGGTATACTGCCCACCTGACCTGAGATTCCATTTTGAACTAGCATGATAGGTGCAGCAACAAATTAAAGAAAAAAAATGATAAAAATAATACAGAACCTTTCTTTTAGAAAGGTTTTAGTCATAAAGAAGATGACATATTTGATTAAAACCTGATAAAAGTATGCAGGAGCTGAAATATGTATATAATATAAGAGAGGTCAAAGGAGGAACATGAGAAGTAGACTATGAGTTTACTTTTACTTATAAATTAAGGATTTTAGTTTATATCATGAAGGTGATAGTAACTCCTTTGAGGATTTTAAGTTTGAATACTTATGGTGTATGAATATATGGGTATGGGAAGGGGACTGACATTTGAAAGATCATTCTGACTTCTGTACTAAAAATGGATTGGTAGTGTCAAAAGTGGGGTTGGATTGATGTCAACCAGGCTATTGGAGTAATCTGAGAAACAGATTTTGGTGACTTGAAATAAGTAAGTGATGGTGGAGATAAAATGAGAAAACTAGCTTATTTATATATTTTAGACCTTAAACTAGATTTATGATGTATTGGAAGAGGTTGAGGAAAATGAAGATGTCAAAGAAAATATTGAAGTTTATGCTTTATTTAACTGGATAGGTCATGTCTGCATTGCAAAGTTCAAAGAGCACTGGCAAAATAATAATCTTAGAGCAACAATTAATGACACAAGAAAGAGCTCTAGACTGCACCTCGAGGAATGTCAACTTCTTGGTTGAGAGTGGCAAAAATCCTGTTAGGGACTAAGAAAGAGTGATTAGGGATGTTGCAAGAAAACTGTAGAGTATAATCAATGGAAGTTAAGGGACAAGGATGTTTTAAGAAGAAGAAAGTATTCAATAGTCCATCGATCGAATGATGCTGAGAAGTTAAGAAAGAAGCAAATAGACCCAAGGTTTAATGTCATAGACATCCTCATAAAGCAGTCTAACTAATGTGTTAAGTGTTCTAAACTTCCACTCAGGCACTAATAGGTATGCAATTTATAACCTGAAGCTTTTAGGATATTTGCCTGCAAAATGAGCAAGAATTGAGAAGAAAGAGAACTAAAAAAGATGATCTCTGAAGTTCTTCCCAGTTTTACAATTCTGTGACAGTAAGTAAACTGATTAACACACAAAATAAAACTAAAATGCAGTCATAAAAAGAAGATTGGTACTCACTGAAATTATTCTTTGGAACAGGAACTATTCTCCTAGTAACCATTCTCTAATAATAATCCTGATTACATCTAAACAAAAAATAAATAAATAAAAGACTGTTTCAACTGGAAAACCGTAAAATGAACCAAAGCAGATATTCCCATCACTAATCTTTCTTTTAGTGATTGAAAAGAAAATAGTTCTGGAAAATAAAAGACCATCAATTCTTACTGAAATCAGCTGGAAAAATGGTATCTACACATGTGTCCTCCAGTTACTGACATAGTTATTTTATGAGTTTTATGGAAACAATAATAGTGGTGGTGGGAGAGGAGAACCAAGAAGGGTATTATAAATTATGCTAAACATCAGTTTGCTACCAAATTAATTTAAAATTTGAGACATTTTTGCCTCAGTCTATTGTTAAGATTGGCAGGACTACAGGATTCAAAACAGTCCATTATTTCACATGAGATACATTAATTTTGTTTTTAAGCTGCATACTACATTGAGAGATAAAGGGCACTATAATAGGAGACTCACAAGAGATATAAAATTAAGGCACAGTTAGTCTGTTGTAAGCTTCACTTTCATTACCTGTACAATAGGGATATTTATGGATACCCAATAGAATCATAAAAATCATTTTAAGGATTCACTCATTCATACAGTTTTTTTCAGTACGTATTTTGTGTCAATTTTTTGCTTAACATTAGAGATTTACTTCTAAATCTTGACTCTCATGTGAGGGGACAAGAAACTAAATAAGCTTTCCAACAAAGAATTAGGGGAGCCCAACACAGAAGCACTAATCTAGAGGAAGCAGAAGGGTCTTCTCATGGTAGGTGATCTATAAACTGGGTCTCAAATGATGAGTGGTTAAGGTGTGTGGGGGGTGGAGGGAACACATGGTTGACCCAAGAAGGGAAATGAAAGATCAAAGTCCTAGACACAAAGAAAATCATCTTGTGTTTGTGGTAATGCATGCAGAGATGGTGTGGATGAAGGGTTCAGTGAGATTGAGAAGAAACGGTTAAAGAAAACAGGAGGAACTCAGCCCAACAGGGCTAGTGCATCATCTTATAGGTAGATTTTGAGGCACTGTCTTACCTTTGAATTGTCCCTCCTTAAAGTCTATTGTAAAAGGCTGTTATAAAGGGAGTTACATAATAATCTTGATAAATGATGATGGAGAACTGAATTAAAGATTTGGTCATAGAGTTCAATAAAGGTAGACACAGTGTCAAAGTCTGAATAGGTAGAAGCAATGTGATGTTGTGACTGGTAGGTAGTGGGGTTTGAAGAAGTGATAAAGGTTTGGCTGGTCCAACTGAGTGATAATAATGCCACTCATTAGGATGTAAGAAAGGAGGGGAAGACAGAGCTTTCCACCCAGCGCAAGTTGAGTTTGAAGTATACATATATTTACATATGAATGATTTGACTTCAGAAGAGATACCTGAATGATAATAATGGCAATAATGGACTCAATGAGAAATGAACTGAGGATATTTAGGGAAATTATTTAGAGTTATTTAGTGTGTGGAGAAAAGGAAAATTTCCATCAGAGTAAACAATAAGAAGATGGATGGAAAATGAAATAATCTGAGAAGCAAGGGCCCCAGAGATGGGGCAAAAGAATAAATAACATTAAGTAAAAAAAATAAATAATAATAATTCAGAAACATAGAAGCCAAAGGCAAAAACAAAACAAACAAACAAAAATAATATCAAGAAAAAGGGAGTTGTCAATAGTATCAAACGCTATAAAAATAAATCTGGCTGGGTGTGGTGGTGCACGCCTATAATCCCAGCACTTTGGGAGACTGAGACAGGAGAATTGCAAGTTCAAAGCCAGCCTCAGCAACGGTGAGGCATTAAGTAACTCAGTGAGACCCTGTCTCTAAATAAACAAAACAAAACAAAAAACCCACAAAATAGGGCTGAGGATGTGGCTCAGTGGTCAAGTACTCCTGAGTTCAATCCCTGATACAAAAAAAAATTTTTAAATAAAAACAAACAAATAAATCTGTTGAACTTATTCAATATGTAGCCTTTGGAAGGCTGTAAAAATAGTTTTAGAGAAGTCTGGGTAGATGGCACATTGCTTTGCATAGAACCTTAAGTGGGAAAGTAGGTGAAGGGCATTGTATTAGGAAAGTTGCCTACACTGGGTGTCTTGATTCCTTTCAATAGTGACAGTAGGTACCTATGATAAGTAGCTACAGATGAATAGTAGACACAATTCAAGAAGGAGTTACTTTCTCCAGAATGAACTTCTGGAGGAATTTTCTGTGTGCAGAAAACAGGTACACATTTGAATAAATTATATCCTAATAAATCAATTGCTCAAGTATTAAAGAAGTATTATTATATGCTTGATTTAGCTTGAAAGTAATCATTTCTATGAACCACCTCAATAATTCATGTCCATACTCTGCTTGAACATTCACAGCACATCAAGAAGAAGGTATAAAGGTATACAGGCAGGTAAAGAACCGCATTTGCACCCGATACTTTCATTCAGATTTAC
Source organism: Xerus rutilus (assembly GCA_028644305.1). Classification (NCBI taxonomy): domain Eukaryota; kingdom Metazoa; phylum Chordata; class Mammalia; order Rodentia; family Sciuridae; genus Xerus; species Xerus rutilus. The sequence continues at coordinate 29,348,760 of CM053412.1, forward strand.
ACATAGAATAGATGCACATTTCTACACATTTTCAAGCAACAGTCTAAAAGAGGAACATATGAATGAAAGAATCAAGTATTTTAAAACACTAATGCCTCTAACTTCAAGATAGCCAATCTAGTCAGTGTAAAAAATCCATTAACCTGGGTCTATGGCAACTTACAGACAAAGCATTTGGAGAAACTGAGACTTTTCACTTTGTAGTTGATAGGTTCTATAGACACAGATGAAAAGATGCACTTTATTAAACCAAGACATCTTCCTAACCCCTATCACAAAAATCCCCACGTTTGTATTTTTCTCTTGTTAAGCCTCCATAAAGGACCAATTTATCAGCTCCCCAAGTAAGGGCAATGGAAGCCATAGGAAAAGGGAATATGCTATGTTTCTTGGCCTAAGCATTCTTTGGGATTCACCGCAGTGTGTAAGCACACTTACAGCATTTTCAATATAACATTAGTGTGTGAAAGAGAAAACGCAGCAATCACTCCGAGAAATGCTATTGAGAATAACTGGAAAAAAAGTCATGTTCTTCATGGTGAGATTCACCAAATAATTCCATGGCAGAGAACTCAAGATAAATGTGTACTCCACATTTTTTAGAGTCTGCAGGAGGCTAAAACCTTCAGTGTTTCTATTTTTATATTTATCTCATGTTTTTGTAAATTAGCTTCATGACCATTGTTTCCCAAAGGGTCACTATGTGAGGAAATGACTGCATTGAGGCCATACTCTATGATGCTGATGTGAAACAGATCAACTTTTTTTTCCCCATCTTGTTCCTTTTCCTCCTCTTCTTTAGCCCTTTTGCCCCCTTTCTTCCTCTTCCTTTCTTTTTTTTTAATAATAACAATAAGACAAATTCCTATTGGCATAGAATAAATATGACTTTTCTGCCAATATCCTGGTCTGTTCACACAGAACTCCTATCATACTCCTGATAGGAGTATCTGAAATGGAGAACACAAGCTATCTATCTATTATATGAAGGAAATAGAAGGCAATTCCATGAGGAAAAGTTTAGAAAGAAAGGGCTATGGCTAGAGCACAGAAGAAGAAAATTTGAATGTTGTATAGTTTTATAATTTATCAGCATCTGACAATACAAAACTCTTGTGAATGTTTGATATTTCTTTTAGGCAAGGATACAAATAAATTATATACTAAAAGAAAAATTGTTTTGCCTCCTATTTCCTCAATCACTTCCTTTAGACTCATGTATTTTATCTGAATCTATTATAATGGAAACTATGCATAAGTAGGTGTTTATTTTCAATTCATTGAAGGGTGCAGAATTTTCAATCATTTATCAAACAATGAGCTTACTTTGTATTAAACCAAGTTTATCTGTGGCTCATGAGTGTGTGTGTGTGTTTGTGTGAATGCATATAGAAGCTACTCTTCACTTTTCTTAAAATTCTTGAATCAATGTGGAAAGATGTTGGTCATAAGAATAAATGCAGCAGAAAAGGGAGCGCAGTCACCTGCAGCCTCCGCTCTGGGAGTAATAAGGGGAGATTGTTGAGAAAAGAATCCAAAGCAACAAGACTTACAAATAAATTTTTATGCATTGTTTATTTGATTATATTAGCTAAATCATGAATTTTGAAAAAGTTTCAAAGAGGTCAGATATGATCTAGTACTTGAATATTTGTATTGTGCTTTTACACTTAATATTAGTGTCATCTTAAGCAAGTTACTATGTTCTCAATAAGCCATAGTTTCTTCATCCAAAAAATTGGGGTGACAATATCTATCTTGTTGAGATATCAAGAAGATCAAACAAAATAAAGCTTGTGAAACTTCTTTATGAACTATAAGAATCATGTATTTTAAAATCTTCAAATACATATCATCTTAAAACTTCCCACATTTAATGTATAAAAGAAATACATAGATGTACTGATCTCCCAACCACCTTATTGGTGGAAAGTCCAGTCTTTTCCTCTGGACCACTGAACAACACCTATGGGGATACAAAGTCCAAAGTCTGTATCTGGCTTTCACATTATAATTGGGAAAGAACTGGACTACCATCAGTCCACTACTGCTGAATTCTTTCTATGACCTGGTGTATGCTGTTAAGAATTGATCAGACGAAGTCTGGCAGATGGTGTAGGGCCACTGCTGATAACCCATGAAAGTTGGTGTGGCTTTGCAGGAGGACAATCCTAGAGCTCTAATTTTTCTTTGCATAGTTTACATTTCCATTTAGATACTGTTAATGGTACAATCAGGCCCTAGGGATCCTATTCACTTTAGATCCACAAACAACCACATCATAATCCCAGAATTCATCTTCTTCCTGTCCCTCATGCTCTCAGGAGGAATTAGATTTCCTCCAAAACTTACATTATACCTATATTCTATGGTTCTTCTGTAGAAGGCTAACTTCATGTGAATTTTGAATTATTTAGTTTTTAAGGACTGTCTTCTAAAATTACTCTGATAAACTCTAAAATGTCTTTCAGAGCCACACTCAGTTATTTTAGATTTTCTGCCACCATTTTTACTCAAGAAGAGAAAACAAGAAAAATCAAAACAAAAGAAAACAAAAGAAAATAAAACACCTTATATTTAATTTAACCCCTCTAGTAGGATGAAAACCCAGTTTAGTATAAATAAATAATTTTAATAGCCTATGGATTATTTTAGTAAAGCAAACTGCTATATCAAAACAAACCCTACAATTTCAGTGGCTTAATACACTCAGTATCTATTTCTTTTTCATGTGAAAATCCGATGTGGCCACCATCCAACGGGACTTATTTTATGCCAATGTGTTAGGGCAGAAAATACATATTGACTTCTTAATTAACTTGCTTCAAAAGTTTCATCACTTATGATCACATTCTTTGTATAAAACCTATACAACCCCTCCTACATGTAAAGAGTGGGAGAGAGGTAATTGGGAAATAGAGTCTTGGAATAGATAATCACTAATTAGCAACAAGTCAGTAAAATGCAGAGGAAGCATAAGTCTTTGGTAGACAGCAGAATATCTCTGTCATGTGATAAGTATGCTACTGCTCCTCTGAGCTGTTTAATTTCTATTTCAGAATAAAACCAGCACTTACTGTAAAACTTAGTCACTCTCCTATTTTGATGTATCCAGAATAATGTCAAACCTTTGATTCCAAATTTGGTTGATAGAAATTAAATATAATTGGTGTAACTTAAAGGGGACCTGGTCTCATGGAAGATTTCAAGGCAGTTCTGGCTTTTGAATTTCAGGCTGCATAGCTGAAAGACAAAAAGAAAAACTGAGCAATAGGGATACCCTCCATAAATACATATGCTGTGATTTTGGGAGAAATATTAAAAGGTATTGCAAGCAATTTTCCGTCAACTTATTTAAGTTAGAGTGCATTATTAAGAAATTGGGGTTTGTATTTTTTAGATGCTGATCACACTTATTCTGAATTTTGTTTTGTGCATGGTTTCAAACTCCATTGAGGTTCTTCCTTCAGTTATTTTCTGTAAAAAAGAGACACATGATCTGTACCAGAATTTGGGGAGAGTGCAGGTAATAAACAAGGATATTTTGGCCTTCTCATGCTAGTATTCTGTTGACTAGCTGAGAGATGTGTCAAAACATAGGTCTGATACCACGTGCCAGTTTTTTCTTTAAGTTCTGATGCTCCTTCTTGGCTCTGTATTCACATTCTTCCTGCTGGATCTTCCTCTTTTCTGGCCTCTCAACAGACCTGTTTCTTTTAGTCCTTTAAGAGTCTCAAATTTCTACTCTCCTTGCCACTATTTGGAGTTTTTCCACTTTATTATCATTCCACAACCTTTTAATCAATAACATCCTATTTGTTTCCTCCTTGACTTTGTGTGTGTGTGTGTGTGTGTGTGTGTGTGTGTGTGTGTATCCACCTGAAATTATTTATACAGGCATGAATCTCTGCCTACATATTCATAGATTCTGTTGCAGAAACATAACATTCTGCTTTTTTTCTAAAACGGAACTGGGTTTCTGTTAAGGAAGATCTAGGTTTCATTGCACTAGGTGGTAGAAACCTTATCTTTGTACATTTAGGAACACTCCTGTCCATTTTGTCTTTCCTGTCAGACTCCAAATTGGAACTAAATTTAAAGGGTTCATCAAATGTCCTTGAATAAACGGTGTGTATGTGTGTGTGTGTGCGCGCACGTGTGTGTGTGTGTGTGTGTGTGTGTACACGTGCATGCACATTTCTGTAGTGGGGAGTATATTATTATTTGGCTTTTTTTTCTGTGCATCTAATGAAGTTAAGCTTCAGGACCGCTTCTGGGGATGCTATTTGATTTTATATTCTATCAGAAGAAGAACCTCCAAGGTGTATGTTAAGCCTCAAATAACCTGAATCACCTCCTGATAATATCATTAGAAAGGCTATAGAGCTAAATGCTGTACTTTACACTAGTTAATCCATCCATGTAAGTATCATTTTCATTTGAGAAGCTTCAAATTTGGAGAAATAGTTTTTGTTCCAAAATCAGTCATTGCAGGAGTATTTAACACTTATTATAAGATGTTTATATCCCCTAAAAGGAGGTATCTGTAAACATGGTGGCTAGGATTAAAACATTTGTAGTCTTCCAGGCCAAACTGAAGTAAATATATATTCTGGTAACTACAAAAGAAGGAACTAAGACAGAGGAGGGAAGAAAAAATGAAGGAATGTTCCTGGGTGGACCAAATGTGTGGCAGATATTTTTCATTTCCTCATGACGTCTCATACACTCAAAAATGCACGAGAATTATTCATATCCATGTACAGAGCAGAAAACTGCAGAAAGATTGAATCTAGAGTAGAAAATTGCAGAAAGATCAAAGCTACTTCCCAGGTCACTACTCTGGTAAGTGGCCAAGCAGACACACTTAGTTCTTTATGGCTTCAATTCTTTCCATACAAGACCCTCTGTTGTGTCTCAGGTAATGTGATTGTATGAAGAATAACACTGCTACACAATGAGAATACTGCATTTGCATTTTTCATAATAACATTTTAATGTTCCTTAAATTTTAGGTGGATTTAGTATTCTAGACATGTTTTTGAGACATCCACAATATATAGACACATTTTGACCAAACTAATAAACAAGTGAAGTTGGAAGAAAAGTACAGTCATTCATTGCTTAATCATGGGAATACATTCTGAAAAATTCATTGTTAGGAGATTTCATCATTGTGCAAACATTACTGAGCATACTTATACAAACCTAAACAATCTAGCCCATTGTGCACCCAGGCCATTATGTTAAGAGTCAGTTACTCCTAGGCTACAAATGTGTACATATATTAGTACACTGAATGCTATAGTTAGTTGTAATATAAAAGTATTTGTATATCTAACCATATCTAAGCACCTAAAGTTTTTAAAAGTGGGACACCTGAATAGGTTACTTACCAGGAACAGAACTTATAAGACTACAGGCTGCTCTGATTTAGTCAGGGAGTGAGTGTTGAGTAAATGTGATGGCTTGGGACATCACTCTGTCCTACTGTAGACTTAACACTGTACACTTAAGCTATATAATATTTATTAAAAAATCCTCAATAATAAATTAATGTTAGCTTACCGTATATTTTTACTTTATAAACTTAATTTTTCTCTTTTTGATGCTTTGTAGTAATAACTCTTAGTTAAAAGCACAAAGACATTGTACAGTTGTACAGAAATTCTTCTTCATTTATACAGTTACTCTACAAGGTTCCTTTATTCCAATTTTTTTTGAGGGGGTATTGGGGATTGAACTGAGGGGTACTCGACCACTGAGCCACATTCTCGGCCCTATTTTGTGTTTTATGTAGAGACAGGGTCTCACTGAGTTACTTAATGCTTCACCGTTGCTGAGGCTGGCTTTGAACTCGTGATCATCCTGTCTCAGCCTTCCAAAGTGCTACGATTGCAGGTGTGTGCCACTGTACCTGGCAAGATTTCTGCTTTTTTTATTTTGGTGGTGCCGAGGATTGAACCCAGGGCCTTGTGCAAGCGAGGCAAGCACTTTACCAACTGAACTGAGCTATATCCTCAGCCCTTTTTTCCAAAGGGCTTTTTTTCCTTTTTTTTTTTTTTTTCCTTTTAAGTGTTTTGTTAACAACTAAGGCATAAGCATACCCATTAGCCTCAGCATAGAGAGGGTCAAGAGCCTCAGTGTCACTCTCTCCCTCCTCCATATATTATCCCACTGAAATGTCTTCAAGGGCAACAGCACACAGAGATCTGTCTTCTCCTAGGAGAACAATGCCTTCCTCTGAAGTCTCTCCTGAAGGTTGTTTCATAGCTAACATATTTTAAGCAAGGTGAAGGGGTACACTCTAAAATAACAATAGCTTTGTTAGACCTTGTCTAAAAATAGAAAATATAAAGGATTGAGATCTAACTCACAGCTAAATTGTTCCTGGGTTCAATCGCTGGTGCAAATGAATGCATGAATGAATGAATGAATGAATGAATAACAATAAAAATACTTGTATAGTAAATACATAAACCAGCAAGATAGCTATTGTTGTCATTATTAGGTATGACTGGCAACACAACACATCTGTTTAGAGCAGCATCACCATAAACATATGGGTGAAGCATTGGGCTACAGGGTGATGACTACATGTCACAGGGTGACAGGAATTTTTCAGTTCCATTATATTCTTATGAGACCACTGTCGTGTATGCAGCCTGTCATTGACCAAAATGTCATTAGGCAGTGCAAGACTGTAAGTAGATATGTGCATATAAATTACCTTTTGGATGGGAAGGAAGACAAAAAAAAAAAAAAACTGTATGGTCCATGCCACCTGTGTCCATAAGAAAACCACTCTGAAGAAAGGAAATGAGACAGGATTGCAGAATGTGAATGGAGATGGCAGTGGTGGGAATCTTATGGCCAGAGAAGAGAAAGCTGCTTTAGGGAGAGGGAAAGAGGGAACAATATACAAAACAAACTCACAATGGAAGAAATCAAAATAAAATAAAGTGAAGCTCTTGTATTATTTCACATCCCATAAGAAGCATGCAGAACAATAACTTGCTGTCAGAATGGAACACTGAGTGTTCCCATCAGAGCTAAGTTACATTAAACAGGAGCAGCTCTTGTGGTATTACGCTGCTGTCATTTCTTGGTAAATCCGTGTCATTAGCATTGATTTCTCGAGGAGAGATTAAAAGAGGTTTAGTTAGGAGAGTAAGGCAGGAGTGGATATTATCCAAGCCAATGCAGCTCTGGGTCTCAAAGATGACATTTTCCTCTCTGCTTCATTAACTTGCAGAGCTTGTTGAGCTTTGGCTGTTTCTAATTAATTCTTTTACTGGCTTTTTTTGAATGTGTATCATTGCTGGCAAACCATATAAAATGAAGAAATCTCTCTAAGGTTTTACCCTTTTAATTATTATTTTTATTGCTTAAATGAAGCTCCAGAATTGCAAATGTTGACATTTTGATTTATTCTAGTCATTAGAGTTTTCAAAGAGTAGGAAAAGGAAGGAAGGAAGAAAGAAAGAGAAAGGAAAGAATGAAGGGAAGAAGGGAGGGAAAAAGAGAAAGGACAAGGATGAAGGGTCGGAGGGGAGAAGGTGGTGAGCAGGGGAAATGAGGTGCAGCAGGGTCTCACTTGCAGAATCAAACACTAAGAAGGAAAAACAAACCAGTTAGTCAAAAGGGACCCCATATGATGGTTTTGCTCTTTTTAAAAAACAGGAAGAAGCGATATACATCTATGAAAATTTCAGGAAATTTCTAGTGGTTTCTCAGAGTAGCCAGTACTCAGATTACAAAAGGATCCACTGCCAGTGTGATTTGCCTCATTTAAGCAAGCAGTTCCTAGCAAATATGGTGCCTAGGTTTTTGCTGCTGTTGTTTTTGTTTCCATGTGGATGTTAAAAACCAGGAGAATAACTCTGGAAAACAAGAAACTTCAATCAAAATAAATTAGTTAACAAATATAGTTGCTTTGGTGATCCAGAGAGCACTCTCAGAAAAACCAGCCCTGGCAAGCCTAATAAGTCAGTTTTAAATAATATTAATTGAATAGCTATGTGGAAACATATTAGGCTGAGCATGTGAATAAATGCCATAGGCTGTGTGTAGGGAGATGTCATAAAGCAGTTTTAGAAAAATTTACCTTTTAGTTTGTGACATTGAGTTTATAATATAAGATGCATTCAAATAAAAACATAACACCTGCTATTACCAATAGTTTCCTTACTGTATATTGAAAAGAAGTTTGATTTATAAGTCCATTTTTGAAGTTGGGAGGCATTTTTCTTGGAGAAATGTGTTTTAGTTCCCCAGCCACTCACAAAAACCCATTTAAGTCATAATGTAGCTGAACTATAGTAATATCCTAATAACACTATGGAAACTAAATACAAAGCGTAGCAATGTTTCTATGGGATAATGCATTTAGAAATTAAATTTGCATCTCCAGAAATGGGTCTCTGCCTATGGAAGGAGGGGAGTTATCTCAGCTCCAAGCCCTCAGGGTCCCTTTCATTTGCACTCAGAACTTCAGCAAGGCAGGGACTATAGGCTTACAGAAGTAGGCAGAGGAAGAACTGTAGGTTATACTAACATTCCACCCTGTGCATGTTAATAACAATAGCAGAGAACTAGTTGAATAAAGGGAAAAGGGGGTTATGGGGAAGACAATAACAAAGAGGGTGCTTTCTCAATATCTCAAATTGTTTTCCAATCACAGTGAGAATGAGCAGAGAGTCTCCAGTAGACATAAGTAAAAAGAGAAGAAAAAAAGAATATGTGAGGGAATGAACTTGTGGCAGCAGCAGGTGAGTAATAGGGGTTCTGAAGCCATAGTTTCTCTTAAGGAGGAGTTGACAGTCCCTACCTATTAGGATAGAAATAGTTGGGATTAGGAAATTGGATGGTGAAATTATGGAGTCTTGCTCTGAGTTTGAAAGAAGAATAAGGGCTGGAATGGCAGAGAGCAAGAAAGCCGTCACATAAAAAGTGGATTCTCTCTAAAAATAGTGCATGTGTAATTGCAAGTGGGTTGGATCAAGAACAACTACAGCAGTCTAACTAGCTAATGAACAAACGTAGATCTCAGAATGAATTTGTTGTTGCTCTACCACAGGCTGACAATGAGAACTTGTTGGATTTCCTTTTTTTTTTCTTCCCTTTTTTTTTTTTTTTTTTTGTACTGGGGATTGAACTCAGGGGCACTCGACCACTGAGCAACATCCCCAGCCCTATTTTGTGTTTTATGTAGAGACAGGGTCTCATTGAGTTGCTTAGCGCCTCGCCATTGCTGAGGCTGGCTTTGAACTCGTGATTCTCTTGTCTCAGCCAGCCTAAGTGCTGGGATTACACGCTTGAGCCACCGCGCCCGGCTCCCTTTCTTTTGTAGAACAAGGAAGTTGCATGTTTGGATTCCATGGCTTCTTTCAACGTACTCCATTCTACTGGGATATTGAAAAGTTTGGTCCATCTCCAGGTATTACAAATGGAAGTTGTCAATCTTCTTATCTGGGAATAATGAAATGAAAATATTCATTGTGCTTCCTTTTCTCAAGGAATTTGCATTCTCTAGGTAAAAATTACCATTAAATGTAGACACTCAAAAAAGCAAAATCTTGTTTCCTTCACTTTGCTGGCCTGATTTTGAATGTCATCCTCCCCTTCTCTTATTCCCAGCACAACACACAAAACATTTTTCAGACTACACCTCTCTCTTGTTCTCCTCTCCCAACTCAATGAAATTAGTCCCAGGGAGACTGTGGCCATGAGTACAAGTGTGTGGATGGCCCACTGAGGAGCTGGTACAGCGTCTGCGTCTGCGCTAATGAATCAATTCTCTAAGTACAGAGGCATCTGTGTACAGCGTGTGTATGTTTCTACACAGCACAAATTAATTTTCCAGGGTTACTGAATGATCCAACTCTAAAATGTTTACTTTTGCTTCTCTCAGATGCTGGGTGCTGTTGTTCAACTCCCTTTTAATAAAACCCAAGAGTTCTGGGCTTCAAACTGCATCTGCCCTTTTCTTTGAAATTTCAAACAATTTCCTTCAAGTATCTATAGCTTTACAAAGAGTAAAGCTGCTTTTTTTCTTTTTTTTTCTGAAGAAATAAACAAAATGATTGTGAGGTTTGGCAAGAGGGGAGTATGTTTCACATCAGTGAAGTTATTTCTTTCCAACAGATCTTGAGATCCTTGTCTAATTATATTTCATCTGTGTATTTTTAATTTTTATTTATTTATTTTTTGTTGCCTCCTTTGAGCAACAGAGGAGAATTAGAAAGGAGGATGAGTCAGTTTCCACTTGGATTTGTCCTTATATAACCATCAGGTGTTCTGGCAAAGAAAGATACTGAGTTTGAAGGAATGCTGGAAGGCAGTCATCCGGAAGAAAATAAATTGGAGATTAAGAAAAGTCTGGGTTTTTGCCATAGTGGTTTTTTTTTTTTTTTTTTGAGTCAAATGCCTTTGACTTTCATGAAGATCATAATGAATAAAATGCAGAAAATAATCTACTATTTGTGTGTGTTTGAGTTTTGGAGGAAGGAGGCAAAGAGGTGACTGAGGGATAGAATTTGCTGGTGAGGAAAACTTCTTCCAGGCAGGTGGCTAGGTCTTGAGAAACTGCCAAAGCACTTAACAGCAGCCACTGTTGCTCAAGGCACTCTTCCATGCTTTTAATTTTTTCCAGACTGTAATACATTGAGCAATAGAAGCTGCCAGCAATTGCCATCAAGAGTGTTGTGTAAGTGACAGAAAGAGAGTTTGAGTAAGTGACTGAGCCAGGTGAGGCGACAGGTGGGCCTTCTGGTGATGGAGAAACGGCAAGGAACAAGGTGAGGGGAGGCTGCATGAACAGGAGTGTCTCAGCAAAGCATGCCATTGGCTTTTTAATCTTCCTAGAGCTTACAAGGACAATAAAGCCCTAAAGTAATCTTGGGAGCAGGGTCATTCACTGGTATGTTGCCAGTGGTTGGTATGTTAATATTGACTAGTGATTGAAAAGATGGAAAAAGATTCAACTGGAGTCTGAGTGGAACAGAAGGACATGAGAAAGCTCATTTAAACTGGATGACAATATGAGTAGTTCTACACACTCTTGTAAGCTAGAGTTCTGATTCTGGAGTTCTGGCTTCCAGTCCAACTCTGCTCCATCTGCCCAGGTTAACATATTGATAGTTTTTTAAAAAATAACTATAACCATTTCTAATATGATCTTTATGTTGGCTATTTTATTGTTTGTTTTGTTCTTAGGAGAGACTTTCAAAGTGGCATGTGCTCATGGAGAGAAGAGCGGTGTGTGTTATAACATGATTATAAATAATATGTAAGCACAATAACTGATTGGAAATTCCAGTGTTGAGAGGTTCCTTGTCCACAGGGGAAGAGAGCTACTATTAAACATGTCCCTGGATCTTGGCTACTGGGAATTTGTTTTTAAACTCCTGTAATGAATGATTTTGCCTGCAAATGCTCCGTGACAAAATGAATCTTTTGAGAGAGCATGTTAGCTTTAGTAGGACTTACAGCTTTCTTAGTTTGTTTTTTATTTTAGTACCTGAAAGACTACTTATTGGGCATAAAGCTCCCTGAATCTTCCTCCTTGTTTTTTATTTCTTTTTTCATTTGCTTTGCTTTCTCTTACCATTTTAGGAAGCTTATGCTAATCAGAACTGACCACAAAAATACTTTAAGTGCACAGCTTGGAAGGAGATTTATTCAAAATTAAATGGTATCTTCTTTCCCAACTGAAAGTAGATGGGGAAAACCAAATTCTTGGCCAACAGGGTGATGTGGCTGCAGGTTATTCAAAAAAGGAACTGGCCTCAGAATATACTTTGTCTTCTCAAACAAATTGCTTTATCAAGTAACAAAATATTTGCTTCCCTACATTGCATTCCAAAGCTTCAAATTTATGTGGGATTGTAAAGAAAGGGTAGCCCAATATTTTCTGAGATCAGTAAATAGGGTAGTAAAAAGTAGATACCTACACAAATCCATATAAATGAAATCACAGCATCTTCACCATAATTTTGTTTCAAGTTGGTTCTAAATAACAGATCAAATTGTAATTAGTCTGACAGTGTGTATATTTTATTTTACCTTATTTCATCTAAAAGGATCCACATACAATAGTCACTAAACATGATAATCAACAGCATACTATGTTAGTAAAAGCAGTGTTCCTGAAATTTGTTTCTGGTTTGTTTTTGCTTGATTTTTAAAGAATTTGTAAAGTAGGGAAAATATAATAATGATCCATATGAACTTTTCCAGCCTGAATTATTAAATAGCCGAAACAATTAGTTGTATGTAATTATATTTTTGATTCAAAAAGATCGTCATTGCATGTTCATGGTTTTAGTGGGATAATTGGACACTCTGTTTGAAAGTATAGGAAATGATTTTGTAAGTAGAATGGAGTCAACCTATGGAGAATCCTGTGTCCAGATGTGGTCATTCTGATTTGATGTTCTCATTTTCCTCATCAACCAATGAGCAGCAAGGAACTTGTTGGAAAAGATGAATCTGAAAGTCCATAAAGAGTATTTTATTTTATTTTTCTAGTGCAGTCTCATTCTTTACCAATCTAGCTCCAGTACTCTTCACACCATTCCTTGAGATCGGAGTGTGTGTATATATATATATATATATATATATATATATATATATAAATAACCAAAGAGTTAAGGGATCTGTTTCTACAACAAGTTAAGTAGTTAATTGGCAAAGTGGGGATCTGAGCCCAAATCTCATAATCAGACTTTTAAAGACAAAATGTCTTAAAAGTATCCAAGACTACTTTTATAAAACTAAAGTTGAAGAATCTTTTCTTCAAATAAAAAACAAAGGCAGATTTAGGAGAGATATTTGCCAGTATTGACTAAAATTACCCTGATTTTTCTTTGTCCAATATAATCTAATAAAAAAAATAACTAAGCAATAGTACTTTCAAAATGTGTTTTCTTTGACCTCTTTTCCATTTTATTAGTAACTTTTCCTATTTGGTAGTAAAATTTCCCCTTCCATCAGATCTTAATACCTTTTAGCTCTTTTCATTTGGTCTAACCACTAATCTCTACTTCAAAATGCTCTATCTTTACCATTTTTTTACCTTTATTTTCTATTTAAGTCCTACATAGATTGTATTTCCTGAGAGCATCATTGATCTGTTAGTCTTGGCACTTCACCATCTTCCACCTCGATGGAAATAATGTCCTGCCCTCCTCATGTTGTAAAGACATCCAGACACATAACTGACATTTTTGGCTCATTTTACATTAGTTTAATTTATATTCTAGCTACTGTCACATTAGAACAAATTTAAATAGTATTTCACATAAATCCTCATACAATTTCTAGTTTTAAGTCATTTTTATCCCTTTTGGTGTTACTGTAACCTATCCTTTTTTTTAATTGATGAGTGCTTGTAAAGGGTTGTGCCTCCATATTTTCTCATATGGTAGAGCTATGAAAACTTTGGGAATGTTGATATCAGTACAGTCATATTTCAGGTATATCCCTTTGAATCTTATAGTGTTCTTTAATTTTTTTAAAAAAGTTTTAATATTATTTCCAAGTTAGAAAACAGTGTCTACCTTCAAGAAATTTAGTTTAGTCTGAGGATTATTGCTGATTTTAGAAGATGAATAACAGTAACAAATGTTAGGTGTAGTAGATTACAGATATTCAATATTATTTTTTATGTCACTTCCTTGGTAACTTTGTGGTCTTTGTGAACAGTTGACCAAATGAATATGGTGGATGTGACATGGTGCCAGAAATCTTGATCAATGCTGGTGATTGACTGGGAACAATCAGAACACCTTCTGATTTACTTTCCAAGTTGCTGCTCAGTGTTCTCCTAGCATTATGGGAAAGATAAATGCAAATGAGGGAAGCAAAAGGAAGTTGTGGCCTTTTTATGACTTGTCATCTGAAGTCAGGTAGGATCATTTCTATGTTCTATGTTCCAGGGCCAAGGGGTGAGAAGAGGACTCACTCCTTGATGGAGAAGGGCATGTTTCTGGAACACCATGTGAGCCCAAAAATACTGCTAATGCTATTTTTGGAGAATCCAATTTGAAATACTGGGCATTGTAGTCTAAATTATAAACTTTCTGAATGGATTTCCAAGATAGATAGCATGCCCGGTCTATTTTCCTCTGCACATATTTATCTTTTCTAAGTTGCTTACCTGCCAATAACCCCCATCTTATCTTATTCATTCTTTAAGATTTAGTTTGGAGGACATTTTATATTAAACTCTCTCTCTCCTCAAAGCCTTTATCTCCACTAGGCTCTTTCCTCTAGGTTCTTCTAACACTCTGCTTTCACTCATATATTTTTCTCTTTGCCTTATCTTGTATTATATTCATTTTAGTACTCCTCGGTTTCCTCCACTGGATTCTAAGCAAATTGAGATCAGCTATACTTCAAATTTGTTCTTTATAAATGCTTGAAAACCAGGAAGAATGCAGTAACTTTCAGGTAAATATTGAATAAATGAGGCTGAAATGATGCTCAGGATCTCATTGCCAAAGACCTTGATTGTCAGACTAGAGGTAAGATTGCATCCTAAACCAGTCTACTAAATCTTTGTCTTTACTAGTTAATGATGAGTGCTGATTTTGGATGGCATTAATCAAACATGGAATATAGAACTAACATGGTGGCAGAATAATATGCCAAGAATGCATAGTGGGAAGTAGAAAATTTTCTGATGACCCATGAAGGGACAATAGCAACCCTATCTCAGGAAAGATTTTACATGCAGGTAGAGGGCGAAAAATACTCCATTAAGTTTTAGGTTCTGTTACGGTCATATAATGCTATTAAGCATTTTGTCTAAAAGGCTATTGTTAATGTTGCCTAGACTTAATTTCTAAATTGAGCAATTCCTGACCTGATTTTTGAGAGCTGATGAGTCATGCACTCATAGACTTAGAGGTTTTACTGGTGTGGGTCATTTGTAATGTGCAGCGCTTGAAGCTTAAATTAGCCTGGCTTTTATAGATCCTTTAATATGCATAATCTGACCCAATATTGAAATGGTCTTTAGAAAGATAGAGTGTTAAGGGGAAAATATATATGAAGTGATTTTTGAAGATTTCCCAAGTGCTAGCCAACTAATTTAAAGGACTTTAACTGAATTCTGATCAGACTCTCCAAATCTCTCTGTCACACCTAGATTTGGCCATCTGGCCACTCCATTTTAATATTTTCCAACCATGAATCAGCAATGAAGATGCTGGATTTAAGCTCAAACTGATTTTATCTTTTAAAAATGATGTGGACAGTGAGATAAAGTCTTCACGAAGAAAAGCAAGAAAGAGAGCAATTTTGATTTGTGCCTGGCTTGATTGATTTTTCCTAGTAGAAAACTAGTGAAAACATCAAATAAATAATTTTATGCACGTGTGAAGAAGTGATACTTTTATTCCAAATTATTTTAAATATATAGTATATTCATAACGAAAAGGGATATTTAATCAGAACCCATTGTAAGCTGAAGAATGTAGAAATATAAAGCAAGAGATAGAGTTATTATACTTGACATTAAAATAATTAGAAAGATAAGACACATGAGATAAGAATCCAAAGTAGTGCCTGTTTATTATATGTAGAAATACAATCTCAACATTAATCTAAAAAGAAATTTTGAGGAATGGAGAACTAAAACTATTTCATGCCAAGAACTTTGTATGTTCTGTTTTATCTAACCACAACAATAATACTTTAAGGAATTTATTAGAGGTATTATTTCCATTTTCAGTTAAGAAATTGTGGTCATATGTCTGGATAGATCTCAAATTGAAATTTGGTTCATACTCCGGGGATATTTCTCTTTCTAATTTGTCATCCTGTCACTCATTTTTTTTTTTTTAATGAGCATCTGAGAGATTTAGAAATAAACATTTGGGAATGTCAAAGAATCAATTTCTGGAACACATTAGAACTAGTTTGACTTACACCAGAGATAAGAAATTAGCTCAACCTTGAAAGATGAGTAGGTTTGGAGAGGTAAAAATGGGGGAAAAGAAATGATTGAGCAAATGCAGAAGAGAAAGAAAAGCAGATTGTAGAAAAGGAGGTCAAAGGAAATCACTTCCCCAAAAGAGGGTTGAACAGGAAGGGATGTCAATGGGGATCCTAACAGGGCCAACAGTTACTACTGTAAATATAAATATACATATATATATATATACACATATATACACACACACACACGCATGTAATGAAAGACAATTGACCCATTTGAAAAAATCAAGTTTATTTTATAGTTTATACCTGGTGAATCTATATAGTATATAAATAGATTGGGCTGGAGACTAAGCATTACATTTATAAATTAAAAACAAATAAATTAATATGCTACAGATAATGTTGTCAATGAGAAGAAGAGATATGAAAGATGAAAAAAGTAGGACTAAGCTCATTTCTGGTTCCCATGAGAGCAGAGCCCATTCTTTGTGAGTCAGGGTAGATCGAAACCCTTCCCAACCTATGCTTTTATGTTTCCTTTTGGAAGCAATTACTACATAAAAACATTTAGGCCCAAAGTAACTCATCATGTTATAGTATGAAAGAGCGAAGAAAAAATGATTCCACATTTCCATTCCAGTCCCATTACCATTCCTTACCCTAGCTCCATGATAATTCCCAACCAACCATGAGCCCCTACAGTCTCAGGCTGTAACTATAATGAAACATCCCTTTTCTCAGTTCTCAGGAACACAGTCCCTTTAACTTTCAGGCTACTTGTCAATGCCTGAAAGTTTTTCTCTTTTTCTATCAAGAAAACTAAACTTTGTTTTAATCAATCAATTAATTTATTTTTTGCTTCTGGAGCTTTATTCCCTTTTTCTCCTACTTGAGCATCTGCATATTGGCACATACCTATTAAAGCCCTTATCATATTGCATAACTTTTGCTTGCTTTCACAATAATATGAATTTCCTAGAAATAACAAACTCTAAGTTTCTTTATGTTCTTTGATATTTTGGCTCAAATGGATAAGTGCTCTTGATCTGTGACTATCACTGTATTTTCAATCATGAAAAAAACATAATTGATAAAACATTTTTTTTAATTTTGGATAGGATGACTTCAGGATAGAATTCTTGAAAGATGGACTTGAAGTCTTTGAGCCCTAAGAGATGTAGTAGTGTTTCTGTCTATTTTAGGCAAACTAAAATAAAATCTGCTAGCCAGTCTTCCTACAGGTATGTTTTTTTAGGAGGCAATGAAGAAAAAGAGAGAGAAGATGAAGGCAATTCTAGAACAAAATTAGCATATTTAGCTCAAGCACAGAAAGTGCTTAAGTGAATGAGAAGTGCTCAGTGTCCTAAACATAAGCTACTCACTGAGGAGCTGGGTATAGTCTCAAGCCTAGAGGCAGTGCTAGAAACCATGGGAGGTTCTGCAGCAGCCCTCAATGATCATATCGGCAGCACAGAGGGGCCTTTTTATGTGACTTCTGCCAAGAAGGAATACAAAGATACCTAAATATAACTAACTCCAATATGTGGGATTGCAGGCTCCCTCCTGGCTACTGCAACATAAATGGCCTTTCAAGCAGCAGGAGCATAGGGGACATGGCTGGGTTGAAACAAAATTGTAAAATAAGCCAGCTATGTTCAGCACCTTCCCATTCCTTCCATTTCCACACAGTTTCCCACTGCTGGAGCTCAGTGTTCCTTCCCCACTCATCACCTGCTTTCAGGCAAGGCATGGTCCAGTGAAAGAACTCTGGAGAAACTGGAGCTCCTCTTTGTCTACTTGCTGGCTGGGGCTCATCATTCAAACCTCAATATCTCTGGTTCTGCCAACCCCATTTTATAAGCCAGAAAGGAAAAGATTGGTACTTGGGACCTCTAAAGACTATTCCAATTACATTTTTTTTCATAGATATCATTATAGTTAATGCTGAAGGTGAAGGGTTTCAAGGTAAAGCCAGCTCATTGGTATGTAATGATCAGGTTTGTAACTTACTGTCTTTCCTTTCTTCACTTTCTCAACCAGAAAATACTGCCTCAGAAGCCCACAACCATGTATTCTTCTCTTCATGTCTTTGTGCTGGGGGAGGTCCAGGAGTCATCAAGCACTATTGGGAGGGTTGTCAGACAGCTTCAGTGATGCAGAGGGACCCAACTAGTATTTTGCTTTGAGAAGAGTAGAGACCAAATAAACTAGCCATGCAAGGATCTGTTAAAAATGAAAAGCATCAAATAAACTTCATCTATCAAGGCAGCAAGAAGAAATAGGGATGAGGAGAAAAGTGTGAGCTGTAAATCAGTGTGGAGGTAGTTACAAATTAAAAAGAGAAGATAGAGGAAGGGCAAGGCAGTAGCAATTGGTCTGGAATTAGCAGAAACATTCAGGATCTTCCCCTAGAAGGTGGAGTGGTTGCTGGACAATTCTCTTTACTGAGATAATTACTTTTCTAGTGTGATGACACTCTGACCCAATTTTAAGCACAACTAGTCTGTGTGGACCAAACAAGGGTTTGGGTGAGTATGGTGTTCTAGAGCAGGCATCTGCCTCCTAGACACTTGGAGACTTTGGGTCTGTCCAGTAGTCACCTCCTGCGGTGAAAGATTCAGGCAGGGTCAAATAGAAGAGAAGGTTTGCAGACGTGGCAGTCATTTCTCCCTTTCCATGGTTGCTTTCTTCCCACAGCCAGCAGCATATCACTGAACTTGGTTTGTAACAGGGAGGTCAAGTTTGAGCTACAGCAAAAATAATCATCCTGGTTATTCTCTGTTATGGTTGAGGTCTGGAATGGCCCCCAAAGGCTCATATGTTGAAGTCTTGTTTACAGCAATGTTCAGAGATGGGTCTTTAGGGAAGTGATTGCAACATGAGGGTTCTGAACATGTCAGTGGATTAATAATTTAAAGATATTATTGAGAAATGGTAGCAACTTAGAAGTAGGAACCAATTGAAGGAGTGAGTCCTTGGGGCATGCCTTGGGAACTATATGATGTTCCTGGTCCCTTCTCTTCCTCCATGTTTCCAGGTCTCCAGCAGGTCTCCAGGCTTTTTACCTGCCTTGGCACCTTTCTATCATGATATTGTGCTTCCTTTCACGCCCAAGAAATGGAGCCTGCTGAATGTGGACTGAAACATCTGAAACCATGAGCCCAAATAAGATTGTCCTTTTCAAAGTTGACTTCTCAGGTATTTTTTCCAGCAACAAAAAGCATCTTTTCCCACATCATGCTTGATGATTTGTTTTCCATTATTCAATTCTGTGTGTCCAAGTAAGAAAATATGCCTGGAACCTTGAACTCAAGATCTGTTGTTGATTATTTTCAGGATATCATGCTTTAGTTAGTTGTGAGAATGCCTGTCTAGAAATTAATAGAATTTTATTTTTATTTTTATTTTTTATTTTGTTGCCAAATTGGTTGAAAACAAATTTACCAATTTGTCTTCACTGGAAATTGGTCCTTAGTACCTCCCAGGAAAAGTTGATAGAAGGCATAGATATTGTTGGATAGTTCTGAACCTTCTTTCTCATCCCTTCCTTCCTTCCTTCCTTCGTTCCTTCCTTCGTTCTTTCCTTCCTTCCTTCCTTCCTTCCTTCCTTCCTTCCTTCCTTCCTTCCTTCCTTCCTTCCTTTCTCCTTCCCTTTTCCCACCCTCTTATGTGTTTAGACTGCTGGAATTTTGTGAGTTCACATAGGAAGTCCTCTTTTCTTCCTATTTTCTTCCTCATAGAGTGTCAGTTACAATTCTGAAATGCTTAAATATGTCTATATTTAGCAGTTGCCTACATTACGTTTCTTAGTTTGGCATTTCAAATTCTCATGAGTTAAATTGTAAATATCATATGCAAAATTTAAGTCAAAAGTCTTAAAGAGACAATATGGAGCTATAATACAGAGACTATACCATGACAGCATTGAAATCTTTTGTTTTTTTCTACTTTTCCAGAAATATTCAAGTTGGATCTGCCTAAATTCTGACATCTGAGCAATGAATATGATAGTTTCTTACTTTATATGTAGCACTTTTTATTTTACAAAATAATAACACACATCCACCTAATTTAATAAATATCATTATATATTATCTTATTGAATTTCCTCCACCACCTATAAGTAAGACATGAATAATCATTATATAAGTATTACATATATGCATTGTAGTTATGATTCTTCAAGTACAAGCATATATAATAAATATGCATATATAATATAATAATATAAAATTATATATACATATATATGCATACTGTGAAGGTAATAATTCAGTATTGTTGGTACAACCTGGAATTTGGAGACAGTTTAGGTTTCTATCACTAAGGGAATACATTTTTAAAATGAGGTGTATGCAAAGAGAATCAGTGAACTAGAGCAGGGGTTAAAAACTTCAAGTAAAAATTAGATAAAATTCAGAGGGCCAATGAACTTAGACAGAGAAAAAATCACATCTTTATATTCACAAACCTCTCACTGACATTTAACATTTTATTTAATTATTAAAGAAGGCAACAAATAGCCGGGCATGGTGGCTCAAGCCTGTAATCCTAGCACTTAGGGAGGCTGAAACAGGAGAATCGCGAGTTCAAAGCCAGCCTCAGCAATGGCGAGGTGCTAAGCAGCTCAGGGAGACCCTGTCTCTACATACAACACAAAATAGGGCTGGGGATGTGGCTCAGTGGTCGAGTGCCCCTGACTTCAATCCCCAGTACCAAAAAAAATAAATAAATAAAAGAAGGCAACAAATGACAGTTCTGTCACTAATACCTTGACTTTGCCATGAAGAGAAGTCATGTTTATTTACAAATTATACTTGTTGCTGACATCTCAAAACATAGCATAGGCTAATCATTATAATGGAATAATAGTAGTTATTAAACTGGCCACTAGAATAGAGAAACACTGGACGCGACATGGAGGAGGCGGGGGGCAGGAAAGGGGAATGGGTATAGTAAAGATGGTTGATAAAAAAAATATATAAATATATATATACTGTTCATTGAAAGTGCATATAAAGGTGTTTAATATGAAGAATGTAATCTGCTTATAATTTTGTGCAAAGTTAGAAAAATTATGATTGTAACAATTTTTTTTTCTATTTGCCTCAACAAATGTTTTCAGTGAACAGTGTGTACAGCTTCTGAAAATTTGCTTTTTTTCTGTTATGTTTGATAAC
>CM053412.1:29369987-29439257 GCA_028644305.1 Xerus rutilus
AAAAATAAATAAATAAATTTAAAAAATAAAATAAAATAAACTGGCCACTAGATTGTATTGTTTAATGTGTTCATAATAAGCATATATATTGCAATGCCACTCATTGTTTTGGTATTTTTTAACTGAATTTTACGATAGTTAGTTTATTTTGTAATCCTATGTATTTGATCATATTCACTCTAAGTATTAAATGCAGTTTTTCCCATGAGGTTCCATAAAAGACCATTGCAAGAAAAATCTAGACTACCAAATTAGTATATGAGGACAAAATATTTTAAAACTCTCAAAATAAAAATGCAGGAGCAAGTGTAGATACTAAAAAAAGAATTGAGTATTTAAATCATAAATTAGGTTAAATATTGAAGCACACACATTTATGTACCTTGTAAAATAAAAATAATGCCATATTTTTAAAACTTCATATAAACAAATGCATACATACGCTGAAGAGAGGCGAGGGAAGTCAGTGAATATATGGGGGTGGGAGTGGAGTTTATGTAGATATATTTAGATAGCTCTAATTTCTCTCATAAGATAAAAGTAATAAAATAAAGCCCATGTAAAATCTGTGATAGGTATCAGCATTTGAGGGTCAAACAGGAAAGATAAAATGAAGATTTATAAATGGTTCCAGACATATCACCTCCACTAAACCACTCAATCTCCAAAACAATTCTTAAGAGAGAAAGTCCGTTATCTCTGGGTTTACAATTGTAGGGCTCTTCTCAGGTAGCATAAAAAGTATCTCTCTCTCCTCTCTCTCTCTCTCTCTTTCTAAACAATGGCAAGGGGTCGTGGAGTTTCCTATCTTTGCTTTCATCAACAGAACCAAGATTTTTTTTTTCTTTTTTCTTTTGCATTACTTGCCAAGTTCATCATCACTTAAAAGCAATTCCTTTTGGAAATGTGAGTTTCTTTTTTTCCTTCCCAGCACCATTGGTATCATAATAGCTCCTTAAACAAACAAACAAACAAAAATGATCCATGAGTGTGCCTGTACATTGAGCCAAAGTGTAACTACATGCTATTTCTCAACCTGAGACCACATTTTGTATTCCACTTATATTGCCCCTAGCCCTTCATTTCCATCTAGACTGCATAATACATTACTTCCAATACTTATTGGTTTAACATATATTAGGATTGTTTGGCAGCATATAAGACATAGCTTCTCCCATATAAATTATGGTTTATTTATCTTTGGACATGAAGAAGCCATATGAACTGTCAAGATTTTTTTTTTGGTGGATTTTAATTTGCATCTTAACTTCTTACCATTTAGTATAAATATGCCTTTTCCTCTTGTGAATTTCATAAACTTAACCAATGTCTGGGTGTGTAAGCAATAAAGGAGAAAGTAAAGTAAAATACAATTCTTTTTAAATTTTCTTGTAGCCACATCCATTTTAAGCCCTAAGATGGGAAGCTGGGTGCTAAAGTTTTCCACATAACCATATAGCCCTGGTATCTGTCATTCCCTTTTTTATGCTATCTTTGTTTCCATTTTCTAATAATTTATGAGTTTTACCATATATTTTTCTAATAAATGTTTAAAAAATTCAGTTCACTCTCTTTTTGTGTGTTTTCAGGAGTTTCCTTGCTTATAGTCTAGCAATCTATGATAAATTATAGTGATTATTTTAAAAACATATTCAGAAGCTGATAAAAGCAGAATAACATTATAATCTCTAATTTCTTTCAATTATTTAGAGAAAAATGTAGTATGATTTGCTACTTTAAATTATGATCTTCGTTTAAAACAATATGTATTCATTCCAATGAAAAAAGATGCAAACCTTCAATGTCTTCTTTGGTCAGTCCCTCTTTTACTCAATATTTAAACCTCTGTTGAAATATCCATACACTATTCTTTCATAATAGTTCATTTTAAGATCTTTCCATAGTTACTGAAATTAAAGAGATCTTTTCATGAATAGTTGCCATTATATTTTGAATTCTGAATCTAGACTTTCCAAATATCTGTATTAGTAGAGAACTTTTTTGCCCTAAAAAGTAACAACATACCTAGTTCTATAAAATTCTTCTCAGCAAGTTATTTTGAGAGAATACATGGCTAGCAAATATAAGCTATATGACTTTTATGAATAAAGAAAAATTTAATAAATTATTAGAGATTTTAAAAGGATAAATTTGTGTACATGTCAGGGTAACCAATGTCTGTAATCGATTTGGATTTTTTTTTAAATTGCAAAAATCTTAACCACTTATTCCAAATTTAGAAGAAAAAAAGAAATCAATGACAATTTTATGTGCTTCTAGGCAAATAAGATAATTTAATTAGTAAAGAAGGGACAAAAAGTTCTATTATAGGAGGGACAAGAATGGCTAGAGACCAGTTTATCGGGTAAGATTATTGCTTGCCAATTTTATTTAAACTTTATCACTTTCCAGATTGGAAAGGTGAGTTTCTAATTAGCTCCTTTTTCATCAGTCAAGGCTCAATCTCTCTAAACAATCTTTGGGTAATAATCAGAGCCCCACTTCCATCAACTTCAGGGAAATTGCAGAGCCAAATATTAAACAGGTGCTTATGAAATTGTGCTCAACCACCTGTTCTCTTGACCCCTGGCTGACCCAGTTAACAAAGACCAGTGTTCTTCAATTAGTACAAGCGATACCAAATACAACCAGCCTATAATTAACATTGGGCACTTTTCTCTCAATATTGCAAACTGATTTTCTCAAACTAATCTTCAGTATATTTTATATCTCAATGAAAGTATTACAAATAACCTGTAGCCCAGTACTGACAAATCTTAAAGACAATAAGGAGGGCTCTAATCCTGTCCAGTTTTATGTACATATTCATGTCATTTGCTCATATTGGTGTGCCTTAGGGCTAAAACAAAGTCTGTAGAACTGTTAGAGCATTTCCTTATGTTGAAAAAAAAGTCTCAACTTTGATGTCCACAAGAACCACCTAAGAAGTCAATATACAAGGAGGAGATTCCAGGCCCTACTTCAGAATTTTGGACTGAGCCTCGCGGGATGGAATCTTGACGTTTCTACTTTAAAACATTCTTTAAGTGATTTCAGTTGTCCATCAACACCTGAGACCTGTGGTAGTGAACTTTTATTTAGATGAAGCCAACTTTGAATGAAGTACCTCAATTTTGGGTTGAGTATTTGTTTCTGTTATTTAATTGGAGAGGATAGCTACATGGATAACAATGAAACTATATCTTAAGAAAGAGAAATCCATAAAAAACAGATGAAAGACTTCTGGATAGATAAAAAATAGTTACTCTTGAGTTGTTCTATATGGCTATCTGAAATTAGTCCCCTTTCAGTCACTGTTAAAAAAAAGAAGCAGAACAAAAACCAATACCAAGTGTCTATCATTTGCCAGGAACAGTGGGAACAATGTATGCACACGGGAGAACCATCTGGATGCTACCTCTGTACTGAGGAGTTAGAACGTGGCAGTGGTTTAGGTGCATGTTCTGGGGGTTGAAACTTGATTCTGCTTTTTACCAACTTGGATAATTTTTTCATACATTCTAAACACCTTATTGCTTTTTCATTTGAAAAATGAGATTAATAATACATATTTATTAAGACTGTCATGAGAATTAGAGAAACACTGGACACGACATGGGGAGAGGGGGGGCAGGAAAGGGGAATGGGTATAGTAAAGATGGTTGATAAAAAATATATATAAATATATATATATATGTACTGTTCATTGAAAGTGCATATAAAGGTGTTTAATATGAAGAATGTAATCTGCTTATAATTGTGTGCAAAGTTAGAAAAATTATGATTGTAACAATTTTTTTTCTATTTGCCTCAACAAATGTTTTCAGTGAATAGTGTGTACAGCTTCTGAAAATTTGTTTTTTTCTGTTATGTTCGATAACATGTATTAAAATGCAACTTTTGGGAAAAAAAATAAAGTAAAAAAAAAAAATAAATAAATAATAATAAAAAAAAAAGACTGTCATGAAGATTAAAATCTTGGCCCATAAATTTGTGTTAATTCATATAGGATTGTTTACTGATAAATAGATAATACTGCCCTCTCCTCTTTTTTATTTTTTGTACCATTATACTTTGGAGATTTAGCTCTTTTAAAGTTTTACCTTTTTTACTTGCTATAGTATCCTAAATAGGCCATCTGAATAAAAATCCCTATTTCTTTAAAAAAGAAATGTATCTTCTTTAAGGGCTCTTACTATCTTTATAGTAGCCAATGTAGAGGCAAATGCTTAATGTAACATGCAGTCATTAAATATGCATTGAGCTTAAGTACATTATGAATCAAAAATTATGTTTGTTTGCATTATCTACTGCTATATAAAAATTGCTCACAGTTTAGAATCTTAAAACAGCATACTTCTATGACATCTATTTATGATTTCAACATTTCTGTGGGTCAAGAATCTTGGCACAGATTAACTTGCTCCTCTGTTTCAAGGCAGTCACAAAGCTGCAATCAATGTCTTCAGCAGGGTTGCAGACTCATCTGAAGGCCTGACTTGAGACTGAGCTACATCTAAGCTCATCAATGTGATGAATGGCAGGATTTTATTCTTCCGAGCATGCTTGCATGAGGCACTCAGTTCTTTGCTGGGGAAAGTGCAAAGGCTGCCTCCAGTTCCTTACCACCTGTGACTCTTCAACTGTCAAGAAAAGCCAGGGAGAGCCAGAAATGTGGAAGTTACAGTCTTTTTACTCCAATCATAACCATGCTATATTTATTCTAGGTAAATGCAGGCCTTAGCCAAGGTAAGGGGATTACACAAGAGTCCAAATGCTAGACAGCAGTGATAATTCGAAGCCTTGTCAGCAGTTTCCTACCATATAAAGTAACATGTTAAGTAGCTAGGAGGTGATTGCTGAGTGTTTTAAAGTATCTGTTCTCAAATGCTAGCTTGCATTTTGAATCACCTGGAACCAACTCCAAAGGTTATGATTCAGTAGATGTGGTGTGGGACTGATAATTTGCATTTATAACAAGTTCTCAGGTGATGCTGTTGCTGCTGGCTCATAACTACACCTTGGAAATCCTGATTCAGAGCACACATTATGTGCTGCTATACAAGGATAACCATGACTCACACGCTGACTGTGTTCTGGGCTCACCTGTTAGCCAATTCAGCAAGCTCTCTTCCGCTGCTGAGAGAACTACCTATACATGCTGCCAACTGGTTCCATTTCTGAAAGAAAAATTAAGAAGATTTCTCCTTCTGGGAGGAGTTTTCTTTACTAGCTCATTTTTGGATGCAGGAAAAAGTAGGTTTCCAGGAATTATCTGGCACATGGAAAAACAATAAACAAACTTTTTCCATTTTTTTAAAAGTTAAAACTCTAATGAACATTGAAAAATAGGAGAGATAGATAAGGAGATTCAATGAATAAATGAATACGATCATTTTTTTGTTGTTCATCATAGCACATTCTTCACCTTCACATTAAAAAAAATAGAAAAAAGAAAATAAAGAAACCTTGAAGACCAATTAACACCCTGGAAAGCACTTTGGAATTGCTTTCTAAACTTGGTGTAATGAAAACAAATGGACATTTTGATTAAATAGATATCATTAGGATGACATGTTATGATCTCAACCTCTGGTTTAATGATCTAATTAAGACCAAGAAAAATTCATTATGGACTCTCAGATCAAATAATTCATTTTATAGAGCCAGGGAAAAAGATTATCTGTTTGTTCAGTATAGTAAGATGGTTTGGGAATGGAGAAAAGAAATGCAACAATGAGAAGTTTAGAACTATATTTATTTCAAAAAGGGAAATTTTCTTATCAAGGAAACAAGCATAGGAATCTATAGATGACTGGGATAGAAAAGGGTGTTTATCCTGGGATACTTTTTCATCTAACCATTCTTTGCCATATTTCACTTCAACCTTTCCACTCAAAACAGAGGTGTTGTGTGATGAGATAATAAGATTGGTTGAACTGGGGTAACTAAAACTTTATAACTTTTTCTTGGGAGAGGGGGATGTACCACAGCAAGGAAATTGCTGCAAAACAGACAAGAGTGTAAAAAGACAAACTATGTACAAGAGAACAGGAGAATCAATGGTAAGAAACTGAGAGATGATTAGCATAAGAATCAAAATAAAGAAGCAAAGAGAAATGGAATCTACTGAAACTAAAGTAAGAAACATCCTTAAGATTCAAAGGGAATGGGATAATCTGGGAGATAGTGCTCCCACCCCAAACAGTTAAGTATTATTGAGACTTGGACTCTAAGGACTTATTACCTATAGAAAGATTATTGCACATCTCTTGGCTGAAATCTTCACCTAAATATCTGAGGAAAAAGAAAGCCTATTACACTACTGACAAATTCCCATTTGGAAGTATTTCAGATCAATTCACCTAACACCTTGGAGACAAAATTTAACAACACTGCCTGTGGCTTGCCAATGGCAATCTATTTGTGATGTCTTTTCAGGGCACAGTGAAGGTGGGTACTGAGGCTAACTGCTGGCAGTCTTCTTTTATATCTGTTTAACGTGGTACTTCAAGCCAAACCATGTTGACATTGCCTTGTCTGCTCAGACTTGGCTGCATGGAGTGTGGGGACCTCAGCCACATGAGTAGGGAAGAAAAAGCCGAGGTTGAATTGTGCTGAACAATGGATGGGAAAATTAGTTTAACTATGGATGTCACCCCTTAAAGGTAACCCACTACTGTGCAACTGTGCAAATTTTGTGAATTCTGCTGGATTAGATTAACAGTTCATGTTTGAAAAGGTTCAATGCAGAGTGAGACCCAAGTGACACATGATGCTCAAACTCAAACCAATGGAGATACTGTAGGTTTTTATTATGAGTGCAAAACAATGGCTTAGGTTAGAGCAGGGCATGATCAATACACTGGGGGCTAATGAAAACTCAGCAGAATGTCAAGACCTCTTTCCTTAGAATAGAAGGATAAGCAAGAAAATGAGAATAAAAGCAGAATCAAAATAACTGTGCCACATGACAGGGAAGTATATAAAGGTGTGACCTTATGTCCTCACAGATGCAAAGGTTTTAACCTGTGGCACAATGGAATTGTTATAGAGTCCACTGTCCAGAGAGTTGAGCCTGCTGACATCTTTTTATCTGTTTCCCATCTAGTTGAGGTGTTAAAGGCATCCATGAATGAAACTAGCAGTGTGAGAAAGGCAAGATTTGACAGAACACACTACATACTTGATATAGGTCATTGCCTCCATTGCTTCCTGCCGAGGGAACTTCCTGTCTGCCAGACTGGACAGGCCCAGGTGTTGTGCAATTATTTCTTTCAGTCACCTGCAGTTACCTGTTTCCACTTCCTTTATAGCCAGTGTGCAAAGGAATCTTCTGTCTTTCTTAAAGACTGAATTTCACAATAGTCATCCTACAAGAATTTTTGGTAGAGTAGAGAAAAAACAATTTAGATTCAGGCAGAAAATTTGAATTAAACTAGTATAAATGCTATTTTTTTAATAACTAAAAGCTTAGTTCCTCATTCATGAATGGATAAGCATTGCAAGTTTCATGGTGTTATTGAAATGATTAAGTGAAAAATGAAATATTTCAAACCCCTAGCCATTGTCTGGTAACAAATGTGAATTTCTTCCACTCCATCTCCTATCATCTTTGCCCTTCTCTTACATAGAATTGCATGACATTCACCTTCTGCCTGTTAATGTGCTTCATCTTTGTGGCCCTCTGTGGCATCTTAGCTTCAAGTACAGCACATGCCATTGGGTATTATTTTACTCAAGTTTGGCCAGGTGTGTGCTTCTAATGGCTCATGGGGAAAAACAATCTCTTCGTTTAACCAAGGGTATCATTACCAACCAGATGGTTGAATAGCTAGAATTAATCAGTTATTGAGTAACTGTAGAATTTAAAAATCAGAAGTCTGTTGAGTTAAAACAGCCTTGACAATTTGCATACACCTTGAAATTTCGTATGCACATTGGCAGATGTAATATAAACTTTAATTCATAATATTCCCACCTTATTGTAGAGTTGATACACATTGGAACTACATAAGCCTTGAATCTCATAAAATGATGTGAATATTATTTACCTATCCTTTCCCTATCCCACAGTTGTTGTTGTTGTTGTTGTAGTTTGTTTGTTTTGAAATATTTCATTTTACTTTGTGTTGTTTGATTTTACCTTATCGTTACCAAGAGAGATGCTTAAAACTGAAGATGAGGGTATGAACAAATTATATCTCATGTCTTTTAGTAAAATAATAGTGTGAGTCAGAATATTTGATTTAGAATGCCATTGTGTCAATTTTCAAAATAGTTTTATTTATTGGAAATTACATGTCAGGGGCTATGCTAAGTCAGAGAAGGGGCAACTTTTAAATATTTTGGACTAGGCAAGAACATGGGTGATGCTCCAGAGATAATGCAACCTGAACTATACAATTTCAAGCAGAATAGTAAAGGAAGTACCAAAATCTCTCTTGATAGGAGATAAAGGAGTCCTGTCTAGCTCCAATAGAAATGAGTACTGATGAGAAACAGAAAAAGTAATCTGAACCTCTAATAGAAGGAGAATTTTGAGAGAATCAAACTATGAGATAATGGTAAGGAACATGTCCATTTGATAAGGAAGCTTACTGGACTGTATAGCAAAGAAACCAATAGCTTTTAAAGATGCACCCTCAGAATAAAAGAAAATATTTTGGGTAGAGAGATCATAAGGTTGGAGAAATCATTATAATATATTTCATCAGAGGAATGGTTAAGTAAAAAGTTGTAAAACCTAATGACACATTGAAGTTATGTTTATAAAGAAGATAAAATAATCTGCTTCGTAGTGACTTTTAATCCCAATTTACCAGGACTGAGAATTTCTTGCGACACAGAACTTTCATTGCTAATTAACCTAATAAATACTCTAACACTAACTTCACAGGGAAAACTCCAACTGGTAAAATAATATGTTTTAGTCAGCTTTTGCATCTGTGACTAAAAAATTTGACCAGGACAACTGTAGAAGAGCAAAAGTTTATTTGAGGGCTCATGGTTTCAGAGATCTCAATCCATAGACAGCCAGCTCCATTCCTTGGGGCTCAAGGTGAGGCTAAATAACATGGTGGAAGAGTGTAGCATATGGGGGGGCTGGGGTTGTGGCTCAGTGGTAGATCGCTTGCCTCACATGCGATCTACATGCGTGAGACACTGGGTTCGATTCTCAGCACCACATAAAAAATAAATAAATAAAAGGTCCATCAACAACTAAAAAAACATTTTAAAAAAAAAAGAGTGTAGCATATGGGGAAGCAACTTACATGATGATCAGAGAGCAGAGAGAGAGATCTCCACTTGCCAGATACAAATATGTGCCCCAAAGCCATGCTCCCAATGCCCTACTGTCTCGAGCCACACCCCACTTGCCTGCAGTTACCACTTGATTAATCCCATCAGATGATTAATTCACTGACTGGGTTAAGGCTCTCCTAACCCAATCATTTATTCTCTTAACCTTCTTGTATTGTCTCACACATGATTTTTTGAGGGACACCTCACTTCCAAAGCATAACAGAATAATACCTATATGTATGTGTATTTATATATGCACATTTTTAATTTATGCATATAGGTAAATAAATATATACAATTTTTATGTCTATTATTCATATACATAAACACAGACAGAATTGAAACAATACTCATAGAAAAAAGATTTAGAAATAAATACAATATGGAGAGAAACATATTTAGAGGTAAAGCTGAGGTAACACAATAATAACATCAATCTTTGCAAAGCAGGCAGAGAATGGGGATGGGGTATTGGTGGTATCCATTTATTCATTATAAAATTATAAATAGAACTAGATAATCTCTACTATTCTCTGTAGTTTTAAAATTATACAATAATAATTCTAAATAAGGCTTTTCAGAGCCCACAATTAATATAGAAAATTAGAAAGCTATCTAATATTCACATAAATGTTTACAAAGGGCATACAAAGTAAATATTACTTTGAAAAAGAATATATTTGGTCTGCATGAATGGAAGGGAGGTAATTCCAAGAAAATAAATGACAATCAATTCAATGAAGGATAGTGACAAAATAATAGTGCTTAGCTCCTACTAGTACCATATCAGGTATGGAAAATTATTTTAAAAGAACTCCATTGATCATCCTTAAAAGATTTCTGTTTTGTATTGACAATTGAGTGTTTTATACTTGCCAAAAAGTTTATAAACAAAAGTTATGAGATTAGGGAAAATAATCACTTATTTTAAAATATTTCTCTGGTTAAATCATGTATCACTCAAAACCTCTATCTGATGTAGACACTAAGTTATGAACGTTCGTGATCCTGTTGAGATGTGTGGGCAGAGAAAACTTGCTCTTCACCAGTATGTCAGTTTCAAAAGGTTAATTATTTCAGAATAACATTGTTCAAACACATGTTTTTAAAAACACATCATTAACACATCATTTTCAAAACACATGTTTTTATCTAAGGAAGGCATTTATTACTCATAGAATAATTACTCATAGAAATCACAATGAAAGATTCACTTATATATAGGCCAGTCACACCTTTACTGTTTCTATGAAATGATGGTACTCAGCTACTCTTTCAGAAAAATAGATATAAAGAAAAGGGAGAACAGACATAGATATCCTCGAGGTGCTTTAGCTAGGCTCTGAACTGTGAGTAGGTGATGCAGAGGAAGGTGGGAACTTATGATCAGGGTCCCCTGTCTGGAATGAGCTTACCATGAGAGAGTGAAATACTGACTTCTCTGAGTGAGAGATAATGTACAGAGCCAAAAAGGTGGAATAAGACCACATTGTGTCACTCCACATCATGCACAAACAAGAATTGGATCCTAGTTAGAATAAGTTATATTCCATATATATACAATATGTCAAAATACACTATATTGTCATGTATATCTAAAAAGAACAAATAAAAAACAAGAACTCATTATGGATATTCACATCAATTTGAGGAGTTTGAAATTTATCTTTGGGATAATAAGAAAGTTCATGACTTGTACATGAAGTGACATCATGGCAATATCATTTGCTCTCAGGCTACTCTGAGAACTCTTAGTTCTCTAAGCAGAAAATTGTTCTCATCATTGCACCTTAGAATTCCTAAGAGGAGAGAAGCTTATAAGACATACTCCTGTGACCACCACTGTGTCCTTAGATGACTGCTTCATCTTTAGTAAATGCCTCAGTTGTTCAATAAAGGCACTCCATTGACAGGAAGACATTTTCACTTTGAAAATAATCACTAGAAACACTATGTTCTTAACCAGAATGATGTAATTGATGACAAACAACACAGACCACAGTTACAATCATTCACAAAATATGTATAATTAAACACATTGGAAATTCCAATGAAATATTCCCACTGAAGATCAAGTGAAAGATCAGTGGGACTCAAATGATAATGAATCTCCACAGATTCAACATTTAAATGGAAACTTAGAGCAAAATATGTTATTTTAAATATGCAGGTGTCTGTGCAGACGATCTCTCTTTCAACAACACAAAATACAAAGGGAAAAACAAAAGAATAGCCATTGTTTACTCTATGAAATAAAAGTAAACTCCAATTGAATTCCGAGGAGAAAAAGTTAAAAAAGACACAATTTTTGCTAGATGAACTAATCAGAAATGCAAGATGTCTCCTAAATAGTTTGGAAGAGAATTTTCTTCCAGTTTTCTAGAATATTATGCTTAAAATGTCTGTATAAATACATATATTTCTTCAAGAATTTCATTTATTCATTTGTTCATACATTTATTAAACATTTGTCATGTACCAAGCAATAATCAGGTGTGGGGATAAAAGGCACTGCACACTTCTGTTATGGTGTTATTAGTACCTGTAACTATTAAAGGTCATTATTAAATGAATTCATGTGGGTCCTAGAAGTCATGCTCTTTGAGCTTTTAATGTTTAATGAATAATATCTCACAGTATTTCATTACAACTAGCCCCTTTGTTCACGGTGTCATTCCCCTATGGAATCAAGCCATCTCTGGCAAATGGAAGCACAATGGTCAAGCATGTATGTGCATGTGGGTCAAAAAGGTTTTATATAATCACAGTAAGATGCAGAAGAACAAAAAATTCCTCACAAACAAATGTTAACTCTAGATTTGGAAAACTTATAGATTGGCAAAAACAGGTCTTGGCTTTCCACCGAAGGAAGTTGCTCTTAAGCATATTTGGTGTTCAAAACGCCAGGTGTGCTGGGTTTCCTTCATGTGGCGAAGTATTGTACCATCTGCTCCAGGGCCAAAAAATTTCACATCAAACAATTTATTTTCCACTTAAGGATGAATGAGGAGGTGGTGTGAAAGTGTGCTGGGTAATACGATGACAGGCTGGGCAATGATTCTAGTTCTTTCTGTGTGTGTATGTGAGAGGTTGATTTTGATGAGCTTGCCAAAGGACATAGACACTCTTCCTCCTCTAAACATCTGTGGGTGATCCATTCCCCCCAAATGACAGTATCTGTCTTCCTGCTAGCTGGCTGGGGAGCCTGTGTGCCAGACTCTCACAGCTGTGGGGGCACAGCTGACGATCCATCTTCAAAATGCGCCACATGCCAGTTGTTTGGATCGAAGTAGCTTGGAAAAGTCACTTCTTACAAAGGAAACTTTATCTGAGAGCGGATCTTCTCAGAAGGAGTCTGTTTCTGCTTTTCTTTTTGCTTCTGCACTTAAAGGGGACAGCCCTGATGGGAGTGCCCTCCTTCAGATAATGACCTTGCCTCTAGGGGCTCTTCCTGTCAGTTTTTAACAGCAGGACTGCCTCACCTGGGCTGAGTGCTTTCAGGAACACTCACTACCAGGAATAAAGGTCATCTTCATTTTCCAATGCATTATGGCAGCTAGATATTTTGAAAATCACAGTTACCTCTGATAAAAATCTCTTCCACTTTTGCTCACATGAAGAACATGAACTAATAGAAATTCTCTTTTCAGGGACTAGATCCTAGATATTCATCTGACTTATTAATTGTTAATTATTCTGTAATTCTGTCATATTTTGAGTATAATTCAACATATTTATGTTTTGAATATTAATGTAAATAGAATCTAAGTGTATTTAATCAAATGTACTTTACAGCATGAAACCAAGTAATGGGAGACATATGATTGTATCTATAGATACTATACACACACACACACACACACACACACATACACACATATATATATTTGTATACATGACCATACCCATATGTAAAAACACCCAATACACATAATCACATGGTATGTGAATGCATACAGGCATCAAATAACACATATGTACTCTATAACCTATATAAAAATACTATTTTATTAAGCAATATACAACTGAATGCTCCAATTACATGACTCGTCTTATGGCTTTATACAGATTTCCATGCCAATATCTCTGTGCCCCCTTTTAAGCATGAACAAATGGATTTAGAGGGGGCAAATAGCAAGGTTTTGATGTAATTTTAATGCCTTTAATTATGGCTGAGTTTATAAGATTGACAAATGCATTGATTGACATTTTCCTCAGTTAACCAGTTCATTGAGAGGATTCATGAATCATGCCCAAAGATACCCAGTTATTTCTTCACCCAACAAATGACTCTTCTTAGAGTAGAATGGAGTAGCATGCTTTTTGATTTACCTAGTGAATGTAGTTTTCTGGTTCATATCTCATATTCTCTACAATTGGGTCAGTGATGTCTGGTACACATTTATGAACAGAATAAAAATGTAGTAAAATTTCTAATAAAATAAGCATTTTATATTTTGATGTAGCTTTTTTCTTTAATTAAAAGAGCCATTATGTGCAAATTACTTAGCATAGTTTCTGGAACAGAGTAAGGGCTCAGTGAGTGTTTGTTAATGTTTTATTAAAAGCGTGAAGCAACACAATAGCCATGTCAGGAGGGCCAAATTTAAATGTTCTGCTCTATTTGAGTTAGGGAAAATGAGCAGAGGTACTAAGTGAGAAGATATATGTGATATACATGACGCATGAAATGGTTTTGTACATCCTAAAGAGTCATGTTGTGTATAATCTAGGAGAAAGGCCAGATTCTGAAGGATAGAAAAGCAGGTAAATGAATCACTGCTTTTAGCCTACCGACTGTTAGTTCAAGAGAGGGAATAAAAAAAAGAGACCCCCCCAAAAAAAGTAAACAATATTATTGTTTCAGTAGTTGAATTCTTTTAAAATAAATGCCATGCTTTAATGTATGAAATCTATTTTTACTAGTGAGACTACCATTTTGTTCATTTTATGCTTTAGAATTTTATATGACCTATCATTGAACCTGATGTGCTATTTAAAACATTTAAAAACTAGTGGTCTAAAGGCTAGTATATTGTACTTATAACAAGATAAATAATTGCTGTATTAAAAGCAGGGACATGCAGGATATGACATCAGAAGAAGGCAAGGCAGAATTCAAATAAAATGTTAGAGAAATCTACTTCTGTGTTTTTATATAGATTAATCAAATGTGAACTGAGAGATCAAATTATCCAGATAAGTGTGCATATGAAAAATAAGCTAAATATGAATATCTGTACTTTAAAATTCTGTTGAAAGGATGGGGCTCTTAGGATAGAACTTTGAGAACAAGTTCTTTTTTTAAAATTTTTCCCCCTAACAACAATTCCTTACATTCATGAGCTCACAACATTTCAAAACAAGGTTACATATATGTTTTTTTTTCCTGTTCCTCAAAAGAGCCCCAAAATATGAGGAATATTCATAATTAAACTGCTTTCAGATAAGTGAGTGGAAATATAGAAACACAAACATAGTTTAAGTTCACACAGCAAATTACTTCCCAGAGAAATCCTAGACAGCAGAAAAGGGGCAGACTCATCCTCAGGACACTTTCTCATTATTCATGAGGAAATTTGCTTTGCCCCAGCCTGCCTCTGCCATGCCTGGTTAATGTATTGGTGTTCCCTCTCTTACAGAGCTGGGACCTTCACGAGACTGAGGCAAAACAAACATTCCCTTTTATACCCCCGATTCTTGCCATCAAATCAGAAAGATTTCAGATATGTCACTCAGAATAATAGGAATTAGTTTATTGAAAGGATAGGAAAAGGGAAAGGGGATACTGTCAAGGGAGAGAGTTGGGCCTTTCAGAGAGGTGAGGAATAATGTGCCTTTTCTGTACTCCAGTTTTATTGGGGATCACAGAGGAGTGTCCAGAGTCTCGCCCAAGTCTGTCTATTAACTTTTGACTGATGGCAGGGTGACATCAGACTTTCCAGTACCTATTGCCATGACCATTCAAAGTTTCCTTGGTGGATGCTGACCAGTTCTAAATGGATTCTTAATCATTTTTACAGGTTTTATGGTTAAAAGGAATTATCCTTATCTTCTGGAATCTGGTCTATGAAAAGAGTCACAAAAGCCTTTCCCTTCAAAGTCACTGGGTTCCTGTTATCAGTGTTATTTCCTGCCTGCATTTTCTTGCAGATAAGGGGTATTTTGCTGAGGAATGTGACATACAGTGTCCACTTAGGCCAGGTAGGCCTGTGGCTAAATTGCTTTTTGGCAAAGAAAGCAGGAGAGCGGTGGTGGGGGTGGGGTGCACCACAAAGTGTCCATTTTATAGAATTTTTCTCTTAACTTCATGTTTCTACCATCCTCATCTGTTTGTTCCCTAATACTTCTTCTGTCACTTTTCCAGATATCATCAGTGAAAATTTGCCTTGGACTAAGCTCAGGAAGAAGCTTATTTATGTGAATCAATTTCTTTGGAGAAGGGAGGGAGGGGGAATGAATGACTTGGGTAACCCTTCTTTCACAGCAAGAGAGCTCTGTCTCCATTTGTGCTTTCCTTTGAACCATTTAGAGACAAGCTTTTCTGTCATAGGCTGACCTAGAAAAACAATCACAGCAAATCACTCCCACAGAAAGTAATGTGTCCTTTCCCTTTAGACTGATAAGAGGTCACCTGTATTTGCAGCATAAGCAGTGATATTTTAATGTCTTTGTTAAGAATATGATAAATGTGGATGGGGCGATAAGGAGAGGGATAAACAGAGGAGGCAAGACCTAAGGGACTTGCTTAGGAGAGAAAATGGCTGCCTTCTGCAGAAGGGGCTAAAACAGATGGCAACAAAGGGGCATGTCTTCAGAAAATGATTGTCTATTCTGATGTTGACAAACTTTACTATAAGGAGCGCTGCTTTGTCTCTTTAAGGGCTTAATTTCCTATAATCATCTGTGATGTAACAGCTGATCCACATAGTTACCTCAAGTAATATCTAAGTAGAGATTGAATTACTTTTATATTACCGACAATTTCTTTTTAAAGTGAAGGGGAGATTCAAAAGTTCATTTCCAAAATCTTTTTATTTTGTTAGTCCTGTTTGGAATTAAAATAACTACTTACTTTAATCCAGTTTAAAGTTCCTTCCTACAAATACACAGAATGTAAACACTTAGAAAGAATTGGAAGCTGCCATTGAGCAAAGCTACACTCATTATCTAACCAAAAGAAAGGAATTTTCAAGGAAAAAAAGTCACAAATGGCAAGACTTTGAAGAATCTACTTGTTATCTTTTCCACTTCAGTGATTTTAGACTTCCACACCAAATTGAAACACCATTTTCTAAACAATAATGTAATACATTTTTGACATCACAAAAGAATGCTTTTAAGGCATAAAAAATGCATTTCCCTTATGTAATCAAAAACAAAAACCCTATAAATTATAATGCAATGAACAGTCCAATTCCTCTATTGAATATATTTAAACGATATGTGCTGATTAAGCTCTTAGTCATTTGTGTAAACTGTCTAGTGAAAGCTTTTTAAATCTGGTTTAACACATATTAAATGCCCTAGTGGTGGCCCTCAAATAAAAAAGGAGAAGTGGAAAATTAATCCTAGCCTTTGTTCCCTTATATGTTTTAATAAATGTTGCATATTCTAATACATTCATGTCTCACATAGAATGCCAAATGGTTTGATTCTTTCAAAGGAAAAGCCAAGAACAAATTTACACATTAAAATGTAAAGCAGTTTGACAATGCAAGCAGTGTTTTCCAGAAGAAGATGATGCATTTTCTCTGTTTCTTAATAACCCTTCATATTCATTTCAGCTGTATATATAAGTAGGCTTTCTAAAAGTTTGCAGTGTATCTATTTTCCTTTTGTTATCCTCTGTGTTGCTAAGTGCAGTTTTAGGACTATCTTGAGCTTTCCTACATTAATAGATTCCACTTTTTTTAACATGTGATTTGCAACTTGATAGGTACATTTACTAGATAAAGCAAGTGGGGTGTCAGCCAACCACCTTTTCATTAAATCTCTGCCCAAGAAGAAAAATCAATCAGTCAATTGATCAGGAAGATCTCACAGTCTTATTGCAGGCACTGCATCCAGAGGATATTGCATCCAGTTCACAAAGTGGCCATATTTAGGACATCTTTAATTTGGGATCAAATAAAGTGGAGGACAATCAAACACTGTCCATGGATGGTACAACATTCAACTTTCTATTTGCCAATACTCTGGTTTAAGGAAAACGTGTGGTTTAATTCCTATACTTAAAAAAAAAAAAAAAAAAGCAATTGTCTTTGTGAAGCAAAAATGCAGCCAGCTCAGTTGGTTATGGTTTAATAAGTCTTCTGAAATAGAAAATTAAACAGGAGGTTGCTTTCAATAATTAATGGTGTTGCACAGCACAGTGGTAAAAGTGAAACAGGAGCACACACAACAAAAGCAGACACATAGAGGGGAAAACACTTGGGAATGATTCGCATTGAGTTCATGGGACATGTTTAAATACTCTAGATCTGATACTTTAACATTGAAGCAGGCCAGAGACTTCCACCCAGAAGACTATAACTAAGCTTCTTCAGAGATCCTCAAAAATTCTGTTTAGCATAAGTGTTCTTAAACTATCAGCAAGAATTTCTACAACAAAGTTTTCAGATGGAGGGTGTATTTACAGAGACAGAGTGGGATAAGGACTCAAGGCCTCCAGCCTAGGTCTGGAGCCTTCACAGAGGCATTTGCGTCTCAAAGGACTATAGTCAGGTCCTGCAGAGCCAGCTGGTGGGAAGAAAGAGGAGACAAACTCTCCCTTTCCCAGACACTGATTTTCAGAGAGTGTCTGCAGCCTGAATTAGGTGCCCACAACAGTGAAAAGGCTGCTTTTTGTGTAAACTTCTACCTCTGAGCCCCTCCCCTTACACACTGGGTATAAAGTTCTGAAACTTTCTGAACTCAGGGTTCAGAGGGGGTGATTTGATGGAGGCAAAAAGCCTCCCTTTTGGACCTGGCTGCAGTCAATAAACCTGCTTCCTGCTGTTCTTCTATGTCCAGCCTCCTCTTTCCTGCTTCAACTTTACTTTAATACTATTTAATCGTGAAGATCTCTTTAATTATTGAGATTATATTTGATTCTATTCCTACCATTTGCTGATGTCAGTTAAAATCTTGAAGGTGGTCCTTGAGCTATACCTCCATCCTTCTGTAAGAGCAGAAATTAGGGCTTGGAGAACAAAAGTTGCAATTCTATGAACTGTCAAACATGTCCTCCAATTGACAACTAAGCTATATCTCTTTTTCTCCACCCTATCCACTCTAGAAATATTTCTCCCATCCATCCGTTTTTTGTTTTTTTGTTTTGTTTTTTTTTTTGGCTAAGGAAACTGGCTTTTAGATTAGATAATTAAAATATCTATTAAAACATGCTATTTAAGCCATGTAGATGACTCTAGGGTAAGTAAACATTTTTTTATTCTACCTCAGTATTAATTATTTTGTTCTTATAATTTGTCTTCTATATTGTTTCTGTCACTAGTTCCCCATGCTTTCCAGCTTTAATAGGCAAACCAAATTAAATTCGGTAGGTATATAAGAGAAATCCCACTGCACCAAGCGAACCATTGCCTTCTGTTTCGATATTTGAGAATGGGTCTATTTTTAGTAATAGTGTAAGAAAGCTGGCTTCTCTTATGAGGAAAAAAATAGATATACAATATAGTATTTTTAAACTAAAATTATAGGAAAATCAAGTATTTGATGATATTTTGTATACTAATGTGCTGTGTGCTATTTTTCTTTTAAGTTAACCTTATTGATTTAATACAAAACTAGTACTATTCAGTAAAATTGATTGAATTTTTACTTTGTTAGGAGCATAAAGTTCAAAGTCGCTCCACTGTGTTAGAATCCCTACACTGTACTTAGTGACCTTCAGTTATTTATTTTCTACATATCTTCAGTTTTATTCACAGTTAGAGGGTAAAAAAAATAATACCAAACTCATAGGGTTATTGATAATATTAGATAATGTGATAGCTAGAAAACAGCACTATGCCTGACACAAATGTTAAATTTAAAATATCATGAGCTATTACTAATTAATGTTATAATTATTTACAGTAGAAATTTATTATGCATCATTTAACAATATGATTTTAATTCCTACTCCTCTGAATCCTAAGAATTTTATATCATTAAAGCCCTGATTTTAGACGTGATGACATTGGTACATTAAAATTTATGTAAATTGTGCAAAGTTAGAGAATAAATGCTAAATTTCAGACCTATTCCTAAATTCTCTTCTGTCCCTCTGAGTTTCCTGTAGCTAACCTGGCTCCTTGGTTGTCACTTGTTGCCCACCAACGTCTTCTGTGGATCACACCAGTGAAACTGATTCCAGAAGAGAGCCTTTTGTAACTGTCTT
This sequence comes from Xerus rutilus, assembly GCA_028644305.1. Taxonomy (NCBI): domain Eukaryota; kingdom Metazoa; phylum Chordata; class Mammalia; order Rodentia; family Sciuridae; genus Xerus; species Xerus rutilus. The sequence continues at coordinate 29,389,678 of CM053412.1, forward strand.
ATTTTAATGACCATCAATCTTAAAGAATAGGGAACATAGTGTTAAAGGTACTTTTCTTAGCTTTCTTAAAAGAATTTTTTTAGTTGTTGATAGATCTTTATTTTATTCATTTATTATTTATATGTGGTGCTGAAGATCAAACCCAGTGCCTCACGCATGCTAGGCAAGCGCTCTGCACTGAGCTACAGCCCCAGCCCTCTTAAAAGAATTTAAGTAGCTCTTTTTCACTTTCAAAAATTTCATGCCTATCAATTGCTACCGTCTATAAATAAATTCATAAGAACTGATAGTAATTGTTTTTTTAAAAGGTAATGCTGTACACACACACTTTGAGTTTTAATGTTGGTTGTTAGTCTTATGTTGTTACAAGAGTATTCACACACACACACACACACACACACATTGTTTGGACTCTTTGTATTATGTAAAGCAGCCTTAATGCTCCTTGAAATATAGAATGCCTTTAAAATAGCTTCTTTGAATTCTTCTCCCTACTAAATATCTGAATGAAAACAAATAATTCCTCAGTTATTCCTCTTGTGGTTTGTCTTGGGATTGAGCAATAATTGCCTATCTGACCACACCTTGCCTTGCTCCTGGCTTACAACCTTTTGTGTACTTAACTACTCTGCTGTATAAAGAATACACATTTCCCCCATTTGCACTGTGTGCTATCAATGCACACTATTGCCTTTTAATCCAGTTTTTTTACCAAGATTCTGTTTTTAATCACCTAAATGAAGTCCCCTTTCCTTATGTTTTTGTTCTTGTTTATTTCCTTAATGGTGCTAAAATATGCATTACATACAATTTACCATTAAGCATTTTTTTTTTTTTTGGTACTGGAGATTGAACTCAGGGGCACCCAACCACTGAGCCACATTCCCAGTCCTATTTTTGTGTTTTATGTAGAGACAGGGTCTCACTGAGTTGCTTAGCGCCTCGCCATTGCTGAGGCTGGCTTTGAACTCGCAATTTTCCTGTCTCAGCCTCCCTAAGTGCTGGGATTACAGGCTTGAGCCACCGCGCCCAGCTCCATTAAGCATTTTTAATGTTGCCATTTGGTGGTTTTAGGTACTTCTTGTGTTTAACCATCATCACCATTCATCTTCAGAACCTTTTCATCTCCTCAAACTGAACAATGGTAATAAAAATTTCCCATCCTGCTCCTCCCCGCTCTGAGTGATAGCCATTCCACTTTTTTTCCTTTATGATTGAGACTGCTCCACGTACCTCATATGAATGCAATCATACAGTATTTGTCCTCTTGTGACTGGCTTGTTTGATTTAGCATAATGTCCTCAAGTTTCACCCATGTTTTTCTGTACTTCTAAGGCTAATATTTCACTGTATGCATCTGCCACATTTGGCTTATCTCTTCATGAACTGATAAACATCTGGATTGTTCCCAGGTTTGGCTATCAGTTATATTTTGAGCAAACATGCATGGAGATTATATCATATGAATATGAAAATATGAATTCTTCTTTAAAGTGGATAATTTTATGGATACATTTATTGTCCTTGTATATTTTTTCCTAACAGCAAGTTTCCCATTATGGTGTTCCTCATCTACTTATCTGAAAATTCCACATTATTGAAAATAAAAACAACAAATGAGAAGTTTATTTCTGTAAGTGATATGTCAAGTTCTTTTAAGGGACTCTTCCATTGAATTTTTACAAAAACCTTAAGACATGAATATTAATGATGAAAAACAGAAAAGCAGTGCAGTTAACTTAGTGGTTCAAAGTCACACCATCACCTATGAGGATAAGGAAATAATGTAAATTGTTTAAGCTCTTCTTCAGATCAATATAACATATTAAAATCATATGACCAGAAGTTCATGTATACAAAAATGAGATGAAAATTCTAAAAATCACAAAGCATGCAGGGCAAGATGGTCTACATTATGAAAAGCAATGGAGAAAAAAAGCTTTATTCTCAGCCATGGAGCAAATAATTGCTCTGACCTTAATAGGCCACATGATCTTTTGGGGCCTCTACTTGTCTTTTGAAAAGATGTTGTGTAGGACCATGTCATTTCCAAAGTTCATTTTGGATGTAAGTTTGAACATTATTTTTAAATTCTTTCCCCTGTATGTCCTGCTTATATTAAGTATGTTCTAATGGCTTTTATAAGATTCATAGGGTCTAGTAAGGAAATCTTATGAAAAGTCATCAATATGGAATTTGATGGCTTAGTCTATAATTTCTACAATCAACTGTGGGTAATTTAATAGTTCAACTATATTGTCAATTGCAACATACAAAAATGTAAGGTCATCAGATTAAATATGTGAAGACTTAACAATAATTTGTACCAGTATGGTGGGTATATTCCTTCCTTTTTTAGTTACAGCATATATGGCCCTCAGAGGTACTCTGATTCCCTTAGAATTCAACTCCTCTTAAATGACTTGATGTGTATGAATGATTTGAAGCATCTGAACTGGTGGATGTCTATTTTTAGCTTTATAGATTGTTGTGTGAATCCCACTTAGTCAACAGCAGTCAAACAATAGTCAAAGAAGTGCGTAAAAACCTTTATTAATTTTATCTGCTCCAAACTAGAAATATTTGTCTATGTTGAAAACTTTGCATGGAGAAAAGACCGTATCTTTTAGGAGTGTCTCTACATTAGCCCCAACGTGAATAAAATACACATTGGAGATGAGGAAATTGAGTCACATAAGTGTTCCCACTCATGACTGGAATGTTCTGGTGTGAACCACTTGACTGAAGAATAGACAATCCACCAAATCTGTTTGTTTGCTTGCTTCCTGTTGCATATGCAGTTTACAGCATGAATTGTGGGAAGGAGACTAAACAAATATCAATGACAAAATAAACAATTGCCCAGTGTTTATGGTAAAAAGCAACTATAAATAGACTGAAAGCTGCCAGCGAAGAATTTCTATGTGCCAATTTCTCTTAATTCTCTACTTTCAAAGTTGTTCTTTCCAACATTTTGCAACTGAAGCAAAGATAATCCCTGAGAGACTTACAGTCGCTAACAAAAAGATCATTTCCATTTTAAAAGGGGATTTTGGCTTATCAAATAGGTAGGTAGACAGACAGACAGAATAGCACATAACAGAGGAAACACAGTCTATTAAATTAGGATTCCCTCTTGCCAAGCACTCATTCACTTGTGTATCACCCTCAGTAAGTCAGAATTTTCCTCAGCAATAAATGAACACTATTGGCTCAATCTCTTCCGAAGTTGCTGTAAGTTTGAAACAGCTTGATATAGGTGAATGATTTGAAGCATCTGAATGATTTGGTTTCCATTGTTACCTTCAAAGACTGTATTTTGAGTTCCACTTATTCACTAGCATTTGAACAATGGCAAAAATAATAACATGACATGCTTTATGAGTGTATCAGAGGGATTTTGAATTAAGATAAAATGAGGCATATTACCTTCAGCTCTTCACCTGGGAAAACTTTTTCTTCCTGAGGCATCTGAAAGAGAATTCTCAGTGACTTGTCCTCCCTAGGAGTCAATCAATGAGGCAAACTAATGGTTTTGAAAAGTACTTCTGATATGAATAATTTTTCTTTTCTTAATTAGAAAAAAATAATGACAATAAATTTTCAAGTGTTCACTTGTTCCTTGGAAAAAAGCATTCACCTGAATAATCTCTGATTTATCTTAAAGGGGACAAGATTGAGAATAATCACCATTGAAATCTGCATTAAAATAAGAAATATTTTGCAGACATTAGCAATAGTAATAATATGATAGTGGTAATAAACAATGATAGTAAAAATAGCATAGATAACATCTGAAGAAATATAGTGAACAAGCAATGTATAATCATTTTTATTTCCAAATCTGTATGAATATTCTATTTGTTTTGTAAAACATTAATATAACACTAATTTTTCTGAATAATGCTTCTATCACATCTAGTCAGAGAACATAACAAAAAAGTATTTGAGTATTTAACTTAGGACTGTAGCCACAGAGTAGGAAATATAGGAAAAGAATTATTCATTCTAGAAGTTTGTATCTATAGCACTTAAAACTCTCAGTTGAAATTTTGAAAGAAAAATTTGAAAGCTTCTTTTACTTACATTTGGTGTCCCTGAGGAAATTGTATTTAGAACTTTGAAAAACAACACATTAGATTTCCTGATTAAAAAGAAATATATAATTAATTGCAAAAACTGTAGATAATCATAAAACAGCAAAAATAAATAATTCCTATAATGGCCTATTAATTTTTCTTTCTGTTTCTCAGACTGAATAATCTTAAAAGACTTATTTTCTAGTTGCAAATTCAGTCTTTCACACTTAAATCTGTTCTTGAGCTCCTCTAGTGAATTTTTCATTTCAGTTATAATTTTCAGCTTCAGAATTTCTTTTTGATTCCTTTTTCATAGTGTCTGTATTGAATTGATATTTACTATTTGGTAGTATATCATTCTTATACTTTCCTTTAGTTTCTCTGCCATGCTTTCCTTTACTTCTTTGAACATATTTAAAATAGCTTCTTCAATATCTTTTAAATTTTTTTTAGTTGTAAATGGGCACAACACCTTTATTTTGTTTCTTTATTTTTATGTTGTGCTGAGGATCAAACCCAGTGCCTCACATGTGCTAGGCAAGCACTCTACCAGTGAGCAACAACTCCAGATCCCTATTCAAAGTCTTTTAAAATAGCTAATTTAACATCAACATCTAGGTTTCCTTAAGAAAGTATCTGTTGATTTATTTTGTTTTTCCTATGTATGGACTATATCTTCTGATTTCTTTACATACTCAAATCTACAGATTGGATCTTTCCCCCTCAATGGTTTGATCTTATTGCTTTTGTAGTTGTTACTTGTTTATTTGGTGATGTATCATTCTTAAACTTTCCTTGTGGGGAATTTGATTTGCATTTCCTTGACAATGATTTTGAACACCTGTTCGTGTATCTATAAGACATCGGTATATCTTCCTTTGGGAATATATCTATGAAGATTCTTTATCCATTTTATGATGAAAATATTTGTTTTTGGTGTTTTGAGGTGCATGAATTGTTGCTGTTGAGTTTTGTGCTATTGAATTATATAATTTTCATCTATACCCCTCATCAGCTGCATGATTTGTAAATATTTTCTCCCATTCCATTTTTTTGCTATGCAGAAACTTTTCAGTTTTATTTTGACCTACCTTTTTAGTTTTGCTTTTGTTGTCTGTACTTTGGTGTAATGTCCTCAAAATCATTAGCAATGACTTTTGCTTTATTTTTAGTAAGCATGAATCTTAACCTCAGTATTGATTGAAGGCAGTTTAGAATGTAAAATTGATATTGTAGAAACATTTTTTTCCAAAATTTCTTTGGAAAGGATTACTGGTTTTATTTCTCTATATTAAAAATAAAAAATTGAAACTCTCCAAAATATAATCATTTTCAAATTTTTTTATGTATAATTGTTCCTTATTGATTGTATGACTTCACTTCCCATTTGGTTATTTGGTGGTAATTATTATGTGGAAATGCACACTCATTGATATTCTCACAGATATTTGTAGATCCACAAAGAATTCTCCCTCCTCTATGAAGGCATAAAAAAGTTACCTGCAGAGAAAGCTATGGCAAGGAATGAGCCTGCTTCTATTAAAGGAGGGACAAAGTTTAGAAGGACCAGCTGATGATGAGATGAACAGTGAAAACCACTGATCAGAAAATCACAGATACAACCTTGTGGTATTTCAGACACAGAGGAAAATAGACTCCAAAGAATAAACCCTATAAAGACATGAGATTATAGAAGTATTACTGCTTCCCTTTTGAATAAATAAATAAAATGCAATAACTCTGTTCACTGGTAGGAGTTTTATAGTTCTACTCTGGTTAGAGAGTGCTTCCTCTTTTCTCCTTTTTATTTTTATTTTTTGTTCAAAAATATGAACTTAAGAAAAGCCAATTTCATGTATTGTTAATTTAATTATCAACAATAAAACCTTCCTTCTATTGATGGGAAATGAAATTACCCTTTCCATACCCTTTTTGTTCTGTCAACTAAGTGGTTTTTTTCGTACCCCCAAATAAACCCTGCACAGTATTTGTAATATATCCTCATTTCATGACAAAATTAAAAATAGATATAAAATAATTTGCTATAATAAGTGTAGCTAATTCTCTCACTTAAAGATGTTGGCACAATGACCCTGGAAGGCAATTGTATCAAGGTTCATACCTCCAATGAGATGATAATTTATATTGAATGGTTACCTCCTCATTTAATGGAGTAAGTGAAAGTATGATATTTTCTTGGCAATTACATGCAGTGAAAATATCCATGGTGCTCTAATGCAATTTTAAGTGCATTTATGTCATGTGTGCCCTATCTTCTTCAACTTTTTTAGCTGAAAAGAATCAGGAAATTAAGGTTGTGAGGGAGGACAATTTTTCTGTGATATAGAAAAAGGTAATATGGTACTACATAGAAACTGTTTTGTTGCCATTGAGTAAATGCTGACCAAAAGATTTCAAAATATTTTAACCAAGAAGGCACATCAGATTTTCCGACACAAATAAACACTAATATAATATTATTTTATAACTTTTAATGGTCTGGATTTTGTTCTCTCTATAGGCTCCCAATGTAAGGACATATTGAAATTCATGTGGGTGTGCATGTATGTATGTGCAAATTTTAAATGCAGAACTTTGAAAAGAAAGATTCAATAGATAACTCCTCTCTAGCTGACTCTGCAGAAAATAGAGGGAAAAAAAGAGTCAGAAAAAGTATAATTTAAAATATAAAATAATACAAAACCACAATATAGAATAGCATATATCTAATTCCATCGAAATAACTTTGAAAATTTGGAAAATATCAATAATTTTCTAGAAACCTAAATAATAGCAATATTAAAATCAGAAAATAGGTAACTTATATAAACCAATTACTTAAAGAGACTGGAAAGTAAATTTAAGTTCTGTTTGTCAATTAAAACAGCCAAAAGCCAGGTGGTTTCATTGTGAATTCTCTCTAAGCTTTAATAGTTATAAACTTTCAATAATATTTTAAATATCATAGGTGTTATAAAATGATAGATATCTTTGAAAGTCATCTTTATTAAAGCAGTGCAATTATAATCCAAAAATCTAACAAAACTGAAATGCAAGATGAACAAAAATAAGTTATCAATCTTAATTACAAGCATCTATGAAACTATTCTTCATAAAATAGTAAAATATGTAGTGCAATAGTATTATTATGTTTGCATCTGGAACATCTCCCAAATTTTCAAGTATTGAAGGCTTACTGCCTACTGCAATATGTTCAAAGGTGAGGCTTTTAGAAAATGATTGGAATAGGAGGGTTCTTACCTCATCAGTGGATTAATCCATTGATGGATTAAAAATTTTGTGATGTTATTGAAGGTGTTGTAAAGCGGAGGAGGTATGGACTCATTGGAGGAAGTAGGTCATTCTGGGTGTGCTCTGGAATGGTGTTTCTTCTCCCTAGTCTGTTCTTTACCCTCTTTCTCTCCCTCCCCCACCCCCTGCTTCTGATTGTTACGCACTAATCAGTTTTCCTCTTCCATGTTCTTCTGCCTTGATATTTCTACCTTGAAGCTAGCTGATCATTGATGGAAACCTCTCAAATCCTGAGTCAAAATAAATCTTTTCTCTAAGCTGTTTTTCTCAGGTATTTTGTTCCAGTGACAGAAAGGTGACTAACACTTACATAAAAATATTATGTCTAAATTTATCTTAGAAATACAAGTATGGTTCAGTATTAAGGAATCCATGAATACAATACATAAGGAAATTTAAGGAGAAAAATATAATTAAATAACAAATATTGAAAATAAGCCTACGACACCCACAAGTCATTTCTAATTAAAAAACAAATAGACATTAAAAACAAAAGCAAAAAACAAAACCAATATTAAACAGTAATAGAAGAAAATCATGTTGAATAGAAGAAAAACAGACAATTCTTTTTAATGTTTTTTTAATCATTTGTTTAAACACTGTTTCTCATGGAGAAACTGCCATTTCCATTAAATCAATAAGACAAGATGAAGTCATTCATTAATGATGATAATTCAATCATCATAGTTTCAGCAACCTAGAACAATAATGTATTCATTTGATAGATATTAATCGAAGATTTGGTATATACCAGCACTGAGGATGCAGCAATGAAATAGCAATTCGTTTTGGCTCTTATAGAACTACTTCTTTTGGTGGGAGAAACAGAAAATAAAAAGATAAAGGATTAAGGATATAATGTGATGTGCTATGGAGATCACCAAGACTTGGATAGCAGTCTTGTAATATTCCTTACAGATATTCAACTCAGATATCCATTACTGGAAATCTATTTTCTACAGACAAAAAAAGTTTCCTTAGTGACAAATTATTGTCAACATATTGAATATCTCTATAAAATATGTAAAGGAATATTGAAGAAATTATGATAAGTTTTTACCACGGAGTTTTTACATGAATGAATAGGGTATACCTTCTTGATTTGAGAGAAAAAAACATTTTTTATTAAAAAAGAAAACAACAGAAAGGAGATTCCACTTTGAAAGAATAAACAAAAACAAAATATTTTATGTATGTGTATGTTTATCCCTGTATAAAATATCTTTATATATAAAATTATATGGGGAACAGAAGAAGATATAAGTATAAAAAATAACAGCTGCATGGCAAGTGAAGTTAATTACTATAAAGTTAAGCAAAAATAAGAAAAATGAAACTAAATCAAATAACCCAAATAGGAATAATGTGTATAGCAGAAGTTCATTTATGGGTTTTCTGAGGATGTGTGAAATGATTACTATGAAATGTTCATGATCCTCTCTCAGGGTTGTAGAACTTCATATGTTCTTTACAAATATCTTGTTAGCTCTATAAAAATAAAAACTTAAATTTTAAAAATACCACAAATTCATGAAAGTGGCACAAATGAGATTTTGATTTTGGTACAGTGTTTCCCACAACATAATTTTTTAGTTAAGAAGTGCTTGAGCAAAAGTAAAGTCTGTGCCATCCACAAGAATATTGCAAGAAACCCACATGTAATTTTTACATGACTTTAACCTACAGTGAGATTCAAGTCTGGAATCTCCGATAGAGAGATGAAGGAATTCTATCCACAACTGGTGTCCCATCTTTCTTTCACCCATATGGAGATCAAATTAACTGGAAGAGATCTTTTAGTTAAAAAATCATTCCTTTAAGAGATTTCAAGCAAGAATTTCAGTTATAGCATTTGTTACTCCAGAAATGGCTAAAATAAATCAAACTGTTTAAGATAAGAAATGTAGCAGGCACACTGCCATTGCTCTCTCTGCTTTGCCCTCAGTTCAAAAACTTTTTTCCTCATCAAAATGCAAACACAATTTGAAAAATTAAACCAGGCCTTGAGTGTTTATCATGAAGTTTATTTGTATTGTCAGCCTTCAGATGCATTAGCAGTTGACTTAGTCTGAGTAGACTCCTCAGTGTTTATGGATTACTTGTCCCTTGGGAGTGGGTAGACATGTGCCAGCCTCTGCCTGCAGGGGAAGCTCCATGATTTCAGAACACCTACTAACAAAAACACATTGAATTTTTGCACATCACATTGACTGTTGTTCAGTCCCCCAATTAACAACACAGTGTTATATAGGGGGATGACTATGAAGTGGATATTCACAACTCAGACTCATTCTCAATATATATATTCACTGTAAGGAATGAAGTTAATGAAGGAAAAAAAAAGACAGAGAGGTGGTCACTGTTCCTCCAATCTGATGTTTTCAGAATTCTAGTTGCAGAGAACAATTTCCTTTCTTTGAATGATTATGGAGTATTGGCTGGGGTTTAGGTCAGGCTGAGTCAGAGTAACTGTGAGATGATTCATCTAAGATGGAGGATGTTTCAACATAGTGTTGCCTGTGTCAAGTTCTACTTAACTTTCACCTGTAACTCCAAATGAGACTCTTACATGAGAAAATTCCATATGACATAATGGAATATACAACATAACAAAATAACACGTTTCCCTGGGATAACAAAAAAGTTTAGAATGAAAAGTTTTTTAAAAAATTATTTTCTATAATATGAATGTTAAGGCCAGTAATCTGTAAGCAAAGTGTCAAAAAATAACAGAAAAATAATGATTTCTTTGAGAACAAGCAAGGCTAAACTTTTTTTTTTTTAATGTGAGGTTTTAGAGTGGGTCTTGCTCACAATTGTAAAGAAGGCTGCATTTGTTTCTACCCCTATTTCATCCAGTTCCCTCATCCCTTGTGATGTTTCTTAGCACATATTATCAGCTTCTCTATGATATAATAAAAAAGTGAAAGTTCTCTCATTATTACTATTCCCCAGTCAACAGCAAAATAATGTTATAGTTGGAAATTCATTTCAAGTACATATTTGTTTGTAAACATCATATTTTTGTTTTGTAAAAAAAAAACTTTTTGAAATGTTTCTGTCACTTCTAAAAATAATTATGCTTTTGGTCCTTAAATGTGATCCAGTCCTTCCAAATACTGTATTCAAAGTTGTCTTTTCAAGTATGTGTTGACCAAATTAATAATTTGATGGTAGTGTAAACATTTTTAGAATAAGCCCAAATTAATCTTCATAAAGGTAAAACTCACTTGGTGGGGTCCGAAAAGCAGACCATACTGAAGAGAAACTGTCCATAGCAATCTGTGAACAGCGGGCATTCATATGTAGACTTGACAGGCAATGAGAAGCAGTGGTTAATTTAGGAGGATACTATGACAGTATCAACTATGATAATAAATGGTAGTGATGTCCGTAGCAGATAATGCTTACTGAGCATACACTATGTATTAGGCCCAGTGCTGAGCCATTTATAGGTACAAATTCCCTTTATGTTCATGAAGTTAACTCCTAGCAATTTGATGTTCACTATATTTTCAGTGGCTGCCCTTGTTCTATACAGCATTCATTACTACACATATGAACTCATTCTACTCACTTGAAAACATTTTATTTTCTGTTAGTGGTAAATATTGTTTTTGTCTGTTTCTTTGTTTGCTTTAAGTTTTACTCATATTTTCATTGGTCAAGATACCACAGAATTATACATTGCATCTCACTTCAAAATCAGTTTAGATTTAAACCAGAAGCTAGCACTAAGAATAATAAAAGATAGACTGCTCAATCTGTTGGTGGAAGATTAATTGGGTGGTGACTTAAATTATGACCAGAAATCTTTCTGGTAAGATTAAATTAGTCATAATTTTGTGTCTATAGAATGGAGTACCACACCCAAAATAGAGTTGTTTTAACTATTTTGTGTAGTGCACACCAAGAAAAAATGGGCTTTTAGTGGAACATACACAAGGTTGACATGAGGCAGATTCTGCAGATTAAAAAAAATAAAATTTAAAAAAAAGGCTGTCCTTGGAGCTGTCTCATAAGCAAAGACATTGAGGTTGGGATAAGGTCTCTATTCTGAACTTTAACTCAAGAGTATATTGAGTGTTTTACATAATATTGGTGCTACTATTGGTATGATTAAAATCAAATCATGATGACCCAGACATTGTGACCATGGCCAGTCTCTGCAGAGTGAAGAAAGTTAGACAGGTTGCATGGAAGAGAAGAGAGATAATCATTGAGATGGAAGATAGCTAGTATCACTGGGAAACGTCTCAGGACTGTTTGAGGAAGAGGATCGACTATAAAGATCAGTCCTTTTGGTCCTACTATAAAGATCAGTCCTTTTGGTCATCTAGAACATTTGTTAAAAGTGCAAGGCTACACTTCTGCAGATTCCAGTTCACAGGTAGTTATCCAGAATCTGTTTTGTTGTGTTTTATTGTTTTAAATAAAATTTTTGGTTTGCATTGATAAAGGTGGTCCAAAATCACACCTTGAGAAATACTTCTCAGGAAGATCTATTTTAAACAATTTAGAGATGTACCTACCAACATTTCCAACACATTTTATGTCCTGAAGCTCCCTATTATCTGATTCAGGTCTCTGTGGCTATTATGGACATAGACTAACTTCCTTTTAGTGGCTACAAATTTAAAATTATCTCCACCTTTTTAACAATATGAGGAATGTATATTTTTGAAAATGTGTTAATTATTCATTTATGCTACTCTGATGTAAAAGGGACTTTGCTTGTAAGTTTTTATAACTGCAAATATATTTAACTGAGATGGGTTCAGTACCATTTCACATGAATTCCTAACATTTCATAGTGTTTATATTCACATATTCATATTGATATAATGATTTTCAAAGAAGTAATAGTTTTCTGTGTTGCTGGTTATATGTTTATCTAATACACATCAGTGTTTTAAATTTTTCTATATGCAGTGGCTTTATAGTGCAGTAGATAGCACATTGAACTTTTCAAAATTTTTGTATGCCATGATAATTTTATGAGAATCACAATATTTGCAACTATATAAAAATTCTCTTTATATTTTAGTTGTTGAAACACATATTCAATTTATGAATGCACTTAAACACCTCCAAGTGAGCTCCAAATTTCTGCGTAGAATGATTGGAAACTATCACTTTAAATTGTGTGATTTCTCTGTTTCTATCTAAAAAAATAGGTTTTCCCAGCACATGTTTTTGCATTGATTTTCCAAGAACATTGCATGGAGCCATGTATAAATGCCAAAGATTTCTAGTGATCCTTGATATAGTAACAAATGAGCATTTCTCTTTTAGTCAGTGTAAATCATAAGCTTAAATTCTCTTTTTCTCCTTCTCTGCCCACCCTCTTTTGCTTTATTATGTCCACATATATCAGTTGGGAGAAACACATAAAGTGGACTGTTCATTAAGAAAAGAAAACCGCAGCTCTTAAATCATGAATTTATGCAATTTTTAACTGTTTTTAACAAGCACAAAATGGTTCACGGGAATTATGCAAGTATAGATCATTTTAATTTGAATCATTGTGGAATCATAAAAGACTCAGTTCTTTAATTTTGTGCCTTCAAGTCAGCTACTTTGATTAAAAAATAATAAAGCATGAGAGCCGAAGGGTCCTCACAGGTTCTCGGCGCTATCGTGGCTCCCTGATCTTCCGTGCTAATTCTCCTCATTAATATTAATAAAAGGCTGATAGGCCATCGCAAAGCATGATACGAAAAGCAGGCAATTAATTGCTTGTAGTATTTTTATGCTTATTTTGCACAATGAAAATAATGCCTCAGGACTGACTATCAGCTAATCAATAATACCAACTGTGTTGAAAATGAGTACCTTTGGTTTCTTTTCAATAAATCTCCCTTAAATCTGAGAAACAAGAAAATCCAGTGAATGTTCTTGAAATTAGCAGACTGGAAGAAAACATGTTTTGTTTTAGTTGGCGATCTTCTATTGCAAGAAAGAGAATGATATATTTACACACACACATTTTAAATAGATCATCCAATCAGCTCAATTAGTATATACTGAATGGTTTTGCCTCTTTTGGGGTGAAATTTGGAATTTAGAAAATTGAGCATATTGTAGGTTGGCTAAGCCATTTTGGGGATACCAGATGAACTCTTTTATGAATTTGTTAAGTCAACCAGTTTGACTGATTTTTAAAGCTCCTATTATTAATCAGTCACTTGATATTTTATAGCCAGATACATGACTTGTGAGATGAGTTGTAAGAATTCTCACCTGGTTGCAAGATAATCCCAGATTTAGAGGACAGAGACTTCTTTTATATTTATCAAAGATAAGAGAATCTACTTCTGATGCTGATGTCTATCTTACTTGCACAAATTATATAAGGTGTATGATAACTTTATCATTTAGAAAACCAACAAGACTCTTAGCAGCTTGGGATGCTGAGACAGGAGGATCGCTAGTTCAAAGCCAGCCTCAGCAACAGCGAGGCGCTAAGCAACTCAGTGAGATCCTGTCTCTAAATAAAATATAAAAATAGGGCTGGGGAGCCGGGCGCGGTGGCTCAAGCCTGTAATCCCAGCACTTAGGGAGGCTGAGACAGGAGAATCGCGAGTTCAAAGCCAGCCTCAGCAATGGCGAGGCGCTAAGCAACTCAGTGAGACCCTGTCTCTACATAAAACACAAAATAGGGCTGGGGATGTGGCTCAGTGGTCGAGTGCCCCTGAGTTTTCCCCAATACCAAAAAAAAAAAAAAAAATAGGGCTGGGGATGTGGTTCAGTGGTCAAGTGTCTCTGAGTTCAATCTCCAGTACCAAACAAAACAAAACAAAAAACCAAACAACAAAACAGTATAAAACAAAAAAGCTATGTTAAATATATGAACTTATAAATTCACTCAGACTCTGTCCCTGATGTGGCCATATTCATTTTTGCTAATGGCCCTTTTGGTGCCATGTCCTTAAAACTTGTACAACCTTTCCCATCAGGCTGATCAGATGTGCAATTAATTCAGTTGCCTATATATGTGTGCACATATTGTTTAGAAGAAAATAAACTGAATGAATGACTTTTTAAAACAATTTTTCTAAGAAAACTAGCTTTAAAAATAATTTATGCATTTTTAAACAAAATGATCAACATAAGAATATGCACAAACAGAAGAGTTTGTGGAAATATCTTAGTATTCCAAATAACTTGGCCCAGAATTCTATAAAAAAATAATGGGTCATGATGAGAAAATGTTTTATCCAGCAAAATAATCTTGGCATAGAATCTCTCTAAATTAATTACATGCCAATGAGGGTAGCTAATTCCAAGTAAAAGAACTATTACTGAGTGCAAGTCTGTGTAAGTTGCAAGCCAAATTGTCAAACATTAAAAAAATAAAAAGGTACAGCATTTTTTTAATACATAGTACATAAATTATTATCCAAAAAGAACTACAGAGAAGGTAGTAATGTAGTGTGCTAAGAAACAGCTATTTGCAAGGATTTGGAGACTTCCGCAAATACTAGCTTTCCCCTTCATTCAAAAGATTTAGATTTACAAAATTTAAAGATTACTTTTTTTTTTTTATTTTAACACTTTACACATTCAGTTACTATCAGGTGATTCATGGCATTGCTAACAGCTTTGACTTACTCATGAAGTCTTACAGATAAATGGTTATGAATAAAATCATAGATTTAAGGTGCTCTAAAAAGCACAATGTATTAGGCAACTCATCACAATGAAAAATGGTGAAATATAGGAAAGTTGTAGAAAGAACCATTAGTGATATAACAATATTTTCTCCTTATTCTTTTTCTAAAACTAATTATTGACCACTAATTCTTCACTTATTTATTAGTTCTACATTTTCCCATAAATTTTGAGGTATTTAAAAGTTGAATATAATAGAAAACATTTTTTAAAATGTCTGTATATAAAAATACGTGCAAATATACACACACATACATGCTTGAAAATGTAAAATCCTATTTCCAAGAGAGAAGATTCCTAGGAAGTGTTTGTTAGTGTAAACAAAAGGTTCATTTTGCCTAAAGTTGCTAAGGTTTAGTCTAAGTTTCTTAGAAACTAAAGTAAAGAGGGAAATACATTTTGATGCATAACTCTTATTTTTTTATAAGTATAATTTAAAAAATTATCCTCTAGAAATAAATTTTGCTCCCAGAACTCAACTAATTGACTAATCTTAGATTGTGGTATTTCTCAAAATGAAATTTTAGAATATATAGAAAATGTGTTCCCTTGATATAGACTCAAACAATTCCAAAGCTGAAAGTGATTTTGAGGGCCATTTATATAAACCTGATTTATTATGAACAGTTGAACTGAATCAATGAAAAATAATTTTTCCTAAGAACATTCATCTGGTTAACAGTAGAAACTCACCTAGAAACCACTGGCCTGAGATCTCCATCAAATCTTTAATCCTCACTGTTTTTCTCTCAAAATTTAACAATGCAACTCAATTCCCTCTTCTGCCCAGACCGTTCTTCCATCCTCGGTTCCTTTTACTTAATAAATCCCCTCAGGCACTTGTACAAACTAACTACGGCACTTGTTGTGACACAGTTTTCCTGTCCATGTAAGCAGACTCAATCCATTTCCCATAAGAGTATTTTCTCATTTCTGAATATTTAATTCTAAATACTCTTTTGGTCTCTTTCTCTTGCAGCAAAACACATTATCTTCTGTCTACTGGAGAGTCCACCTGTCCCAGACCTAGAGTTTCCCATTCACTGTGCTCTTGTCCCAATAGGTGAAAGCCTTTCTTGGCAAACCTACGTAGAGATCTTCTTCGGAATGACTCAGTATGACTTAAGATGAAATATTGACACATACCTCAGTCATATTCAAGTTCAAAATGGATTGTAGTTGCCCTCTTTCATATCTCCACTTCACTTTGACATGAGAAGGCCAAGTGAATTCATAGTCCAACAATCAGCAATATTAGGAAATATTTATTGTGTTTAAAGTTTGTCCACAGGAGAATAATAAAAGCAGAAAATGGCCTATGTCCTCAAATAGAAATTAACTCCAACAAGGTATGTTTTTGATGTATGCCAGGAGATAGTCAGAAGTTAGATATAATGTAGACCCCGAGGTGGCTGATATATCTGCTGAAAAGAAATAGAATAATCTCAGGTAGGAGATTTCTTCAGATTATTATTTGTAGTGATTGGATTTATTATTGCATAAGATTAAGTTGCAGTGATATTTCTTCTGATATTTCCTTAAAAGTTAATTTTTAAATATCTTTCCCCCTTAATATACTCAGATCACTGCCTGATGATACTTTCAGGTTTGTTTTTGGTTTTGTTTTTGGTACTGGGGATTAAACTCAGGGGTACTTGACCACTGAGCCACATCCCCAGCCCTATTTTGTGTCTTATGTAGAGATAGAGTCTCACTGAGTTGCTTAGTGCCTCGCCGTTGCTAAGGCCGGCTTGGAACTCACAATTCCCGTCTCACCTCCCAAAGTGATGGAATTACAGGCGTGCACCACCGCGTCTGGCTTACTTTCAGGGTTTTATTGCCTAACATTGTCTTTAGGTTTTTTGTATTTATTGAAATAATAATAATTCAAAAATATTTTATATTTTTCAGTGGTGTCTCATAAATATTGTAAATACTTAATATGTAAAATGCAGCTCCAAGATGAATCGAATAAGTTAGCAGATAATGCAGAAGGGCCAGCCTAGATTGGGGCTGCCTTATTTCTCTTAGAAAAATTCTTAGAAAAATGATAATGTACCTTTACTATTTTTTTTTAGATGCAGTTGAGTGGGAAATTTCAGGACACAAACAATATTGAGCACTCAAAATTTTGCGGTCACATTTATTCTTTCTCAAATGTGGCATAAAATAATTCTTGGCTAATTCCCATGTTACTTCGACTTTTGCCATGACAGTAATAATGTTTTAATTGCCTTCACAAACTTTGCCCAAAGGTTAACACATACCAAAGGAGTTGTACTGATGTAATACTTCTGCCAGGAACAACGGAAGAACCAGCAACAGTCAGGGGAGGAGATGGAGATACAAAGAGGTTGTTGGTTGTTTTATTATCTCCAAAGGAAATATCTAATGAAACAGTTTGGGTTGATCTTTTTTTGCTATATTTTTTGGAGATTAAAAGTGAGTTTCTCCCTAATATTTATAAAAATAAAACAGACAACAAATAAAGCAAGAGGACAGAAACTTGTGGTTTGCAATATGTGTCCCACTTCCTTTCCTTCATTGGAGACTCACTGAGGAACAACTGAAAGGGCCTGTGCCAGTCAGTGCCTTGCCCAAGAAGGAGGCCATGGAAGAAAATCGTTACTGGGGTTTTATATTCCTTACATAGAAATTTTATGAGAGTTTCTCTGTGTATACATACATAAGAGGTCCTTCCAGAGAAAGTTTCCGAAATGCAAAGAGAGAAATATTCTACTATACAGACACATTCAACCTAACTCTTGTCTTGGTTAGAATCTTCTATTACATACAGTAGACTGTGAGAACATTTTGTATTTTTAATATTTCATCAAACTCTTTAGAACAAGTCACCTCAGGAATGAGATGGATATCATTGCCCTAGCTTCATGTATGACTGCCTATATGGTGTGATTCTACATCATGCACAACCAGAGAAATGAAAGGTTACACTCCATTTGTGTACAATGAATCAAAATGCATTCTGCTATCATGTATACCTAAATAGAATAAATTTAAAAAATAAGAACATAGTTAATTAATGAGGTAATATAAAAAATAAAAGTATTTTGTTCTACATGCACGTGGTAAAAACTTTTACAAAGAAAAAAAAGGATATCAAGAGAAGATAAATGGGAGATGGGAGGGTAACAAGCATGCAGATCAGAGGGGCAAAACTTTTCACCTTTATACTTCTTCTACCACTATACTAGTCTATCAGTATATACCCTACAAAGGAATGCTTTGTATATAAAGCAATAAATAAGTTTAATTCAATTATATATTTAATGAATCAGATTTGGCATATTGCTGTTGGCAGGCTCAAGTTTTCACCTTTTAAGAAAATGCTACATTTTAAAGTTAATGTTTTAACTCTGCTCCCAGCATTGCTATTTGTTTACAAAGTCTTCTTTGTAAATTTTGTTTGCAGAATCCTTTAATGCTAGAGTTTTACGGGCACAGATAGCCTTCACAAGATATCAGCATCTTCAAACTGACCTTGACATCATTCAAGTGACAACAGTATACCCTTGACATCCATTTTAAAAAAGACTATATGTGACTTCACAGTAAATTCAAATTCAAGTGTGGCTACATCAAGTCTTAAAATGTTATAGTGAAAAATATTTTAGATCTCATGTGTCCATCAAATATGGATGGATTCCAGGTTTGGGTTTTTTTTTTTGTTTTTCACTTCAAATATGACCCTGGTAGGAGAAAAGAGTTATTTGAAGGGAAAAAGCACCAAAATTTCAAATGTTGAAATATGTATATGTGTGTGTGTGTGTGTGTGTGTGTGTGTGTGTATGTATGGGTGTGTGTGTGTATATACACTATATGCAAAATTTTATTTTTAAAATTTGTCTTAACTTTGTAAAAGTAGTTAGTGAAATATATTCTTTATTTGGATATATGCCTATTTTAAGAATACCATTATATGAATATAGTATTATTTTTAGCTTGTCTTCAATACCATGGCAAAATCAATAAATACTGAAGATACATTAAGTTACTAATTGTAATTCAATGTGGTCTATAACCTCCAATATGCCCAAGCAAATTTCTTTATAAATAGTTCTTAATCCAGGAAAACTAAATTGTTGATTAATGTCAGTACTTTGCCCATAAACTGTATAATGTACACTTGGCACTTGCTTTTAAAAAGGAAAAAAAGAAAAAGTGTTGTCAACAGTTTCCAACCCTATAAAAAGAACACTTAGTTCCTGTAAACAATACAATTACAACCCAGGCCATACTTGCCAACTACTGCATATCCCTTCTCTTTCCCAATAGAATCTTTTAGGTAAAATTTGCTGTAAAGACAGTAAATTTTTCCTGGTTCCATCATTCCTGTAGGCGGGCATGAATTGCTCTCTGAACTCTTAAAATAGCAGTGGGGAGGAAGTGTAACGGAATGGACCAAAATCATCTGATTTTCTATATTTCTCAGTACACCCGCCAGCACCCACACCAAGAACAGCAATTGCTTTGTGTAAGTCCCAATTGGCATTAGCAAATTTATATGGAAGGAGGAGGGGTCTTTATCGGTTTTATGAAGAAAAATATTCTCTTAGTGAAGAAAAATGAAGTAAAAATTAAGCAAGATAGAAACTCATGCTCTATGCCTAAATGGAGATAATATTCAGTAACGGGACAAAATGAAAAAAAAAAGGTATAATAAACTCGCTCATTTACTATGGACTTTGATATAAGTAAAGACTAATTTCACTGGGGTGACTCAGGGAGGCCTCATGGAAATGGTAAAAAAAAAAAAAATGTTTTCTTCTTTTCTTTTTTTTGTACCAGGGATTGAAAACAGGGTTGTTTAACCACTGAGCAACATCCCCAGTCCTTTTTTATATTTTATTCTGAGACAGAGTCTCACTGAGTTGTTAAGATCCTCCTTAAGTGGCTGAGGCTAGCTTTGAACTTGTGATCCTCCTGCCTCAACCTCCTACTGCGGATTACAGTAGTGTAAACCTCTGGGATTACAGGAGTGTACCACCATGCCTGGCAAAAGATAAAATTTGACATGTTTTAGGAAACAGAAATGATGCATATGAATCTATGAAACCTTTGCATGCATGCAGGGAGTTGTAGGAAATGTAGTTTGGGCAATTGTTACATAAATAAATAGTGGGGGTAGGAGATTTGCTGTTTATGTAAAATTCTAAATAGTCCCAGTGAGACTAAGGAGAAGATTCATTTTGGTGAGAAGAAAGAGCTTTGCAAGTTTGGGAATGATGATGGAGAACCAATCATTAGGGAGCAATCACGCTTTTTAATAAAATAATCTCATCAGTGCTTTAGGGAGATCAATGGATAAACTAGCTAAAGAGGGAAGGCAGGCCAAATAGTTGAGTCCCCCATGCATGAGCTAATGGTGATTTTGTTTTTAACCAAAATATTGATGATGGAAATTGAGAGAAAGAGAGAGAGAGAAAGAGAGATTTCAGAATAACAACTATTAGCAAACTTCAGGGAGCATTTTTAGGAATCAGTAATGATGAGGAAATCATAAAGAAGTTGGAAATGTAGGTGGCTAATTGTTATTTTCATGGTGACTTGTTAAATTATGTTTTAGATGAGAATTTAGGCGGTAATATTAACATTTCTATCTTATGGAGTTGAAGTTTGAGGTAAAGGATAAATTCTTTTGTCTTTTACACTCTTACTTATTTTTAAACACTGATCAAAAAGATCTCACTACTGAGAAGAAAAACAGTATTCGAGGTTGGTTATTTATTTTTCCGATATGTTCAAGAATGTTCTTGATTTAGTATTTCATTGCATTATTGTAGCATAAGAAAGCATGTTCCCGATATCAAGAAATATCCCCTACATTAAGATCTGGGAAGTTTATTAGAATTCCAATTAAAGTAATTGGGAGATTAGATTAGAAACAGGAACTTGCTCTGTTGGTGAAAGAGGAGGGAATGACAAGTATTAATAAACCTTTGACTGTAATTTTTCTAGTTTTATAGATGAAAATGTGCTTTATTGTGTTGTGTACAGATTTTAATTCCATTATTGCAATTTTCATTTCCTCACAGTTCTTTCTTATGTGATCCATTTTTGCTTATATCAAATCCTGAAGTATTTTTTTAAAAAATTCTTTTTATTTTTTCTGCTTCCAAAAGCAGCATCCAGGCAATGGGGCTGAAATTCTTCACTTAAGATCCATGGATCCTCTGGGGCTCCATGATTTGCTTCAGGGTGTCTATGAAACAGTACATAAAATGTTGTCTAGGGGATCAGTTTTCCAGGTAATGCTTTTTACAGATTACTAAAGCACTCTTAAGTTAATGCATCAGTATATATTTGTCTATATACCAATTCACAAAAAGAAATTGATGGACAGGAGTAGAACATATGTCTGCAAGTAGTTAATTACTAAACTACTAACTCCTAAAAGCCCCCTTTTAAAGACTTCCCATTTTGAGCATACATCCAGTCCTATATGCAGAGTTGGTGGTGGCCCTCTTGTTATAACGTGTTTTTTTCAAAATTCCTCTCCTGCAAACCTGACTCATTTTGTGAAGTACCCTGTGAATTAAATAACTGAGGAATAAATGTTCTCTCAGAAGGCCTTTGTAATACATACCCGTTGTTCACAAGGAAAGCGTATATGATCCTGTCCCTTTGGGTAATTTTAATATCTTTTACTCTTTATGTTTGAACATAACTAGAAGTATATATTATGTGATGATGAGAAAATCTGTGTGCTTTGTTCTTAGGGTAGTTCTTGGCATATAGTACATGTACAGAATATTTGTAGAAAATATGAAGTTGACTTCACACCTTTGCTCTGATGAAAACTCACTTTAGGATGGATTTCGTCTTTCATTAACCATTTCATTTACTTGTTGTCCTGTCTTCCCTCCACAGCAGATCTTCCCATTTTATACTGTGGCATTTATCTATGCTTTATTAAAAATATAACTTTTTAACATAAGTGTTGACATTCCCTCAGATCTCACATTTTAAAAAATGCCAAACAACAACAAACAACATCAAAACAAAACAAAAAAACCCTCGAATCCCTCCCTTGACGCACATTTCTGCTTAAAGCTTTATTTTCCAGTTTTAAAGACAAAATTCTCAAATTGTTATACATTTTCCTTTCTACTTTCTCATCGTCCACTCTCCTATCGCATTGCAGTTTTCATGTTGTCCCCACTGTACCAATAAATCTACCGTTTGCAAGATTACCAGGGTACCTCCATGTTGCTAAATTAAGTAGACCATTCTCACTTGTAATACTACCTAAATTTTAGGTAGCATTTTGCACTATTTTCCATTTCTTCTTTCTTGCAATACTTTCTTCCTTTAGCTCTTGTGATATTTCTGATTTCTCTTCTATTACTATCCATTCTTTTTTTTTTCTAGAAAATAAAAACAGTAATTTTACAACACATTTAATGGCAACTGGTGGTAACAAAATTTCCCTATTTTGGTCACATGTTCTTTAGACAAGTCTGCAACTTAGCACTGACTATTTGCAAGTTATTACACTAGCTGTACTGTCATTTTTCTTAAGGTGAATCAAGATAACCTAGAATCATAGCCCATAAATGGTCATACAAAAATGATCATATAATAAATCAGATCGGGTTTATCACCAGCATTTATAAAACCAGACCCAAGGAAAGAACTAGGTCTGGGGACACATGCATGGTCTTAATATAGCAAATGTTTAGCCTGTCCTGATAATTACAAAAATCAGAACAGCGAGAATATTCGCAGGGGACTATCCATTCTAATTTCATTTATAAACTTCTCCTCTTCTGGACAGTCCTGATACTGTTGCATTGTTCAAGGTTAAGCCCTGAATATACCTGTGTTTATATTCAATTTACTTCTGGCCATTTTTAACATTATCTAAAGCCTAAGTTCATATCAGATACACGTATCTAGTGTATATATGGTTTCAAATTAAGTTCATTCTCCTCCACAAAACTGCTCATCCTCATGTTTCCTAACTCAGCAAATAAAATGCTAGTATAGCAAATAATATAACTCCTTTAAGGTTTACAGGTATTTCCATCTACATGATCACCTTGCTATCTTCCTTGTCCAGCTGTTTTTATTTTATGGTCTGAAGTACCACAAAATATTCTCACCTGGTATCTATTCTTCCAGTCTTGCCTTACTTGTGTTCTTTCCTCCAATTGAGTGATCTTCCTCCAAAATGTAACAGTGGTCCTATTCCTTCTGTGATGAAAAATCTATGATGACTCAACAAGAAGTTTAAACCAATCTCTGTATACAAAACTGCTCTCCACATGGTCCTTATTTATCTCCCTGGCCTCATCTCTTACTCCAGCAGCAGATGTTCTAACCATATTGATATTTTATGGCTCACTGTCTCATCTCTCCACCAAATCTGTACAATTTCATAAGGCTGTGACTTTGTCTGCCATTCTTCATTTTTTCTTTTCTCTTTGATTAAGTTGTTCCTTCTCATACTTTATATATAGCTATGATCCCTCCTGCCTTTGGGAAGTCTATTGGATGCAGTGATTCTATATATTTGAGATTTTTATGTGCTCTGATGGAACTAAGTGGCTTCCTCATCACTGTAGAGAGCTACTTAGAACACATCACCTGACATAACAATTACTATATAGTTTTTAACATATTCTAACAGAGCCCAAGCTCACTTGGAATAGCCCAAGTTAAATTTGAACAATACCTACTTTGTCTTGTCCCTCTCTATGTCTACTGCCCTAGTACAATGTCCAGAATAGAGTGGGTACTCACTAAATATTGGTGAAATAATGAATAAATAAAATAATGTTTTTTTATTATCCCTTCTGTTATTGATATTGACAACATATACTTGATTATTCTCCATTCCTTACCATGACTACAATATTTTGCATAATGTTTACTGCTTAGAGAATAAATAATACTGTTATTATCAGCCCCCTCCCATGAACCTTTTTTAATTTTTCTGGGTATTATGTTATCACAAGGAAATATATTTAATGAAGCACCTTCTGCAAATGAGACATAGATAGTCAATATGTGGTAAACAAATTCATTTTAATATATAGTGGGGACACTTCCTGAGAGTTACATTGATCACAAATGGCAGAGTTAGTCTTTTATGAGAAGAATCGTTCAAATAAAGCTACTTGAGTGTTTGAAGGTGTCAACTCTTTGATGTTTCAAAACCTCAATTATTCAGGTACCACAGAGCTGAGCATTGTACGTCTGCCAATGTCACATTTAAAAAGCTCAAATGGCTAAGATGCCATGTTCTATTCAAGTCTTCTGATATTTGAAATTAAGAGAGGAGTTCTTTCATTTTAGCAACTCCTAAGGCTTTCCTAGTCTTCATGCTGTTGCTCTGAAATTCAGCATTCATTAAATGCTTGCTTGTAATTTGAATACATTGTTAATGGAGTGGACAGCTTCTGAGGTTGGAAGTTCAACTTATACTCTAGGGAAGGGGGAAACTTTTGATATTGCTGATTGAGATTAGTTATTGAATCAAGGGCCTGATTTGGATCCAGAGATGTATTAGACAAATTATCCAAGAGGAGTGAATAAAATGTTTTTATTGTGTGCAGCATCTGCCCAAGCAACAACCATGTCCCGGCATATGGCATTCAAAAAATATCCTGCCCTTCTCCCAGATGGGCTTCAGAAGCTTTTCCCAAGAAATTAATGAAAACCCTGTGATTTTCTACAACATTATAAAGCATTGCTTTATACCATTTCTGGTGATGTAAAGTTTCAGGTCCACTGGCTCTAAAGTTGCAACCATAAACCCCAGGGGTATACCACCTTTCTCTTGTTGGACAAATACAAATACTTGCATATAAACTCCTAGTTCAATTTGCTTCAAAAGCTGGATTTCATCAGCCCCAGAGAATTTGTCACTTGCATTAGCCTGAAGTTGTCTGGAATGATATTTGGATTAAGTAATTTTTGCCATAAGAATCAATCTTAACTATTTTGAGAAAACAATGCAGGAAGCACAATAGATGTATGGCACTAATACTGACAAAGTTGTAACCTCTACCTTTCACATGTGGTCCCATGCAAAATCCAGGTTCTAATAAGCACTGAATAGGTATTTGTTAAATCAAAAAGAAAAGGGGATTCTGGGGTGCAGTTGAGTTGCAGACTGCTTGCTTAGCAAGAATGAAGCCCTGGGCTTGATCCCCAGCAAGGCAGGAAAAGAAAAAAGAGAGGAGAAAAGAAAGAGAAAAAAAAAGTGCTCATGCTACACACTACTTTCACTATTTTCAAAAATGCCTATAGGAAATATTAAAATTATTTCTCAAGTCTATCATTGCCTTTTGACACCATATCAGTTTATTTTTTACTCTTAGTTGAAGTTTTCTACCTTTGAGATGATGCTCAGCATAATGTCCAGACTCACATCTGTGGTTCTGCTAGAGTAGACCTAAGCTATCCTTTAAGAATTTGCTAAATTAACTCTTCTACAAAGACTTTTCTTCCCATTCCAACACAGAATGATATCTTTGGCCTCACATTTATATTACTTACATCTGCCACATTTATTTGGCATTACGGTACCCATTGCCTTGTGACATCTGTTCTATTTTTGGCTGATATTGCTGTTGACCTTTTTATGTACGTATCTTGTCTACCTAACTGGATGGACTGCTCCTTGAGGACAGGGTCATGAATTGAATAATAGATTTTTACACCTTGAAGAAACTTTAGAGATCAAATAGTTCAACACCTCATTTTATAATTGAGAAAAAAAGAGTCTGGTAGAAGTTAAATAACTGATTTAAGGTCAAACAATAATTTAGTTAGAGGCCCAGAAATAGAGTTCCTGGTTTAAAATACACTGCTCTTTACAGTATGCTACCCTGTAACTTTGATAACATATTGGAGTTGAAATAGGCATTAGTAATACAACCTCTTCAATTTATAGAGTAGGAAACTAAAGCACAGAGAGCCGTGAAACTTGCCAAAGTCATATTTTGAGTTAATTCTTGCAGTTCTGAGACTACAATTCAGATTTCCTGACTGTCAGCAGAATGCTTTGTCCACTGACTTAAACTTTGTCCTTCT
Organism: Xerus rutilus; assembly: GCA_028644305.1. NCBI lineage: Eukaryota > Metazoa > Chordata > Mammalia > Rodentia > Sciuridae > Xerus > Xerus rutilus. The sequence goes on from CM053412.1 coordinate 29,415,807, forward strand.
TTCTCTATTTTCCAAAATTCTATGTACAGAGTAAATGCCCATTAGACACCTACGAAACTTTATATATAAAAAAATGACAACAGTACAGAAATATGGAATCTGAGATTTCACTGGAAATGAATAAATACTAAACTTTAGAGTTAGAGTTTAATTCTGGCCACATTTCATTATTCCAGTGGTCATCTTCTCTATTGTACACTGTATCATCTTACGAGCTTCATTGCATATAAAAATGATGGATTTGGAAATAGCTCTATTGGTTGCAATATATATATGTGTGTGTGTGTGTATTTATATACATATAAATATAAATATTTATATACATGTAAATATATATAGAGAGATATATACACACATACATACCTACTTTCTTGAAAGATTTTCTGGAGGCAAATGCCAGATTTTTCCTCAGAACCCTCCATCTATTTAGTATTCAGGTGGAGTCATATGTTTTTCAAATTATTTTCAGCCAGTGGTTTCTCCATAGATATGCAACATTCTTGCTTCTAATAGTTTATGCAGTAGTACTGCAATCCTTTGTCCAGTGAAATCTAGAGAAGGCCTCAACTTTCATACCCACGTCAATGTACTTGGCAGCCAAGAACACTTAAGGTTTTCAAGACTTTTCTGGATTCTTGCCTTAAAATGAAAACTCAATCTTTGTAACTACCAAAAGTTGAGAATTCTTCTCAATTTCACTTGATTTATGAATTTTGCTTTAGTTGGTATTTTCTGTTGAATAAAATTGGATAGTGGACTAAGCAATGTACTATGATCCCAAGAAGAAACTGTATTTAAGATAAATTGTTGCTAATGTTTCAACAAATTCAAGCAAGCCATGCAGGTCTCAGTGTGTTCTTTTGCCTGGCAAAAAGAAACAAAAACAATAGTTCCTGACTAAATGATCTGCCTCTTCTTTCTCTTGATTTGTGAATCAACATGGTAAACAGAAGACACAAAACTACCCTCCACCAGCTGAAATCCCTGGCAAATATAGGGAAGCTAGTTTATCAGTTTGAATTCACAGGATTGCTAGGAATCATATAAGTTACCCTCAGAAAGCCAGGAGATTTTAGTTCTTCTAAAATAATAACTACCATTTGTTGAGGGTTACAGTTTGCTATGAACTTCAGCAGAATTTTCCTGCACAATACCATGAGATGAATGCTGTTATTCTCATTTAACAGGTGTCATATGTGAAGAACTGGGTTTAAAGTACCATATCCCAGAATAGGTAGCACGTCAGCCACAAGTTCTTCTTAACACCCAGATTCAGATTCCAGAGTCTGTGGCCTCAACTATTTTTTTCTATAGAGTCTCAGAGACCATCACTAGATAGCCCATGTGTTCAGGCTTCTAGTAAGGACAGCATGGTGCTCCAAAGCTCCACACCCACAGAAGCAAACAACTATAATATGAGAACATGTCCAGACTAAAAACTACTAGATGATGACTTGGACAGTAGAAGATTTATGGATATAAAATGTTTGACTAGCCAGGCGCAGTGGCTCAAGCCTGTAATCCCAGCACTTAGGGAGGCTGAGACAGGAGAACCGCAAGTTCAAAGCCAGTCTCAGCAATGGCGAAGTGCTAAGCAACTCAATGAGACCCTATCTCTACATAAAACACAAAATAGGGCTGGGGATGTGGCTCAGTGGTCGAGTGCCCCTGAGTTCAATCCCAAGTACCAAAAAAAAAAAAGTTTGACTAAAACATATGTAATTAACTGAACAACTCTGGATATCAGGACACTATATCCGAGGTTGATGTTCTTTTTAATTAGCATATTCAGTTTTCTTATTCCCTGTTCAATTGACATTTGTTTCCTGGACAGTACATCTTGGCACCATTTTTACCTGACTCTAAGTGTCCTATAACTTCCTGAATCATTCACTGAAGAATAATTGCAAATTCCATTCTGTATCCTTCATTGCACCAGGTACTAACTATGAGGAATGCAAAATAAATAGAAGACAAGTGCTTAAAGATTCACAGATTAATGGTTTATAATTTTAGTATAGGAAGAAAGCCTACAAGAAGAGGGAAATTGTATTATGGTACGGAAACTTAAATGAAAACTTAAGGTGTGGTTTTATATTATAAATTACTTGACTGGAACAGTAACCCCAGTAGCAGCATCTCTGATAGTAAGATTCACCTCTTTGGCTGAAGTACTTCATTTGTGAAATGAGAAACTTGGGTGGGTTTGTCTCTATGGTCTATGCCCTTCATGTTAGGTTAGATATTAAAGGTCCCTTTGTTGTTTCACTATTCAATTATATTTCAGCTATATATTTTACAGCTATATATTTTATTGAGTGATGCTTAATATCTGGTGTTCTTCAAAGAAATTGAAATGCACAGAAGCTGATTTCTCCAAGAAATGATCTACCGTTTTATGACTGAAATTAATTTTTTTAATTATTTAATTAGACCAGGAAAGCCAATGTTTGACTTGAGTCATTGAAATGATCTTTACTCTGTCAAAGTTACCTGTAATCTTTTATCCAAAACATTACAGATGTTGAGATTTCATCTTCTTTAAGGTAAATGAAGCCTTGATAGTGTCACATTTGTGGCCCATGTTATTTGTTGATTGTTTTTCTTTTTATCCTGGTATGTTTATATTATGTCATTTCAGCCCCAAACGTCTTACTACTTGTTTCTTTTCTTTATACCTTTTGCATTTCTCTCTTGAGTCAAATTTTACCAAGCTCCTGAATATTCTTAGGTCTTAGATTTTTGTTTTGGAACTACTCAAAACAAGAGCTTGAGCAGAAATCTGGTCTTTTATATTTTAACTGCCCTTGCCCCAAGCTCCTTATGCCAGCTTCCTACATAGTTGGTTTTATTTTTTTTATTTTAATTTTTTGGTTTATGTGTATATACTTTTATTTTTAATGACTTATTTTAAATTCCTTGCTTTAATATTGTAAGTTTGGATTTTGATTTTCACTAATATCCATCCATGGCTTTCCTTATATTTTTTGAATTTGGACACATGAACATGGCACATGCTGCTCACTATGGTCCGGCACACACTTAAAGTTTGAAGCCCTAGTGAAGATAGTTTTATCTAATTGTGTTTATTTAGAATGACAGGAAAGAGATATCTGATATAAAATTTCCTGTTCAAAACTGTAAAATAAATCCCAGGGAATCACAGTTAAGTATGCTTCTGCACAATTGACTAGCTCAACCAGGCAATGAAAGCAACACAGCAACTGAGATTCCCCAGCACTCTGTGGCCAGTGATACAAAACTATTATGCACCATTTCCAAAGATAATTTAACATTAAGGTTTGAATTCCTAATTGTGAAAGTTAAGAGAAATTATACATGCATTTTGTAAATGCTCTTGCATTTCAATTTACTTATTCCATGTCTCTGCGTACCAGGATGCTTAATTTGTCTGGCTAGAGACCCTCTACAAATTTACCCTAAAATAATTTAAATAGAGATATTTGTAATTTATTGCATTCTCTCTAGGAAAAAAAAAAGTCTTAGTTAATTAAAAAAGCTTCAGGTCACTTTAAGTTTTAATTAATTTTTAGCTGTAATTTTAGATTGTTAAAAAGGCTAGGAGAAGGTGGAGAATAAATACAGCTAGCAAGCTAGAGCCACTTTAATTCCCCTGGTTTATTAAAACCTACTCAAGTCTTTGATGGTCTATGAAATCATGGTGTTCTATCAATTATGATCTCAAAAGATTTCTGAAACATTTTTTAAGCGAGAAGTAAGTAAATTATGGTTTTGTCTTTTAAAATGTGTTTTATTATGTCATTACTTCAAATAATGTCAGTAACTCAGTACCAGTTTGAATGGTTATGGAACATTTGTAATTCAAGGGGGTGTGATTATCATTGTATATTCTAGTATAAAAAAAGACTTTAGCCAGATTACTTTTTATCGGCTCATGAATTTAGATGCAGTTCTTTTAGTTCCATAATGCAGCTGTCTAGGGGTAGATATATGCAACTCTCCAGATTGGCTGCCATTGAAAACTTGTAGTCTGAAATTTGATGGTTCAGGATGGGGAGGGATTGCTGGCTCTCATGGGGAAAACACTCTGAAACAAATAGCTACAACGATGACAAAAATGAGATTTGGGCTTGCTTTTTCCCAGGTGATATTTTTTATCTCCACCCATACATATAATGGAGGGAGGGAAAGCAGATCTCTTTGAATTCATTTCCAAAGCCAGTCTGTATATGATAAATGTCAATTTCTCCAATCATGCACCAAACTAAGGCCTCCCTGCCGCTAAGAATTATTCACTTAACTGACAAATTTGTTCTCTCCATTTAATGTGGCTTTATTAACAGCATTTGCCGTCAGCAATTTTCAGTCCATCAACTGATGAAGAATGATGTGCTCTCTTTTCATTAATGTTCACTTAAGAAAATAATTCCTAAACTTCAAAGGCTGAACAGACACACTGCATACTCTTTTTTACAAAAGATGTATATTCTGTAAAAAATTGCAAAGGCATTTACACAGACTCAGTTACAATCTCTGAAAGATGAAAAGGTTCTGGTACCAGGGAAAGGATACAAGTTCATAATTTACTCAGATACATCTCTCTTTGTTAATTATAGTAGGTTTTCATAAAAGATTCTCCATTATGCATGACATAAAGGATATCAATTAGAAAGCAAAAATATTAGAAATATTGATACTGTTAACTATAAAGAAAAAAAACAATGATACTTGGTAAGGCACAATAAGGAAGATTTTATTCAGGGCTATCACAATAGGTATAGGTACCAACGAGGTGGTGTAGTGGTCAATCTGAGTTGTCAACTTGATTAGATTAAGAGATTTCAAGGATTAACAGGATTATGGGTGTGTCGGTAAGGGTATGTCTAGGAATGATTGGCATGTGGGATAGCCAACTGAAATGGAGACCCTCCCTAAGCATGGGCAGCACCGAACAATAGGATGATGGTTTGGATGGAATAAAAGTTGGAAGAACGAAGAGGCAGCAGCAGATACAAGCTTGATTCTTCTTGATGAGTGTGATCATCTGAGGATATCAGAGATTCACTTCTTCACTCTTCCAAAGCAGACTCTGACAGTGGTTCTCCAGAAGGCTTAGGTCTCAGATTAAGGTAGCACCGTTGATCCCTCTTGGTCTGGGGCTTCAGCCTCCTGGACTGTGCAGCTACTGGTTCTTCTAGCTCTCCAGCCTGCAGATGGCCATTGTCAACTATCCAGCTTCTGGTTGCATAAACTAACCTAATAAGTACCCCTTTAATAATTATACTTTTTGTTGATTCTCTTCCTCTAGAGAACCCTGACTAATACAGGTGGGATTTTGAGTGAGCTCAATACTCAATACGGCATGTGCAAGTTGGAGTTAATTGTCAAGGAATATGGAAGGGGTGGATTTCACTGGTTAGAATATCACTAAGAGGAAAAATCAGGGAAAGTGAGATTTTGGGAAACCTGCTATTAGACTTCTTGTTAAATGCAGGACAGGGTTATCAGACAACACTTCTAGATGGTGGAGGGTAAGGGCCCCAGTCAGATTTTGGTGATGATCAACCATAGGGTTGAAAGATTCTTGTCAAACTTACATCAGAGTTCTTTCCTAAAACTGGATTTTGCATAGAAAAGTGTAAGATGGGCCTAGGAGAATGTTCAGAATACCGAGTGAAGTTTGACAGAGCAAAGAATATTGTGAAAAATCACAGTCAATTTTTAGAAAGAAAAGCCATTAAGAAGACTATAGATAAGACTATACAAATCAAAATATCACTTCAGAATTTGATTTTAAGGTCCTGAATTGGGCTATCAGACCCTGCTTTGCCATCTGTCCCCCACCTACTAGTTGGAATCTAGTAGCTCCTTTTCCTAAACTAGATGAAAGACATTAACTAAGCCCAGATTGATAAGAAAGAGAAGATAGGATGGACAAGACATGCTATTTATCCTGAAGGATACAGGTATTTTCTGGAAAATATTGCTTAAGAAGTGAAAGAGCAAGCAGTGATTCTAAAAAAATAGCCTGAGCATGGGTGAGGAGGTAGAAACCAGACCTACAGAGAAAAGTGAGCACCAGTGACAAAGAATCTAGTGTATCATTAAAATTGGAGAAAAACACATATTTTGTAGGATTGTGTAGTTCTGAGGGAGCTTCTGTATTTGTGCTTAGTTTGCTGGATTATTACTCTTTTCACTATTAGTAAGGTAGGTATTCTGTTTGGCATTATGAATACATTGTCTCATATGAGCCTTAAGACAAGCACTTTGAAATTTATTGTTTATTCCACTTTAAAAGAAAAACAAGAAAAGGAAAAGCAATTCATGGCTAGAAGTAACTTTCTGAAGTTTTATATTCTTTCAATCAGTGGTCACAGGTAAGTTGGGTCCAGTATTGTGTTCTTCCTTCAGGCATGGGGCTTGCTAGGAAGAATAGTGAAAGTATAAGTGGAAAATACTTCTCAATAGGCTGGAATGCACAGTAGATTAAAATACACCACAGCAAATTCATTTGATTAAAATACAAACTACAAAAGCACATCTGATGCGTGAAAGGTTTAAAAGACAATGTGTCTACATCAACAACAAAAAGGACACAAGTCCTTAGCTTATTACTCCTTCAATGTGTACCAAATCAGGAACATATCTGCTAATAAGAGGATGTTCTCTGTATTTATGCAACAAGTATTATAATTATTTCTCAGCTTGATTCCAAGAGAATTGGTCCGGGAAGGGTGAGGTGTTTAAACCCCGACATGGCACCTACTTCCTGGAACAAGGTAGTAATAAAAATAAAAAATAACCCAAATTTAGAAACTAAGCTGTGGTATATTGTCTGGGTAAGAAAGTACAGCTAAGAAATAATATAAGAAAAAGACAAGAGGGGCAAAATATTGGTTTTCAGCCATGGAAGGATAAGCTCCAGGCCTTGGCTTGAATTTAGGCAATTTTACTTGGGCATGTTCTTGGCAATGATATGTATCATTATCTCCAGGACACTGGGAAGAACAATAGACAAAGGTCTCTAGTCCAGAGTAACAAGAAGAATAAAGAAAGCAGCATGGCAGGTATATTAGCACTGCACGGTAGGTAAGATAGACCACCAATCTTTGAAGTTGTCTACAATATGTGGCTTAATAAACATGTACCAAAGGTTATGAAAATTCCCATGGACTATACTGACTCTGGAGAAAAGGAAATGTGACTGTATCGGGGGACATTGCCTATACAAGTTGACATGCAAAATTAGCCATCACATTGCCAATTAAAGTGCAGGGAAAATTTTAAATGAATCATAAAGATGTCATCACTTAAAAAGATTATATTATGTAAGTTTATATATATTAATATGTTTATGTTTTTATATCCTTTAAAAAAGAAAGAAACTTAGGAAACAACTTGAAGATCTTTTAGTTATACTTCTAGCTTTGGGAGGTTTGTGCTTTCTCTTTGATTAAGTGAGAATAAGCAGAAAGACCATGAAACACTATCTTAAACATGATGTCTTTGGATCTGAAGTGGAGAGAGCCTGTAGGGGAGAATTAGTGAACAGACTGGAGGGTCAGTTAATTGTGCTGGTGCTCAAAACAAGATAATTCTGCTGGTAAGCTATGGGAGTGTAAGTGCATCACCTAGAACAAGAAATACAACTCCTTTTTCTTTCAAGCTGGTGTGATTGTTTCTTGATTATATGAATTTTAAGATACTACTCATTTAAAAAGTCTGCAACATCATCATGTATTTTTGGTAGAATTTGTGGGGCCTATTTGCCACTGTAGAAAATTGTCTTCTCATTGTTATCCACATATGCACTTGGTAATATGCATCTCAAAGATTGATGATAGACATATCAAGATTAACTGGATTTACCCCCACATTTGCTTACATCCTTTAATGCCCATGTATGTGTATGGTCAGAATCTGACCTTACTGCCCTTTAAATTGCCAAGATATTGACAGCATATCTTATGCGCAGACAAACCAACATATCAATAATATCATGGTATATATTTTTGTTCTATTTTTATTTTAATGAAGAACTACACAGAAAACGTAATGATGAACTGAAAGATGAAATAATAAATTTTTTAGACAATATAACATATTGCTAAAAAAAGGAGTCCTTCAAAATGTCCCTGAAATGACCCCACAGAAGTGCCTAGTTCTCTTATTATATATAAAATGGTGCTAATAGAAACTGAGGATGTATTGTGAATAATGAGGTTGAATTTTAATAAAAACCATGTCTTTACTAATCTAAATTTTCATTCCATCAAACTGAAAAGAATGTTAATCTTAGTGCTATTCCCCTGTCACTCAGAAGCCTTGATTCATTCTATTAAGATTCCTCTCCATTCTTTCAATACCCTAAGATAATACAGAACCTGTTTATTTTTTAAACAAATAAGATATTTTCTTGAATGCAATTTTTATAGGAAATATCCCTATGTATTTGTAAAACAAAGAAAAATTCTCAGTGATAGGGAGTTTCAATATAGTCCACAATTGTACACCTCAGGGTATTGAATATAAAATGATTTTCCTTCTCAATTCACTAAGAGTAGGTGTTAAGAATTATGTACATACTATTTGGCTAGGTTCTTCAGAGTACAGTCTCTGCCTTCAAGGAGCATAAACTCTTTCTTATGAAAATAGATATTATAGTAGAACCAGTTAAATCAATACATAAATCATAAATATGATGGATTATTAATTGTTCAACAAATAACTCATCTCCTTATTGCATTGCCCAGGACAAGCATACAAATGAAGAGTCATCTATCTTTTATTTAAGTGTTTAAAAGTTATAAACCCTTGTAACAATATCAAAGGCCAAGTCTGAACTTGTGATTGTTGGAGCACCTTCAGCTCTGCTAAAATGCTGGGCTCGAGAGGGTCCCCTGATAGCGCATCTCCTAAGCCCATTTGCTATTGCGGCATGCTGTTTTTTCTACATAACTCCAAGATGTGGACCGTACTACCAGGGAGACCTCATTTGCAGGCATAAAGTTACCTAAATCAACAGATTTAAAATCTAAACATACTCTCCAGAAAAAGCTACTCCCTTTTGGGTGCACAGGTTAGGGGTGGCAGCTAATTATGGAGAGGGATCTGGAGAAGAGACTACCTATCTGGATGAATTGAACATTAAAATGGGCCCCAAAAGATAAGTCAGACTTGAGATTCACTGAGGAGTCAATTTTAAGTGTGGGAAAAATATGAACAAAATCATGGAGGAAGAAATTAATTATTAATCTGTCGCTGCTCTTTTTCTTACTTGATGGACTTGTCAGGAACAAATAATCTTGTTCATTAGCTGCAGAACAACATTTAAAAAGTCTTGGAAGTGAAGTCAAGATTTTTCACACTCTAATTCTATGCTACATTCCCAGTCTCACTGCTTATTATTTTATTGCCCCCTCAACTCTATTTTGCTTTCTAAACCAAGAAATAATATTTGACCTGACAATAAAATTTAACCTTTAAATCTAGGAAAATTTATATATATATATAAATGCACATATATATAAAGTATAGATATAAATGTATATATATAAATGTTACATATATAATATTTTATATATATGTACATTTATATAAAATATATATATATTCCTAGATTTAAGGGTTAAATTTTATTGTCAGGTCAAATATATATATATATATACATATATATACACACACACACACACATATATATAGTCAAAATACATTTAGGTTCAACATCTATAGATACAGATATATCTTCACCAGCTTTGCCAACTATTTTTCACTCATGCAAATTTTTGCCTTCATATTCCAATTTATGATTTTTTTTCAGCCCAAATATACAGATCCATGCACTGTTCAGCAAACTCTTATAAAAATTTACAATTCATCTCATATATTGACTAATTGTAGAAGCCTTTCCAATTTCCATGGAAAAATAAACGGCTCCTTATTATACACCCTCACAGAAATAAATATGTTTGCATCATGTCACATGTTCACATACATTTTATATCTACTGAATTATAAATACCTTAAATACAAACATCATGTCTCCCATATACTTACAAAGCACCTCCTATAGTTCTGACATATTGCTAATATATTAACTCAATTAATACTCAATAAAACTTACTATAATAGGCCTTTTAATTTAGTGTTCTGTATTCTCTCAAATACAGAAACCTTGTAGAATGTAAGAAACATCATAGGGTACTTACTTCATAAAGCAAATTTGTTAAAATGCCAGGAAAATAATTTACCTTTTATATCATCATTCTTATTCAGCAACTTGCACCAACTGATTTTTCACTATGAGACTTTGTCTTCATTTAATTTCAGCATGGTTGTGGATTTGGTTTGAGGGAGAACCCACTGAAGTTTATGGTGCATTCTCTAGTTTCTACCCCATTTATCACTAAATCCCACCTTATTTAAGGAAAACCACCAACAAACTGAAATGCTGCCTGTCACTCTGTTACAAACATCACAGAGCTTCAGTCATGACAGCAAACATCAACAAGCTCCATGAGGGGACTGGTGCTGCCCATCAATCATGGCCAGGGTGAGAAGTGAAGGGAAATATTTTCTTTATAGTGGATATAACTTGAGAGAAAGCGTGGTTGCTTTGGATAGGTTTGTCTATACATCTCTTGTCTCAATACTGTGAGCACAAATGACTTCCACTTATTACACATTTTTCTTCTTATGAATTGTTTGCTTTGCTCCATCAAAGGTAACAAAATATGAAGGGACATAACCAAGTTTGAAACCAGCAGGTATGACTTTGGTAATAATGCTATTGGAAAGAGTGTGTTCAAAACAGCAGGATCATACTCTTAGGGTTAATTTGCTTTTGTTTCTAAAATCTAAAATCTTCATTAAGATTTAATATAATGTGAAACACTATAATATAGTATTTTTACTTCCAATTATTCCCTTCAAGTTTTCCCGAAATGTTTGTTTTAGAAAACATTGACTTTCACTGGTTTTACTTGACTTTTACTTTGGCTAGGATTGAGATTTTTAAATTGAAGTTCAATTTCTTTTCTCAGGATACCCTAGGATTTTTAGAAAATAAATTGACTGAGAATATAGTCTGATAACAGGCCGCAGACTGTGTCTCTCTCCATAACACCAAACTCCACATGAACTTAAAAATGCATTGAATAAAATCCTGTATCTACAATTTACCAACTATCTGTGTTTGTTTTTCACATTTTTATCTCCATCCAGATGTCCAATATCATGGATCTAAGACATATGAGACACAGAAGAGAGGATAAACATTTTGTTTTCATTTTGCTTAGTTTTGAGGCAGAGTTAGTGATAAGTAAAATATCTGTGATTATGTAACTGGTAAAAACCAGGGATGAAACTAGGGTCCAGACCTGTTGATTTCAACACTGGCTAGATTGGAATTCTACATTTAAAAAGTTCCCTCAATACTTTTTGAAAGAAACTTCCAATTGTTTAATGAAGTAGTCAGTCATATGGTCATATTGCAATTTTGCAGACTTCCACAAATGCAAACAACACTGTGCCCTGACCACTGAGCTACAAATGTCAGATGTCACACTGCAAATGTAAGTTGAGAAGGTGTACATAACTTAGGGTCAGTCTATACTCAGTACTGGATGTTTCCCCCAAAATCATAACTGTTACTGGCTCAGTCATTTCCTCATTTAAGTAAAAAACTAACAAACAATCAGTTCTCTGTATCCAACAGTTCTGCCTCCATAGATTCAACCAACTACCAATTGAAAATATTCAAGGGAAAATTTATGCCTGTACTGAACATGTGTGCACTTTCTTCCTTGTCACTATTCCCTACACAATGCAGGACACCAACTGTTGACTTAGCTTTTACATTGCATTAAGTATTATAGGTAATCTAGAGGTAATTTAAAGTATATAGGAGAATGCATATATGCAAATACTATGCCATTGTACATAATAGACATGGATATATGCTGCAGAGTTTGTAAACCACAGAGGATACTGGAACCTATCCTCCATGGATACCAAGGGATGACTACAATATAAACTTCTCAGTGCTGTTTTTATACCATGTGGCCAAATCCACAGAATCTCTTGAGTCCCAGACTGTGACTGACGGAGAAAACTCTTAGTAAAAATAAATATTTTGGTTACTAAAAGTGCTTTTGACCTCTAGTCCATTGTTGGCCTTTGCTTTGAAATTGTGTGTGTGGCCCATGAATGAAATCAGAGAAAACTGCAAGGTCATCAGGCGATGTCAGAAAACAAAGCGGTATGTGGGAGAAGAAAGATGCAGAGGCAAAAACAGCTCTGCTCTCTCTAGATAAACAGTCCCTCTCGGTCCTTCCATTCTCCATTAATGTGACTGACAGACATCGCAGGATCTCATGAAGAGGAGAGAGATAAGAGAGGAGGGAACAAGGGAAAGCAAGTGTTTTTGGTCGATTTTAGTACCTGGCGTTGCGATTTCTGGCTTGCTCGAATGGGAACATGAAGTGTGGCAGAAGCAAGGCTCGGGTATGAGACTTTTTGGTATGGAGGACTCTATTTGAAAACAGAGCCCGTAATCCTTTTATTTGTCCTCTAAATGGAGATTGAAAAGGTCCCCTATTAACAATAAATCTGACGCATGCGCCTAGAAGTCTTGCTTTAGTTTCAATTCCCAGTGCTTGTTATAGTCATCACTTAATATTTTTTTTGTTTTTATGTTTTGGATATAACAAATGTTGTCTATGGTCATTTGAATTGTACCAATCAAATCTGGTTTCTTCTAAAAAACACCACGTTTTCTTATTCTACTGTATCAATAAATAAGCCAACGAGCTTCAAAAAAAAAAAAAAAAAGGTACGTGGTGTTTCAGCTTTAGCTTAGGGATGCAGAGTAGGAAAGATCTTTGCTCTCACCCAAGAAACAAGAACTAAAGATGAGCACACGGTAATGTCACAGCTGCTCTTGCATCCATTAAAGACGACAGGAGGTACGGCAACTAACTAACCCAAACTCTGGGGAAAGTCAGGTGTCTCCAGGAAGAAGCAGATCTTAAGCATTTGTTTATGGAGGACAGAAAGGGGTGTTTGTATCCTCTTGCAGGTGTTTTCTTTCACAGACACCATCAGGAATTCTCAAGGAAGACCAACCAGGGGAATACTAAGAGAGTTTCTCTTACCGTGTGTGGTGGTGTCTGGGCCAGGAGAACAGTGGCCACTTTAGAAAAACTGCCAAGGTCTTTGGTTCCATGTCCCCTATAATTAAAAAAAAGTCCTAAGATGCTAGTGGAAACTCACAAAAGCTGTAGAAAAGGGACATGGAAGAACCCTTCAGTGTTGACTCAACCTGCAAAGAAGAGGGGCAGGAGAATTTGTGAGTCCCTCACCTGAGACCCTCAAGACATTATATATCCAGGTGGAAGCTTAGTCAGAACATCAGTGAACATCCTCATTTTCCACTCTTCAAACCAGATTAACAAGAAGAGCATAAAAAATGAACAAACTTGTGGTGCATGGTGCTGTACATCTGTAATCACAGTGGCTCAGGAGGCTGAGGCAGGAGGATCACAAGTTCAAAGCCAGCCTCAGCAACTTGGTGAGGCTGTAAGCAACATATCAAGACCTTGTCTCAAAATAAAAAAGGCTGGGGATGTTGCTCAGTGGTTAAGTATCCCCAGATATAAACAAACAAAATCCATGGGATGCTGCCAGGAAATATGAAGGAGACAGGTTGTCTTAGGGACACAGCACAGGGAGACAGTCAAAGCCAACCCAAGTGGAAGCAGAGAAGATATTGAGGAAACAATATTGGGAATATGGTTAGCACCCTAAACATAAGGAATCAATACAGTTAATAGAGAAACACAAACTCTGCAGTGTCCTCAGAGTAATAAGACCAATGAAGCTCAAATATAGCCTAATTCCTGGCTCTGTTAAAGTAAATCTATACATTAAATGTGTAGCAATAGAAAAGTTTTATCTCTCTCTGTTATGGTTTAGACATGAGGTGTACCCCAAAAGCTCATGAATGAGAGAATACAAGAAAGTTTAGAGGTGAAATGATTAGGTTATAAGAAGTTTAACTTAATCAGTGCATTAATCTCTTAATCGTGCATTAATTACTCTTCCACCATGATGTTCTGCCATTTCTTGGACCCAGAGCAATTGAACTGGGCATCTATGGGCTGAGACCTCTGAAACTGTGAGACCCAATAAACTTTTTCTTCTCTAATTATAATTTTCAAGTCTTTTGATCACAGCAGTAAAAAGGTTCACTAAAACAATCTCTCAACACTACAAAAAATTTACTTGGGTATCTACTGTGTTAGATAAGATGTCTGATATTCAGTTAAAAATATCATAAACCACACAATAAGAAAAAAAATGAACATACTTCTATGAGGCAGAAAAAAAATCATCACAATCAGATATGATAGGTGATAGATAAGAAAATGAGACAAAATTTAAAATAAATATTATTAAAATGTAAAAAGCTCTAATGGCCTAAAGATAGAAGATGCAACATCAAGTAAGTGAGAAACACTCTAAGAACAAATGAAAGAGAAATGCTAAAAATAAAATTCATACTATCAAAATTTTCAATGGTATCTTCAGTAGATTAGCACATTTGACTAAAGAATAGGTGAACTTCAGAAGGTTAAGATTCATATGCTTTCTCTCACATCTGGAATCTACAGAGGAAAAAAGAAAAGAAAGTCGGGTAGAATCTCATGAAGATCAAAGAGAGATGAATGAAATAGAGGAAAGGGACCTGACAGGAAGGCAAGAAGGGAGAGGGAAAGTGTTGGGAAGTCCTATTAGCCAAATTATATTGTTATATTGTGCATATGTATGGATATGTAACAACATCCTACCATTATGTACAAACTATAATGAACCAATAAAATAATGTGGAAAAATAAAGAATGCATGAACTTGAAGATAAGTGAATATAAATTACTCAATCTAAAACAACAAAGGGGGGAAAAGAGTAAAACTAATATACAAGTAAACAGAAGAAAACACCCAGGAATTGTGGGGCAATGTCATTTGCTCTAATACATAAGTAATTGTAATTCCATAAGAAGAGTTAGAAAACACAGGAGAAAAAAATCTTGAATAAATAATGGTTAAGGACTCCTCAAAACCAATGAGAAACACAGAGTCAGAGATCCAAGAAGCTTGGAGAAATACAAGCAGAATGAATATTTCCCTTCTTCATACATATCTGGACATTCCACACACAAACAGGCAAAAAACAAATATGAAAAGCAATTCCCAAAAGAGGACAGAGAAAAAGGGCACATTATCAGAAGAAGAAGAAGGCAGAGATATGACTGAATTTGCATTAGAAATTATGCAAATAAGAAGACAATGAAAAGACATTTTAAAATGCTAAAAGAAAAAGAAAGTAAAATAGAACCCTACAGACTAAAATTATCTAAATAGCAAAAATATTCTTCAAAAATGAAAGAGAAGCTGGGCGCGGTGGCGCACGCTTGTAATCCCAGCACTTGGGAAGGTGAGACAGAAGAATCGCCAGTTCAAAGCCAGCCTCAACAACAGCAAGGCACTAAGCAACTCAGTGAGACCCTGACTCTAAACAAAATATAAAATAGGGATAGGGATGTGGCTCAGTGGTTGAGTGCCCCGAGTCCAATCCCCAGTACCACCCTCTCGGCAAAAAAAGAGTGAAAGAAAAGTAAAGACTTTCTCAGACAGACAAAAACAGAGGGAAATTATTGCTAGAAGAGTCAGATATAACCCATTCTGCAAGAAGTGTGACAGGATGTTTGTCTGGAGGCAAGAGTATGATAGAAATAGAACTAGATTGGGAGGCTGAGACAGGAGAATCGCAAGTTCAAAGCCAGCCTCAGCAACGACAAGGCACTAAGCAACTCAGTGAGACCCTGTCTCTACATAAAACACAAAACAGGGCTGGGAATGTGGTTCAGTGGTGGAGGACCCCTGAGAACTAGAGAAGTAATAAGAAGACCAGAAATGAAATA
The DNA here is from genome assembly GCA_028644305.1 of Xerus rutilus. Classification (NCBI taxonomy): domain Eukaryota; kingdom Metazoa; phylum Chordata; class Mammalia; order Rodentia; family Sciuridae; genus Xerus; species Xerus rutilus. Next base: position 29,431,775 of record CM053412.1, read on the forward strand.
AAAAAAGATAAAATCTGTTGACTTATGTAAATCCTCCAAAATTTTTGCCTAAAACAAAAATTCTGACTATTAGTGTTTATAGCATATAGAAATACAAATTATGTGACAACAGCAAAACACTGAAACGTGGAATGACTTTGAAAACACTGTTGAAATCTTTACACTATGTGAGAAGTAGTATTATATTATTTGATGGTAAACTTACATTAATTAAAAAATAGCATAAACCTTAGCATATCCATTAAAAACAATAAAAATAGATACTAGTAATAATGCAATACTAGAAATAAATTGAATAAGAATATCCAACTGCCCATAGGAAAAAAATAAAAAAATAAACAAAAATATATTAAATATAGAATATTTAGTAAGATGGTGGATTTTTAAAAGGCATCTAAATGAAAATGGTAAAGAAAGATGTTTAAAACATGCAATCCTTAAAGATAATTGACCTGCCAGGAATTTGATATTTCATTAGTTAATTTTTGTATACTAACGTACTAATCTTCACGCTTTTCCATTGAATTGTGTCAATGGATACTTTGAATCCCCTTTAGATGACAAAGTATGCAAATACATGTTTTCTCATATAATTTTGGAACAATGTATTTCACTATATGTAAATTGCATTATCTTAAATAACATGACTTATGTCAAAAATTTTTATAAGCCCTATGGTATTTGTGACAGCTGTGGCCTGATGTAACATTTCGGTTCACATACAGGCTTTGCAATTTACAAGCTGTGTGATATCAAAGAAGGTCCTCAACCATTCTTAGCCTATTTTCTCAGAGTCACAAAAGAAGATTGTAATGTGTATCTGTCAGGGCCACTTTTAAGATTAAATGATGTCATTTATCTGAAAATGTCTCCTACAAGTTATGGAAGCAAGTTTTTATTGAAGCTGAGATGTTTTCTTTGGAAAACATCTTTAATTATAAATTATCAAGTTTTTTTCGATACAAAAGATAGCTCCTAAGGTAGCTTTATGGTTAGTACACTAAAAAAATGCCTTGCCATTGTGACATGGTTTTATTCTTTACAAGTGGTGCAGATAATATAAAAGTGCTGGATCAACTACAGTATTTATTGTGTTTAAATTTGACTTGCTTAATATTTCTTAAACATTGATCATAAAACATTAGCCTTTGAAATAAAAGGTCAAAGTTATCTTTTCCAGACACCTTGCTAGACTCCAAATCCCTACAAGAGAGTATGTCCTTCAGCCTCTTCTTGAAGACACTAGCAGCTGGCAACTTGCTATTACATGGAGGTTTTTTTGTTTTTGGTTTTTTTTGGTTTTTTTTTGGTACTGGAGATTGAGCTCAGGGGCACTCGACCACTGAGTCACATCCCCAACCCTATTTTTGTGTTTTATGTAGAGACAGGATCTCACTGAGTTGCTTAACGCCTCACCTTTGCTGAGGCTGGCTCTGAACTCTCGATTCTCCTGTCTCAGCCTCCCTAAGTGCTGGGATTACAGGCTTGTGCCACTGTGCCTGGCTTGGAGTTTTTTATTCTATTTTGAGCATTTGTGATTTTTTTCATTTTGGCAATGAAGTATAAACAAACGCAATGTAAAAACTGTAAATATATGGGAAGAAAAAGGCTTGGTTTTGACCATAGAATTTGGGGTTAATTTTGGTTTTGACCATAGAATTTGGGGTTAATTTTGAGAAAGGAAAAGGATGCCAGTGGGAACTGGGAATGACAGCAAAGGCCCGGATGAAAATTTAGGTGGGAGGAGGTTGGGGTGCCCTAAAATCAGTTAGCACTTTTAACATTCTTCTGCTCCTGTGATGCTTGGTATTGAAGTTCAAACATAGCTGATTTCTGACTTGTTAAATACACCCCGAAGAGAATGCATTTAGCTCCAAGTTTCATTCCAAAATGATGTAGAACCTGGGCTGTTTGAATAATCCTCTTGTAAGATACATGGCCCCTTATATCAATGATATTTTTTTTCCTTTGAGCACGAGTGTCTACATGAGCATAAATTTTAGAAATTAATTTGGCACAATATGGCAAATATTTATTAAAAGTCTACTATTTGCAAACTAAATGGAGTCAGTTGAATGGTTGGTTGGTTCAGGAAAAGCATCTAAGACTAGTGATTTGATGAAGTACACAGGATGAAGTACACAGGATCAGATGGTATTATGAGGAACAAAACAATATTCATCTTTTTCAAAGACCCACATTTCATAGTTTGCAAGGAACTGACAACCCTATAACCTTTGCAGAAACTTGAAAGTTTGACCATATGTTTATGAAATCCACTTGAATCCATCAAGTCTGCTAATTTTACCTAAGTATGTGTTTTAACTCCATTCACTTCTCTCCGCATCTTACACCCCAGTTTTATCCACCATCATCTTCTCTTTGTGTAATTGCATTATCTCCTACCTGGTCTCCTTGCTTTCGACTCTTATCTCCTATCCCTACAACTCTTCCTCATCAGTGCATCCGAAAGTTTTTTTCTTAAAATTTGTATTGGATTCAAATTACCTCACTCCCCCAATGAAATCATTACATAATTTCCTCATGTTTTGTTGCATAAAATATAAACTTCAAACCACAACCTACATATCCTGGCTGATTTTATCCCTCTGGCTCTGTCTTCCATGGTCATAACTTAAGCTACAAGGACCAAGCCCTCAAATACTTTCTGTAAGAGTCACAACTCTCTGGAGAAAAAGCAGCAAGTCCCACAATGTAGAGTTGGAAACCTGGTTGAGCCAAGAAGAGGACCAGAGCATCCTGGATATCTCCCTCCTTTTGCACCTCCTTTCTGATACCAATTCCTAATAGGTAAGACCTCTGTGTTTCTAGATGCAACTGTAGCCACAGCTCTGGTAATTCCATCTCTTCAATCATCCCTTCAGGCCTAGAATTAGTATATTTCTGATGTTATCAATCTTTGGATTGTCTCACTGCCCTTTGATTTATACCTTAGGTTTTCTATTCCTAGTGTAATGTCTACTTTTATTTAAATTCTGTTGAATTAATAGCATTTTTTTTCAATATAGAATGACATAATTTTTGGTGGGGGGGGTTGTGTTACCAGGGGTTGAACCAAAGGTCACTTAACCACTTAGTCACATTCCCAGCCCTTTTTAATTTTTTCTAAAAAGTTGATGAGGTTGAGTTTGTATTTGTGATCCTCCTGCCTCAGCCTCCTGAGTTGCTGGGATTATAGCCATATGCCTTTGTGCCTGGCTACATAAAGGTTTTGTATTTATCATACATCTTTGCTGGTATGAGGGTTTGAAGTTCTTTGACTTTGTCAAGTGTTGTTGGGAAACTGTGAAAGAGCGGCACCTTTCCAAAGACATCTACAATGTTTCTAGAGACAATGGAAGAATGCTATTTGATGATGATTTGTTGTTCCATATTTTAAAGCAGAAGTAACCATATGAGCCAAGTCCTGTAGAATTAAGATGCTTGGAAATGCTTCGTTCAAGCAGGATGATCACAGTACCAGTCTTTGTAAACTTTGCAGACTAACAAAGGGAATTGTTTTAGGACTAAGACTGTTGTAATAACAGCAGAAACTAGGCACCTTACAAAACATAAATGTATTATTTCATGATATTGGAGGACATCAATAAGAAATTGAGGTATTTTTAGAACCATGTTTCTTGCAAGGGCTCTTCCTTGACTTTTCCTGCCTCAGGTAGCCCATCATTCATTTGCTTGTGGTAGCATGACTGTAATCTCTACATGCATCTTCACATGGCCACCTTCCCTTTGTGTCTGTATCTGTGCACAGATTTACCTCATCTTACTCAGACATCACTTACATTGGATTAGAGCTCATCTTAAAGGCCTTCCCTTTATTAGATTATTTCCATAAAGACCTTATTTGGAAATAATGTCATGGGCATTCACAGGTATTGGGGTTCAGGTTTTAAACATATGCTTTTGTGGGGAGACATAATTCCATCCAGAACAGGAGGGATGTCGAAGTTGTAAGATTTCTCTTTCTTTCTACTCCTTCCTCTTTATAATCTTATTGTTCATCTAACTTCCAAAGCCTACATTCCAGTATATAGAGGATCACACAGACTTCTTCTCCAGGTCTTTGTCCTTAGCAGCATTCCTTGGAATTAATCCATGAAAATAATCCTACATTGAATAAGAGAGAAAAAAGGAGGACCCTCTGGTCTAAAACAATGAATATGTCCAGGCTTTCTGCCCAAATTGGCCAAGCAATTTCATACTACTCATTCTAAGCCTGTTTACTGCCAGGAAACTACATTTACTGAATCTTTCAGAAGGATTGAAAAATAGAAGTCTCACTGCGGTGTCTGGAAAGGCACAGCCCACATTGTAAACTTCTTAGTGATTCAGCAGTTTACATTGTAAAACATCATAGCCAATGCTGAAAAGACAATGTTTTATTGGCTTCCAGGGATCCTGACCTCAGATCCCCTTCTAACATTTTCTTATCTGAAGGGAATTCACTTACTGTCTCTAAACAAATGAAGTACATTATTGTAAAATCTATTATTTACTGTACTGGTTAGCAAGCTTTTATCTCTTATTTATGATCAGGTAAGTTTTAATTGGAAATAGATTGGAAGTCACCCAAGGTAGAGGGGTACTGTGATCCCTGTTGTAAATTGATCTTACAAACACCTGCCTGTTGTGTGAAGTTATGCAAAATCATCCTTGAACTGGTGCTTTTTCTTTTTCCTTCCTTTCATTTTTAACCTTCTGAAGCATGGTGAAACTTGCCAATTAAATCAAGAAAGCATAAATAATTCTCTAAATTTTAAAAGGGGTAGAAAGATCTCTGTTTAAGCATAGTTCTCTTGACTAGATAATAATTAATCATTTCCATGTGTTGTAAGAAGTTTTATTATTTTTGCCTACACTGTCCTTGATTGTATGGGTATTAATATCATTTCTAGAAATTAAATACAAACTGAAGTCCTATAATCTGAAGGTAAGAGGGTAGAGAGAAAACTAGAAAAATTGAGTTTAAAAAAAGGCATAACTATTTTCAATGCCCATGTATAAAGTTCTGATTTTTAGAAGATATAGGGATAATTTTTTCTTTTAATCTCTAAAATTAATATTAGCAGGTCCCTCTGGTTCCTTAATGCGTTTTTTAGAAGCAGTGAGTAAATATTTGGCTTGAAAGGTTTCTGGAAGGCTTATTCAATAAGTCTAATTGCTATTTAGCTGTCCTTTATTGTACATGTGTGGGTGACTATATGTGGCTATTTCTTTTATTTCCCAAACAGTGTAGCATGAGAAAATTTGAATTTCAGAGTTGAAGTAGTCACTTTTGCATATATATTCCACTCTCAATTACATGCGCTAATAGAGAGGAACAGTTGCATGACTGATTCAAAGAAAGAGAGATTATTCACAATTGTCTTCAGATTGTATTATATCTCCTTTGCTGCAGCAGAAATGGAGAACTGCCCTTCCCCTTCTGTCTTGCTTGGTTATTCAGTGGGCTTACATTGGTCCATTGTGAGATGGGGAGACAGCCACTGTGTTTCCTTCTAGGTAGCCCATAGCTGGAAATGTATCACCACAAATAAACATAAAGTAACATGCAAGACAAAACATAAAATTTCCTTCCAGTCTGAACTCTCGTCTGATTATCTTCTGAAATAGTAGAAACATGATGATTATGGGCAGCCTTCATTTTGACCCGTTCTACAAACTGAGTCATGCCATCAATCTTGTCATTCATCCTAGAAATGGATCAATTTCCTCATGGAAAGTTGAATAGAATTAGAGGGTCAAACAATGAATGGACCTGTTGCAGGATAACAAGGGTAGCTATTGGGGTACTCAGTGATTATTATTTGTGGATATTCAGGCAAGTGACTTGGATCTCTTCGCATCTATTTCTAGATTTGTAAAATGGGAAAAAATTCTACATATTAGTTGCTTAGGGATGATTTAAGTCAGATGAATTATTGTCTTTTTAAATTATAACAAACAGTATTAATTTCAGGAAAAACAATTACAGAACCAGTAAAAATGGAAAGAACAGACCCAGAAAAAAGACTATGCATACATGTAAGGATACATGCAAGTATGTGATCAGTGGTCAATTAATATACTTCCATTCAATATAACTTCAGGGGATGAAATATAAGAAACTCTATCTACCTTCCCTTACATCTCAATAATTTTTGAGAGTTCATGATTTTTACCTAAATCATCTACCTTATGGCTATTTCAGCAATTTATTTCATTTAAATATTGCTCCAAATTGCTTCTGATAAAAAAAGAATATGATATAACTTTCCACAAATATGATGTACATTTCAAATCATGCATAGTACTTGGTAATACTGATAGGATTTCTTTTTTATTGGAGTTGAAGCATTAACTTATGGAAAACTGAAAATGTATTGTCTTGATTCTTAATTTGCATTCATTTAGTCATTCAGTTAATATATGTATAGTATATGTTTCTTAAAATTAAAAAATACTATTAAATAGAATGGATTATGCTAGGCACAATGTCATGCAAAGGATATTTTACAGACATAGTTTACTTGTAAAGATAGGAAGATTAGATATGTGAGAGCATGACACATGAGAATAAGCGAGAGCAAAAAATGGAATACTCTGGATCTTATGAGTAAGATTATTGCAACAAACATATTATAGAAGAAGGATTTTTTAATGAATGTAGGCACATAAGGAAAAAAGACTAGCAAGGCTACAGAACATGAATGGCACATATACTTTAAGCAGCAATTTCTGTCAATTAAATGTTGATGCCTAACTGAATGATATAATTTGAACAGAGCAGGTGAAGCACTTAAAACTATGTTGATGTCCAGAAAATTCATGTCTGAAGGCCCAAGGCTTTTATTTCTTCTTTTATCACATCCAGTCCATAAGTCTTTCTTGAGTTTTCTTCTCTTTTAAAACTCACTCTGTAAATAAAAAGTAATGCACAGTGAAATATTACTTAGTCGTAAAAAAGAATGACTTTATGACTTTTGTTAGTAAATGAATGGATCTAGAGACTACTGTGCTAAGTAAAATAAGCTAATCATAAAAAACCAAAGGCCGAATGTTCTCTCTGATATGCAGATGCTAACACACAAGGGGAGGAGTGAAGAGAAGAATAGAAGTTTAGTGGACTAGACAAAGGGGAATGAAGGTAGGTCTTTCCATCTTCTAAGATTTTCTTCAATTTCTTTCTTTAGTGTCTTGTAATTTTCATTGTAGAGGTCTTTCACTTCTCTTGTTAGATTGATTCCCAAGTATTTTATTTTTTTGGAGGCTATTGTGAATGGAGTAGTTTTTCTAATTTCTCTTTCAGAGGATTCATTGCTGATGTATAGAAATGCATTTGATTTATGTATATTGATTTTATATCCTGCAGTTTTACTGAATTCATTTATCAGTTCTAGAAGTTTTCTGGTGGAACTTTTTGGATCCTCTAAGTATAGAATCATGTCATCTGCAAATAATGATAGTTTGAGTTCTTCTTTCC
>CM053412.1:29439757-29545155 GCA_028644305.1 Xerus rutilus
ACATGTAGACCAATGGTACAGAATAGAAGACACAGAGAGTAATGCACAGAAATACAGCTATCTCATACTAGACAAAGGTGCCAAAAACATACATTGGAGAAAAAAGGTAGCCTTTTCAACAAATGGTGCTGGGAAAACTGGAAATCCATATGTAGTAAAATGACACTAAACTCTCTCTCTCACCATGCACAAAACTCAACTCAAAGTGGATCAAAGACCTAGGAATTAGACCAGAGACCCTGCGTCTAATTGAGGAGAAAGTAGGCCCAAATCTTCATCACTTGAGCCTGCTATCCCACTCCTTGGTCTATAACCAGAAGACTTAAAAACAGCATACTACACTGGCACAGCCACTTCAATGTTTATAGCAGCTCAATTCACAATAGCTAAACTGTGGAACCAACATAGATGCCCTTCGATAGATGACTGGATAAAGAAACTGTGGTATATATACACAATGGAATATTACTCAGCAATAAAAGAGAATAAAATTATGGCATTTGGAGGTAAATGGATTGAGTTGGAGAATATCATGCTAAGTGAACTAAGCCAATCTCAGAAAACCAAATGTTGAATGTACTCATTGATAAGTGGATGCTGATCCATAATGTAAGGAAGGTCATGGGAGCAATGGAGGAACTCTGTTCACAGGAGTGTAAGGGGGGAGGGTGCATGGGGACATTAAATTTGTTGGAATATGATGGCCATCATAGCCCTAGCTTTATGTATAACTGCATGTAGGTTGTGTTCTATATCACTTACAACCAGACCAATGAAATGTTATCTTCCATCTATGTACAATGAATCAAATTGTACTCTGATATCATGTAAACCTAAATAGACCAAATAAATAAATATGAAAAAATAAAAAAGTACATTCTATTGCACATTTAAAAAGAACAAATTAAAAAAAGCATTTGTTAAATGAATAAAAGCAATAGCTCCTATTTATCAAAGCATTATTTATGATAGACAAGGTAATACTGCAATGACCAATCTCAATGGACTAACTAGCATATTATATAATATCATATTAATATATTATATATACATATATATGTGTATACACACACACATATATATACACAAAACTTAAGTAAAAGAATAAAATACCAGTGAGTAGAATGTTAGTTTGTGTTTTTTTTAATTAAAAAAATACAGTAACTATGACCTGTCCACTCACAATAGAATCTTTTTTTTTTTTTTTTTTTTTTGGTACCAGAGATTGAACTCAGGGATACTCGACCACTGAGCCACATCCTCAGTACTATTTTGTGTTTTATTTAGGATGGGGTCTCACTCAGTTGCTTAGTGTAAGGGCATTCTCCATAACTTCAACCCCTCCCTTTCATCTTTCCCCATTCTATGCTAATGGACTGTGCACTTGACAGAAAGCACCTCATTGTTTGTAGCTTTGGGCCATGAGTGGTCCAGGAGTGTATATAAACTTCTGTACTTTCTGGAATAAACGGTGTTTCTGTGTCTCGCTCCCACAGAGGGGTTTTAACCTACACCCTGAGGTCTGGGTGGAGTGACTCTACGGGCCATCACCCTCATCCTGGGATACCCCATTTTGTATTCCCCAAAGACTCCTTTTCTCATCTCTCAGGACCTCAACTCCTTGAGCAGACCCATGCAGCGTGACTTTAAAGCAGTAGCTTATCACCTCGCTGTTGCTTGAATTACTTTTTTTCTGTTCCTTTTTTCTCTATTAATCCCATATAACAACTGAATTTTTCTCTGATTCTCCTGTCTCAGCCTCCCAAAGCGCTGGATTACAGGCATGCGCCACCGTGCCTGGCTCCACCATAGAATCTTAATACATAATCAAGTGTTGGTCTTATCTTGGTTGTAGAAATTTAGTTTCCACACAGAATGGCAAAACAGAATTCAACTATGAAGGTGAAAAAACATTATGTAACTAAATATCTTAAAGAAAAAAAGGCTATTGGTAGTCATCTGTTTTATCAAGTTGAGGAAGGGAGAAAAATTCAGTTGTTGTATAAGATTAGTAGAGAAATCTACTAATAGAAAAAATAATTCAAGTAACATGACATTTCTTTCCATAGATTGTTCTTTGCCAGAGATAGGTGGTATTATGTTAAATGTGTGAGAGTAAATGATTTAAGTAATTAATTGTTAATTGAGGAAAAAAAGCCAAATAAAATTTATGAAATAGTAATACATGCAAAGGAACATTATAGATATACCATGCTACAATATTGTTTTGGGGGGTTTCTTTAGTAAGGACAGTATATGGTGTTCATGAAATGTAGCCTCTAGAGTACATCACTTTAAGATGAAATATTTAGTAAGCATTAGCAATGCTTATTGCTTATTTCTTATTTATGATCAGGTTGGTTTCAGTTGGAAGTGGGCCAAAAGGCATTTAGGCAAGGTAGGTATGGGCACAGGATTTCTCAGAACTCAGTAATATTGCTTTTTAAGATGTTATATAAATTTCTAGGATATGGGAAAGATTAATAAGATGTCCTGAAAGCCAGATTATGGTTTAGTTGTCATATAAAAACTAATCCAAAGGAAGACTTTAATTTAGATAGAATGTGATAAGTTTGTCTAGATGGAAAGAAGAATAGAGTCAAAAGAAGGAGACATCTGTGTGTCCCAATTACTAACCTCTCTGGAAGAGTTGATAGTCTGGATGTTTACTTCTCCCCTGTGGCCACATTTAATATAATAGTAATAGGATATTGAGAAATTCCATGATATTTCAGCCATTATTTTCTATAAGGGTCATTATGCCTGGTGTAGGGGTTGCACACCTGTGATCCCAATGACTCAGGAAGCTCAAGTAGGAGGATTGCAAGTTCAAGGCCAGCCTAGTCAACTAAGTTAGACCCTGTTTCAAACTGAAGAATATAAAGGAGTGGGATGTGTGGTAGTTGTAAAGTGCCCCTGGGTTTAGTCCCTTGCCTCAGGAAATGGATGGCCATAGAAACCCTGTATTTTTAACATAGAGCAATCTTTCCTCATTTGAGATCGTGCCAAACTGCTGGCTTGCCCTCTTGGAGCTTATTAAGGACAACCAAATGTTCCTGAAGACCAATTAGAAAATATACTCTTCTAAGTCTCCCACTATAGTAAAACGTTTGCCAGAGAGTGTCTCAGTATTTTCATGTCTTGCTCTATCAAACTTACTCTGAAAAAAAAAAAATGTAGTTGCCTTTCTTTTTTTATTTTACTTATTTACTTATTTATTTATTTAATTAGTTCAAATAAGTTATACATGACAACAGAGTGCTCTTCAATTCATTGTAGTATTTTTTACATCTCTGCTTGTACACAACGTAGGGTCACACAATTTGTGCAATCATACATGTACCTAGGGTAATGATGTCTATCTCATTCCACCATCTTTTCTATTCTCATGCCCCCTCACATTGGCCAATCCAAAGTTCCTCTACTCATGCCATGTCCTGCCTGGTCATGGATTAGCATCCATTTATGAAAAGAAACATTCTACTTTTGGTTTTTTGGGACTGGCTTACTTTGGTAGTTATTAGTTGCCTTTCTCACATCTTTGAGCCCCTATGAAATCAAAGAGACAGGAGAAAGATGCCCTGGTGGCAAGTGTATGAATAAATAGCCTTTATATTTTGTCTGTGACTTAGTTTTGCCTTTGACCATTGTTTCAGTGTCATACTTCACTCCACCATAGTGATGTGTGCCTGCAGATTTCGGCTTCAGCAGTAGTGGTACCCAACCAGACTGGGATTTCTACTGCTATAAAGGGCAAGTCTTCTTCACTGGGTCCAACTGTTTTTTTTTTTTTTTCAATTTACTTATTCTAATTAGGTATACATGATAGCAGGATGCATTTTGATTAATAGTACAGAGATGGAGCACAACTTTTCATTTCTCTGGTTGTATGTGATTTAGAATCACATCATATATGTAGTCATACAATAAGCTAGGGCTATGATGTCCATCATATTCCACCATCTTTACTGTCTCTATTCCCCCTCCCCCCTTTCCCCTTTGACCCAAATTCCTCCATTCTTCCCATGTTCTCTCTCCCATTATAGATGAGTTCCACTTATCAGAGAGAACATTCAGCATTTGGTTTTTTGGGATTGGCATACTTCACTTAGCATGATATTCTCCAACTCCATCCATTTGCCTGCAAATGCCATAATTTTATTCTCTTTTAATGCTGAATAATATACCATTGTGTATATATACCACAGTTTCTTTACCATTCATCTATTGAAGGGTATTTAGGTTGGTTCCACAGTTTAGCTATTGTGAATTGAGCTGCTGTAAACATTGAAGTGACTGCATTACTGTATAGTATGCTGTTTTTAAGACCTTTGGGTATAGACCGAGGAGTAGGATAGCTTGGTCAAATTGTGGTTCCGTTCCAAGTTTTCTAAGGAATCTCCATACTGCTTTCCAGATTGGTTGTACTAATTTGCAGTCCCACCAGCAATGTATGAGCATGCCTTTTCCCCCACATCCTTGCCAACACTTATTGTTGTTTGTATTCTTATAATTTCCATTCTGACTGGTGTGAGATGAAACCTTAGAGTAGTTTTGATTTGCATTTCTCTGATTGCTAGAGATGTTGAACATGTTTTCATATGTCTGTTGATCAATTGTATATCTTCTTCTGAGAAGTGTCTGCTCAGCTCTTGGCCCATTTGTTGATTGGATTGTTTGTTTTTTGGTGTTAAGTTTTTTGAGTTCTTTATATATCTTGGAGATTAATGCACTGATATGCATGTGGCAAAAACATGTTCACAGACTGTATGCTCTCTGTTTACTTCAATGATTGTTTCTTTTGCTGAGAAGAAGCTTTTTAGTTTAAATCCATCCCATTTATTGATTCTTGATTTTACTTCTTGTGCTATAGGAGTCTTGTTAAGGAAAGAAAGTCCTAATCTGACATGAAGATTTGGGCCTACTTTTTCTTCTATTAGGTGTAGGGTCTCTGGTCTAATTCCCAGGTCCTTGATCCACTCTGAGTTGAATTTTGTGCATGGTGAGACATAGGAGTTTCATTTCATTTTGCTTCATACGGATTTCCAGTTTTTCCAGTACCATTTGTTGAAGAGGCTATCTTTTCTCCAATGTACATGTTTGGCACTTTTGTCTAGTATAAGATAACTGTGTTTAAGTGAGCTGTTCTCTATGTCCTCTATTCTGTACCATTGGTCTACATGTCTATTTTGGTGCCAGTACCATGCCGTTTTTGTTACTATAGCTTTGTAGTGTAATTTAAGGTCTGGTATTGTGATGCCTCCTGCTTCACTCTTCTTGCTAAGGATTGCTTTGGATATTCTGGGTCTCTTATTCTTCCAAATGAATTTAATAATTGCCTTTTCTATTTCTATAAGGAATGACTTTGGGATTTTAATTGGAATCACATTGAATCTATACAGTACATTGGGCAGTATGGTCATTTTGACAATATTGATTCTACTTATCCAAGAGCATGGGAGATCTTTCAATCTTCTACAGTTTTGTTCAATTTCTTTCTTCAGTGTCCTGTAATTTTCATTGTAGAGGTCTTTCACCTCTTTTGTTAAATTGATTCCCAAGTATTTCATTTTATTTTCTTTGAAGCTATTGTGAATGGGGTAGCTTTCCTAATTTCTCTTTCAGAGGTTTTATCACTGATGTATAGAAATGCAATTGATTTATGGGTATTGATTTTATATCCTGCTACTTTGATGAATTCATTTATTAATTCTAGTATTTTTCTGATGGGATTTTTTGGATCCTCTATGTATAGAATCTTGTCGTCAGCAAATAATGATAGTTTGAGCACTACTTTTCCTATTCATATTCCTTTAATTTCTTCTGTATGTCTAATTGCTCCTCCTAGTGTTTCAAAGACTATGCTGAATAGCAGTGGTGAAAGAAAGCATCCCTGTTTTGTTCCCATTTTTAGGGGGAATGCTTTCAATTTTTCTCCATTTAAGATGATGTTGGCCTTGGGTTTGGCATAGATAGCTTTTACAAAGTTGAGATATATTCCTTCTATCTCTAGTTTTTCTAGTGTTTTGAACATAAGGGTGCTATATTTTGTCTCATACTTTCTCTGCATCAATTGATAAAATCATATGATTCTTGTCTTTAAGTCTATTGATGTGACTGATTACGTTAATTGATTTCCATGTGTTGAACCAACCTTGCATTCCTGGAACAAATCCCACTTGATCACGGTGAACTATTTTTTAATATGTTTTTTTAATGTGGGAATTATTGAGAATTTTTTCATCTATGTTCATCAGTGATATTGGTCTAATATGTAATATCTAATATCTTTCTTTGATTGTGTCTCTGTCTGGTTTTGGTATCAGGGTGATGCTCCCCTCATAGAATGAGTTTGGAAAGGTTCCCTCCTTTTCTATTTCATAGAATAGTTTGAGGAGTATTGGTATTAATTCTTCTCTGTAGGTCTTGTAGAACTCAGCTGGGAATCTATATGTGTCCTAAGCTTTTCTTGGTTGTTAGGCTTTTTATGGCATCTTCTATTTCCTTGCTTGAAATTAATCTGTGTAAGTTGTGTATGTCCTCCTGGTTCAGTTTGGGTAGGTCATATGCCTCTAGAAATTTGTTGGTGTCTTTAGGGTTTTCTCTTTTACTGGAGTATAAATTTTCAAAATAGATTCTAATTATCCTCTGTATTTCAGTAGTGTCTGTCATCCTATTTCCCTTTTCATCACAAATTTTAGTAATTTGGATTTTCTCTCTCCTTTTTGTTAGGGTGGCTAAAGTTTTGTCAGTTGTAATTTTTTTTCAAAGAACCAGCTTTTTGTGTTGTCATTTTCTTGAATTGTTTCCTTTGTTTCAATGTCATTGATTTTTGCCCTGATTTTAATTATTTCCTGTCTTCTACTTCTTTTTGTGTTAATTTGTTGTTCTTTTTTTAGGGCTTTGAGATATATACTCAAGTCATTTTGATATGTTGTATCAGAGTTTTCATTTGCCTCTAAGAATTTTTTTTATCTCTTCTCTGATGTCTTCTGTTATCCATACATCATTCAATGGCATATTATTTAGTTTCCAGGTGTTGGAGTAGTTTCTATTTTTTAATCTGTCATTGATTTTTAATTGTATTCCATTATGGTCTGATATGATGCAGGATTGTGTCTCTATATTTTTGTATTTACTAAGACTTGCTTTGTGACATAATATATGATCTATTTTGGAGAAGGATCCATGTGTTGCTGAGAAAAAAGTGTTTTCACTCGTTAATGTATAGAATACTCTATATATTTCTGTTAAGTCTTAATTATTGATTGTTTTATTGATTTCTATGGTTTCTTTGTTTTTTTTTTGTTTTTGTTTGTTTGTTTGAAAGATCTATCCAGTGGTGAGAGAGCTGTGTTAAAGTCACAAAGTATTATTGTTTTGTGATCTTTGTTTGATATACGTAGATGCCCATTGTTTGGGGCATAGATATTTATGATTGTTATGTCTTGTTGATGTATGATTCCCTTAAGAATTATAAAATGTCCTTTATCTCTTTTCACTAACTTTGGTTTGAAGTCCACTTTATCTGATATGAGGATGAAAACTCCTGTTTGTTTACATGGTCCATGTGAGTGATACATTTTTCTCACCCTTTCACTTTCAGTCTGTGGATGTCTTTTCCTGTGAGATGAGTCTTTTGAAGGCAACATATTGTTGTGACATTTTTTTCCAACCAGTCTGTCAGTCTATGTCTTTTGATTGATGAGTTTGGGCCATTCACATTCAGGATTATTATTGTAATATGATTTGTAATCCTGGTCATTTGGGTTTATTTTTGGTTTTTACCTTGATTTGTTATCTCCTTTGATTGGCCTTTTTTCTTCTTCTTTTTTTTAATTTAGTTCCTCTCTTTGTATATTTTCATTGTTGGTTATCATTTCTTCCTCATGGAATATTTTGCCAAGAATGCTGTGTAGTGCAGGCTTTCTTGCTGTAGATTCTTTTAACTTTTGTTTATTACAGAAAGTTTTTATTTCATCATCAAATCTGAAGCTCAGTTTTGTTGGATATAAGATACTTCGTTGGCATCCATTTTCTTTCAGAGCTTGGTATATGTTGTTCCATGATGTCCTGGTTTTTAGGGTCTGGATTGAAAAACAAGATCCAAATTGATCTCCCCCTATGTGTAATCCGATTCCTCTCCCTTGCAGCCTTTAACATTCTATCATTTTTCTGTATGCTGGGCATTATTATTATAATGTGCCTTGGTGCAGATCTGTTATAATTTTGTACATTTGGTGTCCTGTAAGCCTCTTGTATTTGATTTTCCAGTTCATTTTTCATATTTGGGAAATTTTCTGATATTATTTCATTGAAGAGATTGTGCATTCCTTTGGTTTGAAATTCTGTGCCTTCTTCTATCCAGATAAATCTTAGATTTGGTCTTTTGATTCTATCCCATAATTCTTGTATGTTCTGTTCATGATTTTTTACCATCTTCCTTGTATGGTCAAGTTTATTTTCAAGATCTTATATCTTATCTTCATTATCTGAGGTTCTTTCTTCCAAGTGATCTAGTCTGCTGGTGATGCTTTCTATTGAGTTTTTTTTTTTTAATTTGGTTTATTGTTTCCTTCATTTCAAGAATTTCTGATTGTTTTATTTTTTTCCCAATATCTAGCTCTTTGTTAAAGTAATTTTTTTGCTACCGGTATTTGCTCCCTTATTTCTTTGTTGGAGTGATCAATGGTTGCCTTTATTTGCTTTCTTATTTCTTTGTTGGAGTGATAAATTTTTGCCTGCATTTGCTTGCTTAAGTGATTCTTTAATTTGCAGATCATTTTAATTACGTACATTCTGAATTCTTTCTCTGACATTTCATCAACTATGCTGTCAGTGCATTATATTATTGTAGTATCTTGGTTTATCTGGGACACTTTCTTCCCTTGTTTTTTCATGTTGATTATGTATCTTCTTTTCTTGGAATGCCGATCTGAGGTATTGCAGTTTCTATCCAATAATCTTGTAGTGACACTACAGATTACCTGTATCTCTCCTTGGAGTTCACTTCCAGTCCCCAGTAGATGTCCCCAGATGGACATTACTGCCACTAAAGATGGTGGCAGCAGTAATGGAGGTAACTCAAGATGGCAGTAGGAGTGGCCTAAGATGGATACAAACACTTTTAGAATTAGGGCTAAAAATGTGGGACTTACAATGGCTTTGGGCTGATTGATCAGAGATGCAGTACTTTGGTGGGCAGCTGCCTCTAGGCCTTGTCTGTTGACCCAAGTTAGAGACTAATACATGGGAAGAACTATGGGGATGCCTGCAATGTACAAGATGGATACAGGAAGTGAGCAAGAGCGTCAATCCCTACTCTGTGCAGGGGCAGTCCTGGGCCTGGGTTCTCATGCAGACCTGTGAGGGCAATCCTAGGCCTGATCTTGGCCTGGACTCCCTCAGGGATTCCAGGTGGTGGGTCTGGCCCTGAGCCTGGGTTCCCACAGATTGGCAGGGGCTTTGGCACTGAACTGGGATGGTCCTGAGCCTCACTTAGGCCAGATCTCCTGCAGGGGTCCCCAGAAGCAGTCCTTCACCTGGATCTAGGTTCCCTTGTGACTGGCGGCTAGCAGTCTCATGTCTTCCCTTAGCTGGGCTCCCATGACAGTCCCTGAAGGTGGTCCTGGGCATTGGCCTGTGCTCCTGCAGTTTGGCCTGTTTCTTTTTCTTTTCCTTTTTCTTTTTTTTGTCTAAGCATTCCTGTACTGTTTCATTCATTTTAATTCCTGAGTATTTGAGTATTCACATTTGTTGGAAGCTCCATTTTTGGGTTTGTAGTTGCACAGTAAAATAGAAAAATCTAGAAAATGTTCTGGCTATAAAAAAATTAACATATTGGAGGTAGGGACAGCAAGTCAGCCAGGAGTGCTAATTAATAGTTGAATTTGTGTGTGTTCTGACACAAAATGCATTTGCTCTGGAGCCACTTGATCTTCTCTCCATGTATTTATATTTTTAGGACCCTTCTCATTCTAAGCAAACAAAAAATAAAACAGAAATTATATCACAGGTTCTCTGTTGGGCTGGGTTCAGTAATTCACATGATCAGATCTGAGAGATTGCTGGGAGGAAGGGAAGGGCTGAGGAAAAGTGAAGAAAGTCTTGGACCATGTGCAAAGCCTTATCTCAAGTATGTTGGTAAATGCTGCAGGTTATGCACACATATACAAATACACATACCCACACAGTGCTCAACTTTCTGTACTAATACTTTAACTCAAATACAAACATTTTTAAATACTCAAAACCAAGGAAAGATTATAGAGATTTCCTAAATAACTCTTCCCAGCTTTCCCTAATATGAACATTTTATGTAACCATTGCACAATTTTTCAAAATCAAGGAAATAGAACTGGTATTTTTCTACTAGTTAAACTACAGACCTTGATACTACTAAATTTTATCAATATTTCTTTGAATCTTTTCTGTTCCAAGGGTCTGTCCAGTCCTTCTGTAGCATTTATGGATATGTCTCCTCAATCTCTCTCAATCTGAAATAGATTTGAGGCTTTTTTCTTTTATAATCATGACATTTTTAAAAAGCAATATTTGTAGGATGTCCCTAAAATTGTGTTTATTTGATATTATGTCATTACTGGAGTGTGATTATATATATTTTAGCAGAAGTATACCAGAAATTATGAGCATTCTCAGTACTTAGAATCAAGGAATTCATGATGTTCCTTTGAACTGGGGATGTCAGCTTTGATCACTTGATTAAGGTGGTGTCTTCCAGGTTTCTCTATTCTTAAATTAGCAATTTATTCACTGTAGTTAATATCCTGGGGTGGGGTGTGTCTATTTCACCTTAGATTTTGCCCACTAACTTTAGAATTTCTTATTGTTAGTGACAATTTTTTTGCCATGAGTTTTGTTCAAAAGTGATTTTTTGTACCCTTTTTTCCTGATATATTAGTTTATTGAAATTCAGTCAAAAGAAGGAGCTGCCTTATATATTTTAATTATGCATTTTAAATTTGCTTTTGAATGAATATCAGCATTTACATTGCATGAACATAAACTCAAGGATATTTAGTCTATGTGAAAAATTCAAGTTTCTTTTTATACATGTATTTTTTCTTAACCTATTTCTTGGAGATAAGCATGTAACAAATATAAATAAAAGATCAGATATAATTATGCTAGAAGAAAATATCAATGAGAAATTTGCCTTGCTTTATAAAAAGTTAAAATGTTCATATCATCTTTGATATAGAAACTGGCATGTCACCTTAGGTAAATTACAGTCAGCTTTAGCTTTAAGGACATCAAGTATGGAAACCTTGAGACTTACAAAGGTAAGGTCATTATTAGCAAAAGGAGTAAACATTCTCATATTTTTCCTTGCAAAATAAAAGTATGTTGGTGTTGAAAAATACCATTAAGACCCTCTGAACAGAAGCACCCAAGTAGTTCTTCAGTGTTTATAGGGATCTGTAGATTTCCTGCCTGCAGAGAAATCAATAAAAATAAATGTTTCTCTAAGATGGTTCAGTAGAATTCCACCTTCAATATATTCTTCCAGTAAAGCATCTTTTTCAAAAGGAAGTGGACGTTTTTCTCCTAGGACATCCATGCTGGTAACTAAAGCATTTGAATAGAAACTGTCTTGGCTCATAATAGTTTTACAGTATTGCAGGATGAAGGGAAATGGAGTATTTGACAATTTCTCTATCATTTACTTCAAAACCTTGAACCAAATATCATGTTCTATGGAGTGGAACACATCATTGGAGAGGAGCCTTGCTTACGCCACCTTCCCTTACTTCGTGCTACAAACCAGCTTGGAGGTTCTCAAGCTTTGTGTTTTGAAGACTTCCAATTCTGTATGGCTCCTTTTTTTTTTTTTTTTTTTACCAATATGGTTAGTGATTTAGGTCAATAAATAAGAAGATTAAGGTTTTTCTTTGTTTGTTGGGGTAAGTTCAAGTTTATATAAATAAAGATTCTACACACCAAGCTCCCCTGATCCCATCACACATTCGCATGCACACGTGCCTAGCTCTCTATTCCTTTTTCCAGGATGGAGACAGGCATATGGACAAAGCAAGAAGCTCTGTTGTCCTGTTATCCCATTTGACAAAATGATGAGAGTAAAACTGAATGATTCATAAATGTCAACATGTACCTCTTTTTCTGACATTTTATAACTTCAGCTGGGCTGGATGTAAACCATGGCTCATATCCATAGCAAAGACTTCAGCTTCCCGTTTATTCTTGCCATTGTGGCCTGGCAGGGATGACTTGAACTCACTTTCTACAGCCTCCAGGGAAGTAAGTAAAACATTGAGAACATATTTTGAACATACTTGGACTTTAAATGCTTTCTTTACTTGAATGTAAAGAAAACAACACACCAAAGAAAAATGTAGTTTTTTGTGTGTGTTAGACTATATTTTTTATTTTTCAGATCATCTGATCACACCAATGTCCCTGACATTTAGCTTAAAAAAGCCCTTGTGTTGGGGCTGGGATTGTGGCTTGGTGGTAGAGTGCTTGCATTGCATTCTTGGGACACTGTGTTTGATCCTCAGCACCACATAAATAAATGAAATAAAGATATTGCATCCATCTACAACAATTTTTTTTAAAAGTATTTAATAAAAAAGTACTTGTGTAGCTGGTCACAGCAGCGCAGGCCTGTAATCCCAGCACTTTGGGAGGCTGGACAGGAGAATCTCGAGTTCAAAGCCAGCCTCAGTAACGGCGAGGTGCTAAGCAACTCAGTGAGACTCTGTCTCTACATAAAACACAAAATAGGGCTGGGGATGTGGCTCAGTGGTCCAGTGCCCTGAGTTCAATCTCTGGTACCAAAAAAAAAAAAAATGAAAGAAAGGAAAAAAAAAGCCCTTGTGTGAAAGAGGGGCATTACTTTTATAATAACAGCATACAGAGCAATTAGTCCTATGAAACAAGTATTTACTAAAAGCACAGTTGTGTCTCTTCTTTCATTTATTGCTGTGAAGAATATAAAAGACATGTTATTTTCCTCCAGATGTATGTTTGTATGGATAGAGATATAATGAGATTTTTTTCTTTAAAATTAGTTACCTGTAAATAGATACTTGCATTTTTACATATAGCATATATTTCTTAGATATTGGATGTGTGGGCTTTTGATTATGATTAAGAAAATCTCAGGAACAAGTGCTGAGTGAGTTGAATTTAAGGGAGAAGGGAACACTGTGGGAAAAGAACTGACATAAATAAGCCCGGGTGTGACATGTGGCAAGGACTGATAAAATCTGGCTCCAGGAATGTGTTGCATGAAGGGCAGAGAAGGGAAGGAGAGGAACATCTAGATGAGACAGGAGAGCAGTGTGTCAGAATGGAGAACACAGAGCTAACCAGGCTCTTTCAAACAGCAGCCTTTTGCAGAGACATTAGAAATATTTCCTAACTAAAAGCAAAAGCCTGCATTTCACAAGCCTTCTAAACATAGCCCTTCATTCATTGGTGTGAAGTAACTAGGGAAAAATGCAGGTTAAATAGATTAAGGTGTTTCACAAAGTTTGTTTGGAAATTAATCTACAGATAACACTGACACATTCTTTCTCCCGTAAGTTATGTCTGTGCTTTCTTTCACATGAGAGCGGCATCTCCAAATCAGGGATTTAAAGCTGGGTCATGAATTTTCTTGCTGTGGTCTACATCTCTACCTTCCTCATCTACTTGATAAAATTACAAGGTTATTAATTTATGTACTTTTCTGGCATTATAAAGCTCTGCATCCAAGCTCATTGTCCAAACACATAAAATGTCTTAAATTTTCCATGTTACACACTGCAGTAGATTTTAAAACAGCCAGTGAAGGTTTGTGGGGGAGGAGGTACACTTTTACGGCTTTACTGATTTAGTTGAAACTAGAGACACCAAAGGCTTTGAAATGCTACAAACTTTCCTGAAAGGGAAAGTATTAAACATTCTCTGTCCTTACTTTCCTCTCATGATGTACATAAAAAGTAATTTCCAGGGTTTAATCATGATCCCCTTAGGAACTTTGAAAATCATAAAGCATTTTGTTTTTTTGCTGCAACAAATAATATGTCTTTCTCCTTCAGCAGAGCAAGCTCCCCAATACCCACCCACTTACAGCAACTTTGGAGATCTAATGTAGCACTCAGTAGTTCTCAATACTCCTTAAAGAATATAATAGGATTATTCATTTCTTGATGCACTAAAGATTTTAAAAATATATTTGTTGCACATGAGAAGATGAGTGTGCCATTCAAAATTACTATGTATAAGATATTGCCAGCTGCCCACTCCATTGAAAGAAAAATGCATGCAAATCTCTTTAGCTGCTTGTGGTACAAAGGGCTGAACCGCATTTATCCAGGGGCAAAGTCATTGCCTTAAATTGATCAGCTCTGTCCCCGCCTCGTAATACCTTAATTGTGGCAAAAGTGGGATAGATAAGACTATGAGATGCAAAAATGAAACCCACTAAAGAATAGATTTAGGTCCTTAAATCTTCATCACTTCATAAAAATAAATGCTATCCTCAATTCTTTCTAGAAAAGTTTTTTTTTTTTAATTCTTTTGCAAGGAAGGCATTTAAATACAGGTATTTATGTTTCTCTTCTCCAGCTGTTTGAAAATGAATGATATAAAGTAAAATGAGTAAATCTGTGCTTTTTATGCTGCTATACAATACAGTTATACTTATTGTAGCATCTTCCCTGTAAACTCAATTCCAAGAAGTTAGACCAACTAATTCTGTACTGTAAGTACTGTTAGATTGCAAAGTGTGTGTGTATGTGTGTGTGTGTGTGTGTGTGTGTGTGTATGTATCTTCTCCTTTAACCCAAGGATGCCACTAGATGAGGAGATAACTAGGATTCAGAAAGCAAATTTTTCAGAAGGCAAGAAGCATGGGGAAGGTATTGATCAATGCTAAGATAATACAGGAATGAATTGCTGCCTTGTGCTACAAAAGAACAGAAGAAATGGCACAATGCCTTAGACCCAATGTTTACTCAGAGAAGGATTGTATAACTGGGAAGTTCTGATATATTCTCTGTGAAATTACTCTTACTTAGTGGGGACAAATTCTAGACACTTGGTGCATGTTTTTGAACTTGTACTTGTAGTATCATATGATTCAATTTATTAAACTATGTAACTGAAATGTATTTTCAGTACATTTTATTAGATTAAAACCAAGTAATTGGATATTTCTGATGACAGTTGACATTGCTCTTGCAGAATTCTTCCTTCTATGGGTTTTAAAACTTTTTTGCCCCACTAAGCTTAGAGAAGAGCACATGCCTCACAATTCTGAGGCTGACATGCAAATCTCATTAGTGTCAAAGAACTAAGCAAACTGTATGCCTTTACAATTCATGCTGCTAGAGGTGCTCTATCATTGGGGTGAGATCACAATGTTATCTTCATATTCATCAATGCTTTCATCAAAATTTGGTTTCCATTAATGACAGAAATGCATTACGTGTTATTCATGCATACAGCTTATGTATATTGAACTCATACTATGTGCCAGTAGTTGCACTTGACTCTAGGGGTATCTGGATGAAAATCACAATTTCTCTTCTTGAAAAAACTGATCAATGATTGAAGAAAAAATTTATTAAATATATTAACTAAGATCAATAGTAATATATACAGAGTGCCATGTAATCACCAGGGTTCAGAATACTCAGCTTTATTATCCTCAACAACCTCAAATATATGGCAAGAGGGTTTACAATTGTGTGTGTAAACATGAGAGATGAGGTAGGGATTAAGTGACATTGAAATCCTGGTGAAATCACAGCACAAAGACAGTAATGCACATAGAAATTTGTGGTGAGGCTAGTGTGTCTAGACCTCCAACTGTGAAGTCCATAAGACAATTTTATTCCTCTAATTTTTACTAGCATCTGTATATTTATGGCCTAGCATTCTGCATATTTTCATGAGGACAGTCTACCATCAATTAAGTCAAGAGGCGACAGTCATTATTGCCCACTTTCCTTCTTATGTAATTATTTTTCCAATCTCTTTTGCATCTACCTTTTTTTTTTTTTTGGTACTGGAGATTGAACTCAGGGGCACTCGACCACTGAGCTACATCCCTAGCCCTATTTTGTGTTTTAGGTAGAGACAGGGTCTCACTGAGTTGCTTAGCGCCTCGCCATTGCTGTGGCTGGCTTTGAACTCGCAATTCTCCTGTCTCAGCCTCCCTAAGTGCTGGGATTACAGGCTTGAGCCACCGCACCCGGCTTGCATCTACCTTTTGACAGGAAGAGCGAGAGAGAAAGAGAGAGAGGGGGAGAGAGAGAGAGAGAAGAGATGATAAGAGAAGTCTCCAAATTTTAATTTAATTGCAGGGTAATACCACTTTATATAGGTTGGTTTCATTTTAATTTATAATTCAGATAATAATCTAAAATATCATTGCAATTCCTATTACCATTTTTGTCTGAAAACCAGATTTTTGGAACATGAGTAAGTCGTCCATATTTTTCTCCATGAAGTAACAGAAAAGCGTAATATATCTAAAATTAGTTATGCTTGCCATCCTCCCACCCCTGCACCCACCCACTGCAAATACTTTTCTGCATGTAAAAAAATGGCACCACCTTTCAGGTGAACTTTGCTCAGGTGAACTCCTATTATCACCACAACTCCTTCCCTCTATCTGCAATAAACATAAACTGTAGACTTACTTCCCCCATTATACAGTTTGAATCCACTTCCCATTTATATAGCTGCTTTTCTAATGCAGATCACCATATCTTCCTCTCTCTCCTGAGCAACTGTATTAGTTTCCTAGATTGTCTTGTACTTTTCACCTTTTTAGTCTCTGTCCTCCACATAATAGCTACAGCAATCATTTAAAAAATGTATAGCAGGTAATTTTAATGCCCTGCCTAAAAATTGCCATGGTTTATTATGATACTTAATACAAAATCTAAGCACTGAATGATTGTCCTGCCTAAAAATTGCCACAGTTTATTGTGACACTTATTATAAAATCTAAGCACTGAATGATCTTTCAAAAGGCCTAACAGGATCTGGCCCTGCCCGCTCATCAGCCTAATCTCACCCTCTCCACCATGATGTCTCTGTGCAGGCTATATAAGCTTTCCCTCTGATTGATGTTCAGGTAAATCAAGTTTCATTCTGTTTCACCACTTTTTCTCTGACCTCTGATTAGTAGGATTATCCTAAAAATTTTTACAGGGTTCATTCTTTCACCATTTTTATGTCTATGCTGAATTTTCTTCTCTTTATCAAAGGTTTTCTGATTCATTTATCAAAAAAAAAACCCTCTTGTGATAATCACTTTATCTTGATTTATTTTTATTGGGTCTAAATTTTTACTGAATGACATTTTATATAATGACATGTTACTATTATTTTTGGTCTGCTATTAATTAGGCTTAAATGTAAGTCAGATGATGACAATAGTGTTTCCCAAGTCCAGAAGATTCTAACACATGGTAGATGCTCAATAAATATGTGTTCTTTGACTGAATGAGTAAATAGATTTAATGTACATATACACAAAATTGATCAAATTGGAAGGCCAAGATTCTAGTTCAGACATTTCTGTATCTAGACAGGTGATAATTTAGAAGAATTACTTCATCTCATTCTTCCATTAGTAAGTTGTGTAAGTCTCTCGAGCCATGGTATTATGTAAATAACTGTAGATTCTAGTAATAGTCTTATAACTCTGCTCCAGAAATCTGCTTGCAGAACCATTCCATCATCATCTTGCCATTTCCCACTTCTCCCGCTCTGGATATATTATTCACTGGTGTGGTGTACGGAATAGCTATATGGTAGCAATATCCAACAAAGTGGTTGTGGTTGTCACTCCTTCAGTGAGGCTTGAGCTTCTCAGGGACAGTCACCCATATTGCTGCATATACATGATACATATACATCCGAAGTACATGTACATGATTGTGTATACTCTGTTATTTGACCATAAACACCAAGCTTCTGAAAATCTTCACTTTCCCAGACAGTGATTCTTCCCTTATTTTACTCCCCAAAAGAAGGTAAGTCCAGAGTTGTCAAGCGCATCAGGCATCTGACAAAACCTAAATCCTAGGGTGTGTACAACAGAGGCTTAAGCTGAGCATGTTACCCAAGGTAGCTGGATGCACCTCTCAAAAACTTCTCAACTGTGTAAAGACAGCAGCAGGTCTGCTGCATTGCTCTTTTGACCTAATTCCTTAACACAATTTTTAAGAAGTTTCACATTTGCATTTCTGAAAGCCTTCTCTCAAAGCGTATTGACATCGCATTTTTTTAATGCTTTTTCCCCCACTGATAGTATGAGCAATCCTTTGCAAGGAGGCTAACTTTGTAAAGTAGGTTTCAGTGCCTACATAATCATTTTCTTTCTCAGAATATCTTTAAATTCCCAGAGATTCGAGATTGTTCCTACTTATTTAATTACAGAGGCTATCATTTGGCGGGTGTGGTGATAAACTTCCAGGAAGTCACCTGAGGCAAGCACCTGCTTATTTTTAATGTTTGTTTCACTCTCACCCTGCCTGGAGAAAGAGCAATCTTTCAGAGGAAACTGTAGGTCTCTGTCAATCAAGATGTCAAAAGAGCCTTCTGCAGCCAGGGGCATCCCTCTTCTCTCCCTTTGCCAGCTGGTCAGAGTTTCCTCTGAACTTGCTCCGAGGCCTTGAAGGTTCAATAGTACATTTGAGCTACCACTTCCCCTCCCAACAAGTACAAAGAAAAATGCATAATGTATGATAATGGTCAAACTAGTAAGAATTAAAGTAAATGGTATGATATAAAAAGAGTTTCAAACAGGATTAATAATTCTGCAATTTGTTATACAAAGTCAATTTTTTCCACTTGCAGAGCAAAGTTGCCCAGTGGGTTTATTGGTTCATTCATTATTAGGTATATATCACTTTTATTATTTTACATTTTTATAGTTTATTAAAAAAAGACATCATTCATGAATAAAACATTTTGTCTTTAGGCTGCCATACACTGAGGTGGTCAGAAAGATTAGGCCGTCCCTGTTCTAAAATAATAACCAAACATACAAGGTAGAATTATACAATCAGAAAGCATAGCAGCATGGAAGGGAGTCTCTCAAGCACAAAGACAAGTTTATATCTCAGGTAGAGCCCCTGAATAAGTACCCTTCTCTGCACCTTCTCTCCAGACAGGACCTTCCTAAGTGTGTCTTCTATTTTATTTATTGTCTTTTTCTTCTAAGTTTTTCAGTGTCCACACTCATTCTGATTCAGGTTGAATTCTTGTGGCTTCTTCCCACCTCACTCTTTGTCATATGGAATAATGGAGGTATAGTTTACATGCTACCATGGATGAAGTCACATACCAGATGGCCGTGTTTAATGATCATTCTTTCAATTACTCTACTCATTTGAGTATTTAAAACTAGAATCCATTAAACTTCTATTAGTTTTCTTTCTGTGTATTCACTTGTGAATTTGATTGACATCTTTGGTGTGCTTGTCGTGTTCCAGAGAGCACTGAAGATGTTATCAAGAGGAAGTTCTACATATTGTCTAGGACTTTGTAGCTATGACAGAAGAAGCAAATCACTGTACAGTCAGGGCAGTTTGCCAGGAGCTATTTGCTAATTTTGAGTCTGTTTATCAGGAGTTAGGTGAGCCTGATGGCTTCAGTTTAGAACTGCCACCACTGTCATTGCCTATGTAGAGGAATAAATCACACAAGAGCAAGGAAACATGAGGTAAGA
Organism: Xerus rutilus; assembly: GCA_028644305.1. Classification (NCBI taxonomy): domain Eukaryota; kingdom Metazoa; phylum Chordata; class Mammalia; order Rodentia; family Sciuridae; genus Xerus; species Xerus rutilus. The sequence continues at coordinate 29,459,478 of CM053412.1, forward strand.
GCAGAAGAATCCTACATAGTCCAGCTGAAGAAACTTTCTTCAAACTAGATGGCTTCCAAGCTCCATATCCATGAGTTTATTAGGAGTGTTTTTCTATCAGTGCCATGGAACTAAAACATTTTTAAAGAAAAAAAGTTTAATAAAACTTGATGACTCTACCTTTGTTCCATAATTCAATGAATTTACCTTATACATTTCTGTTGCATGGAAGAAACCAGGGACAGGATATGAAAGGGCATATGACGAAAACTACAGATGTTGCCTTTCAAACTGGTTTACTTCAGATGCATTTTTAATCTATGGATCTCTAATTCTGTAGTTATTTTAACATTTTAATATTGTTAATTAGCACAGTTTTAATTTATTTTTAATAAATTAGGAAACTAAACAAATAATGAACTCATTCAAAATGAAAGGCCAATTACATTGACACAACAGCACAATCTAGCTCATTGTTTCATTTCATCTTACCAGTGCTTTAAGTGAGTAGGTTTTGATTTTTGATTAGTATTTTATCTGATTAAGTGTACTTGAATGTGGCTTTTTGTTGTAATTTTGTCATTGTGAATAAGGTAACGTGCAAAACACCTTTACATATGGGAAAAATAAAAGACTTTCTAGGACTATAAAATGTATGGAGGAAAGGATCGTATTGTACAGAAAGTCATGAGTTCTCATAAGTTAATATTATTATTACATATTTTTTAAGATCTCAAGATCATGAGGACTTCAGATAATTGGTATATTTTATATATTGGTATATTTTATATATTTTTGTGGACATTTAATGTCACTGGACAACAGACTCCTCTTCTTGGATTAATTTCTACTTAAAGAAAGGAATAAATCAATCAGCCAATCAATAGTCCATTCAGTCAATCATTTTGGCCATATTATTGTTTTTCACTATATTCATTTGGCACTTAAGCAAAATTTATATATATACACATATATATGCAAAATTTATATATTTTCTTATATGTGATTTAAAAGTCTAATCACCAAAACAGTGCTTTGTCCATTTTAGGAACTTACTCAGAAGTCAAAAACAGAAAGAGAAGGAAGACTCTTAGAGAAAAGTTAGCCTAGGTGTCCTGATTAGGCTCTGCTTTGGAATAAGAAAAGGAAAGCACAGTTGTCCATCATTCTAAGCCACACCCAACCTAAGTTTAGATACACCATGTGAAATTGAGCTCATCTTGAGAAACAGTTTTATTTCAGTACTTATGAGAATGAAGATACTTAGCCATGATATTGATTAATAGGCTACCCTCCAAATTTTCCAAGCTTATTCTTGAGATAGCAAAGCCTGCATCATGCCAGAGAAGCAGAGAATGGGAATGAGGCACAGAGGCAGCCATCAACATGAGCAATGTGTTATAGACGTGTTCTTTCAAAACCATCCCAAATGAAGTAAAACTTCAGACCTAACATTCTCAAATACCTAAAAAGATGACTATTTTATTTTAGTTTCAAAACAATTTCTTGACCTCTGCAGAGACTGTATAGTTCTCTTAAAAGTCTGTTCCCCCAGAGCAGCCCATAGTATAAGACATATATTTTAGTTAGATATGGTTCCTTTATATATTTTTGTGGACATTTAAGTTCTTCATTTACTTCACAGTTATGTTGAGTCATATATAATTAAACTAATATTGATATATTGATAAACAAATGCTACAACTGATGAAACATTGTGAGAAACATAAAACTGATGTATCATCTCATATATAACTCAATAGGGCTTTTGGAAAATAAACATTTCTGAGTCATCATACAATAAACACATAATATATTGTCTACATCTTTTCATTTGCAAAGCTTTTAGGTTAGGATTACATTTATAAAGTTTAAGAAGTGATGTCAAAAACTTTGGTTTATATTCAGAGCATGTTGGAAATATAAGAAAGTCATTGTTGTTTAGGAGTCTAGATGGAAAACAAAACCAATTATTTCCTCTTCACATTTTTTATGTGTAAACCAAATAAAGCTTCATAGAAGGAAAGGAGGTAGAAAATAGCAAGGCAAAAAGGCTTAAGAAAGAGAAATATCCATTTCAATTTTTAACAAATAAGGCAAGACATTTATAAAGATGAATAGGGACTATAAAAGAATATTGTCCATTGCTACACTATATTCGGTTTTTGGCAAATTCCCATCTAAATGATAGACAGCAGGTAGCTGGGTTCAGTTGAATGAAATGCACAGACTCACTATGCAGAACATATGAAAAGATGCTGCTACCAATATTCAATCACAAGTTAGAAGTTATATAGAATTATCAAATGTAAATAAGCTCAAATTCCTGAGATTATGTTTTCCTTTGTCCTCATTAAAAATGTGAGGTTTATTGTAGTTACATATATATACATATAAAAACATACATATATGCATTTTAAAATCAGACATTCAGAATAAAATTACTATTTCAATCAAATTTTCACAAATATGCTTTCCTATAAATATTGGCTAAAGAATACTCTTTTTTATTATCAGTTATATAAGACTTAGAAGTAAACAAATTATCACTATAAGAAGTAGCAGGAAAAAAGGGGTATATGTTATTAAAAGATGGGATGAAGATGTACATCATTACCCTAGGTACATATATGACTTCACATATGCTGCAACTACATTGTGTAAAACCAGAAAAATGAAAAATGGTGCTCCATTTGTGTACAATGAATCAAAGTGAATTCTACTCTCATGTGTATCTTATTATAATAAACAAATTTTAAAAAGATGCGGTGATTTTTAAATCCAAAGTTATACTTAAAACAACACACAGTAAAAAACATGCAATCACATTGCATGCAGAGAGCATAAATCATATCTATGTACAGTGTGATGTGATTGTTCATAAATGCACACCAATCACTGAAAATACAGAACATCTATAATTTTATCTCTGAATTTTGAGATTATAAGTAAATTTCTTTCTTGTAATTTTATATTTTCTAAAATTATTTTCCAAAACGCAAGTATTATTGTAAATATAAAAACCATTAACATATTATGTATGCACATATATGTATATATGTAAAATGTATAATTAACTCCAATAAAAGTTAAAAAAGAGAACATATGTGGATGGCTCATGCAATACTTTATTTTTGGAGAAATATATCTGAGATCATCTTTGATTTCCATTTGGATAGTGATACTCGCTTTTTATATGAGGACTGGTATGTTAATTTTGCCAGTTAATCATCTCTATTTGATATTTATCTCAAAACATTTCATAATTCATTCTTTTTAAAAATAACGGTTATCACCTATGTGTTAGAGGGTTCTTAGAACTGAGGTAGCACTAATTATAGAGAAAATGATCCAGATTTATAGAATTTACATTATAGTAGAGGAGTCTGAAAAGAAGTAAGTTTTACAAAGATCTCTGAACTCTACTTATTTAAATGTATATAGGTACCCATATATTTATGTCTATTTGTATATCTGTCCGGATGGTATATACATCATATGTATATGCATGTACATATATATATCTCCATCAATTCAAGTGTTAAATTCTTTGAAGGGAAATAAAGGATATTAGAATGAAGGAGGCTGATAGGAGGAGGATTAAGATGTGCTAGGCTATTCCTAGTAAAAATATCTCTGACGTTTACTATTAGAATGAAAGAAAACTAAATAAAACATGGAGTAAAGAATAAAAAGGGATAGAATAAGAATATTGGAAGTAGCAGGAATATAAATACAAGATGAAGTTAGAAATCAAGTTAGCATGTTAAAGAAAAGAAAATCCACCTTGGAGAAGGACATTATGGCTGTGAATATGTGACCTTAGAGCAAGAAACAGAGTTAAGATTGTGAGTGTCAGCTGGGCGCAGTGGCTCATGCTTGTAATCCCAGCACTTAGGGAGGCTGAGACAGGAGAATCGCGAGTTCAAAGCCAGCCTCAGCAATGGCGAGGCACTAAGCAACTCAGTGAGACCCTGTCTCTACATAAAACACAAAATAGGGCTGGGGATGTGGCTCAGGGGTTGAGTGCCCCTGAGTTCAATCCCCGGTACCAAAAAAAAAAAAAAAAAAGATTGTGAGTGTCTTCCAAGCCATGACAAGGGATTAGGATTCAATTCCAAACATAAGAAGAAAAAGTAGGTTTTTAATAAAATAAATATATATATAATTTATATTATATATAAATTATATAATGAATAATATATAAATTATGTCATAATTTATATATTATACATATCACCAATTTATGGGTAGAAAACAGACTATAAAAGGAAAAGTATCAATGCCAAGAAGACTCTTTAAAGATTTCTTGTAGCAATCAAGACAAGAGCAGGTAAAGGTTTAAATTAACAAAGTGGCAATGAAGGTGGTAGAAGTTCCACAGGTTTGGGATATGTTTGAACATATATTTATTTGGCATACAATAAAATATTTTTATTCAGGATACAATAAATGTGAAGTTTGAATATATATTTATTTGAGATATACAATAACAAAATATGAAGTAATCAATAATGATTTATACAACTCTGTGTGTGTGTGTGTAAGATTCTAGACTAATGATACCATATTTATTGCTACTATGAGAATGTTTGGGGAAGACACTTCAGGGTGGGTTGGGAGGAATCTAAAATTTTAGGATGAAATTTCATTTTTGGTACATTTATTAAATATATATGTGGATGACATTGATAAGACATTACAATATTTAGGTTTGGAGCTTAGGTGTTAGATCAAAATAGATATAAATTTGGTAGTAATACAAATATAAATAGACATTTTAAAAAACATTAAATATTGCAATATTTGTAATGTGTAGTGATGTGGCTTTAGTGCATTCACCCCCAAAGCTGATGCTACTACAAAGATTGAATATTCTGGAAAGAGGAAGGTAAATAAGAGTTTAAAAACAATGTCAGTTTAGTAATGAGAAAAGTATAGATAAAAACGAAAAAAAATCTATACTTAATCTTAATTTCCAATTTTTTAAACCCAAATTGCACAGGCTGACTATTGATTCAAGTCACAATGTAGCATAAATGCATATTCTGCTCCCAAAATGCAATTATTCTAATTGCATGGCAATTATAGTATATCCACAGAGTGAATTACCTAGTTATTGATACCCTGTGGAATAAAGTAATCTAGCAATTTGCTTTCAATGACAACTCTATATTGTAGATTTTCAGAGCCAATAACATTTCTTATTCAACATTGTCTCCTAGCCCTTCAATTTCTTAATTTATACCTTTTTCTTCAGCCTTCTATCCACTTCCATAAATGAACAAACAACTTAATAAAAATGTATCATTTTATTTTATCTTACTAATTCTTTAGACTTTGTTACTAAGTGTATGTTAAAGTGAAGCCAAATACGAAGATTAGGGGTAGTCTTTTTAATTTAAGATAACTATTTTTTATTATAGCATTATAGTTATACATAGTAGTTGATAGCCTTTAAGATGCTTAATCCTGCTGAAATGGCTATATTAATGTTCAACAACTCTAAATATCTTAACCGAATTTTAATTTATATATTTCTTTGATTGTTATTACACAGTCATTAATTTAGAGTGCATAAAGTATTTGAGTATTTAAGCCTTTGTTGCATTGGTTAGCTGGTACATAAGCAGAAATCCATACACCTACTGGACTGAAGAATTAGCAAACAAGACACAAGGAAAACAGAGTATTTAGAAATTGAGGGAATAGCTACAGACAAGTGTCTCAAAATTCGCATAAAACTTTCCCTGATTGCACAAATGACTGTTCATTTACAGATACACAAAGGAGGACCTAAGAGCTCAACATAAAATACCAGAAAATCTAAATAAGCAGAAACATTAGTTATTATCCACTTCAAAGCTGACAGAGTTTTGAGTTTAAATGTTATCAAGTTAACTATCTACTAGAATACAAATGACCATTTTTCATAAGATGTTAGAATCCAGAGTCTGTAAAACATAGCTTTAATTTCAAATATATGTTCAATGATTTCTAAACAAACCAAACAATTGCTAACTGTTAGAAAGAAAAAGCGGTTATTACAACCTGATGTTAAGATGACCCACCAAGACATTTCACATTCTATGATAAAGCTGCTATTACGAACAGGCTCAGGGACTTAAATGAAAATATGGTTTTAATGAATGATCAGATGGGTGATAAGTTTCAAAGAGAAACTGAAAATATAAATGGAAACTATAATAAAGGAACCAAATGGGAATGATCAGACCTGAAAAGTACCATTTTTAGGAAAAAAAAATCCTCACGTGGACTTGATATACTCATGAATGTAGGAGAAAATAACAATCAAAATTTTAAAGAGGTCAATAAAAGAAGACATAACATGAAAAAAGTAAATAAATTAAGAAATGGTTTTTTTCATAATTATACCCACGTGTCATTGCTAGAGTTCTTTATGCATTTCTGTAAATTCACATTTTCATCTGATCTCTTCTCTTTAGCCTAAAGGGTTCTTTAAAGAACAAGTGACTGTTTAAAAAATATATTTTAAATATTTTAAATATATTTTAAATATTTTTAAATTCTGAGAGGTGAGGTTTCTAATGGATGGAAATGTGTTGCTTATTTAACAATAGCAGCAGGAATATAGGGTGCTCAGTGTCACCATATCACCATACATTTATTACAGTACATTAAGAAATAAATTTCTAACAATATATTTGTTTAATCTGAAAGAAATCAGAAAAGATAAAGGGAAGAAAACATGTCAATAAATAGCAAAATAAGTCAAACTATCAATATTTGTACTGTAGGTAATTAAGCTAAAAACAATAGCTACAAGGTAGCTTTTGCTAAACTGAATACAAATTGAGTCATCTGCATTAATCCTAAAATATGATGTAGATAGTTTGCAAATAAAGAAACAAGAAAGGGAATAAAATGAAAATCAGTAAGCATAAGAAGGATGGTCTGTGAGTTTCTTACTGGTGCTGTAACAAATCATCATAATTTCAGTTGCTTTAAACAATACAAACATATTATCTTCACATTTTGGAAGGCTAAAGTCCAAAATAAGTTTCACTGAGATTCCAAGTTAACAATAACCTCATCCTGACCCTTGTTTCCAAAATGTCACTTGTCTTCTCTCACTTTGATTCTCCTGCCTCCCTGTTTTACTTGTCTGAATCCTTGTGATTACATTGGGCTATTTAACAAATTGTAGTTTTCCCATCTTAATGTCAGTTGACCCACAACCTAAATTCCATGAACATCCTTAATTCCACATTGCTGTAATGTGTTCACAGGCTCTGAGGAAAAGCTCATGAACATCCTTGGTGGACCATTATTGTGCCTACCATAGCTGAATATATTATGCTAATAATGGCACAAAATAAACTACTAGATAAAAACTATTGCAGGAGATAGAAGTTCATAATAATAAAATCTATTTCATCAGAAATATATAACAATAATAAATATATATAGTCAAGTTATCAAAATAAATAATGTAAAACAATAAAATTGAAAACAAATATACATAATCATAACTAAATATTTAGCACATCTTTTTCAGTAATGAATATAGAATATCTAGAGCATCTGTATGTATAAAAATCCATCCAAGTTTTGATGATCTAAATAATATAATTAGGTGCTATGACCTATTGGGTAGTTATAGAAAACTGCAAAATACATACTGTTTTCAAAAGTACATGGTGTTTTTGCCAAGATAGTCCATATGCTAGACAATAAAACAGGCTCTGCATAGTCAAACTATTTAAAATTCTATACATTAGATTTCTAACTTCAGTGAAATAACATGATAAAATAGTAATATATACCTAGAAAAGTTCCAAATAATTATAAACTAAATGTTTGACAACATGCATATAAAAAATGTAAATGACCTAATGCACATAAGAATTTACAAGAGTAATAGAAAATATTTCAAAGAAATAATAATAAAAACTGACCATATGAAGAATTTATAGGATCAGCTAAATAGTTATCAGAGAAATTTTTATATTCTATTAATAGTAATTATTAAAAATCAATTACCAATATTTTATCTTGTTATTAAATTAAACCCAAAATACATAGAGAGTATAATAAAGTAAACAGATTAATAAAATAGAAGACAAATTGAAGAAGTTAAATCAAAACAATTATGTGAATAGCTAGTAAGATTGATCAATTGTAACAAGATCAAAACATTGACTACCAGTATGGACTTTGTGGATATCAAAAAAGACAGTAAAGTAAAATTATTAGTAATCTTTTGTCAACATTTCAGAATTTAAATGGAGCAAATAAATTCCTCAGACAGTATAGCTTACCAAAACTAGTGAGAGAGAATAGAAAATCTGAGTAGTCCTGTATAGGTGTAGGAGATAAAATTAATCATTAAAAGAATTCTGACAAAGAATTCTCCATGCCCATGTGGTTTTAGTTAAATTCTATCAAACAATTAAGAAAGAAATGATAACAATTTAAAGATAGTTTTTCAGAAAATAAAGAAGGTGGGGAAAGTTTCTTATTTTTCTAAGGCTATCATAATATCAAAGTACATGAGAAAGAAATTACACATCAACATATCAACTTTAAGCGCACTTTTTAAAAAAAGTATATAAATAAAAAGTTATTTATGAGAGAAATGAAAATGTTTGGTCATTATGAACAAGTGGATTTTAACAAGGAATTCAAGGATGGCTTAAAATCTGAAAAATCTATCAACAGAATTTACTTTCTAAACAGAATAAAAGCAAATACTTCCAGAATTATGATGAATGAATTCATGATAAAATATTTTAGTCAACTAGGAATAGAAGGAAAATAACTCAATCTGATAAAATACTGCTACAAAACAGAAACAAAATTTAGAAACTACATTTTACATTATTCTTTTAAAAATATTAAATATTGCTTGTGATGAATACTCTTTATATATGTTTTCAACAGTATGACCTCTCTTATTCCATGAAATTTCTGCCCCTCCCCTTTAAACTGTTGGGAATATAATTGTATTGACCAATAGAGTAAAACAGCACTGGTACTATCTCACTTCCAGGGCCACATAACAAAGGCTTGCTGACCTTCTTGAAAGTGATCCGTGTTTAGTAACCCCAGAGGAATAACAAAAAGTGTGAGACTCTGCTAAAACGTCTTATGCTATCAAGGTGCTCAGGACAGAGGGACAGGTCTTGTGTAGGAGCTCTGGTCAGCAGGACCGGCAGAGATTTCAGCTGACAATCAGAGTTTAAAATCATTAGTGAAAAGCATCAAGATGATTTTTGCAATCATAAGTTGAATTTTCCTCAGACTTGAGTCTTTCCTGAAAAGTCCCTGAGAATTATGGACTGACATATGTCCTATCCAGCATACCTTGTTTTATTTTCTGAGAAAATCTGTGATTTTAATAAAGTATTTGTTTTGTTTTGTCTCACTTTTTGTAGTGAATTACAGAGCAAAAAATATGAACAGAAACACTCTTGTAACCCATAATCAGAGAAACAATAAAAGTATCTAAAATTGCAACTTCTATTTTTTTATTATCCACAAGGCTAAGAAATTTAATAAGGAAAAACAATAAAATAAAAGACATAATGATTTGAAAAGGAAGAAGTGAAACTTTTTATTTTTAGAGAACATGACTTTCTATATAGAAAATCCTAAGGAATGTACAGCACAATTATTTTAGAACAAATAAGTAAATTTAGCAAGGACACATTATAGCAGGTCAATATGAAAATTCAATTTTATTTATATGTACTAGGAATACACAATTTGAAAATGAAGTAAAAATCAATATCATGTACCATAACATCCAACAACATGAAATAGGTATATATTTTAAAACCATAAAAAATCTGTACAACATCCTTCCAGTTGTTTAGGTCTATTTTAAATTTAAATTGCTGTTTTGTAATATTAACAATTAATAGAACTCTAGCTTATACATTTACATTTTTTTCCATTGGAGTGATATTATGGGTTGATAATTCAGAAACTAGGTTTATTCTGGTCTTAACAAAATAAACAAAAATATCAGTGTTAGTGGGATCATGTATACCAGACTAGGGAAGATACTCAAATACTGGAAAGTGGGAAGACGATCACCTTGTATCAAGAAAAACTTAAAAAGACTGCAGATATTACAGAAGAAAGCAAAACTCAGCTCAATGTGTTTACATTGGTGAAATGTAGTGTAATGTGATAATAAAAAGAAATAGTAATGACATTAAAATATGATCTATTGAATAAAATAGACATTCATTATATAAATGAAAGATCAAATGTGGAAGAAGTAAAATAGCTCTTTTACCACAGAATATCAACTAATACAGAAGAAATGATATCAAATTTTCAATGGTTGCTAAAATTAATGCACGGACATTTGGTTAGATAGATTTTTATATAGTCTCAAAGTATTTTCACATAATCAATTGCTTATTACAAGGGAGAAAAAAATCATGACTTTACGTGGAGAAACTAGGGAGATTGCACTTTGACAAGATCATTAAAGTAATGTCAATGATACAATATGCCTCCTGATGTATTTCTGAGAAGAGAAACAGTTTTATTTTTGTGAGATTCTAGCGTTAGATGTGCAGCTTAAGTCTGTTCATGGGAAAACAACAGATGTAGTCACACTATGGGATATTCTGTAAGATAACTTCCTCTTCATAGTTATAAGATTATGAAAGAAAAGAAATATTAAAATTAAAGAATAAGAAGATATGACATCTAAATTGAATGTGTGTTCCTATATCAAAAACAGTTTATAGAGGACAGCATTAAGATCATTTAAAATACAATGAACATAGACTGGGCTAGATAATTGCATCATGATTAATGCTGCATTCTCTGATTTTTCTAATTTTACATTGATGATATAATATGTTTTTATTTAGCGGTAAAGGTTTATGACATAATATCACTCTCTATTTTGAAAAGAAATATGTATATACACATACATATGCAGATGGAAAAACCATGGTAACACAAATAATGCGGAATGAAAAGAACTAGGATTTTGTTTGTATGTTTGGGTGTTCATAAGAAAGTTTTCTGTGTTATTCTTGCAAGTTTTCTATGTTTGGAATAATTTGAAAATAAAATGTTGCACACACAATAAAGGCTTACCCTAAGGATATTTCTACTTTATTGGGTTGAAGTGCACATGTTAAAACCCAGAGAAAATTGGTCATTCTGAAACCAAATATCAAATAAGTATACAGGTTGATTTTTCTTTTTAAGCTGAGTAGGTATAGCTTTCATGAGTGTGATTGACAAGTCTTGAAAATGAATTTCTTTTTCTCCAGAGGACAATTGCACTCACCCTGCACCACCTCTGTTAATCTGCTGCAACCTTGGCCCTAGTTGCCACTGAAAATGAGAAGTTAGTTTTGCCTTGGGGGCCTATTCCATCCTTAGATCTTCTGCATAGACTGACAACTAGAAGGGCAGGTGAATGTGTTTTGTGATCTATATACTTGTCTACTGGGAACAGGGCTCAAACTCTGATATGTTTCATGCCTCCCAGAAACAGGTCTGGGAAGGTAATGATTCTACTGCACTATTCATCTAGTTTGAGACTAAACCAGAGTATGAGTGCTTAGGAGGAAAATTACCATGTTTTAACTGCTTTGGTCATGGTTTAACTCAAACACGTTCACTTAATACCTGCTACAGCCCTAGCTCTCTGCCAAGTACAGTGTAGAATAATAAGCAAACTTGAATATGAAGTCCATGATTTTAACTGCATAGATGCAGTTTGGAAAAAGAACAGAAAGCATATGATAAAATAATAATTAATAAATTGTATTTCTATGTTTATAATATATAGTCAAGATTTCTAAGTGGCTAACAAAACCACAAAATTTAGTCTTTTCCCTTTTATATCCTTCTTATATCCCTAATTAAATTACTGGGAAATCTAAGAATTGAAATAAAAAAATTCTGTATCACAGCCAGAAAATAGGAATGTCATTCAAACAAATTAAAATTTGTAAATAATAATGCTATCATTTACTGAGTAATTACCATGCATCATTTTATTCACTCCTTTAAAAATTATTATTACATTTTTCAATCATTTAAAAATTATTATCAAAAATTTATCTGAGAAAAGTAAGACTTAGGGAGACTGAATGTCACCAAAGTTACATTGAATTTTTTTCTCAAGTAATCATGTAACAATTTGACATCATGAATAAAGGGGGAAGTTGTAGTTCATAAAATAAACATAATAGAACATAAAATTACCTAAAGTGGATCCCATTACCTACCTCTTTTTGATAATCCACACAGTTATGCAGAAACATAAACAAAACATAAAGTAGAAAATAAGGGTAAATTGTAAGACTTTCAATATTTTTATTACACATGACAAAATGACCTTCTAATTTTTAAAGTCAAATAGTTGTAACAAAGCAAGACAAAGCACTTAAGGAAACAGGAGAAAATTGAGTGGGGAAAAAAACAAAAGTCAAAGAAACATGTCAGTACTTTAGAAAACAAAAGTCCTAGAGACAATAGGAAAATCATTTTTATAAAGAAATACTGCGTTATTATTATTTGGTAGCCCAGAGGATAATATTGTATGATTAAAATAAGAAATGACATAGATGTTTCAGGGTCAAAGGTCATAGAAAAGAGCTATATTCTGATCATGATAAAAATTTTAGGAATCGCAACTTTAGATAAATTATTTTATTTTCATTTGAATGTGAACAAGACATATTTTACGTATCTACATATAAACAAATATATAATCTCTTCCACTAAATAATAAACTTCTATGAAACTTTAAAAATTATGATAGATTAATTGGCAGTGACATTTTGTTTTGGTACATTACATAAAATAATGATGTCTCTTGCCATTAATGGCAACATAGTTTCCATAAAATTCAAGATGAAATATAGCAGCTTAATAGTATAAAAATCACAGGAGAAACAGGAAAAGCAGCCACGATACCCCATAACAAAGGTCTGTGATCCAGATTATTTCAAAGGTCCATGCTTTTGAATTATAAATGATTTATAAATAATATATAATTTACAGGTGATTCAAACTTTTCCAGAGCTTTGAAAGAGTAGAATATCTTCCCAACATTTTTCTTTCAGTTTAAGCAATAGTCAGCAAATGGGTTGGATATGGTGATAGCAAATTTTACTTAGACAGAAGTTTAAAAGCCTGCAAGATCAATGCAAGAATTCTAAATAAAATATTGTCAAATAAATTATTCACTCTAGATATTATACCATGACCATAGACTTTTAATCTCAATAAGCAAAAGAGAACTCTATTAGTATAATTTATCATTTTAATATGCATAGGAAGAAAATATATATTATCTTAAAAGGTTCCAAGAGGCCTTTGATAAAATTCACATTAATCAAAAAAGTCTGATGATAATTTAAAATCTGCTCAAACCATTATACCTAATGAAGAAATATTATAGTCCTTACTTTAAAAATAAGAAAAAGCAAATTTCTGCTTAAAATTCTTTTATATAAGATTTTGAACATATATTCACCATAATTACATTATAAAATAATATATACAGGTAGTGAAGAGTTGATGCAAATTGTTATTTTAGATCAAATGGTATTATACCTGAAAAACTCAGGAGAATAAAAACTTTCTTTTATACAAATAAAGATGTAGGTTATTTCTTCTTGTAGTAAATACAGCATCTCTATATAACAACAATTTATTAGAAAATTCTGTGAAAAAATGTCTCCAATCACAAGTGAAATGGAAAATATAACCTCTTGATGGGAGTTGTGCCCTATTTGATTTTTAAGTTTATACAAACTTTTCACAAGGACTGAAAACTGAAAATATAAAGCAATTCTCTTTCCATTATTTTTTCTCTTATTTTTTTTTCAATCACTCTAACAGATAAACTAAGTTTTTCTTTAGTACGTGTAACAACAACAATATGGACCTGACTTTTGTGAAGTCTTAGGTTATGAAAAGAGGGATTTTATTTTGAAAATGATATTGTTTAAGGTAGTTGTCACATTCCTTATAGGAGAAGGCACAATTGGTCTTGGCTTCCTGATTTTGTGGATGTTTGTAATTAGTTAACTTGCTGAAGCATCAAGATTACAGGACATATATTGTCATTAATATTAGAGTAACATAGTCATAAATTTTTGATAAAACTAGATGGTTTGATGTTAAGGATTTTGGGAGACAGAATGGTGCACTGGGAGGTTGGCATACCTTAACCACTGGAACTTGTGAATATGTCAACTTACGTTATAGAGGGACTTTGCAAATGTAATTAAGTGTGATTGTAAACCAATTTTACAAACCCTTGGAAGCCTACAACTTCCTTTAGCTGGAAGCAAAAAAGATGAAGCAGAAGCAGAGATCAGAATGATGAGAAATGTGTAAAGGATTTTGGCCACATTGCTAGTTTTGAAGATAAAAGAGCTTATGAGCCAGGTCAAGCTGGCAGACTCTAAACACTGAGAATGTCCCATGATTGAGAACTATCAACGAAAAGGAACATCATATTACTATATATATGAAAAAAAAAATTGACAACCTAAATGAGCATGGAAGAGGATCCTGCTCCTGAGCCTACAGAAAGTAGCATAGGCCAGCCAACACCCTGCCATCAGCCTTATCAATATTTAAACAGATCACTCAGAAGAGCACCCTAGTTCTGATCTACAGAACTATGAAACAATAAAGTTGCTTTGTTTTAAGACACTGTTTGTGGCAATAGAAACTGAATACAAAGACAAACAAGTAGGTACATAGAATTTATCTCTAGATAAAATCAGCATGAGAGATAAGCAAGGTGAAGGGCAGAGTAGAGGAAAATGAAAGTAGAGAAAGTAGGTCTGAAGAAAGAATACTGTAGAAATGTAAACAAGCAAATACACTGATCACATCCTTTATAGCACAAACAAGGAACTTACATAAAAATGGAATTATAGCATAAAAGAAATCTCAATAAATTTTAAAGATTGGATATTATTATGTTTTGTTTGGTATAGCAGTGTTTTTAAATTTTACTATTTTATTTTATATTCATTTGTAACGAGTTAAAACCCAGGGACACTTCACCACTGGGCTGTATTCCTAGCCATTTTTATTTTCTATTTTGAGACAGAGTCTTGCTACGTTGCTGAGGCTGCCCTGAAAATGTGATCCTCCTGTCTCAGGTACCTCAATCCTAGGATTAAGGCTTGTGCCACCACACTGAGCTCAGAATTAAAAATTTATAAACAAAGACAGGACTGAGGATTGAACTGAGTGATAGAGTGCTAGCCTACTATGTGTGAGGCCTTAGGCTGAATCCCCAGTACAACAAAAAAGTAAGAATATAAAATTTAAAATCGTAAATACAAATAAATATACAAATAAACATTTATAGTGGAAATAACACTATTTGTAACAAAATCAAAATGCATATTAAATATCTGGTTTATTTAATCAAAGCAATATTCAAAAAGACATGTAAAGTTTTAAGTACATTTATTGTTTTAAAAAAGGGAACATATATAAGAGAATAGAAAAATTAAAATATATGCATGTATATCTCAGTATCAATTCAAAAAGAACAATAATAATTACATAAACAATTTCAATAAAATTGTTGAAAGAAAGAAACACATTCTCAAATAGGAGTTGATAAATAAAAGCAGTCATTTCCCCAAATAAGAAACCTAAAATTTTAAAGGAGCTTATTTAATTTAAATATAAAGATAATGGAATACATCACATATGAATGTAATTTAAAATGGAAAATAAAAGATACAGTTGTTCACCATTTCATTATGATGTTGTCTGTCTCCTAGTGCTTATCAGAAGCATTTTGGATGCTTTTGCAAACCCACAGACGCAAATCACTGTTCTTGAAAATTGGAGAATTTATGTCCAGAATCGGGACATAAATATGTACATAAAAGATAACTTCCCAAGTTATTCTGATTCAACTACTCCATATCATAAGGACCAGGAAATACTAATAATCATACCAAAAATCCTTTCATATTTTAGGGGATTCTGTGAGTGATACTGGAAAAAAATCCAATTATTGTTTCTTATTTGAAATTCCAGTTAGGCAAATAGCAACAATAATATAGTTAATTCTTTTATCTTTTTTTTTGTTGTTGTTACTGGGAATTGAACTTAGGAGCACTCCAACACTGAGTCACATCTCCAGCCCTATTTTGTGTTTTATGTAGAGACAGGGTCTCACTGAGTTGCTTAGCACCTCGCCATGGCTGAGGCTGGCTTTGAACTCGGGATTCTCCTGTCTCAGCCTCCCTAAATGCTGGGATTACAGGCTTGAGCCACCGCGCCCAGCTAATTCTTTTATCTTCATGAGGTTTTGTCTCACACTGATATATCTCTTTGAGAAAAACAGACAGAAGTCTAATAATAAACCAGAGGCCTATCTACTCAATTTATTGGAAGCCTGTGAACGATTATAATATGGATGCATAGCAAGAGTTCACCAAAAGTTCTAAAGAGATCTTGACAAGACAGAGAAGCTCCAATGAATCGGGCAATACTCAGACATTCTGTCATCTCTTTGCCACATTTTCTTTGTGATGCTATGATGTGCCAGGTGATAAATTAGACATGGCTACACAGTTGCAAATAAAATGGACCTGGTCCCTACTAGTAAGGATCTTAGTTAACAGAAGGCTAAACAAAGAAACCTTTCAGATTTGATGAATGCTTTGATTTGAAGTAAACGGACTATAGAAAAAGTTGAGGAAATTGAAGCATCTATAGACAATGTGTTCCTGATTTCTTGATGATGTAAGTATTGAAGATGGGGAAGCCCAGACTCTGAGATATTCTCCATAACGAGTGCTTCTCTTATAAAGTTTCCCACTGCCTGGAAGATAGTGAAATCTAACTCCATCTACATTGACTACATATTCTAATTAGGTTATGTGGATCTGAGGGTGGAGGTCAGGGCAAAGTCACCAGCCAGTCCCTGGGCCTGCTCCATGACAGAGCTTTGGCTGTAAAAGAAAGAGCCTTCCAAGTTCACACTTGCTTTCACTCTGAACTAACTTAGGAGGAGAACTTTTAGGGTTTCTGGACACTAATTAGAGGGGGACGGGGAAGTAGGGTTGCCCCTCTTGGTAGGTTTTTTGAGCCCTGTTATCTTGAGGTCCTGTGGTAAATCTGAATCTGAGTATCCATGGAAAATTTAGAAAGTTAAGATACTTTCAAATTTATTTTTAGAGAACATATTATCAATTAATAAACCAAACAAGATAATTTAAGCAAGCAGATTATTAGGTGACAGGGTAACTCTATAGGAGTTCAGGGGAATTTATGTCCATAGAAGATAATACAGAAAGGGGAGCATTTAGTGACACTTGGAGGATCGATGGATTAGAGAGTAAAGGAAGTTAAATGATTTAAGTTGCATAGAGAAAGAATGTTACCAACTCAAGACTGACTTTAGTCAAAAAGGAAACCAAATGAGTAACTGCAGGTAATTTAGTGAAAACTTTTTCTCCCAAAGGAAGAAGTTCGAAGAGCATGTCTTATTGACAATATGTCAGTGGCATCATTTTCCTATATGAAATATGGCCCATTGAATTTTTCTCACTTTTTCTTATTCTTTCTTTCTTCCTTGCTTTTGGCCCATTGATTTTTTAGGTTGAAATGAGCTCATTTTTCCCCTTATGGGGAGAGTATTTTTCTGGAACAAAAAGAAAAATGATTCATCTTTACCTAGTAATAAAAGTTTCCAGTAGTTTTGCATCTGTCAAAACTTGTCAGTTTATTTTAAAATTTGAACCACAGAAACTTACAGGTAAGTAAACAAGGATTGCTTTAAAAACAATTATTGCTGTTTTCCTACATCCTTACCCCTGTGATTCTTAAAGAAAATTTCTCTACATTCATATGCAGTTGTATCATCAAAATGCAAGGTCAGTTCTTTGAAGTGACAATTCCAATGCACTAGATAAATGGTCAGATGGCAAAGTGCAGATAATAGATGACCTTGGGAGCTAGGGTCCTGAAACTCTCAAGGAAACAATTATGAATGCTTTATATCAAGGCAGTAAGTCACTGCCCTAAAGCTTGGTCTGTAGGCATGTACTGTTTCCTCAATAACACGGGGAGGAAACAGAGAAACTGACAAAGCTATGTACATGCTTACCCATAGCCCATACTAATAAAAACACAAATGATTCAAGGAAAGTTTTTAAAATGTCACCATTTCTCTCTTTCCTAACCATATAAATTCAGATCTGGAGAGGAAGTTTGGCATGAATGGTAAAAATAGAATCATTCCTTCTTACAAACAAACAAACAAAAATCATATCTTAATATTTTTTATGATTTTTATGTTTAGCCATTCTTGAAATTATTGGTTTGACAACCAAACTTTATCTATCAATTCTATCTAATCTTTTCCTCAATCTTTGCCTTTGTCTGTCTGTCTCTCTTGCATGTGCACACACACACATTATGTTAATATAACATTTTTATTATTTCAATAGTGTAAATGACTAATGAAGAGTTGTTGAAGAATTATTTAATTCTTCTAAAATTTGGTTTATTCAATGTTAGAAACAAATGATATTATCTCCTCTGTCTAAAACATGACATTGTTTCCTTTTGGGACTGGAAACAGTGTCCATCAAACTTGTCTACCCTACAGCTATATGAGGACTATCTGGAGGGTGCCTGGGCATAAGGGATTTTAAAGGAATCACCCTCCAGATCCTCAAATCCCAAATACTCTTCTTACAATCCAGCTACCACACTTTTAAACTTCCCAGTTTCTCCTTCCTTATTCTCCTTTATAATTACATCTATTACAATTTATAAAAGAAAGACACACACCTTTTCAACAACAACAAAAAACACAATAATTAGAAGTGCAGATTTTATGCATTGGGAAAACTCTGAAAGTACTTTACTTGTAAAAGAAGGAGTGATGTAAACATTTAATGGCAAAAAGAAAGAACTGTGGTGCTCAGCATATCACAAGAATACACTGAGAATTTACAGAGTTGTTTTAGACAAGCACATAGTAGGACACGCATCTTGCCAGTGGATATTGAAGCCAAAGTGAATTTTTCATTTTGGGATAGAACACTTAATTACTGGTAACATTTTTTCTCTGCAAACAGAAATAGAATTTGCTTTTTGTCAACTTTTGGGTGGTAAGACTCCACCTCTGCCTGGAAGGATGCATCAGGCACAGTGTCATAGAGTCAAAGCTGACCTGCCCAAAGTAGGAATACTATGGGTTTTCTGAATCCAAGATAGAAGACATCAGACAGTTTTCACCTTTATCAGTTATCCTTTAAATTGGCCTCTGTAATGTCATAATAAAATGACTATGAGATCTTTTCAAAGATAGAGTTTCACTTGACCTGTTGCAATTCCATTGATCTCAGAAGACTGGAGCAGTGAGTTTCCTAGGGCTGCTCTAACAAATGGCCACAAACTGGGTGGCTTAAAACAATAGAAATGTATTCTCTCACAGCTCTAAGAGCCAGAAAACCAAAATCAAAAAGTTGATAGGGCAGTCCTGTAGGAGCACTCTCCATACCTTCCAACCCCTCCCTTCCATC
Organism: Xerus rutilus; assembly: GCA_028644305.1. Lineage (NCBI taxonomy): Eukaryota > Metazoa > Chordata > Mammalia > Rodentia > Sciuridae > Xerus > Xerus rutilus. The sequence goes on from CM053412.1 coordinate 29,479,013, forward strand.
CTTCCCTATTCTATGCTAATAGACTGTGCTCATGCCAGAATGCACCCCTTTGTTTGTGACCTTTGGAGCTGATTGATCCAAGAGTGCATATAAGCTTCTGTAGTTTCTGGAATAAACGGTGTTTCTGCGTCTCACTGGAGCAGAGCAGATTCTTTACCTACACCCCGGGTCCTGGGGAATTTGGCTCAGCGGACCGCCACTGTCCAGAGAGACCTCATATTGTCTTCCTCCCTGAAGACCCCTTCCTCGTCTTTTCTGAACCCCAACTCGTCGAGCAGGACCCTTGTGGCACCCCCCAAACCCCCTCTCTTAGCAATACAGTCCTACCTCCAATTGCTTTAGGGTAGATTTTGTTTCGTGTTTTTCTGTTTGTTTTTTGGGGGGGCAGGTGGTACTGGGGATTGAACTCAGGGGCACTCAACCACTGACCCACATCTCCAGCCCCATTTTGTATTTTATTTAGAGACAGTCTCACTGAATTGCTTAATGCCTCGTTTCTTCTGAGGCCTCCTTTGAACTTGTGATCCTCCTACTTCAGCCTCCCAAGCTGCTGGGACTACAAGCATGAACCACCTTAACTGGTTTGTTTCTTTTCTTTTGGCTCATCTTCTGAAGATTTCAGGCATTCTTTGGTGGTTTTGCTTTTCCAATCTTAGCTTCCACAGTCACCTTGTCTCCTTGTTTCTGTGTGTCCATATTCTATTTTTGTCTTGAATTTCCCTCTGTTCTTCTCCTATGAGAGTACTTGTCAGTGCATTTAAGATTTAGAGTCCACCCAGAAAATTCATAGTGATGTTCTCATTTTAAGATCCATTGCTTAAATACCATTGCAAAGACTATTTTCTCCACTCACTCTACCCCTTCCCACCTATTATGGTTTAAATATGAAGGGACCCCCACAGTTCACATGCATAACAAGGCAGGGATTTATTCAGAGGTCAAATAGATTATGAGAGTTGCAACTAATCAGTGAATTAATCCACTGATATGCATTAACTGGGTGGTAACTGTAGGGAGAAGGGTGTGGCTGGAGGATAGAGGTCACTGGGGACATGCCTTTGAAGTTTATGTTTTGTCTCTGGTGAGCTGAGCTCTCTTGTTGCTTCCTGGTCACCATGTCCTGAGCTGCTTTCCTGCACCATGTCCTCCTACCATGTTATACATCACCTCAGGCTCTGAGCTAGCAGTTGGGAAATCATAGAGTGGACCTCTGAAACCATGAACCATAATAAACTTTTCCTTTTCTAAATTGTTCTTGTTAGGTCTTTTGGTCACAGCAACAACGACAATAAAAAAGCTGAATAAAATACCATCCCATAATAAGGCATAACATTCTCATGTTTAGGGGATTAGGATGTGACATCTTTTAGGGGTAACCGTTGAATCTGTTACTCTCAGCAAAGGTAAATATCAGCTTTCTGCACTGAGGAATAGGTGGCCACATCTGGAGGCAGTAGACTCAAAAGTGTGTGAGGTTGGGTGGGGCGGCTTCTAAAGTGGTGTCCATGAAAGTCTTAGAAGAGACTTCTCTCAGTAAATCTCTCTTTTCTTCCTTCTTGCTGTCCATTCCACCACAGTCATGCAGGAAAGTCAAAGCCAGTTTTAATGGTGTGACACTAATAAAACACTAGAGTTTGGTAGTGATTGGAGAATAAAATGAGCTAAGCATTGGAACTTTCTGGATATGAACTTTTATGATGTAATTCCTTTTGAAAAACAGCAAAAGAGGGGCCACTACTGCTTGTAAATCCTGAACTGTCACTTGCACTGTTTGGGGTGGATCTTCCAGTGATATTATGGGTGAATCTAATAACTTAGCTTTCATTATTATCAATATAGTAAGTAAAAAATATAAGTAAATATATAAATAGATAGGGCAAATAAATTTTATTATAGACAGAAGGAGTAGTCAGTGGCTATTTTCATCTAGAGATAAATGGTTTTCAGACTTCAGAGTAACCTCCAGGGATCGTTGAACCCCAAACTGTTGGTCCCTATCCTCAGAATTTCTTATTCAGCAGTTATAAGTGGAGCAAGGAATTTGTACTTCTAATAATAGTCCAGTTGCTGCTGAGGCTGCTGATCTAGTACCACACTTTAAGAACCTTTAGTTTAGGCCTTTGACCTGTTTTTATCTTCCTTACAATGCTGGGTGGGATCATCCAGTTGTCTTCATTTGTGACTGATTTAAAATTTGCTATATAAACCTCATAAAAATATCATAACTTTTTAAAAATCTTAATGAAAAAACATAATTGCCTGAAAGTCTTTTGAAAATTCAAAATCCGGTCTAAGTGCCTGGTACAATAGATGTAGAATAAGCCTGATATTCTGCATCCCTAATTATCTCCCAGATGATGCTCAGACTATTGGTTTGAAGACTGTATTTTTCCACTAACACACTACTGGAGGACCTTATTCTTGCCTGACTTAGCTCTCTGTGCTTAATATTTGGTAACCTGGAACAAAGAGTGTGCTATGATAGTAAATCTTGATGGGAAGATGTCATATCTGAAATGCAATTAAAACCCAGAAGAAGCTTGAAATTCTCTCTGCTTTCTTTCCTTTTATTCTTACCTACCCACACTCATCCTCAGTTTCTCTGTCTCCTCTCACAGTGAATCAAAAGGAAATTTTAATAATATTAATATTAATATTAATTTGCCACAAAGTAGGCGTGAACTTTTAATTAAAGATCAAATGGCTGAAGTCTAAAGGGGATTATTTGGCTCTTTTTCAAACTCCTTTATGGAACTTGAATTGCTGAAATAACATTCAGACTTTCTAGAAACTTCTCAGTTGTTCTAGTATGTGTTACAGAAATCATATTTCTCTCTTTGGTTTGTTCTCCTTTAACACACTTTTCTTTGGACCAACAAGCCTTGCCTTGTAATTAGTAAGAAACAGAGGGTAATGATTTCTATTCAAGGCAGAAGAAAAAAACCAAACAACAATAACAACAGCAACAAAACAGCCTATATAATTTTGTTTTTTCTTTCTTTCTTTCTTTCTTTTTTTGGTAATGAAGATTGAACTCAGGGGCACTCGACCACTGAGCCACATCCCCAGCCCTATTTTGTGTTTTATGTAGAGACTGAGTTGCTTAGCGCATGGCCATTGCTGAGGCTGGCTTTGAACTCGTGATTCTCCTGTCTCAGCCTCCCTAGGTGCTGGGATTACAGGCTTGAGCCACTGTGCCCGGCTTCTGTTTCTATTTTGATGTGTTGCTGTTGTTTACTTTGGTGACAGGATTATTTTCTAAGGTCCAGGTAAGGCATCTTCATCTGAGCGTGAGAGAGAAATTCTCACTAGGAGTTCTTCTTCTTCCTCCATTTCTTTCTTTCCCTCTCCTTTTACTTCTCCTTTCGGCTCAGCCTCCTTTTAAGACATTTCTCCTTATGAAGTGCTGTATTTGTGGTGGGGCAGGGCAAGACGGGTACTGAGTGGTGCAGAGGCAAAAAAAAAAAAAAAAAAAAAAGATCATGGTGGCCCAGGGCACTATTTCCCTACTGTCTCTAAATTTCTATTCATATGTAATATCATTATCAATGGTGATGTAGAAGACAGATTTGCAACCTAGTATAATACTATACAGAAATCAGTAAAAGTTAAGGAGCAAGAAGTAAGACTATGAAGAGATCAAAGACACATTGGAAACTTGGAGTTCCTGGGAAATCCCCAAGATTCACACAGGTGGAAAAAATCTTGATGAAGTGGTAACTGGATGTCAACAAGGTGTCCACCACCTGTTCATAAGGAAAGCAGCAGGGAATTCTCCCCTGCATTTCTATTTCTCTGTTCTGTTTCCCCTTCTCCTTGAGTTCAATTGTAGAGAGAAAAAGCTCTCCTCCGACACAAGTTGGTTCTAAATTTCTAATGAGTCTTTGGCTCCTAAAATTGTGGTGAATCTTTACAAAACAAATCCCAGACTGTGATGTGCACTTAGTTCCTCCAAACTATAAATCACTTTGTAAAAATAAATTCTCAATTAAAACCGTGAAATTCCTTTCCAGCCTTCTACTCTATTGCTTCTTGACCATTGGTTCTGGAGTTTGCCACATACACACAATTTTATTTTAGATTTGATGAAACAAAACGTAAACTGTAAATCAGGCACGAAATGAAATGAATATAAAGAGCAATTAGAAAGTATGACCAGCAACAAAAATAGCAAAATGGTCATGTAAGAATCTCTGATAGCATGAACAATTTAGCATTGGCAATGTTACATCATTTTTAAAAAGCATTAATACTAACAATGGTAATAATAGTTAAATGTATAAGTTGCTGTGTGCCAGGGACTTATTTCTATCTTTTCCACTTAACCTATAAGTTAACTTCTTGTGACATTTTTATTTGAAAGATGAGGAGAGTGAAACAATGAGAAGATGTGCAGCTTGCCCAGGGTCATAGAGACAGAGATAAATAAGAATAATGCAAATATTAGAGTCCCATGATTACAGATTTAAATTCCCCATATTTATAGCCACAGATTGTATATGTGCACACAAGTCCACACACATATGCACACACTCACTCAGACAAAACATCTATAATTTTTGAATGATCCACATGTGTGGACTTCAAAAATATTATAGATACACTTATTTTAGCTAGAAGTAAGGCAGTATTTAGATAGACCTATTAACAATGTAAGAATAGCATCTTTATCTGCAAGTAACATGGTGAAATATTGTTAGTTTTTATGTCTATAAGTTTTACTGCTTTATCTTTGACAAAGTCTGAAATAGTACACTGGTGACATTTTTAAAAATTAGTCTTTCGCATTTAAAGACCACTCACTATTGTCATCTATCATTGTTCTGGAAATGTCACATTGATTTTATCCTCCTCGCAATAAATGGTAACATCCAAAAAAACAAATAATGGTCTGACACTTCAAAATCAGCTGCCAGTCATGGGTAGAGCAAAAATGAATAAAAGGGCAATTTTACTTGAAGGACAGGGAGAGAGAATGAAAAAGAGAGAGAGCAATGCTCTATCAGACACTGACAATATTGACAATGGTCCAAAGTAACCTAAATTATAATATTTTGTCTTTTCTATTTAAGAGATGTCATATAAATGATATAGTATGTCATATCATAGGTCTATTAAATTTTGCAGATCATGGTAAATTTCCTGAAAATGGATTTAGATATAGAACCATGGTAAAGATTGAAAATTGCAAAATCAATGTACATGAAAGGCAGATTAATTCTAGATAACGTATTCTGGAATTTTCATGGATAATGTCACATTAATGATATATAATCAAAGATAGGGTGTCAGAATTATTTGGAATTACATTAGAAAATTCTGATGTGAATAAAGAAAATTTGACTCCTTGTGGTACTGAATGAATTGAGGAACATGGAAAAAGGAGTCCAGATTCATGGATTTCACTGCCAATTCTTAAAAGGATAGTTTTGGATTTTGAACAGATAATTTGAACTACCTAAAATTTAGTATCTTCATTTGTCATTGATAGTAAAAATATGAACATCTTGTACATACTCCACAAACTTTTTAATTAAGTTTTTATGGAATTGTGACTCAGATTCCCTAGCTTCATGTGATGATCAGAAAGGATAAAAAGACTTTCTTTTATAGTCATCACTGAAAATAAACGTATAGAGGAAGCTATTAAGGGCATGGAATTGACCCAGAACTTGGCTGTACCCTCCCTAAGTGGAAGTAAATTTCAAGGTGAGATATAGTATATGGAAAACAAATCAACATTCATTTCACCCAAAGATTATTTAATATCTATTTGGATATCACAGCAAGGAGGAGAGGTTGGGCATGTTGTGATTTAAGAGAAATTTTTATAACTCTTAGCATTGAGAAAGGCTGATATCAGTTACTTATTCACCTACTGAAAAGTCTTATTTATTTAACATTTCTGTACTAGCCCAAAGTAAATTCACTCAGCATAATAATATAGAATTTACAAAAATGGCCGGAATGCTTGAAAGGTTCTTCCATCAAATAAGTGTCAATTGTGATTCTGAACCTTTAAGAGGCTTTGTATGTCTTCCCACTTTCTCTTGGAAAGTTGCTACCACCTGAATCATTCTGGATCAACCTAAGGAAGGGGATAGATCTTGTGGAGTAAGTTTGAGAAGTTACGGCTGAAATTTTTCTTAGATCCACCTGTCCCTTTTAAGACTGGGAAAGGAGCACAGACATATAAGACAACAGGATCAATGTAGCTGAAAATGGCCCAAATTGCCAATAGACAGAATGGTTAACTAAATTATTTGTACAAACTACTAAATTTTGGAATTGTTAGTATTGTAATGAAAATTGTTATTTTTCAAAATATGTTACTGTTCTTCCAACAAGTACATACAGTTAAAATGTAGACTTTTTTTTACACTGATATTTTTAATTACAAAGAACTCTAAGCATTCTTTTATTTTCCACCAATCTTTAGTCACGTGTAGAAATTCAGATATAGATGATTAGTGTAGATATTCTATAAATTCCAGGTACTTATTTCCTCTAAGCCATATAGATAGCCATCCATGTGGAGGTAGTGATCAGTGAAAATCAGTGAATCTTCTTAGTTTACTCCTTCAAAAAGTTTATGGTTGTATTTTTAAATAGGGCTTGAATATGGATGTAAATGTGGATGAATATGGATGTAAACTTGGCTAGAATACAGATGTAAACTGTTTAGCAAAGTAAAACTTGTTATTTGCCTTCATGGCTCATACAGTTTATTGGACCAGTTTATATCAAAGAAAATAAACTTACCCAGTTGCACGTAAAGGACAAAATGTTCATGTATGAATACATGACCAGTGAAACTCCATATCATGTTTAACTGCAAGAATGGGATCCTAATTTGAATAAGTTATACTCCATGTATGTATGATATATCAAAATCCACTCTACTGTCATGTACACCATCAAGAACAAATTAAAAAATTAAATTCATTATTTTAACAACCAATGCATTTTTATGGTCAAGACGTGAAAGATGTTAGAAATACCATGACAAACCTCACACACGTCTTGCCTATGTGAAGGTTATACTCCAAAAAGGAGGACATTAGTCTCTTTCCTATGATAGACACAGCCAAGATTCTTCTTAGAAGTGTGGTTTTGAAGAACCAGGAGTCAGAGATATTGAGCTTCTCATCAGAGATAACTGAAGACACTGAGGCCAAAGAGGCAAATTGAGCCAAAAATAAACAGAGAAGACTCAAGATTCTAGTGCTGGAAAGAAACTAAGGATCAGTATCAAATACAAAAAGCCAAATGTAGAGATTTAAATCAAATGTTAGCGGCTAAGGATTTAAATGAGCAAGATCCATCAAGTGAAAGAAGGACGGGAAATATGTGTTAGAGGGATTTCTGAATCTGAACAAATTTCAGTTTTCAAATCCAGTTATGATGACCTCCCGAGTTCCAAAATGAAGCTAAGGAGGTAAGGGATAGCCCAGTAGGGTAGAGCCAATAGCTCTGTGTCTCCATGTTGGCCTAACTATAAATGCTTGCACTAGCAATAATATGTCTAGAACACACTGGCCTGGAGTATGGGTTGACTGACAAACCCAGAATAGGCAAAGAACCCTGTTCATATGTATACCTGTGCCTTTATATGATCCAGAGGAAGTATTCTTTGGAGGAAAAACTACATGAAAGTACTTCTTCCTCAAATCAAATAAGATTAAACATTTCTAAAACTAGAAATTAAGTATGCAATGGAGAAAATGTGTGCATTGTAATTAACAAAGCTTTAGCTTAAGTGACAAGTGTTTGAAGATGATAATTTAATACTGAGGGAGTGTTGAAGCTTTCCTAGCCTGATGTTAGATTTTTGCATTGTTATGAAATCTAGTCATATAATAAACTCTTTCAGATGATACAAGTGACAAAACACTAAAATGCCTAAATAACGTGGATTTGCTTTACACAGCTGTTAGGATAGTCTTAAGTGGTAAAGTCACCACATTTGTTAGGGTAAATCAGGGAACCAGGATACCTAGGAAGTATATGACAAAGTATTCATTATAAGAATTATTATTCAATCATAGAAAGAGCTATAGGAATGAAGGTTCAGGACATGATGTAGGCCATCAAAGGAGTCACTAGCCAGACAATCTGAGATGCCAAGCCACTGAGAGAGACTGTAAATTTATGAAAAGCTGTGTATGGGTCTTCTACTCTCTGCATGTAGAGTTGTGTTTAGAATTACTGCTTTTTTTCCTTCTTTCTTTCTTATTGGTGCATTATAATTATACATAAAATGGTGAAATGGTGGAGTCTGTTGTTGCTTGTTCATACATGGCACAAAAGAACAATACAAGTAGTGTATTTTGTTCCCTGCTACCTTCCTTTTCATTTCCCTGTTCCCTCTACCTGACTCATGTCTTTTACAGGTCTGCCTTCAATTTCCATGAAATTCCCTTTTCATTTTTATACTTTTTACTCTCTGACTTCCACATGTAATAGAAAATATATAATCTTTGGCTTTCTGGATTTGATATTTCACTCATCACGATACACTCAAGTTCCAACCATTTTCCCAAAAATAACATAATTTCTTTCTTTTATATTGGAATGAATAATACTCCATCGTGTCTGTTTTAGTCAGCTACTTTGCTGCTGTGACTAAAGAACAAGTTTAGGGGAGGAAAAGTTTATTTGAGGGCTCATTGTTTCAGAGGTCTTAGTCCATAGAAGGCTGGCTCCATTCCTCCAAGCTGAATATCATGGTGACAGGAGAGTGTGGTAGAGGGAAGTGGCTTACATCTTAATGAGAAAGCAGAGAGAGACTCCACTCACTAGATACAAATACATACCCAAAGCCACGCCCTGATTCCCATCTCCTCCAGCTACACACTACCACTTCAGTTACCACTCAGTTAATCCCGATCAGGAGATTAAATCACTGATTGGGTTAAGACTCTTACAATCCAATCATTTCTCTTCTGAACCTTCTTGCATTGTCTCATTCCATACATTTTGGGGGAAACCACATCTAAACCATAACAGTGTCTATGAACCACATTTTCTTTACCCATGCACCCATTGATGGACACCAAGGTTGGTTGCATAATATGACTTTTGTGTGTGCTGTTATAAATATGGGGATGCATCATGTATTGCTATAGTATGTTGATTCTAATTACTGGGGAGTGGTATAGCTGGGTCAAACAGTGGTTCCATTCCAAGTGGTTTGAGGAATCTCCATACAGATTTCTATAGTGATTATACTAATTTACAGGTCCAAGAAAAGTGTATAAAACTTCCTTTTTCCTCACTTCCTCTCTAGCATTTATTATTTTTGTTCTTGATAGCTGTCATTCTAACTGAAGAAAGATGAAATCTGTGTAATTTTGACTTGCCTTTTCTTGACTGCTAAAGACATCAAACTTTTAAAAAACATATAAGTTGGAAACTTTTATTTCTTCTTCTGAGAAGTGCATGTTTAATTCTTCTGAGAAATGTGTGTTTAATTCATTTATTGATTATTGTTTTGGTGGAAAATTTTTTGAGTTCTTTATGTGTTCTGAATGTCAGTCTTCTGCGAAGTGATAGGTGGTGAAGATTTTTCTCCTACTGTGTAGGTTTTGTCTTTAGCAACTTAATTGTTTCTGTTGCTGCACAGAGAATTTTAAAATTGATACCATCCCATATATTAATTCTTGGTATTATTTTCTAAGCTTTATGAGTCCTACTCAGGAAGTTTTTGTGTACATCTATATAATAAATTATTGACCTTATGTTTTAATCTAGCAGTTGCAATGTTTCTGGTTGAATTTGTAGGCTTTTCTTCCATCTTGAGTTTGAGTACCATAAGGGATAAGGATCTAGTTTACATATAGGTACCCCCAGGTTTGCTAGCATGGTCTGTTAAAAAATTATCTTTTCTCAAAAGTATGTTTTTGGCAACTTTGTCAAGGATCAGATCTCATCTAAGTAGGCATCTGAATGGGTTTACCTCAGACTTCTGTTCTTTTCCAGTGTTTTATGCCTATTTTTATGCTGGAGGCATGTAGTTTTTGTTACTACAGATCTATAGAATAATTTGCAGTCTGGTATTATTATGCCTTCAGCACTGATTTATTTACTTAGAACTGTTTTAGCTATTCTGAGTCATTTATTCTTCCATATGAATATTAGGGCTGTTTTTGTTCTGGTTCACTGAAGAATGTTGTTGGTATTCTAATAGGGTGTATTTAATTTGTATTTCACTTTTGTTATTATAGCCATTTTAACAATATTAATTCAGCCTATCCATGAATACGGGAGGTCTTTTCATCTTCTAGTGTCTTATTCAATTTCTTCCTTCTGTATTCTATAGCTTTCATTATAGAGGTCTTTTTAGCCTCCTTGGTTAGATTTATTCCTAAGGCTTTTTATTTCTAATTTTGAATGGAATTTTTTCCTCATTTGTTTTTCAGCAGATTCATTATTATTGTATACTAAAGCTATTGATTTTTGTATGTTGATTTTTGTATCCTGAAATTAGAGTTGATTAGCAGGATCAACACTAAAGAAAGAATACTAGGTATAAAGTAAAGGAAAGTAGTAGAATCTGATATTGTCTGTTCAGCTGTCTCTCCCCTAATCCAACCATAATGGCCTACAAAAAATAATAGCCTCTGAAATCACTTCTACTTTCCAAATGGCAAGTGATTTCCTCTTCTGGTCAACTTTAATCTGGCACCGTGCAGAATTCAAGACATGTCATCTCAGCTAAATGAGGTTGATTTGTTGCAATCTAATCACAATTGGTATACATTGAGCTGAACTTAATGTGCCTTGGTTGAAATCATGTTCCTGAATTCTGTTCTTTTAAACTGATTCTTAAAAGAGAATTTTTTTTAACAGTTCTTGATCTTGAAATAATCAGAATTCATTTTTAATAGTATTCTATTATAGTCAAGAAAACCACATATCAAACATATAAGTTAATTATAGTGAATAATAAGCACCAATTTCTACATTATTAAAGTAGCTTGGAGGAATTTACCTTAACTTAGCATCAGCTCCAATTTGATAGTCTACCCTAAAACCATAAAAAATAATTAAAAATCTTTTTTTAGTCTACTCTAAAACCACAAAAATAATTAACAATCGTTTTCTATAAATTAGTAAAAATAATTGATTATCTGACATCATTTCCTATATATTTACTATTATTTACATATATTTACACAATTTCTGAAGTGTAAGATCTAAATACTTTTTATAGTAAGCTTCACACTATCAAATGAGGGCTACTATAATTAGAAAAAAAATTTCTAGAATTCCTCATTTCCTAGTTCCCTTTTTCAGTCAAAACCTCCCTCCCCTATTCAGTTTCTGGTAACCCCTGGACAGTTTTCAGTGACTCAGTTTTTATCTTTTGTTAATTTCACATAAATGAAAGCAAGAGTTCCATTTTTTTTGTTTGTCTTCTTCACTTAGCATAATGCCCCAGACACTTAGTTGTATATCAACATTTCATTCATTTTAATTGCTAAATATTATTCCAGTAATGAATATGTCACAACTTGTTAATTCATTCAAACGCTGATGAATATGGGGTTGTTCCAGCTTTTTGGCTATTATGAATAAAGCTATCAGGACAATTTAGTACATGTTTTTGTATGGACATAGATTTTTGTTTGGAAAATATTTATAAGTGGAATTGTTGGGATTGTATAAACTATATGTAATTATATGAGACTTTACCAATAATTTCCCACAGTGACATACAACTTTGCATTCTTCCTATTATATATGAGAGCTCCAGTTGTTCCTTATTTGCTATGCTTTACATCTGGAATGTCCACCAAAGGCTCATGTTTTTAAGGATTTTTTTCCAATGATGGCACTACTGGTTAAGTGACAAAAGTTTTAAGAGGTGTTGCCTAATGGGAGGAAGTAAATCACTAGTGGGATGTGTCCTTGATGAGTATATCTTATCTTCAGCCAGTTCTCTCCCTATACACCACCTCCCTCCTTCTCTCCCTCTCTTTTTTTTTCTCTTTCTCTCTCTGAGTGTATGTGCATGTGTGTGTATGTTTTCTGGTTATCATGATGTGAGCATCTTGTTCCACCATGCTCACCCCTCCATGATGGTCTGCCTCACCACAGGCCCAAAAATAATGGAACCAAATGAACACAGTATGAAACCTCTGAAACCATTAATCATAGTAAGTCTTTTCTCCCTTAAGCTAATTTTTTTTCCAGGAATTTTGTCTTAGTAATGGAAAGATCACTAATGCATTATCTTCACAATCATCTGGTACTTTCTTTTTTTGTTTATTTTTAAGTAATTATTCTAAGTGTGGAATTATTTCTCATTGTTTTACTTTGTACTTTTCTTATGACTAATGATATTAATTATATTTTAATGTGCATATTTACCATCCATAAACTTCTTTTTAGAGTACCTGTCCAAATATTACACTCAGGTAAATCAGTGTGTCTTTATATTATTTAATAAATAATTCACATATGATGAATGGTGATGGCACCATTTCCTAAAAATAAAGTCTTCAATTAGACATATTTTTGCAAGTATTTTCTCCCAATTTGTGGCTTAGTTTTACATTCTTTGAAGTGTTTTTTGAATAACAACCTGAGTAAAGTTGATACTTCTAATTTCCTTTTTTTTTTCTAAGCCAGTTTATTTTGGGTAATTAAGCAATATTATTAATATCATTAGAAATTTACAGAATAAAGTTTTCAGTGAATATACTAGAAAAGAATAAAAATTGAAAAGTAATGTGATAGACATCTATCTCAAGAAATTTGCATGATAACAGCAAAATAAACACAAAGAAAATTCAAGGAAATAAAGAGTAATTACATGGCCATAAATGGGCAAAATATAAATATTCATTGCATTTTAGAATTTTAGCAAAGCCACAAATTATTGTGTAAGAAAAATAATAAATCCATAAATTTTATACAAAACCAATTATTAGGTATAAAAACTTAATTAACTTATTTCAGAAATGATAAATGATATAACGATATAGATCCTGTAGAGGTTAACAAATAATAAGAATATTATGAACAAATGTAATAAATTTTAAAGTGTAATTACTTACCAAAACTTAAGTAGAAATAGAATACCTAAATAGTCCTAATTATTCTAAAAAATTGAATCTGTAATTTAAAATAATCCCATCAAAAAAAGTCTGAGTCTAGATAACTACATCTTTATTTTCTACTAAATATTTAAAGTAGAAATAATGCCAATTATGGTAATCCCTCCAGAGAACAGGAAAAATAAGGTACATTTCACCATAGATTTTTAAAAACTATACTAACCTTTACCCCAACATTTTATGAGAATTTATACAGAAGAAAAAATACAGACCTACATTGCTTATCAATACAAATGATACGAATCAACAAATTGTTAGAAAACTGTGCTGTCCAGCAAAGGAAACAACCAAGAATGTGAAGAAAGAACCTACAAAATGGGAGAAAATATTTGCAACTTGCACTTCAGATAGAGAGCATTAATCTCTAGGATATACTAAAAACTTTGAAAACAACCAAAAAAGAAGAAAAAACATAACCCAATCAATAAATGGGCTAAGAAACTGAACAAGCCTTTCACAGAAGAAATATGAATAGTCAACAAATATATGTTCTGTTCTTACTCAGAAGTCCAATGGTTACTCTGAAGCTTTAGCAATTAGAGAAATACAAATTAAAACTACACTGATATTCCATCTCACTCCAGTCAAAATGGCAATTATCAAGAATACAAGTAATAATAAATGTTGGTGAGGATGTAGGGGGAAAGGTACACTCATATATTACAGGTGGGATTGCAAATTAATGAAACTACTCTGGAAAGCAGTATGGAGACCTCTCAGAAAATTTGGAATGGAACCACAATTTGACCCAGTTATCTCACTCCTTGGCATATACTCAAAGGACTTAAAATCAGTATACTATACTGACAAAGCCACATCAATATTTATGGCAGCTTAATTCACAATAGAAAAGCTATGGAACCAAACTAGGAGATCTAGATGAATGGAAAAAGAAAATGTAGTAGATGTACACAGTGGAATATTACTCAGCCATAAAGAAGAATGAAATAATGATATTTGCTGGTAAATGGATGGAACTGGAGGTTATCATGTTAAGTGACATAAGCCAGTTCCCCCCAAAACAAAGACCAAATACTCTCTCTGATATGTGGATGTTAATACATACTTGGGGGGAAGGGAAGAATGAAGAATAGTAGTTCATTGGACTAGACAAACGAAGGAAGAAAAGTGATGGGGAATGGGATTAGGAAAGACAGCAGAATTAATGAGACATAAATTTCCTTTATTTATTTATAAACACATGACCAGTGAAACTCCACATCAATGGATCCTAATTAGAATGCATCCTAATTAGAATAAGATGTATTCTATGTATGTATACTATATCAAAATGCCCTCTACTGTCAAGTATATCTGAAAAGAACAAATGAAAATACTAAAATATAAATTGTGCTATTTAACAATACAAAAATGAGTAGAGGGTTATTGCCAAATTGTTTTAATCTTGGGAATCTACAATTGAATTAACATTTAAAAATCAATCTATGTGATTTGCCATATTTTCAAAAATAGAGAAATATTAGATGACCTTGCAAATACATATATGTTTTGATAAATTCAAAACCTATTCATAAAAACAAATTAAGATGAGAAAAACTAGTCTGAGTTGTCTTTATCTGATAATGTATTTCTATAATAAACCAGTATTTAAGCAAACACCTAAAGAAAAGACTGCCATCCTTAATGTAGAAACAAAGCACTCCTTGTGAAACTGAGAATTAGTTAAGGATAGTAGGTAATATTATCACTTCCATTTTCTCAACAATGTTTGGAAAGCTGAGATAGTTAAATTAAAAAAATACATGGGAATGTATACATATGCATGTACGTACATAACTACATAAATAAATTAAAAAAGATGATATGAACGTGAAAATAAGAAATAAAGCTCTTGCCAGGCACAGTGGTGCACACTCGTAATTTCATCACTTTGGGAGGCTGAGACAGGAGAATTGCAAGTTCAAAGCCAACTGCAGCAACAGCAAGGTGCTAAGCAACTCAGTGAGACCCTGTCTCTAAATAAAACACAAAATAAGGCTGGGGATGTGGCTCAGTGGTTGAGTACCACTGAGTTCAATCTCTGGTACCAAAAAAAGAAAGAAAGAAAGAAAGAAAGAAAGAAAGAAAGAAAGAAAGAAAGAAAGCTCTCAATATTCATACATGGTACAAGTATATATGTGTATAGATAGTCCAAAAAAATCTACAAATTATTATACTTAATTAAATTCAATAAGTTCATTAATTTAAAAAAGAATTGTAGTTTACATATCATGATAGACAAATGAGACTTTTATACTATTTGCAGTAGTATAAATAGTAAATTCCTGGAATTTAATCTATGAAACCATGTGCTAGACTTCTCCAGAGACAAATGAAAATCCTTATAAAGAAATCGTCGAGATGATCCAAATGTAACCAAAAAAAATCCATTGGAGTTTTGACATTTTACAAGTGTCATTTATTCTTAATTTAGAGACACAAGGGAACCTCAAATGAATCCCAAACCTTTTATTGGTATTGTTATTTGATAGACTAATTTTTTAATATATGTGATAAAGTGAAGTACAGAGAATCCTTCCTCCACTAGAGAAGAAACAAGATGGTTGGACTTATAAGCTCAGAAAATAAGTCTATTATGGAGCTACAGTAATTGAGATAGCATGATTACTGCTCAATGATAACTACATAGGACAACAGAAGAAAGTAGAAAGCTCAGAGTCACAACTCATGTGTAGGGGTTTGATATTTTATTTATGACAAGACACAGAACTCTGCCTATGATCCCAGTTATGTAACATTCCCAAACAGGTAAAATGAATAAGCATTATTTAGAAATTGTAACTATTGGATAAAAATACAACTAAAAGCAGGGGATTTGATCTGTTTTATGATGGCTATTGTCCAAGGAGGGGAGGGTTTTTGTTTGTTTGTTTGTTTTGTTTTGTTTTGGGTACTGGGAACTGAATTCAGAGGCACTCAGCCACAGAGCCACATCCTCAGCCCTATTTTGTATTTTATTTGGAGACAGGGTCTCACTGAGTTGCTTAGCGCCTTGCTGTTGCTGAGGCTGGCTTTGAACTTTTTTTTTTTGGTACTGGGGATTGAACTCACGGGTATTCAACCACTGAGCCACATCCCCAGCCCTATTTTGTGTTTTATTTAGAGACAGGGTCTCACTGACTTGCTTAAAACTTCACCATTGCTGAGATTGTCTTTGAACTCTTGGTCCTCCTCAGTTCTAGATGCTCTGTGTCAGCCACCTGAGCTGCTGGGATTACACGCATGTGCCACAGCGCCCAGCAGGAGGGGAGGTTTTATGAATGTGGAAGGCACTGTGGAGGAAAGCTTTTGAGGTATGTAGACTAGGCTATTTTTGTCCAGGTTGATGGTTAAACAGTTATATTTTCGGAAAAAACTCAAACTCTACACTACTGTTTCATAAATTATTTGCATGTATGTTCTATGAATTATAAAGTTCATATATAAGAAACCGCGAACTTTAAGTGCAGAGAGAGCCATATGGCAATTCCAGCTCCACTGTATTTTGACCGTATGCCCTCAAACCATCACTTAATTATCTCTTTGCTTAAGTATCTTATTATGAGGTCTGTTGATAACATCTATCTGTGTTGTTATTAGGATGCAGGATGCTTTCCTTTTCAGCACCTAACCATGTTGTGGGTATTATGAAGTCTTTGTGATTTTCAGTGTCCGAAACACTTGACAGATAATAACTATTTTAATGCTTGTCTTTACACTTACAAATATGTACTATTGTTACAGATTGTGCCAATAACTCTGATTGATGCATTTGTAGCATAACTTCTGTGAGTGATGCTACAAATCTCTGGGAGGCAGAGATAATCTCTACTTTGTTTACTACTAAGTTCAATACTGGATTAACATGTTTAAATTCCGACCTCAGGTTAAGCTTAAACTAGTGACAGATACAGGTCACTGTAAACTATCTGCTCAGGCTCACCATTTGTTTGTTCAGAACAGAGCAATTAAACTGTAATTGAGAGAAGAAAAATTCTCCAGGAATGGCATAAGATTAATGCAATTCTCCTCTCCTACCACCTCATCAATTCTTCTTAGACGAACACAGCCTTCTTACTGGAACAAAATCCTGATTAGGGCAGGTGAGTCCTTGTAGAATAGGAAAAGTGAGTTTGTGTCCAGATTTTGAGAAGAGGATTAAAAACATTTCATAGGAGTAATAAGATGTGTTTATTTTTGAGAAGGAAGAGCAAAGAATCAAGGGGAGAGATGGAAGGAAGAAGAAGGGAAAAAGAAAGGAAATTAGAAGAGAATCTGCATAATTCAATATAATATTGAATGTTCAATATTTTCAATATTCAATTAAAATGTTGTTAGTGTAATAACTGAATTATTTTGAAAACCATTTGAAGAGCTAAGTTTTGTGCTTTCATGGATGTGGGTAAAAAACGTGAATATAGAATCATGAGATAGAGCATGTCATAAAAAACTAAAAACCCCAGAATTTGTGGATATTTTAAGGGTACTATCATCGTGGCTCCACTCTATGAAATTAAGAGAGCTCAGATTGTTAGATGTCTGCAGGATGGGGGTCCTTAACTCACAATTGAGTTTTAGAAAAATAAAAACATAATATCAGGTGAAAGCTGAAAATGGCATGGGGTAATCAAAAGCTTCATGGAGAAAATCCCTAAGCATATTCCATTATTTGTTGGAACATAGTACTTAAAAACACTGAGTTTACTTGCAAATGCAAGTGTTAAAGGCTTTCATAATAAACATAAAGTAAGTCTTCTACAACTCTGATTTGCTCTGTAATAGGCCTTAGGAAAGGAAAGAAGGGAGGATGCAGGATGCCAAACCCACCTCCCCTGTTCTGCAGCACTAAGACTTTCCTTGGAGGTCACACACAGCACTTAGCTTGTAGTTCCCGGGATTATTGATGGCAGCAGCCAGCAGAATAAAAATTCCATAGGTAGGCAGTAAATATTTGAAAAGACCTTTCAGTTTGGGAAATGGTTTATATTGTTGCTTAAAAATGTAGTTTGAGAGCCATGGGAGCCTACGATTGGGTGCGGCATGTTTTACAAATGATACCCATTTGTCCTGAGCGAGAAACATTCCACCCTGTAAATGTCAGTTTCACAGTGACCAGATATGATGAATGAGTCCTCTGGCTCCTATTAATATGGAGGTCACACATTTTGAAAAAAATTAGAAACCATTGCAAAATTAATTCTCCCTCTCCGTGTGTCTAAATTGATAGGAAACGGGGAGAGCAAGTTTGCAAAAATATGAAACATCAAGTTTCTTTCCGAATGTCTCTTTGAGCTTCCAACTTCATAAAGGAATTATCTTAATCATATTGGAAAAAAAATGAAAGGGTTTGAAATACGATTGCAGATGGAAACTCCGACACAGAGAAGTATAGCATAAATTTCTAGGCACTCAAGCCTGGGATATTGCAGGCATGATTCCATAGCTCAACCACTGAAAGGAATAATAATTACTATTTGGCTATTTGTCAAGGTGAGGGTTCCACTGGAAGGAACGTCTTATTCAATTTGGGAGCTGAAATTACACAACTGGTGAGATATTAAATAACAGCACAAAACTGAAAAGGGAAAGAAGGCAAGCAAGTCGCTGAATAGTAAGTGAGAAATAAGTAGATATAAAGTATGAGGAGGACCTGAAGGAGAGGGTGGTTGGCTTCTCTGGTGCTAATTTTGGGTATAATCTGATGATATGCAAATTCACGTGATTCTTTTGTAATTTGTTTATGTGTCTATTAATGACAAATGATGTCACTTTGCAATTAGGAGGTGAGGTAAATCAATTAATCAGCCAACAAATATTTATTAAGGGCCTAATATATTCAAAACCAGTGCCAAGTGTTATACAGGATACAAGGAGTACAAATTATTGTCCTTACCTTGCAATCTACTTGAGGAATAAAATCATAGTGATATAAAATATATCACTATATAAAATCTAGTGATATGAAACAAAATATGGCATATTAAGAATGAATGGTACTTGCTATATAAGCTATAGAATTGCAAAGAGGTAAAACAGTATACCCTGCCGAGGAAGAATTCACAGAAAAATAGGGCAGCATGAGGCACAGAATATTAATTACACATTTGAGCTTTGAGGATCATTTTACCTTTCTTTTTTATGTGCATTTCACCTATATATATATGTATATATATACATATATATAATGTATATATGTATATATATGTGTATATATATATATATATAATGTGTACTAGGAAGTGAACTGATATTGGGTACAAAAACAAGTGGAGTCTGATATTTCACACTCTTTTTAAACGAGGTAAAGTGTTCTGCATTGCTTGTTTTGGCAGAATGGATCAGGAATATTAGCTTCTCCCTTCACACAACAATCAGCATATTCCCTGGGAAAAAATTGCATCTGCATATCATGGCATGTCCCTTGGTCCCTTGGCTTTAAATACTGCCCTGCAGCAAAGCTAAGCCATAGTCAAATGATAGGAAATAGACATATTAAACATGAAACTCTTTTATTTGAAAATTGGCATATGAATGTTGGGGCTTAGTATTTAATCTCCAGCATACTTAAAGAAAAGACTGGCTTGTATATGAGTTATTGCAAAAATATTTAGGCATCACTATGTTTTATGAAGGAGGCCTTGAAGCCCCTGGGTAGGGGTTAGAGCAAGGACAGGCACTTTTTCTTGACAAAGGTATTAAGGTATCCATTATAACCTTCTGACCATCAAATTACTCTCTGTTTGTCATACCATTTTAAATTTACATGGTACCAGGGCCTTAAATGTCAGGATTCCTGTTATAACTTAGACTCTAGTGTCTTTAATTAATGCTTCATGTTCCTGTGATGGTTATTTAGAATTTGCTGAAATCCCTAGAGCCATAAATTTCTTTTACAGGTCTTTGCGGTATGAACTTTAACAAAACAGCTATAAAGGGGTAATAGGCAAGGGCAGTATATCACAGAGCAGCAGCAGCAAGATGGGAGGAAGGAGGGAATATTTTGCAAACAGATTAAAAGATTTTGTTTTTGTCGAGGGGTTTGGAAGTGGAACAAATTGGACATAAAACTTGGCAAGAAAGCATGATCTTCTTTAATGTTCTGAGTAGGTGCAAGTTGCCACTTTTCACAAGATAAACAATTACAATGACATCTTTTAAAATTCAAATCAATTTCATTCAACAGAACACATTTTATTTGAATACCTACTGTGTGCCTATTTTTTCCTTCCTACTTTGGTAGTTGCAAAAAAAAAAAAAAAAAAAAGGAAAAAACAACCACCTGTCTTATTAATCTTGAAAAGCTAGCTTTGGAAGCAATGTTAGCATATATGAAGCAATTATAAACCATTACCAGACACAACATAAATTCATCAGATTTCACAGAATAGTCTGTGAATTTTCAGTGCTATTGCATCTTGCAGGAAAATGTCAGTGGAACTAGAATTATCATGAGATCCACCAGAACATAGGAAACATGAAGTGATTCTTATGAAATGGATGGCCATTTGGAACGTGGACACCCAGGGGAAAGCCATTCCATAAGAAAGAAGAGCACAATGAAAGTCATAAAGGAAGAATAAAAATGACTGTGCTGTCTAGTGGATAAAAGCATGTTTTTAGATTCAAGAAGACCTAGTTGTGAATTACTGTACTATCATATTTTTTATGGAAGAGATAATTAATTGGACAGAAATATTATTTAGGATTTGAGATATTTCAGGAATAATTTAATATGTTTCAAACTGGAATGGAAATCTCTATTCAGGGATGCTTTAAATATAAATTGCTTATGTAAGGTTGAACACAAATTAACATTCTAGAGATTTGGTGGGGTTTCTTCTTTTCCCTTTTTGTATGATTGTTTTTCAAACTTCTGTCACCTCTCCATTTCTTAGATGAGAAAGAGGAGAGGAAGAGGATGGAGTTAGATTCCATATTTCTTTTTGAACTTCAAAGTAAGTTCAAAAGGGGAGAAAATTATTAAATTACTTCCTTAGATACACAGACCTGGACTGGGCATTGATCTCCACTGCTTTACTTCTCTTGTTCTACAAATGTTAAGCACAATGGTAATAAGACATGGCATAACAATAGGTGAACAGCATATCTAGAATTATCTTAGGTCATTGATTCCATATTTCCACCATAAAACCTGATTATATGGTGTTTCACAAATGATTATCTATTCTATTGCAAGTGACCAAGAGATAGTTTTGTGGGCATCATAGTGATCTTAAACATATGCATTCTAGAAATATTTGTTAAATGTTATGTCATTTAAGTGAGAGAATGCTGGGTTATGCTGCTGTAACAAACAACTGTAGAGCAAAATGTTTCTTTTTCCTTTATATGATTGAACATATAAGTACTGGACATGTCTATTCCGGGTCATAGATGTCTATTCAAGTAGTTCATATTCAGAAAATCACAATGACAGAGGCTCTAGCCTCTGGAAGGTCTTTGATTTATGTGGCAAAGGAAGCAAAGTGACTCAGAAAATTGCACACAGACTCTTAAAGACTTTTCTCACAGTGATATTTCAATTCTTAGTCACATAGATCATGCCTAACCTAAAGCTTGGTGGTAGTGGAATAACACCAGCAAAGAAGAAAAGAACTGGAAGAAAAGAACTGTTAATGTCACCAGTGACATTAACTAATGCTTAGACTTTAGAAGAGAAAGACACATGGTCTGAACTGGTGGTGCTCCCATATGTACTGGAGAGCAGAAATAACAAACACATAAACAATGTGGTATCAGACAGTGGTAAATGCCACGACAAACAATATCAAGAACACCACCCTTAAAAAAGGGTGAGAAAAAAAATGGAAAAATGGGGAAAGGAAATGTTTAATTATTTTTTAAGAAATAACTTCATGAAGAGTTAAAAATAGAAAACTAAATGAATAAAAGAATCAATTGTGTAACAATTTGATCAAAATAATTCCTTAGGTATGGGGAACAGAAAGGAAGGGGGCCTGAAATAAGAATGAGATAAAATATGGTTTTGTGAAGTAAGGAAAATTATTTTACTGTCAATCTACTTGCATGATTTACATTAAGAAATGATTTACGTTTTGGGGATGCTTCTGATTGTTTTACGGAGAATTGGTGGTTATGAGAGAAGAGCAACACAGAAAATAGAAGCATAGCAGTAAAGAACAAGGTCTATAAGTAGGGCTTGGGAGAATCAGTGGTGATAAGAGAATGGGTAAGAGGAGAATCAAAGTTTTGCAAGATTACATTTTAGGAATGAAAAAGAGGAATCATGTTTACTCTCAACTTCTGAATGTGAGCTATTGGTTGGAAAATGGTCTCACTTATGAGGACAGAATGGGACAAGACCTTGTTTGGAGATGATGGCTTGTAGAGTGTTGCTTTAAAGATATTGATTGGACGTATAAATAGTGGACATCCAGGTGGTCTTATGAAAAGATAGTGTGAAGTTCAGAGTCAAAATTACAGGTTAACATTGGAATCTGGAATCAATAATATATGATCAAAAGAATAAATCTGAATGATCATAATCTAAGAATATAGATTTAAAAAGGACAATTTTTGCTCTCAGTAATAATGCATGTGTATAGAACGACATAAAGCGAGCAAGATATATAGAAGTCAATTTATAAATAGGTGAACATAAAAGCAAATATGTCAGGAAGTACTTCACATGAAGAGTAAATGTTCCCATTAAAATACATTGTCAAATTGAATACAATGCCCAACTATTCACTGCATTTTTTTTTAAAGACACATCTAAAATACTAACTTAGTAAAGTAGGTAATAGAAAATGAAGAAAGTTATGTCATGCAAACACTAAAAAGTACACTGATGGAACTATGTTAATTTCAAATATTTTGATGCAAAATCGATGAGAAGTGAGGAAAGTCATTTTTATTATAGTAAAAGTTTAATACCATCAAAAAGAAATAACAGTTTACATTTAGAAGCACCTAGCACACATTAAACAAAATTTTATCATTATTACTTACAAAGATCCCAATTTTCATTTTTTGTGTAATATTTTAAAACAACTCATTTAACAACTAATAAAAGAAGTCAAAAGTTTAGAACTAAAAAATACCACATAATAAACTTACTAACATGTTTGACACACATGGAACAGGGCACATCAAAACCGAGATTTCATTATTTCAAAGCACATATTGAGAATTTATAATTTTATGCTATTTTCTTGATTGACTTTTTATTGTTAGTTATAATCTTACTTGTACTCCAATATTTTTCTTCTGAAGTCTACTTTCTCTCAGGATATAGTCATTCTAAATATCTTTTAATTAGCTTGGCATATTCTTTTTTCATCATTTTACCTTTAATCTTAGAGCACTGTATTATATTTGAAGGAAGTTTCCTTTAGAAAGCATTTAGTTGGGGCACATTTGAAATTCAATTTTCCATGTTTCTCTTTTTAGTGAGGTTAGACTATTTACATTAAATAAATTTATTGACATAATAGAAAATAAGTTTGTTATTTGTTTGTTTCTGTTTCTTTTCTTTCTTTTTTGTTCCTGTTTCTCTTTCTGTTGCTTTCTGTGAGTTACTTGAACACATTTCATATACTCTCCTGATTTATAAATGTTGTTTTGTGTATCTTTCTGTGTTTTTTATTTTGTTCTAGAGATTAAAATATGCACATACAGCTCATCACATTAGGTTCTTAAATGTTACCTCTACGTATGTTTAGAACTACATCATATAATTTTGTAAGCTTTGCCTTTAACTTTCAAGTGAATCATCAAAATTTGAATAGAAAAATATTATTTTTCCACAAATGTACAGTTTTTGTTCTCTTTTTATCTTTGTATGTTCCTAGTTTTCTTCCATTTTCATGCACTTGATGTTTGAATAGATTTCCTTAATCATTTGTTTAGAAAAATTCTTGCTTGTGACAAACTCTTAGTTCTGTTTCATATTGGAATATAATTACTTCACCTCCATTCTTAAAGGATATTTTAAGTGGATATAGAAGTGAAGTGGCTATGATTTTTGAATTGGTAGTTTTGAGTTATTTACTCTTAGGACTTGAGAAATATATCACATTTTTTGGTTCTTATAATTTCTGATGAAAAATATGCAATCATTTGAATCATTCCCTAAAGCAGAGATGTTCAACTAGGAACAGTTTTGCTCACAAGAGTACATTTGACAATGTGCATATCCCTTTTGTGTTATAATATCTGGAGGTAGTAGTTGGTATCTAGTGATCTAGTGGGGAGTCTAGGTTTGTTGATAAACATCCTAAAATGTACATGATGACTCCTATAGAAAGCATTATCTGGCTCAATTAGTGAATAGTACTCGGCCTAAGAAATCTTTCCTTACATAATGTCATTTGTCTTTGGTGGAGCTCAAGTTCTTTTGTTTTTGTTTGTTTTTGCATTTGGTTTTCAGAAAATTGACCATGCTATCTAAACATGGCTAAATTTTTTGTTTTATTTCTCCAATATATAGTGCTATCATTCCAACCACATACCCACACCCAAACACATCAACACTCACAAATAAATATCAATAAGCATGTGAAAAATTACTGTTTCATTGCAAATTAAAGCTGCAGTGAAACACCACTAAACAAAATGCTTAAAATTAATATCACCAATGATAAGAATATTGTGCTAGAATGCTAGCAAATAGAACACTCCTAGATTTATATATATATATATACATATATATGTCAATATATCAATCTCTCTCTGTGTGTGTATATATATAAGCATATGTGTGTGCATATATATATATCACATTTATACATTAGAATTAGAATTCTACTTGGCATTATCTTATGGCCAAGCACCTCCTTGGACTTTTACATCAATAGATACAAAAAAGAATTCCTTACCACATATTTACATTTCATAACATCCTCAAACCATAAGGAATATAACTATCAAGAGTGGAATAGATAATTAAATGTGATTACAATCATATAAATAAATACCATAAATAGAATAAATAAACTATCACTGGACACATACATGTGTACACATATGTATACACACACTCCAAATCTAGATAGATTTTGTGAATATACTATTTATTAAAATAAGTCAGGCACAAAATAGTATACATTTATTAATGAATATATTTATATAATTAAAATATATATCTACTTTCTTAAAGAGAAAGGAAAAATATACTATAATAGATAAAGACAAAGAGCAGTGAAAATGGATCAGGAGAGATTATTCAGGTAGTTTCTAGAGTATTGGTAATATTCTTTTTCTGGACCTGGATAGTGATTTCATATTAGTCCATGTGTATATTTGTGTTTTACACATTTTTCGTGATTTATTTTATGACTCAATATAAACTCATTGGGAGAGATAGAGAAAGGAAGAGAAGGGGAAGGAGAATGAAAAGAAAGCAATCTAGAGTATACTTATATTCAAACAAAAAATATAATTTAGCAAAGAAACTAAAGTGAAGAGGCTGTGAAATGATAACATTAGTGCGCAATATCACAAAATCCAGAGAAGTAAATATTTAAAGAACAAATGGGAACAGACTCTATCAAATGATCATGTTAAGTAAGATTATGGTTGAAAATTCAGTTTTAGATTTGTCAAGTTATGATATTTTTCCAGGAAACTGTAGAGATTAAACTATGATTAGATAGGATTATAATAGAGACAGAGAATAAACAACCCTCATGAGTAGTTTACTATTGAGGTAGTTGGGTAATAAATGTTTTTCATTTTAGGAGGTGGATTGGCAAGACAAATATAATATACATACCTATATAAAAATAAAATTTTGAGCCGGGCGCGGTGACTCACGCTTGTAATCCCAGCACTTAGGGAGGCTGAGACAGGAGAATCGCGAGTTCAAAGCCAGCCTCAGCAATGGCGAGGCGCTAAGCAACTCAGTGAGACCCTGTCTCTACATAAAACACAAAATAGGGCTGGGGATGTGCCTCAGTGGTCGAGTGCCCCTGAGTTCAATACCCAGTACCAAAAATAAATAAATAAAAAAATAAAAATAAAAATAAATAAACAAATAAAATTTTGGGCTGGGGCGGTAGCTCAGTGGTAGAGCACTTGCCTACCATGCGTGAGGCACTGGGTTCGATCCTCAGCACCACATATAAATAATAAAATAAAGATTCATCAGCAACTAAAAAAAATATTTAAAAAATAAATAAATAAAATAAAATTTTGAAGTTAAGTAATATTTATATACTGAAAATAATCACTTGACGTAACAAAATAAAATGTTATTGAAGAACAGTACTTTGAAATGGGTAAGAGAATTGAAAATAGAGTATACACAGAGGAGTTGTCTTTAGGTAGAGCAGAGACAAATCTTCCATGGGGGTGGGAGGAACAATATAAAGATCTATAATAATATATCACAATGGATATGCTAGTGA
The DNA here is from genome assembly GCA_028644305.1 of Xerus rutilus. Lineage (NCBI taxonomy): Eukaryota > Metazoa > Chordata > Mammalia > Rodentia > Sciuridae > Xerus > Xerus rutilus. The sequence goes on from CM053412.1 coordinate 29,505,528, forward strand.
GAAATTGAGTTACTCTTCAATTAACTACATTTTATAAATAGAACATGAAGGAAATTCTTAACCAAAGAACTAGAGGAGGAAGATGAAGGATTTGAGGAAAAAGAAATAGTGTAAAATATTTGTCTTGGAATATAGAGAAGTTCTTAGAATATTTATTAGGAGTGTCTTGAGAGTGTTATGTTCATTTGATATTTGTAGCAATCCCAGAGTCTATTTCACTAACACAACCAAGAAATTTTTGCAAAGACTAGAAACATGAATAGATAATGGTGAATGACAGATTAATTGTGGTTTGTAAATGCTTGAAAAAAGTGAATATGTGGAAAATATTTAATTATCATTCAATTGCTAATTTACTTGTGGCCCAATAAGCCAAGAGGAGAGTTCTAAGTTTGAATGACATACTTTTAATATCAAAGGAAATTATGGTAAAGACATACTAATAGTGTACTCATCTATACACTCACTGAAGTATTTATTGAATTACTACTGTATATCAATCATGAGTTATATGTTTGGACAAAAAGAGACACCATGGGCTGGGGGTGTAGCTCAGTGGTGAAGCACTTGCCTGACATGTATGAGGCACTGGGTTTGAGTCTCAGCACCACATACAAATAAACAAATACAATAAAGATACTGTGTCCATCTACAACAACAAAATATTAAAAAAAAAAAACAAAAAAACAGTGACACCATTTTCCCGACCCTCTGAATTACCTATTGTAGAGAAAAACTCAGGGTTATAGACTCATTTTCCTTTGGCAATTTGTAGAATTAATCAAATACTTTCTTTGCATATTATATGCTTAAAGTGAATAATGAGGTTAATGTGATTTTTTCCTGAGCCTCTAAAATATACAAAAACAATAAAGAGGAAATGTATAAAATTAATTATTTGGAAAAAAGAAAATATAGTAGTCATAAAGTAGTAAAGCAGTATCTACATAGTACCCCTGGAGGATGAGATTTTAAAAAGAAAGAAAAGTACATTCATCTTTATATTTCATTTTATATTTTAGTATGTGAAAATAAGCAGGCTTTATTCATTATTTTTTGATAAATATAAAATTACTAGGAGATTCCTGTTCAGGAAAAGAGATTAGTTTGTGTTCTTCAGAAACTCATATCATTTAGAATCAAATATTCTAATGTTCATTTTAGTCTATAAGAAATATGTTCAATTTCAATAAAAAAATAAAGGAGAGAAATACTAAAAATTTATAGTGGAAGATAGTCATTTGGTTTAAAAATCATCTAATTCATAATTGATAAATAATATGTGGAAGTTTAATTGGATACCTTTGCAGGTTATAATACAATTTTCCCATTTTTAATTTACAAAAGTCTGACAATGATCAACAATTTATTTTTCCTGCATTATATTCAACAGGAGAATCCGAGTTTAGTAATAAGTAGGTTCAAACTCTACACCCATGGACCTGGATTAGAATCTTCATTAATTCATCTAATAAATCATTAAATTAGAAAAAAAATTTAAGTGTCAGCTATATCCTCTCCTTTTGATTAAGATAAATAAATAGAACTAGTTGATATTAGACGTCAGTCCTGTGAGATCTGATCATTCACTAAGGACTCATTCACCCATCACACAGTGAATACTGGACTTATGTTTTAGTAAGATGAAAAGGATAGACTATGTACAAATTTTTTTGCAGCCTTGTGAAGGAATGAAAGTAAACACACTAGAAATATAAGATATGAATTTTATCTCAGTTACATTCAAAGAAGGAAACATGCAGCCTTAGAAAGGGAAAAATGAATAATAGAACAGTGTGGAAATTGGAGATTGGGAAATGAATGTCGGGTTTCCTATTTCTGACCTCCAAGAACGGAATGAGAAAGGCATGGGTAGCACAGTACAATTACCAGTCTACTTTTGACTTTGGAAATCAGTTGTTGCTTTTTTTTTTAATATACAGATTTATTTCTAAACATATTTTTTAGAAGAAATTTTAAGCATATATGTCACAGTAGAGATCCTGAAACCATTAACCAACCTCAGTGATGATTGACATGTGGCCAATCTCAATTTATCAACACTCATCAATATTTTTGATGAAAGAGGTAAATAATGTTAAATATGTTTATTAAGAATATGCTTTGCCAAGATGCTAGTTTATATTCTACTGATTATTTATAGTAATCCAGAAAGAGAAATAATAGCATTACTATTTTACAATTATGAAACTGTGACAGCTGTGTCCACTTTAGGTCCTCTGGTGCTCACATGCTTTTGTTACAAGAGTCGCCACAGCTTTGCTGTAGCTCAATCTGCAGTCCCAAGCTGGCACCACTTGGCAGTTTCATACCCCATGCCCACATCTCCAATATTTTACCTCTTTCCCGTGCTTGCCTGTTGATGCCTTTATTGGACCTTAACTAGAGCTTGAGCATTCATTACCAGGAAAAGCAGTGACAAACTTTTGACAAATAGATATGAAATGCATACTTTTCCTTCCCTTTTTCTCCTCGTTGATAAACAGTCTTGAGATGCCATTGACCTTTCTCCCTGGGGGAATACTCCATAGAACTGGGCAACTGGTTTCACTTAGAGGCAACCTCTTTGATGATATAGCTTCCTGAGGCTCTTCCTTCTCTCCTCATTCATCACTCTTGTTATCAGGGACAGCACTCCATTATAGGAAAAGAAGAATATAAACCCTGCGCCTCAGGCTCTGTGCTGTGTGACTCTCCGGTACCAACAAAACAGCTCTCAAGAATTTTGCCTACATTTACACAGCTATCGTCATTCAGATTTAACATTCAAATAAAAGGTTTTCTTTATCTAATCAGTCTTTCTTTATGAGGATTAGAAATATGAGTGAAAATCAGTTGTGTTCACTTACCAGGTTAGCACTTATCCCATGGACTACCTTCCTGAGGATTTCACTTAATCTTAAATGACTTTTGAATTTGTGATATAAGACAAGTAGGGGTTATTCACATTGGAACAATATTGGAGGACTTTTTTCCAAATATCAGGATATTCTTGAGTATATATTAGTATTTAAGAATGTTTATAAACTTAGAAGTTGCTTTGCATGATCAGATCTGGCTGACTAGTGGCCTTCATTGTGTATGATCAGGAAGGGATCCAGGTATTTGATTGAAGACTTATCAAATGTTAGTACCCACAAGTTTTTGTCTCAGGAACATTCCATTTTTTCTTAGGACAGCCCTTCAACATCCAGCATGGTAGCAGGAGCAAGTAGCTGAGCAGAGAAAGAAAATAAAGAGTCACATTCTTCATTCCAGATTTTTATAAAACTGTTTTGTTATAGCATTCCCCCACCTCTTTTGTTGAATATAATGATAATAGATTGGAGACAATCTGGCCTGGTTTTTTTTAGAATAATAACCTCTTATATATTATGAGTATTTGGAAATGGCACCTGATTAACTATTTGAAATGAAGGAGTGGATATTGATGTGTAATATGTCATCAGATTTCAATTAATCCACTGATTTCACTCTCATATTTCACTCTGATTGACTTTGCATTTAGGACATTAACCATTTTAACATACATATATATAAAATCTTGAAATAGATTAAAAATATATGTATGTATTTAATTTGCCACAGTTTGCTAAGTGTTTAACATTCTTTTCTATAGTTTATTTTCTGTTTTACTTTAATGCTCTTAGTCTCTGATGCTACTACTCTCATACTTTACTGTGTTTCTCTCAAGGTTCAGAAAAGTTGATATTTTGGAAACCAATATTATATGTGTCAAAAGCTTTCCCACAGGATAATTTCAGCATTTGACTTATTGGAGATGCTATACAGAAAGATTATTCATTTGACAGCAATTTGAAATAGGATCATTTGTTAACCAAGTAATTTATATACATTCTAGATCTTAAATTTTCAGTTTACATAGGTAGAAATAGAGGTGCCCTATGTGTTGGAGAAAAGTAAAGAAAACAAGTGTGATGCTAGGAACTGTGAATAAAATTAAGCAGTAGTGAAGTAGGCAAGTGAATGTGAGATCATAAAATTCTTGTAGGATATGCTAAAAATTGACTCTACTACCTACATAATAGAAAGCTGTTGAACCATTTTGACCAGGAGAACAACATAAGTTCGCATATTTAATTAAATAAATAAATGCACTATTGGAGAATAGATTTTAGTTGCCAACAAAATTTAGGTGGTTACTATAGTGATCTAGTTGAGAAATGATTTGGGGTTTGGGGAATGAAATGGAGTAGATTTGGAAGATATTTAAGAGCAGCTATTACAGAATTTAGCATAGATTAACTACAAGTGGTGGAAAGGCACAGTTTCTGGGAATGATCTTAATGTTTGCATTTGATGAAGAGCAATAGCAATTTTTGAGCTGGAAAAGATCAAAAATTTCTGGGGTAGATATTGGCAGAAAATATAAAAATATTATTACTTTAGGACATGTTAAACATGATTACTTTGGAATATTCCTATAGGGGCAACAGGAAAACATGGATATTCCCATCTGAGGCCAGAAATATGATGTTAAAAGTCATCAGAATTCTTGTAGTCTACAGATTAGATTTTCCACAAGAGCGCAAGTAGGAAAGAGGGATATTTAGGGTTTTAGTGAAAGAATCATGGTTATCAATGGATTCTGAAAAAGAAGAATAGAACAAAGAAAGAATCCAACAAATATAGTACCCAAGAGAACATATTAAGATAGAAAGAATGGTGAACACCATGGCATGGTGCTGAAAAGTTTAGAAAGAGGACCAAAATGACTACTGAAACCTCGGCAAGAGCCCGGTGGTGGAGTGCAGCAGACCGGAGAGGGATGACAAAGGTAATAGGAGGTAAGGATTGGAAAAGTTGATGTAGAAAGCAAAAGGAACTGTGCGTTCTTTTAAAGATGTGAGATACTGCAGGTTATTTGTCAGTGAGTGGGAATTATCCAGTTGACAAAAAGAAGAAAAGATGCTTCAGTGGAAATAGCTGAAGAAATTTGTGTGTTGAGAAGCAAGGTTCACACTGGATAAACTGCTGAGGAAGGCAGGGTCACTTTCTCTGTTGTAAAAAGAGGGAAGAAGAAGAAATTGATGACGGTGATGGGGTAATGAGTTTCTGTTTCATGGTTTCTTTTGTGTCATTAAAGCTCTTTATAGAAATTATACAGGTTGCAGTGGCTGGAAGGAGTGAGGATTGCTGATAAAGAGGGAACGAAATTAGCAAATATAGTAGCATAGTAATGCTGTGTACTAGTGTATGCCCATTTGAAGTTAGTTATAATGGGTAGGAGAGTGACCAGAATCATATGCCACAACCTCCAGCAGTACTACATAAGCATGTGTGCAGAGACCAAAAAAGGAAGGTGATTTCCGTATAAGGATATGCTTTGAACTTGTACTGCACCAAATACAGAGAAGGGCACTGGAGTTGATTGTATTTATTAATTATGAACTATAGAGAGAATAATCAGAAAAATAAGACAGAGCAGTAGAGGTGTGATACATACACACAAGTAATTTGGGACTCTAAATAAGTTGAAGGAAATTTACAGAGAAGATTCTACATCAAGTGAGTTGGAAGAATAAGAGGTAGTTATAGAGAAGTGGGAAGTGGGGTTTCTGGTTCTGATAAAGATGGGCTGTCAATAAAGTGGAATGGAGTAAATGTTCATGTATAAAAGGTTAAAAATTGAGAATCTAGGTGTTGAACACATACAGAATTTTAATATTTAACATGTTGACTGATGTTCAGAAGAGAGGCATTAAGATTGGTCAAAATCACTGGTATCATCATTTAGAATTATGACACTTAATAATTTTGAACTTCTTTTTTAATCTCATCATTTGTATGTTTTAATTCATACATAATTACATCACTTATATACTTTATTTTCTAAATCAGAATTACTATTTTATAATAAAAACTTGTGATCAAAAAATAAACAGCTCTTTTCTGAAGTTCATGACCAATAGCTTCTCATTTTTACCCAAAAGCATTATATATAAAGTTAAATTGGGAGGACTTACAACACAAAAAATTTATCATTTCGTGAAAAAAATCATTTCAGGAGGATTGTATCTAATTATCAAATATTTAATATCATGAGGAATCTGTGTAAATAAAAAATTGCCTTTAATATTCATTTTTTTCTGATGAAACTCATGTTTTTCAGAAATAAAACAGCGAATTGTGTTACTCACATCATACATTTAGAAACAAGGCAAGATATAGTGGTTTCAATTTTCTAGTCTTTTACACTACTCAATCTATAGTGTTCTCCTGTCAAAGAAAAGAATAGCTTATTTTATATGTACAGGACTTCACTTGAAGAAAAAGCAGCAAATGAAACTGGCTCCTTAGTGCAGATTATACAGTATAATGCAATATAGTGGATACACCTGCCACAGATGAAACTCTAACTGTGACCTCATTTTTATATTTAAAAAAAGTATTTTCAAGTCAGTTAACCTTTGTAAACACTTAAGTCTATAGAGTTGCTCAGGGAAATGTTGAACAATATTTTATATTTATATTCAATGTTTATATATGTCATTTGCCAATGAAAACATGATTAAGCAAATGAATTTTTGCAAGTTTGAACAAAATTAGAGTACTAGCTGTTCCTTTGGTTATACTTTTAATTTAGTTTTTTTAAGATGCCATATTCATCCAAATTTTATTTCAAAAGTTACTCTATGCAGTTGTATCCAAATTGTACCTGGAACATTTTAAAATTAGAAAAAATAAATTGGCTGAGGATTGGGAATATGAGTTAGGAACCACGAGAAGGACTTTTGAGACATCTTCAATTGAAGGAGAACAGATGGAATAACCAAGGATAAAGGGAAAGCAGATCTTCTCCTCTGCCACATAACTTGCTTTGACGTCTCACAAATGTTCTATGGGCTCAGATTTCCTCAAAGTTTGTACTCATGTTTCAGTGGCTTTTGTTGCCCGCTCACCAAAGTAACTATTCCCCAATGACATTCTTAAGCATAGCTTCCATTGGTGCCATCTGGTATCGTCACGTGTCAGGTGCCACTGGTGCTGCCACATCAACTGGGCAAGGCCAGCAGAGCTAGCACCACTGACGAATGCACACCATGGCCATCTTATTCATTAGGATTTATCTGAAACAATACCATGTCCCCATTTTTTAATTGTGGTTTTTGTGGATGGAACATATAAAAAATTCAATATACAGGTGAACATCAAGTGATAGTGGAAATAAAAACTTCTGCTATAACCCAGTATTCAAAACTACTGTGGTAGGGGCTTACTTCTAGTTGATCACAAACACCCTAAGAATCAAAGCTTTCAGGAAACCCAGGGTTTACACTGGAGTTAGTAGGATAGGATATAGTGTTTGTCTACATTTGACTGGTTTCCTCTGGTGCCAGTTTTTCCTCTTGCTTTCTGGTACTGGTCTTTATTTCTCACTCTCAAAGATCCATGTGGCTATTCCAAATCCATTCATTTACAGAAAATTCTTTGTTCTTCATCTTCCTATATCCTCTTTTCCTTTCCCATGATATCTGAGTCTTTATTCCCAGAAGGGAAATGAGGAGTTCATTGCCTTTGGGATCAGGCAATGAACAGGAAGGAAGGTAGTGTCTGGGTGCTGGAGGGTTGTGAATACGCATACATGCTCTATGCCAAGGAGCACAGTCCTCAACTGCATTTGAGAGCTACCCATATAAATGCTAACTTAGTGCTACTGGGTCTTCTGAATTTGAAGGGTAGTTGAAATGTTTCACTGTTTTCATATATGAGCAAATAAATCTCCTAAATCAACAACACAACAACAATACACATAGAATGTCTTCTCTTCATATCTCACTTCCAGATTCCTCCTTGTGCATTGATTTGTTTACTTATTTATTTTTGTGGTACTGAGGATAATATCCAAGGCCTCATGTATGCTAGGCAAGTGCTCTACCACTGAGTCATGTCCTCAAACTTTAATCTGTACACTCCAGCAAGTTTTGTAGTACATGGTTATCTTAAATAATTGACAGAAGGAAGATCGTAGGCCTTCATTGTGATCTTAGCTTTGTTGTGATAACAATGAGATGATGATCTCCTGTCCTTGGCCAAGTGGTAGTAGCATTTGCTTGTCTTCTGAGCTACATTTCTAAAATTTTAATTTGTTCATTGCACCAATATTGTCTCATACTTTTCTTCTAGAAGAGGGAAGAGGCTGGACACAGTGGTACACACCTGCAATCCCAGGGACTTAGAAGCCTGAGGCAGGAGAATCACAAGTTTGAGGCTAGCCTCAGTGACTTAGTGAGACCTTTTCTCATATAAATTAAAATGGAAAAAGGATACAGCTCAGTGGTAAAGTGCTCTTGAGTTGAATCTCAAGTACAAAAAATAAAAATAAACAAATTAAAATATAGAGGACAAAGGAGAGGAGGAAATTCCCATCCTACTTCCTTTGTGAGGCATATCTGTGGAAGCACCTGAATGGGGAATGGAAATATTTACTAAAAGATACTTGTTCATCAAGTTCTTAACCTGCTGTATTTAAGCAGCCAAAATAGTTATTGTGAAGGTTGTCTCTGAAGATTATTGTATGAAGCCGGGCGCAGTGGCTCAAGCCTGTAATCCCAGCATTTAGGGAGGCTGAGACAGGAAAATCGCGAGTTCAAAGCCAGCCTCAGCAACGGCGAGGTGCTAAGCAACTCAGTGAGACCCTACATAAAACACAAAATAGGGCCGGGGATGTGGCTCAGTGGTCAAGTACCCCTGAGTTCAATCCCCTGTACCAAAAAAAAAAAATATTGTATGGGATGAGGCTTGCACCAAAGCTAGCACATTTTTCAAATTATTTATAACTCCAGATTTTATTTAAAATAGAAATCAATTCTTTTTTTTTCAGCTTATATTCTAGAAATTTTCTAAAGTTGGCTGCCAAATATCAAACTTTCTGAATTTGGGGCCTCTGAAATATTTTGTTTATTGATGATATTATTTCATGATGGTGTTGTGTACGATACCAACACATAGTAGGTGACTAATAAACATTTGCAAAATCAAATTGGATTGATGTCTGCAGGTCTCAGCCTACCACAGTACACATATGGCCTTAATTTATGTTGGAGTCAGAATATTTAAGAACAGATTAAATTAAAGTGCCACCTGCCAAATTTCTACAACCAAGGGGAAAACAGATTTACAGAATAATTGGTTCAGGAGATGAGAAAGTAAGCACAGAGGACAAAGACCAGATTTTATTCTATCCATTTTAATTTAACAGATACTAATGAGTGTCTAGTCTGCAGAGATTCTGCATTTGGTGGTGTGATGTGAAGAAGTTGCAGCACAGCACTAGCCTGAATACCTAAGCTGTCTATTAACTCTCCTTAGTCCTTCTCATAAGGACTTTGAAGTCACTGATTATGAATTTAACACATTTAAGGCAAAAATAATAACAGAAGCTCTTTTTCTTGCTATTAACACTTCCATCAGTGTAGAATTGTGTTTGTTGAAGAACTCTGGGAGTCGAGCTGCTTGTGGACCAAATGAAAAGATAGTGATGTTGATTATCACCCCAGGTCCTCCTGAGAAGCCATAGGCCCTGAGGCCCTGACAGCAGCACCATCCAAAGAATGCAAGTTCCATTAGATAGCAACTTACCTTCCATTATAGCAACATGATTCTGTCATGTGGACTCTCAAGGTATAGGAAGGAAAGCCTTCCTGCCTACATAGAAATGGAACAATGATTCTTGAAACCCTTTTCTTCAAAGGGAGGATTCTTATTCTAACCCATGGCCCCAAAGTGTATGGAACTCTAACTGGAGGGAAGATCTGCCCTGACAAAGCTCCTTGTGTGGGAAATCCTGGTAGAGAAGAAGTTTTCAGTGCTACTGACAGTGTTGCTATGGGCACTGATGCACTGAAAGCAGATACAGTGGAAGGAAAATAATGAAAACTGCTGATTAGGAGCTCAGAAAAAGGAATGGAACATTTTTGCTCAACAATAAAATGTAATGCTCTGTTAATCTATTTCTTGGCTGTCCTTACTCTGTAGGTTTTTAAAATACACTTTTGTTCCTCATTTAGTTTCTTACACTATATTTCCTCCTTTCTCATCACTTTTCCTATTTTGACACTGACTTTAATTGTGAATAGATTCAACTCTGCAAGGGCCTGAATATGAAATATAATGTCAGCATCAAGAGAATCAATGCTTTTTGTGCCATATGAAATCAAGAATGTTAGCTATGGATAGCACATATTAGAATCATCCCCAGCAGAAGCATAGGAAAGGTTCACTATCAAAGCTGTGAGAAGAGTTTCTGAATAGCAGGGGCAATTCAGAGAAAGTCCTCATGCCCTTATCCATAACAGATTTAATATGGATACATATGTATGCATAGGTTGTATGTGTATATTATACAGGTGTGTACACAAAATTTATTAAATATCTCTATGTAGATTTGGCAAGAGAAATATTAGATCTGAATGACTCTTAATGAGCTACTTGTTATTTCCAATTAGCTCATAAATAGAATTTTCACTTCAATTTTAGAAATGATTTTAAGATAAATGGGGCTGAGATTGTGGCGCAGTGGTAGAGTGCTCGCCTAGCATGCCTGAAGCACTGGGTTCGATCCTCAGTACCACATAAAAATAAAATAAAGATATTCTGTCCACCTACAACTAAAAAAAATAAATAAAATTTTAAAAAAAAAGGTAAAGCATTTTTTCCAGTATCTTACCGTAGCTTGCCTTTTTATGTCTTCTATGAACCTTGTGATCTGTAGCAACCTATAATTCTATTTTCTGCCTGGTCATTTTATTTCCTTTTTGTGTCACTTCTACAAAACGGAAAGTCTTGAAAGCACATTTTACCTTCCCAACTCAAGTTCAGGTATGTTAACTTCATGCTCCTTTTCTGTTTCAACTCTGTTTCCTTAATTTTACAATGTGGTGGTTATATTTGATTTCATGCATTTGTACCCTTTACTCTTCAAAAAATTATTTGACATTTTAAAACAGTGTATTGACATCAGCACCTGTTATGTTTCTTTGGATATCTGATTTATTTTCATACTTTGACCTATTAGGATAGTCAGGTTACCAAATGTCATCTCCATCCTCACAGACTAAAAGTCTGCCTGCTGTTGGTACGATGTCACCGATGTTGATTTCACTGAGAGAGAAATCCAGATCACGAAGTGAAACAGCATACTTTAGCTAGCAGAGTTATGCAAGGTGAGGTTTGACATGATGAAGAGAAAGACTGTATTATAAACTTTTCCAAAGAGAAGCCTGTTTGGGGTATCTAGGGTGCAAATGCACCAAAATGGAACATGTAAAATCTGATTCCCCAAAACACAAACCTGGTTCTCTGATACAACCCATCCTCAGAGGACATGGAGAAATGAGTCCAGACAGAGAGTACCACGTGGCCAAATGCCACAGGGCGCCTCGGCTATCAGGTAGCATAGATTTAATCTCCAGGCACAGAGCTGATGATTTGATTTAGGATAGCAGTTGTTAAGAGCAGAAGGAGCTGCTGGCACAAATGGCAGTCCTCTTGGCCAAGCACGCTTTCCAACTGTCCTACGTTTAGGAGGAAGGGAAAAAGAGCCACAAGAGGGAGAGAGGGAGGGAGAGAGTGTAGTAGCAGACCTACTGAAGAGTTGGGCTGTAGCTCACTCGAAGGAATTCCATTAAATGAACTCATCCGTCATCTTGCCTTTTATTGATGAGTGGCATTGCTTGGTGGCAAGTGACATAGCAGAACAAATAGCATCAGAGTCCTGGCTCCTGTTCCGCAGTGCACACAGACGCGCAGGCCCCAAAACAATGAGTCATTACTTATTACATCCATTATTAACTCAGCTCAGCCTCATTAGGCTTAGAAATTGAGGAGAGGAAAAAAAAAATCTAAGCTAAGTAACACCAAGTACCCACGCATTTAGGGAAAAGGGGGTAATGTGGGAGAGATAGCGAACAAGTGAAGGGCAGTTAAAACCAGAAACTCAGCAATTGTGACATTTTCAAATCCTGAGGGTCATGGATAGTTGATTGTGTGTTTCCCTTCTTCTGACATGATTGCATTGAGGACTACATTTTAAAGCAGTGGGGCTAAAGTTGAAGAATATAGGAAGTACATCATTAGTTAATACTAGCCCTTCAAGAAAAAGTTTAATAAGAGTGCTGTAGTAGCTTTGCTAATGGATACTTGGAAGTTGTTATATGCTGAAACCTATGTGTATGATCTCATTTCCGAAGACAACTTCTAGAAGTAACGGGGCTGCTGCTTCCGCTGTAATGGAGTGTGTCTACTTTCCTATTACAAGAATGCAGGCGACTCTATCATATTATCGCCACTCATACTTCTCCTTATGCTTCCTTAAAATTGGCTGCTGCACCCAAAAGGGGAAGCATTTTTTTTTTCTGGAGTTGAAGTGTTTTAATACAGAATCCAGGTGATTACAACCGAATTTTTTCCCCATGTTTTAATGACACTGCACAATGATGGAAAAACTATAAAGAATAATTAGAACTAGTTCATTGCAAATGATTGTGTTCTGGGACAAAATATAGACTCATATTTAGTACAATGTATGGGAGCATCTCTTCTTTTACTGTTAACTGTGAGTAAAAATAATGTTTTGTATGACTCCGCATGAGACTAACTGATCAACTCTGTCAGCTAAATTTCCTACCTAATGAATTCAGACTATTGGCTGTGTATTTTCCCTAGAATATTCATAAAATAAGCTATTTTCCCCATGTGACTATGACTTTCTTATTCTGAATACATAATCAGTGAGTTTCCTGGGCTATCAAGTACTTTTTTCCTGAATATAATCTTTAATGATTCCAGCTTTCTATGATAGAATAAGAATACATTTCTTGGATATTCTTTCTTATTTGAGCAACTAAAACAGTTACTACTCTACAAAGCAGTTGAAACTTATATTAGTGTTTATCATGCATGATATCAAAGCATGTTACAGATTGGCAGTTGCTAAGTTGCAAGGTCACCAGGAAAATTAAAAACAAACATGTTAGTATTAAAAACAAATGTTGAAATTCTTCCTTTCATAAGTGGCTATTTTGCTGTAGTAAAAATTTGGACAGAAAATAAAGGCAAAAGTGTCATCAAAATTATTTCATATACAGGTAAACTAAAGAAAACATGCCAATGTTAATGTTCCCTTTGTGACTTTCTATGTCTGCATTTAATTATACATTTGGAAAAATAATTAAATGTCTCTAAAATATGGAGTTTCATATGCTAACAAACTGCAGGATACTGCATTTGATTGCACATATATTTGAAATATATTTTAATAACTCATAAAATCATCGATATATTCAATTATGCATGCATCTAGCTGGCAAATATGGCCTTATTTCATGGTAATCATAATTATGAAATTATCAACAGTAGAATTATCTTACAACTTTCACCTTACCATACAAATGAGTGATGATTATCTCCTGACACTAGAAAGAAAGAAAGAAAAACATGAAGGAATAGAAGGAGAAAGAAGATAAAGAGTAGGAAATATATAATTTTATATAATTTTGAAATTTATGTCTCTGGTAATTACTTTTAAATAATTACTCAAAGGTAGTTAATTTTGTTTTCTTTTAGATTGTATTATGCATTTATCTAATTATCTTATTTTCGAAGAAGGCATAAAAGCAGAGGACTGTATTAGATATAAATAATATCTAATTATTTTTATTCTTGTTCTTGATCAACTTCTACTTCAAAATATACTCGTGGCTATTCTTATATTTGGACTTCCCACCACTTTATAGGGAGGAAGTACAAATCTTTCAGTTTTATAAACATGTAAATTGGCATTGAAATTATTCTCTCCTCTGGAATTATAGAATAAATCTACCTTCTTTATCAGAAATCCCTTTAAACTACTAAGAGATAATTGTATTTCCCAATTTTCTTCTCTTTTCCAGCTAAAACACACTCACTTCTCTCAGTGGTACTATGTGAATGATCTTTTTAGGCAAGAGGGAGAAATTGTTTCTCAGTAGTAATAATATACATGTAAACATGGATTCCTCTACTCTCCCCACTCACCTATTCCCACACAGCTCCTCATATTGTACAAAGGCTCTTTAATTTCTACTACTCTACATCAAAGGTTCTAGACCCAATGGATAGCTATCATGAGTTTGTAAACATTTTCTCAGGGCAGAGATGTTTACCCAGTGATGAAGTCATATGTCCTGGAAGTCTTTGCCAAAACTGACAAAATTTTCTTCCTAAAGACGACAGTTCCTTTACCAGAGAAGCTGGCCCTTCTCTAGTTCATCTTATTTTCCACTGAAAATCACCACAGTATTTCTATTTCTTACCCAGCAGATTTTTCCAAGGCTTATAGAAGAGAAATGCCCTTCTCCCACCAAGAGTGCCTTAGCTACAGAGCGGAACTGACGTGTCCTCATTTTTCACATGTAAACGCCAGTACTATAGATTTTCATCTGATTTCTTCTGTGTTAGTCTCTTCTTGGTCAGACTCACCCTGACCCAATGAAGGCTGGAACGCATGAAAATGTGAGTGACATTTTACTACTGTGTAATCAATAATCCTCCACCTGATTCTGACCCTTTTCTCCCATCAAGTTTAAACGCAAATCTACCTCCTCAAGGTGAACTTGCCCCATTCAGTACACTGCAAGGACATTCAGTTGTTACTCATGTTTCTCAGACTGTGGATCTTCATCCTTGTGAAATCACCAAGTAATTCTTTTAGTGAGACTATTCCAAGAGCTTCCTTTAAATCTTCTGAATTTTCAGGGGCTACGTGGCTCATTCCCTTTCCTTGAAATCTTTCCCAAATATCTGCTAAGGTTTGTGAATAATTTTGTATTGTACATCCTCACAAATCCTTTGGCAATAGCTTTTATATTTGTGAAGTGTTCTCTTAAATTGTAATGTCCATTTCCAGGACGTTTTTCTAAGTCTGATCATTCGTCTGTACAATTCATCAGCCTCTTGGCATCTGGGTCCTTTGTGGTGGTCCAACTAATTCAATTAGCTTTCTTCTAATGCATTCTACTGCCTGATCTGATGTATCGTTTCACTGCCTGTGCTCTACTGGTTAAATTTGTCACTTCGCCCTAAAAATATTCAAACCTTTTCTACTTTAAATTCATTTCCATTGTAATTTCCAGATGTAAAAGATGAATATTTGATATTATAAAATATTAATATTTGATATTGATATTTGACATTGTAAAACTGAAGACTTTTTTTTTTCCTTTCATAGACAACAATTTATGGAAATAGCAGGTTTGTGTGTTCTAGTCCAGAGCCACAGAAACACATGACCAAGGGAGATTCAACACTGAGATTGAGTGGGCTTTAGAATGAGACTTAAATATTCTATAGGATCAGCCATAACCAAGGACTGAATAGAAGCCTGTCCACTAGTAGGATGGAGAGAGATGACAGGCAATCTCACTGCCCAAATGTATGCATATCCCCTAAACTACCAGGCTGTTATTTGGAGAATCATTCCTTTGGGTGTTCTTTCTAATGTGTCTCGGTAAAAATGCAAATACTTTACCTAGAAGTAATGGAACATTAAGCCATTTATAGTCATTTAAATTTTAGGAAGGCTTATAACATTGACACAGAGCTAGAGTGAATCCAGGAAAACAGATGGATGAAAGAACTATTGATTCAGAAAACAGAAAGAAATGCCTTAAAGAAAAATTTGAAGAGCTGAGAATGGGAGGGGGTTATACACTAAGGTTGAGGATACTTTGGTGGGGCAATTCAAGGATGAGTAGATAAAAAACAGAATTGAAGCAGCATCAAAAGTAATCTTTTTATCTGGGCGTGGTGGTACACATCTGTAATCCCAGCACTTTGGGAGGCTGAGATAGGAGAATCATGAGTTCAAAGCCAGCCTCAGCAATGGTGAGGTGATAAGCAACTCAGTGAGATCCTGTCTCTACATAAAACACAAAATAGGGCTGGGAATGTGGCTCAGTGGTAGAGTGCCCCTGAGTTCAATCCCTGGTATCAAAAAAAATAAAGTAATCCTTTCATTATTTACCAACTGACCAAAAACTCAAAAACTGTTCCCTATAATGCGTAAGTGAAACCAAAACTGATGACTTTGAACATTAGTCCATGCCAGATATGGTTGACTTAAACCTTGAATTTGCTCTTGTTACCCTGACATTATACTATATTTTCTTTTATTTAGGAGAAATAATTGATAAACCTTCCCTTAAACCTTATTTTCCTGTTGTTATCATGTTATTGTTATTATTACCTTTTCCACATTGTTCCACATACTAGTGCACCGTTTGGAGGTTAACAGAATTTATAAGGTAACCTAACACTCTTAATATCAAGATTGTTGGAGTAGGGTAAAGTAATTGAACTCAAATTCACTGAAAGTAAAGGTAGAAAGCTTTTCAAATGCTGAGTGAGCAAATGAAAAAAGTATTGGAAGACCGACATAGCAAGCCTTAGTCAATGGAATCAGGCCGTCCGTGTTTGCTAATTACTGCTTGCAGTGTATTGAAGTTGGGTTGCTACTCTCTTAAGAGACTAGGAAATGGGGGTACTATCTCCTTTGATGATCACATTTCCAAGGAGTAGCATGCAGATCCTTGAGAAAGCCAATTCTGGACAGTAGAAGATTTACTTCTCAAAAGGGAAAAGAAAGAATTTATAATACTTTTTCTAAGTAAGTGTACTAAGAAAAGAAAGCTCCAAAGACAAACGTTAAGGAGAAAACTGTTCAGTTTAGCTGACATAAGGGAAATAGTAACTGTGTCTTAGTCAAGTAACAGCTCTAAATTTTTAAACTCATTCATGATTTTCTGCAATTTGATATCAAACATTTCCCTTGGTTCTGTTTGGGTATCCTTTAGTGTAGCCAGACTCAACTCCATGCTGACATGTCAGGTGTTACTCATCTAATGTGTTTTTGCTTCTATGATTTTCCCTAAGGTTCCTTTAAATAAATAAGCAAAAATTTAAATAATTTGCTAATAACAAAAATTTCCCCAACATCATATATCCAAATTATATTCTTCATTCTTAACTATAGTTTTATCTCCTTCATGAATTCTTCAATAACCCCAAAAGGAATTACTATTTTCTTTGATTAAAAAATAATGGTTATGGTTCCTCTTTCTTTTCTTCTTCCTTCCTTTTTTCCTTTCTTTCTTTTTCTTTCTCTCTCCTCTGTTGATCTCTAGAGTACTGGGGATTAAGGAGCCTATTCTTATTTATTTCTAGGTTGCTTGCCCAATTTTTCTTCCACAGAAAATTAAGCTTACTGCTTCTACATCTAGGAGTTTCCAAAACCCATATCTTCTAATAAAATATGCGTACAACTGAAGTTGTGTCCTTAGCACCATTGCTACATGTGGAACACAGCTTGGAAGTCAAGTAATCACTCAGTGTGTTCCTGCTCCTGAAGCACATATAATGCACCCCTAGCTGCACGTGCTTATGTTCATGACTGAATGTCCATTGTCTACCTCTGCTCAATTAATGAGGGTTCTTCCTGTGGAGATTGGGCTGCTATTCTTTTGCATACTGAAACATGTACAATTACCTTAAGTTATAGGATTATCATTATTGTATCTCTTGCACAGATAAGGATATGGAGACTGACAGAAATGTAGGTACTTGCTCTAATTCCTACAAGTAATAAAAGACAAAACCGAAATTCAACTCTGTCTACTGTATTTCTGAACTCACACTCCTTTGAACTTCTTTCCTGCCACACCAAATTTTATGCAAGGCAGCACCAATTCAAATATTGTCTCTTTTCTAATGACATACCTCTGATAAGCTTTCCTTCTTTGAATTGCTAAATTGTTTGTATTCCAGTACTTTATCTTTTGGCAAACCTCATTGATGTTCCATAAAGTAATTTAAATATTATTTATCTGGCCAGGGAACTTGCTGAACCCTTTGAGGGAAACAAAATGAAAATAGATATAAAACCTCCCAATAGAGAAGGAAATCCCTGATGTCTATGATCTGTTGCTGATGCCTCCCTCACAGTTATCTCAGAGTAGCTTGGTTGCAGTACATACTCTGGCTGCTCATGAAGGTTGGACAATAAGGAACTTACCTTACAGGCCAATGAGTTCTGATATCTTGATCAGTCTTTAGAAACTTAAAATTATGAAAAAGAGAGAGAGAGAGAGGGATTCAAATGTCCATACAAGAACATAGTACACTGATTAATGAATTAATTAACTAATCACTGTTCATTAAGGTTGAATTGTACAAATAGAATCAAAGGGGCACAGATCAGAGCTTTGCAACCCATTGAACAAACAGCAGGTCTATGCAGAAGAGTAATGAAAACTCGATATGTTGAAAGATTTGGAGAGAAATTATTTCTTTCCCCTCAACTTTACTCACAGGCATCTTTGCCCTGACAGACACAGAATACAAGACCCTAATATTTTGAAACCAGTGAAAGAATGGGAACATAAAATCAATATGCCCTGGCATAAACTTTTATTTCATATTTCAATGCACATATATAACAATATTTGAATTTAGTTTTTATTTTTTTTGCCATAGTAGGGATTTAAGCCCAGGGTACTCTTACCACTGAGCTACTTCCCCAGTCCTTTTTATTTCTTATTTTAAGACAGAGTCTCACTAAATTGCTGCAGCCTACCTTAAAATTGTGATATTTCTGCCTCAGCATCCCAAGTAGCTGGGATTATAGTCATGGACCCCCCCACACCTGGGATTAATAGAATTTGGTTATATTTTGTCAATCTCTTTCTCTGAATTCAAAATAACACTTCACGCTTTAAAGAAGTCTTATTTTTTCCAAATCCATTGTAAAATTAATTTTTATTTTCTTTTCTACAAACCTAAAATAATAGGCAGTGAGCCTGTTTTAGATCTGGGACCACAGAGTTGCTTGGCAAGGTCAGGCTGTAATTGTGACTACAAAAGAATTAATTCAATCTTTGTTTAGCTTTATCCATCTAGTTTTTTTGAAAATTTGATCTCAAAACATGGTCTTCATTCCAAACCCAAGAAAACATTTGCCAGTCGTATAAGTAGAACCAGAGAAGTAGACAAGAGGAAGCTGAGCTGTGGAGGGTATGTTTCTACACATCATCTTCTGGGACTTGGCTTCCACGTTCTTCTCGGAAAGCAAATGAGTCCTGGAGAGTCTCATAGTGCTAATTAAATCGGAAAAGAAAAGTTGAAGAAAGTGGAATAGCTTGACAGCTGCCCTGCACATCAAAGTGTCAGTACCAGTTAGCAGATGTCACTGATCAGCTGCTTTCAACATGTTTTCACAAATCTATCAGCAAAATGGCAGGAAGTTGTGCATAGTTTAAGAATCAAGATAAATGAATTCCTCCAAATAATGGAACCTCAATAATTTATCCTTTTTGGAGTATTAGTTTATTTGCCAGTGATTATTAATTTCCATAGATCCCTGATTATTATCAGTGGCAGCTACAAAATTATATTGTGTACCTAATATGTGCAAGTATCTATGATGGGAATGCAATACAAAATGATGCAGGCGACAATTTTACTCTCACAGATCTTAAAATCTAGAGGTATTAACATAGTAGTAGACAAAAATATAAGGTGATATGTGTTAAACACAAAAAAAAAATCAAAAAAAGGAATAACTAAAGTTATTAAAAGTCAGACTCCCATGGTAGATATACAATTTTACAATTTCCTTACTAATCGACATATATTTGAGGACTTAATATGATATACAACATACTCTTTAAAGATGAAGATTTACTCCTGAAGGAGTCATTAATTGTTGTTAATTGAATAATCTTTATTCTTGCTCTCAAGCAAAGGGAGTCAATTTTGACTGAAGTGTTTGATCTGGAAAGTAACTGATCATGCAGGTTAAATCTGAAGTCCACTTATTCCAGGATTTTAATACTACTTTACTAATAAAATAATGTAAAAGCAAGCTATTTTATTTTCCATGCATTCATGTAATTGTTACAGAAATTCTTCGAGCCAATTAGAAAGTGTTATTTTCCTTTTAGTAATTAGGAAACTGAAGTTCTAGACTAAGATTATAAGATTGAGGCTGAGGATCAGAATCCATGGTTCTCTCTCTCTGACCACTGCTTCTGTCATATTACTTGAGTTTAAAATACTAAGACCACAAAGCATTTTTACTGAAAAATGAATTTTAGCACCTTGTGGATCATGACCTAGACAAGATCAGGTTTATTGATAATTGTAAATTTGAGGCAGCTTGTTTTTGGCAACCATAATTCCTATTCCCATTTCTTCCTTCTAGCCCTTGATCTTCAACTGTAGTAAATCTTGGATACCACCTGTCTCCTTTGTCTAAATGGAAGGCTCTTTTATTGCTCCATCTTTCTTGGCAAAGACAAAGTAGAAGACGAGATACACAGCTTGAAGAAATTTCCTGACATTATCATTGTGTATCTTTGTGCATGATCCCTCTGGTTGAGGGTAGAGGGCTGAGTTTAGTACTGCAACAACAAATTCTATTTATCCTTCTCTGCTTTGTGAAAGTTACCTTCTCTTGGGAAACTTTCAGACACAAAACAAGAGTTGATCTCTCTCTCCATACTGCAGTACCATCCTGGGTTCATCTTCATTGCAAAGTATATGTTATGCACTATTATAATATTTTATTGCCTTTCTTCCTCACTGAATGTGAGTGTTTTAAGTAAAGGAATTTATCACACTTACCTTCATCTTGAGCACTGTTTATAATGCCTGGTACATTGTAAGTGCACAGTAAATAGTTGTCAAATAAGAGAATAAATGAAATAGTAGAATCTTCAAATAAGTAATTTAATTTCCCAAAATGTCTTGCTAGCATTAAGTCAAATAATAGTGCATATATTTATAAAATCCATGTGCATTCTTATTCCTGGGGGATACACTTAGGGAATCAGTCTTAAATATATAACAGAAGTAAACAGGAACTTGAAATTTTCAAAGAGAATTTTTTGCCAATGATACATAGCTCCTAAATGAAAGAGTAAGTGCAAGACTCAACTCTTATTCTAATCATTTCAGATTGTGTCTATAACAACTAAAGAAGATTAACTAATTATAGGCTAGATCTAGTTGTGCTTTAGAGTTGTTACTTTAACATACTTCAGAATAGCCTGGAGTGGTGGTTCACACCTGTAATCACAGAGAATGGGGGGGCTGAGTAAGGAAGATCACAAGTTTAAGGCCAGCCTCAGCAATTTAATGAGGCCCTGAGAAATTTAGTGATATTCTGTCTAAAAACTAAAGAAAAAGAAAAAAATTAAAGGGCTCAGTGATGTAGCTCAGCTCAGTGGTAAAGCATCCCTGGAGTCACTCCCTGTTACCAAAATAAAAATGAACTAAATAAAATAAATAAGAAGATACTTCAGTACAGAATAAATCAGATTCATATGTTAAATTATCAATAGGCAAGCTTTTATAATTTCACCTTAAGTTAAAAACAATTGGGAGAGGAAAGCTAGGAAACATGTAGGTCAAAGGATGTGATTTGACACACCTTCCCAACAGCCCATACACTTTTCTTCTCCTTGTATCAGGGATCTTTTAGCTGCAATTAAAATAAACTGTTATGAAGCACTAGTAAGAACATTTGGAAACAGACAAAGTTCTGTTCCCAAATACATCTAATTTGACAGTATTTATGGGGGTGATGTGGTACATATTCCTGAGATTTATTTTGGCTTCCCCACTAAGACCCATGTCTCTTCTCCCCTGTCACAAGCAATTAGAAGTCAATTTCAAATAAACTAAAACTTACTTTTTAAATACAGTTGTTAAACAATCAATAACAATGAATGAATCATCAACTGAAGCCTTTTCTTTCTTTGCAAGCTCAACAAATCTCAAGCTTGGAAAACATTTTCATAGTCTTAGAGACTTAGCCTAGTGGATAAAGAGCCAAAACCTCATAACTCAGAAAAGAAAATGCACAAATTTTATATTAAAATCATTTTACATTACATAATTTCTTTACAAATGAATAATTGTTTTCCAACAGTCTTGTGAGGAAAAGACATGCATTATTGTCTCCATTTCCCATCTATTTAAGCTTATTTGGATATGTGTCATCCACTGTAGCAGAACTACCTAGAAACCAACAGGGGAGGAGGTATTTGTTGGGCTGAGAGAATTATAAGAAACTAGGACTATAGTTAAGTTTGAGAACATATCATCAGAGAAATCTTAAGATCAAGGTATTGGTGAAAATTGTGGAATTGGGCATTAGGCCACATGTGAATTTATACTAACATGAAAACCTTCTTTCTGCATCAGCCAGTATTTGATCAGTATAAAAGAACCAAGGATGATATATGGGTATATAAAGAAAGGGTCATTTTCTAGGGATTTGACTACACTACTACTAACTGACTACACTCAGTTTTGAGTACTGATGCAATGTTATTTTCTTTATCTATAAATTTGAAGTAACCAGAGCAGGTAGCCTGGATGTTCACATGAGTAGTGAAGTAGGGGATGTCAAGCACAAACTTGAAACCAAAGACATGAACCAAGGCCCTCATGATGGATTGACCCCATGTTTTTCTCTCACCACTTAGAAGTCTTAAAATTCAATGATATGAGGAGCTTACAGAAAATCTGGTTCCTTTTATCATAGACCCACATATATGCTTGGTCTAAAAAAAAAATTAAAGAGGAATCAGTGGAAGACAAAGTAACTACAGACCTAGCTACTGTCCCTCCCACCCACATGAGCAAAATAGCTCACCCATCTTTGCCCTGGTGATCCAAAGTTAATTTTTTCAGCTTTACTTTTTACCTTCCAAGTCTCAAAATGTTGACTAAAGCTCACACAATCTCAGAATTGTGAAGAGAAGAAAAAATCTAGAAAATTTAGTTCTGGTTTGCTTAATTGAATTAATCAATACAAATCTACTAGACTACCATCTGTGTATGTGTGTGTGTGTGTGTGTGTGTGTTCAAAATTCATAAAAAATTTATAAAGACATCAAATTTAGCAAATATTTAAACATAATGAAAACAATAACACAATGAAAAGAGAGTGTTCTTTCTACTATTTAACAGACTTTAATATTATGATGAAATTTGAGCTTATATAAAATTTAGTCTAATAATATATTTAACAGATTTAAGGAAGCTTTGTGCTGAACCTGAAGGGGAAAAACAATCTGTAATGTAAGATTTGAGGCTATGTTTTAAATTAATGAAACAAAGACAATGACAATTAATTTCCCCAAGCAAATGATCCAACTTCTTGCTTTCCCTTACTTTGGAATAAATACAAATGGCACTTATTGAAGAGACATTTATAACACTGTGAAAATATTATGCCATATAAGTAACATTTACACACTTAGATTATAAAGTAATGGAAATGATGAAAATCCACGGATTGATGAGAATGAACAAACAAAAAGCAAATAGGTTGGACTTGTAGCAGCCAAGCCATCAAAGTGAATACTGAATAAGAGCAGTGTTAATGGACCTGCTACTACTATGTCCCCATAACAAAAATAATCACTTTTAAAAATAGACCTATCTAGCAGATTAAGGGAGTCTCTCCTATACCAAATGTTTAAAATATTTATGTTAATAAAATAATTTTGAATTTTATGAAAATGTTCTGCACACATTGAATTGATATATTTGTTCTTCTAAGTTTATTTGATTTTTTCTGTAAAAGTATCTGGAACTAAATGCTTTATTTTTGAGAAGGTTTTAAACTATGGGTTGAATTTATTTAATAAATATGACTATTTAGGTTTTCTATTTCTTCTTGTTCTATTTTCTTAAATTGTATTTTTCTACAAATGTTTCTATTGGCCTGTCTTCAAATTTGTGGCATATATTTATGCCAAGTATTATCATTATATTTTAAATCTTTTCCCCATTTGTAATTCTGTATTATTTTATTTCAATTTTTTGTTTCATTAATCTTGTCATTGGTTTGTATGTATTGTTAGTTGCATAATAATCAAAATTTAGCTGTCTTAAACCTGTTTCCTTATTTTATAAATTTTTAAAAAATTTCCCTGAATTTTAATGACCTCTTATACAATATTTTCCTTGGTTATTGCTCCTTCTTTGGCTATGGTTCTTAAGTCTAATGCTTAGCTAATTTGTTTTCGGCTTTCTGTAGCTCTAATGAAAGACTTCTAAGTTTAAAGTTCCCACCCAGTAAAGTTTTAAATTTCATTACACCAGTTATTTAGTGTATTTAACCTTCTGGATTTTACCATCTTGCTTTTTAAATTATGATTTATTATCTTTTTCTTTTTCTTTCTTTTTTTTATGGTACCAAGGATTGTACTCAGGGGTACTTTACCATTAAACCACATCTCCAGCCCATTTTTTATATTTTATTTTGAGACAGGGTCTTGCTGAATTGCTTGGGGCTTCATTAAGTTGCTGAGGTTGGCTTCGAATTTGCAATTCTCCTGTTTTAGCCTCAAAAGCCACTGGGATTGCAGGAATGTGCCACGGCACTTGGCCTCTCACAAATGATTTCAATATTTTTTTTTAAATTCAAAAGTATTGAAATTTTTAATTATAGTTTTGCTATTGCTTATATACATTTTGTGTCATGGTGAGAACAATGTTGGTCTGCACAGATTTTAGTGAGTTTTTTTCTTTTCTGTGACCAAATGACCAGACAAGAACAATTTTAGAGGCAGAAGTGTGTGGCACAGGAAAGCAGCTCAGAACATGGCATCAGGAAGCAGAGAGAGAAAATTCCCCTTATCCTGGACAAAATATAAACCCCAAGGGCACAATCTCATCAACCCACTTCCTTCAGCCACATCCTACCTGTCTACATTACCATCTAGTCAATCACTATCAGTGGAATAATGTACTGATCAGGTCAAGGTTCTGATAACCTAATCATTTCATCTCTAAACTCTCATGCATTTTCTCACACATGTGCTTTTAGAAGACACCTAATATCAAAACCATAACAGTATATAAATATATTTTTGACATTTGAAGAGATAACTTTAATCTCTTATGTGTACACAATACAAATTTGTGGGGAGACACTTCCGTTTATGTCTATTGATTACTGTTAATTGTCTTGCTCAAAATATTGGTATCTTTGCTTTGCTGGAGGCAGGGGCTTATTGACATTTAAGTTATTAAGAAAGATGATGAAATGTTCCACAATGATGTTGGATCTGCCCAGGGTTTCACCTGCCCTGTAGAGCAGTCATTCTTATCATGTAGAATGCAAGCATAGTTTTTAGGAGCACAGAAACACTTGTTCTTCTGTTGGTCATAGGATAAGAATTTTCTTCTTTGATGCTTCCATTATGCTTCCTCACACACTGTACTAACCAGCAGATAATTAACTCTCTTGCTTGTGCAACAGAGTGATTTTATTCCTTCTTCTAATCCAATGATTGTCACAAACCTTCTAAGTCCTTTGTCTTGGCCCTTAGAAGTAATAGTATTATCATCTTTGTAACACAGGATAAATAATTGTCTTTCATGAACTTCCATGTTCCTTATTGGTAAGTTCACCCAAACATCATGTGTGTTAGTCAGCTTTTTCATTGCTGTGACCAAAAGACCTGAAAAGAAGTGTTAGAGGAGGGAAAGTTTATTTGGGGACTCACAGTTTCAAATGTCTCAGTCAATAGATGGCCAGCTCCATTGCTCTGGGACTAAGATGAAGCAGAACATCATGGCAGGAGGGTGTGCCAGAGAAAAATAGCTCAGGATATGAAAATCAGGAAGCAAAGAGAGTTGTCATTCAATAGGAACAAAAAATATATCCCAAAGACATGTCCCAGTGATTCACCTCTTCTAGCCACATCCGACTTGCTTATGGTTACAATCCAGTTAATCATTATCATGAGATTAATGCAATGATTAGGCTGCACCTCTCATAACCCAACCATTTCACCTCTAAACTTTCTTGCATTATTTCACACATGAGATTGTGTGGGATACTTCATATCTAAACCTTCACACCACACATTACATTACTGAAGCAAAATAGGTGTTTTTTTGGAATGAATGAATCTTTTGTCCCTCAAACTCATCCAAATATTTCAAAATTGAAGAAATGGAAGCCTCAGAATAACAGAAAAGTGTCTCTTTATTAGCAATATGATATAATTTATGAAATCACATTAAATTGTTTTAAAACAAATAATCACTACCCCAAGAACACTAAAATATGTTTACAAATACCAAACAGTTGACAATAATTTTCTCTAACCTGTAGGATAACTGAGATATGAGCATTAGTTTTGTTGTGGTTGTAGTTGTTGTTGTTGCTGTGGTTTGAGGAAATTGATCTCAGATTTATTAGGTAAAGTGACAAAACTGTTTAGAGTTCATGATAGGATTCCAGTCTCTTAGGCCTTTTTACACCAAAAATCACAACCTACTTTTAAAAAGTTGTTCTTGGATTTGTCATATACTATGTGTAATGTCTTTTTATCCTTAATATATTATTAAATCTTCAAGAAATTTTGGTAAATTCAAGTGCTACCATAAAAATGTTATGGTCAACTCACATGTGTTTAAGAGACACTAGTGCCTAAGTAAACCCTAGGCAAAAGGAGCAAGATGAGGCAGAGTGAACAGTTTTAGGAGATGAGAAGGGACACTTAGTTCACAATACCCTCTTGGAACATCAGATACTGGGTCTCCTACCACGTTTATTATTATTATTTTTTTTATACTTTATTTTTTTTCTCAAAAGTTGCATTTTAATACATGTTATCAAACATAACAGAAAAAAACAAGTTTTCAGAAGCTGTACACACTATTCACTGAAAACATTTGTTGAGGCAAATAGAAAAAAAATTGTTACAATCATCATTTTTCTAACTTTGCACAAAATTATAAGCAGATTACATTCTTCATATTAAACATCTTTATATGCACTTTCAATGAACAGTATATATATATATATATATATATATTTACATATATTTTTATCCTTGACCAATTAAGTCTACAATTATCCAAATGATTTGATATACCCATCACTTGAGTAAAAACACTATTTCATAGTGTGCAAGATTTTTGAGTAAGACATTTTTGAAAGCCTTATCCAAAATCATCATATTTTTTCTCTATACATTCAGCTCATATGACTTGCTTTTGATTTTTTTGCTTTTATTGTTTAGAATATTTACTGTTTAGGAGAGTTGGAAAGGTTATTTCAGCAAAAGAATGCCTTCGCCTCAAATCTTCAGTGTTTTTTCAGAGGTTCTTATAAAGGACCTGAGAGCTGGAGGTAAGAGCAGCATGGCTAGATATTTTTGCTTATGTTCAGCAAATACAAAGTAACCTACTTTATGTTAAATAATATGTATGACCCTGAGAAAACAATAATTGAAACTGAAAGAAGGCAGTATTCATAACCTCAGTGTGCACAAAAGACAAAGAAATTTTAACAGGTATATAGAATTCAGGTTTACAGTTGTGAGCTGTAATCACTCTTGTGATTGAGGTCAATGAGAAAAGAGAGGTCTCTGGTTCCTTCCCTATGCTCAGAGGGCCCAGGATGCCTTCCAAGAGGAAATGCCACCTCACCTAAGCACCTTGTAATGATTTGCATATGTGATGTCCCCACAAAAGCTCCCATGTTAATGGAGGAGGTAGAATGATTAGATTATGAGAGCTGTAAATCCATTTGATGGATTAACAATTCAAAAGGATAACCGAGTGGGACCTGTAGGTGGGTACAGTATAGCTGGAGGAGGTGCGTCACTGGAGGTGTGGCTTGAGCATTACGTATTTTGTCTCTGCTTCTCTGTTTCCTGGATGCCATGAGCTGAGCAGTTTTTCTCTGCTGTGCCCTTCCACCATGATGTTCTGCCTCACCTCTAGCCCAGAGCAATGAAGTTAACCAGCCATGAACCGACAGCTTTGAAATTATAAGCTCAAAGTAAACTTTTCCTCCTCTAAATTGTCCTTGTCAGGTATTTGGGTCACAGCAACAAAAAGCTCACTAACACACTCCTGGACAGGGAAGCAAGAGGAAGAGCACTGTAGGAGGAGCAATGAATATCAGAAGTTAATAACAAGAGATTAAGTCAGTATGTGGAAACCAGGAGTAGCTAGTATGGCTGAGATATGACTGGAAAAGAGCTACAGTCCAGACCAATACGGAAAACAAGGAAAGGAGCAGAAAAATAAAGGAAAGCATTAGAAAAATCTCTTGAAAAAAAGCATTGCAATACTTACTGCAACCTAATATTATATACCATTTGAACTTTAATTCTTTGAGTCTTCTGTTACCTGGTATCTCCCAAGAGTCTCCTATTAAAATGCAAATGAAGTTGGAAGGTGTATTAATCACAAGTCCCTTTATAAGCTAAAAACTTGGTGGATTTTAGAATAGCTGAGGAGTATTGGTGGAAAATTGCCAAAGGAAACTTCACCCATTCTACAATTTTGCTGCAGGCCACCTCCACTTATAATTATCATGCCCCCCTTCTTCTCCCTGGGAGGAATTATATTAATGCTTCAGTGCCAAGACCTTAAGGCAGGGGCTTCCAGGCTGGCTGGAAGCAAACAGAAGAGAAAATGTCATGAGCACATTCTCAATAGGTTTTCACCAATTTTTGCAGACTCTGAGATGTGATTCCAAAGTTTTCTGCAAAAGCATCCAACTCTGGTCTTCTGAGATTCACCCATCACCAGTCTTTAATCCTTTCAAATGTCTGAAAATGATAATCATATCCTTCTTCCCTTGAGCAGTGAAGATTGCATTGTACTTGGTTCTTCATAAATCAATCCTTCTTGACACACAGGCGATGGCTATACAGCAGACAGATTTACAATTGCATTGTTAATTTAAGACAAGTTCAGTGTATTTCCACTTTAACATTACTTCAAAAAAAAAGAAGAAGAAAAAAGAAAAATCTAAGTGGATAGGCAGGAAGAAGTGTGTCATATTTAACTATAAAGTTATTGATTCTGAATATCTATATTGGTCATTCTGCTCTACCTCTTAGCCTCAGAGGTATGTCAGGAAACCCTTGAGATGGGATGTGCATTGAGTTCAACCCACATGGTGGGGAGCACAGGTTTATTTTTTGGTTTTCAGTGGCTTTCCCAGCAGCCTGTATATGGAATTCTGAGCTTAAAGACAGGCAATATCTTAGGAAAGGAAGGAAGGTTTAAGACAGCTTAGCCAAACTGAAAGGGAGTGGGTGGAGATAAAATAATGAGAACATATGCTAAGTGGGTGGATTTTGCAGACTGTCTTCCCAGAGTACCACAAGGACACGACAGACACATAGCCTTGCTTTCCTTTCTTCCCTCACTACCCCTCCCTTCCTTCATTTGCTTCTTCCTCTCCTTCCTTAGTTCTCTATTTCTCAATGCTAATGACTGATATGAATTAAACTAAGACAATTTTGGGGGAGTGGTATTACCTAACACTATCATTTATATGTGATTTTGCCAAGGCTGAATTTAGACTCTAGGTTTCTTGTTTTTCCTAAGACTGAATTTATATGCCCAAGATAATCAAAGAAAAACTGACTAAGAAAAGAGGAATTTATGATATGCAATTCATGATTCATTTATTTGAAATATAGCTTTGTGGTAAAGATCGCTAAGTCTTACTCTATTTAACAAAATCTAATATTTTATTTTGACAAAGTAAAATAACTCCAGTGTCAGGTTTACATATGCAAACAATATAATTATGAAATTTATATTATTTTTATATATTTATATCTCTATTCTTTTTTCCCAAATCATTTTTTGCCATACTAGATATATGCCTTTGGCTGTTGATTTGATGAAATGAACCAGATAATTGCCAAATTTTTACTGTATTATGTGCCCAGGTAGACAATCTAATTGGACCATATAATGAAATGTTTAAATATATCCATACATTTTGCACAAAATGTAACCCCAAACCAATGCTCTTCCTAGAACTTGGCCACTAGGGTATTTAAGGATGCACAACTGCAACTGATACAGAAGTTCTTTCCCAGATGTTCAATTTGACCTGGGGCAGCTCAATCAAAGTTTGTAAGGTTTCCAACATTCCTAGTGGGAATTTTCAGAAAAGGAGGCATATGGATTATTCTGGCAAGTGGAATATGCAGACAGAAACTTGTACGCAATTATTCTGAAACTAGAAATCTCCCCGAGAACACGACAAATAATAGCATTATTTGTAACAATAATATCAATAAGTAATGAGAGGAGCAGTGTTGGTGATTTTCAAGGAAATGAATCGACAATCCATAAAGCAATGGGAGTGAGGGAAGTGAGGTGACCTGCTGAAAGCCAAAGAAATATACAGACAGAAAAGCAGCACACAGAAAGGGTAAAACCCACAAGCAGAACAACTATATCGTGTATAAGTTAATGTTGAAGGCTTTTGACTCTATCAAATGCAATATAATTGTCACAGATTACAAGATTATCATGTGTTCAGAAGTGTCTCTTGTGTACTCCTGGAGAACAATGGAGTTTTATGTTTTCAGTTCTAAAATTCAGTGATATTTTTTGACAACTAACTAGGCATTTAAATTTTAGCAGCTTTCTATGCATGTGTCAATATATAAGAGGGATTGAACATTTATATCTATTGATTTCATGGACAAAAGATATATATACACATATACATACATATATATACACACAGAGAGAGAGACTATAGACACAAAAACACATATGAGTAAATATAAAAATATAAAATACAAACATATACATAAAAAATATATATACATACATATATCCTAATATATATATATATATGTGTGTGTGTGTCTGTGTGTGTGTGTGAATGCTATTCCAGATGGCAACCCAACTAAATTGAAACTTAAAGTATATGTAAGTATTATAATAGTAATAAAAACAAATAACACGTGCATAAACGTGGATATAACTTTGTCATATTATAGGTATTGCAGCTATTCTGAAAAAGAAGAATATAGTTATGGCTGGGAACCATTGCAAGATGTTTTCCTAAGTGTGAAGATTGACCAGGGGAGGAGCTTGTTAGCTAGAGAGGAAGGCACAAAGTTCAAAGTTCAAAGCAGGAAAACATGAATCACTGACGCTAGAAGGATTTCATGTAGAGCTGGACCACAGAGACATTTTGCTGGAAATGAAAGACTAGTACAATGGGATATCTGAAGCAGAATTTCAGAACTTAAAAAGAGATACTTGGAATATTTAGAATTGTCCATTTCTTTGTTCCATGCCCCTGGGATGTAAGTACTGGATTCTTGAATTCTTTGCATTTCTCTTTATCCAGCAGAGATAATGAAGCAGGAGGATCATGAGTTGTACTGCTCACCACACACACACTCAAGTCATTATCCTCCTCACCTCCCTGGGAATTACATGGCTGTGAGGGTTCCCCTGCAATGGGCACTCAGCCATGGAGACAGACGTGCTGTAACTGGAAGACCCTGTTTCTTTCTCCCTCTTCTCCCCTCAAGGCAGGCCATGCAAAGCATGATTTGCAGGTACTGCTGCTTGGCAGAGGAGGATGGCTATCTTGGGAGTTAGGAAGAGGAAGAGCTAGAGAGTAAGTGGAGAATGTGCTTGAAAACCATTTATGCTAAGATCTGAGAATGAAAAGCTATCCTCAGGTCTACCTTTATCATAGAATGTAGACAAAAGTGAAAAAAAATGAGTTCAAATGGAAAGGTGAGAAGTTAGATAGATGCATGGAACAATGAGCAAGAGAAGGGAATGGAAAATTCAGCAAAAGAAAACAACAGACTTCCAGAACATGCACCTTAGATTAGTATAAAAGCTCAGGCATTTATTTCTTAGGAGATAACCTCATGGTTAGGAGGAAAATAAAATCTTTTCAAGTTTCTTTTGAGAAACGTATTGGGTGAAATATATGTCATTTACTTAATTTTCAAGGAGCATAGCATTCCACTTTCTTTTTTTTTTCATTTAATTTATTTATTCTACTTAGGCATACATGATAGCAGAATGCATTTTGATTCCTTGTACACAGATGGAGCACAATTTTCATTCTCTGGTTGTACCTGATGTAGAATCACATCATATATGCAGTCATACATGAAGCTAGGGCTGTGATGTCCATCTCATTCCACCATCAACACTGCCCCCATGCCCCTACCTCCCAACCTCCCCTTTGAGCAAAATTCCTCCATTCTTCCCATGCCCCCTCCCCCATAATGGATCAGCATCCACTTATAAGAGAAAACATTTGGAATTTGGCTTTTTGGGATTGGCTTACTTCACTTAGCATGATATTCTCCAACTCCATTCATTTACCTCCAAATGCCATAATTTTATTTTATTTTAATACTGAGTAAATATTTCATTGTGTATATGTATACCACAGTTTCTTTATCCATTCATCTATTTAAGGGCATCTAGGTTGGTTCCACAGTTTAGCTATTGTGAACTGAGCTGCTATAAACATTGAAGTGGCTGTGTCACTGTAGTGCGCTCTTTTTAAATCCTTTGAGTATAGACCAAGGAGTGGGATAGCTGGGTCAAATGGTAGTTCCATTCCAAGTTTTCTAAGGAATCTCCATACTGCTTTCCAGATTGGGTGTACCAATTTTCAGTCCCACCAGCAATGTGTGAGTGTGCCTTTTCCCCTGCGTCCTTGCCAACACTTATTGTTGTTTGTATTCTTTATAATTGCCATTCTGACTGGCATGAGATTAAATCTTAGTTTTGATTTGTTATTCTAATTGTTAGAGATGTTGAATTTTTTTCATATGTCTGTTGATCAGTTGTATATATTCTTCTGAGAAGTGTCTGCTCAGCTCCTTAGCCCATTTATTGATTGAGTTGTCCACTTTCTTAATTGGAATTGTGATAACATATTCTTCACTGGTTTTTAACTTTCCCAATCAACAGTGTATGATTCATTAGCAGGACCCTCTACCTCTCATGCTTCTTAGATTTTGGTGTTTTATGAACCCAAAATGTAGGGATTACAAAGAAAGAAGCCATCTCACCCATACCAATAAAAAGTAGCCTTTTTAAAAATCACTTCAGCTCTTCCTTCATTAATTCTTATTTTTCTTTTGTAATATATCATGCTTTATTTACAAGTTTTAATGTTTATCTGTGCTCTTCAACTTTGAGCTTCTTTTTGTCATGAGTCATTTGTTGAAGGATAAATGTATCAATGGATTAACAACTACTAATATAAATAAATAGTTGTCTCCACCCAAGTGATACAGAGAAATCCTTTAAGTATATATTTGAAACAGCTCAGAATCTCGATTCACTTCAGAAGTGGTTTTGGGGAGTGGGGGTACTGAGGATGAAATCCAGGGGCAATCAGTCATAGAACTAAATTCCCAGAATGCCCAATAATTTCTTTTTGTGATAGGTTTTACTAAATTGTGAGATCTGGCCTCGAAATTGCAATCCTCCTTCCTAAGCCTCCACAGTTACTGGGGTAACAGGTATGCACCACAATGCCAGGTCAGAATTGCCTTTGTAAGAAATCTGTTCTCTCTGTATCAATCTCTTCTCCATCTTTTTTTTTTTTTTTTTTTTTTGTGATACCAAAGATTGAACTCAGGGGAACTCCACCACTAAGCCACATCCCCAGCCCCATTTTGTGTTTTATGTAGAGACAGAGTCTAATTGAGTTGCATAGTGGCTGAGGCTGGCTTTGAACTTGTGATTCTCTGGTCTCAGCCTCTCAAAGTGTTGGGATTACAGGCGTGCGCCACTGTGCCTGCCCAGTCTCTTCTCCATCTTTTTAAACTTAGTTTTCTAACTAAAAATGAGAATGGCCTTCTCATTTCATCCTCTTAGAAACCACCATCATATCTTATCAAGATCTCTAAAGTTGGTCTCTCTGAATATATCTACCCCATCCACTCTGACAAGGCAAATAGGTTGTTTTTAAAAATAATTCTGTTTTTTCCACATGTTCTCCCTATCCCCCATTGAAACATTCAATTAATCTTCATAGTCTGGAATGAAATTAAAAATACTTCCTGTGTTTTAAATCAGTATTTTAAATGATTGGGATAGCAATCCATTAAGAAACCATTATATAATATTTAAAAAAAAACAAAATGTAAAGAATAGAAAACACCAAAGGATATCATCCAGATTTAGAGTGGTTATTATTTCAGGAAGTTGTGTGTGTGTGTGTGTGTGTGTGTGTGTGTGTGTGTATGTGTATTTGTGCACACATGTATGCATGAGTCTGAGTTTTCAGGGTAAAAATGAATCATTTACATTGGATCACAGCTTAATAATTTGCAAGCTCTGGGTCCTGAAGATCTACTATTCTTGCTATTATTTTAATTTAATTTCCTACTATTCTTTGTCTCTTCTTCCACACTTACCTTCCTTTATAGTTTAAGCATTCTGTTTTTTCTTGCTCATGGACTTTGTATATTATTCTTGAGAAGTGCTTTCATCTCTTGGCTTACCTAAGGGATCTAGTTCATAGATTAAACAAAACTTCTTCAGATAACATTTCTTGACCTGCTGATGACATAAATTCTTCCTTTTATATATTATTCTAACGCCCTGGGTATTTTTATTTTTCTTAATCTCTTTCGATCATGATCCATTATTTATTCAACAATACCATACAATTATTGTGAACATGTCATCAGCATGAAACTTGAGTCACCCAGTTTTAGTGTAAAGACAATGGCTTTTCATTAATCTGTGGCAAATTTCAGAATATATTCTTTGTCTTGATGAGTAGTTTACATATAGGATAACAAACAATAATTTAGAGAAATCAATAAGTATGGATTAGTCTCTTCCATTTTATCAAAATAGTCATTTCTAGTAGAGTATGTTCTATTTGAGAATTCTGCTTTATCTTTTAAATTTAGTCATGAATGTATCTATTCTCTTCTTTAGCATTTTTTTGGAAATACATGGCATAATATCATTTATCTTTGTTTTTTTCTTTTTAGACACAATCCTATGACTTAGGCTCAAACTTCTTTAGTTCATGAATCTATCCATGCAAATATTTATTCATCCATCCAAACAATAATTTATTGCATAAACTGTAGTAGAGTTTGCAATACTATTCTAACATAATACCCCAAATTATTGATAAAAAATAAG
Source organism: Xerus rutilus (assembly GCA_028644305.1). Lineage (NCBI taxonomy): Eukaryota > Metazoa > Chordata > Mammalia > Rodentia > Sciuridae > Xerus > Xerus rutilus. The sequence goes on from CM053412.1 coordinate 29,540,568, forward strand.
GCAAAATTGATTTTTTATTTCAATAGACCAAGGCAAGGGTTTCAGAATGTGTGTGGTTCTGTTCCAGACCAAGGAGAATTCCACTGACTTCAGCATGTAGCCTCCAAATTCTCTGTCCTCATTGACATGTCTGTTATCACAGAGGGTAAAATACAGGAAGGTGAGAGCCAGTCATTTCAAACAAATGATGTGGAAGTGTCCCAGATCCTATCTACTCCTATACCTTTGATGTTAGTTTCTTTCTTTCTTTTCTTTCTTTCTTTCTTTCTTTTTTTTTTTTTTTTTTTGATACCAGGGATTGAACTCAGGGGTACTTGACCACTGAGCCACATCCCAAGCCCTATTTTGTGTTTATATAGAGACAGGGTCTCACTGAGTTGCTTAGTACCTCACCATTGCTGAGTCTGGCTTTGAACTCACGATTCTCCTGTCTCAGCCTCCCAAAGTGCTGGGATTACAGGCACATGCCACCATGCCTGGCTTGATGTTGGTTTCATCCCATGAGCAAATCTAACTTGAAGGGAGCATCATGGTAGTTCATATACTCAGGGAAAGCTACCACATTGTAATTTACCTCTATTGCTATCTCCAACCACATCTACTGAATCTTCTTATTACATTATTTAACTAGAGTATGAGAGGATAGAATAGTAGAGGAATAGCTATGGTTGGGTACTGAGAAGTTTCAGGACCTTGATGAGAGGTTAGTTGAGTTTTGAAGGATGAATGAGGTGTTGGCAGGTGAAAGTAATTTTGAGAAATTTATCTTTTACCTAAAGACTCTGTCACTCAATCATTTTCCTTCCTAAATGTAAACTTCTTACTCAATCTCAAATGAAAAATCACGTATACAAGCTAGATGAATACATCAAGAATATTTTTTAAGAATGTGATTGTTTATTCATTGTAGACACCCAGTATTCTGTATTTTAAGTTTTGTAGGAAACACTTTTTTCCATGGAATTGGATTAATTGAAAGCACTGTTTTGGGACTCGACATTTTTTTTTTTAAATAATGTGATAGGAGACTGCAGGTTCATCCTGAGGAGTTGAATTTATCCATGTGGACTTGCTGGATCAATGGCTCTCTGAATAAGTTGGAAAGTGAGATGAGTCAAATATTGCTTTTGCAGACCTTGAACCCATAGATATTAGTCAAAATAAGAAGAAACTTGGAAAACTACAAGGGAATCCTGCTGTTCGTTATGACCAGGTCAGAGACAGTGCCATCAGCTTACTTTCTCTAAGGTGAACCAGAGAATGCCTACTTTGACATGTATTTGCTCAGGATCAAGCATATTTACTCTTAATCAAGCATTATAGTGCTCATAGTACTGGACATCAGAGGCTTACTTACAAACAGTCAAATAGCTAACAGATATTGAAGAGTGAAATTAATGGGAACTATTAAATTGCTTCTTGTGGGAAAAGAAAAGAGTTGTTTTTCTATCTTTTTTCTATTGCTTCAATCAACTAAATGCTTATTTTCCAAAAAAAAAATATTAAAGTCATGCTTTTGACCTGCCACAGACATTTTGACAATAGACGTTGCAAATGGATAGTCTAACCATGCCTTAATTTTCAGAACCCTGACTTGTTACCTGGGGTGGTTGCGTTTTCACCAGTCTTTATGTGCCCATCTGAGCCCCCTCCAACTTAATTATACTTCAAAGGTATAATGGCTCCCAATTTTTACCAGTTCTAAAAATGACTATAGTAGGTAACAATGTACTTCCTGTACCTGACCCTAAGGAACCCCAATCTACTCAGCAAGAAAAGGTGAGCCTTAGGAGCCAGTCTCAGTTCATATATTCTCCCTAAGAAATTTTCACATTCCATGTTACCTTCAATACAACTCACTGCTCTTGATAATGAAATGGATGTTGTAAGCATAATACCAGTCACCTCCTCATGATTTTTGATTTTTCTTTTTGTGATCTTTGTTTAATTCTTGCTACTTTCTTACTTCCAAATAAATTATGCAATATAGCAAAATACACATACATCATCTACCAATGCATGTCTTGTTCAATCACCTGTAACAGTATATTGTATTGTTAGTACCCTTAGAAATCTGTATTTTATCACATTACCTGATAAAATTAAAGCAAACCAACTTAATATTAGTTGGGATACTGACCAAGGTTTGTAAGGATCAAAAGAAAAAGCAGAAAAGAAAAACAAGGCAGGAAAGTGGCATTTTAAACTGCAGAGAAGTTTGTTTTTCTGTTATGTAAAAATAAAATTATATTCCAGAATTCTAGGCCCAGGAGGAGGGCTACCACTCTTACCTTAGGTTTTCTATATGTGGAAATTTTTCCATTCTCACCACTTATGTAAAGCTGGTAGGAAAAGAAATCAGAGGAGTACAAAGACAATTTTTTTTTTCTGGGCAAGCATTGGCACTGGATACAGTCAGTTCTCATCCTTTTATTGACCAGAATGTGGTCACATGATCATAACTGGTATCAGAGGAGGGAGGGCACGTTTTTAGTTGGATTCCCATGTGCCCAGCTACAGCTCTGTTACTGTAAATTAAGTGGAGAATGCATATTAGGCTACAACTAGCCATCTGCCACACATTCTTTTAATGCTTAGAAATACCTACCATTCGGGTTTTAACTATGGCTATTAGTATATAGTAATAAAGTCAGTTTATTAAGGTTTAAGTGCTTCGTGATTCACTACTTCTCTGAGCTGAGGTCAGAGGTTTCTGCCAGCAAGGTGAGTTTCTTTAAGGCATAGCTCTATAAGTGATCTGCTCTCTCCAGATGCAGTGATGAGATGGCAGAATCAAACTCTAAATTACCGATTGTTTTTTCTCCATATGTCACATCTAAATACACTTATCTGAAATGTTATTTAACAAATTTCCAATAATATTCACAAAACTTTCTACCCATTTTCCCCAACATATAAGTTTTCGTTATAATTCAATATTTCCTTTTACTTTAAAAAGCTTCAGGTGATATTTTACATATACTCTTATCTCCATGCTGAAGAGTCAAACTACAATAATCTGTATGCATTTTTAAGGCTCCGGTTTCCCTGAGAATTTCTGATACAGTGAAGAATAAATAAGCTTGTTTTACTTGGAAATTACCGTGTGTTAGGTATTGTCTATTATTAAAAAAAAAAAAAAAAAGTAAGATTCTAATTTTGCTTTCTTAACCCAAATGGCTAATGGATAGGTTTTTAAAAAGTGTTCAAAAACACAGTATGGTAATTGAGCAGAATACAGTAAAACATTTTTTTTAAATCTTAGCTTATTTGCTATGCCTTATGAGTAATAAAAAGATATCACACATTAAGATGACCTTTGAGGAATACATTCGTTATTAGAAAAATAGATTCCACTTTTATTAAACTATTAACATGAAAATATAGTACACAATTAAGAGTCAAATGTTGCAGACAGTGGTGCTTATAGTTACTAATAGAAAAGAAACTCCTATAAAGCCAACTCTACCTTGTTATCCTCTCCCTTCATTTGGTGCTTGTACTTAGTTGTAAACATTAAATATTTTCTACTCTGAGCTGCAGGACTAAAATTATTGACCCTAAATTAAATGGAGTTTAAAAAGACGTAGTACCAAGCATTTTACTTGTATTTCAAATATTAAAAACAAAAGATGGACTGTAAGTGATAGATTAGAAAGATGATACTAGGTCAAATTAATTGATTCGGATGACTTTTTTGAAAATTTCTTTTGTGGCTAGGTTTCACTGCTCTGCCCATGCATTCAGAACTGCTAACTTTTCTGAGAGGTAATCTTTGGTTAAGATTAAGAAGTGAAGATTTTTTCCATATGTTGGATACTATGCATAATATCGCTTTGAACATTGGAGAGTAGAGAATTCCCTCTTTGAGATCCTAATGTTAATTCTTTCAATGTACAGTATATTGAAATATTTTTTTCAATATTTCAGTATACCCAAAAGTAGGATTGCTAGAAATTTTGTTATATAAATACAGCATGATATTATTTCATCTTGAAAAAGGAGCAATCCTGCTATTTGTGATAATAAAGATGAATCTAACGAGCATAATGTTAAGTTGAGTAAGCCAGAAACAGAAAGACAGCTACTGTATAGACTCATTTATATGTGGAATCAAAACTAGCCAAATTTATAGAAGCAGTTAGTATAATTTTAGTTTTCAGGCATTTGGGGAGAGGAAAATGGGAGGTATGGTCAATGGGTATAGAGTTTTAGGTATGTAAGATAAATAAGTTATAGAAAATTATTGTATGCATAGTGTCTGTAGTTAATAATACTCTATTGTGGGCTTTGCTAAGAAGGTAGATTTTATGTTAATTGTTCTTACCTCACACACTAATAACAATACTACTACTACTTCTAATAATAATAATAGGGGAGAGCCGGGCGCGGTGGCTCAAGCCTGTAATCCCAGCACTTAGGGAGGCTGAGACAGGAGGATCGCGGGTTCAAAGCCAGCCTCAGCAATGGCGAGGCTGCTAAGCAACTCAGTGAGACCCTGTCTCTACATAAAACACAAAATAGGGCTGGGGATGTGGCTCAGTGGTCGAGTGCCCCTGAGTTCAATCCCTGGTACCAAAAAAAAAAA